>OX336388.2:839596766-840245516 GCA_946902985.2 Meconema thalassinum
GCATTGGGGAGTACCAGGAATTAATTGCCTGGCACAGAGTTTTTGAAACTAGGCAGGACTACCTCAGAAGGTTTCAGCAGCTCCTGCACGCCCAGTACATGCGGATCATAAGAGCCCTTGTCCGGCCACTCCGCAGCGCTAAGAATCGCAAGATTCGGGCGAAAATCCCCACCCTCCGCACACAAATCATAAAAGCACACTGGCAATTACACTGTCGACACGAGTTTATGTTCCAACAATGGGAGACACTCATCAGGGAACACAGACGCATAGGGACACAGGACACAAAAGTCGCTGAACAGGCCATATGCCTCAATAGGCAGTACACCCAAATTTGGGACGAATACCGTAAGCTCCAAGCCAACAAGGCCATTTTTGAGTTCATGGTAGGGCCACCAGCCCAGCCGAGAGAGGACATAAGCGTAGACACGCCAACTCAACAATTTGCGAGGATGTCCCTCTCGCCAGGTACTGCCACACATGGGAAGGAGGTCACCATGGCTACAGTCCAGAAGACGGCCAGGTTAGGCTCCAATAGACTACAAGTACAAAGTTACACAAACACATGTCCTTCAGCTCCGGATCGGAAGGCAATTTTGCCAAACCGAGGGGCAGAGCCTAGAACAACCCCCTCGGAACAAAGGGATGAGAGGGAGTTGAAGCCAGGACTCTCAGACACACATAGCATGACAGGGAGACAACGGGAGGTAACCACGTCATGGGCAGACGACATAGAACCCGTCCCACTACACATACAGCCTACATACACCCACACAGACAGGCTAACACAATGGCAGGAGTCTGTCGTGGCCACGGGCCAGAAAGCAGGCAGGCTACACGCCACCACATTGCTAGGCCAGAAACAAGCCATTAAGCGACCTTTACCGCCAGTTCAAAGGGCAAGTTTGTCAGAACGAAGGCGAACACCGGTATTAGTCCCTCAGGATGCACGATACACGCACGCACATTTTGACCAGGCACTACCACACAGTATACGGGGATTAGGAAAAGTGTTATTACCTACCCCACAGAACAGATCGGTCGAAAATACACACACCCCCGTAAACTCTACTAGAGTGGCTCTGAGCGCGAGTAGGTTTGCGAACACAGGTGCACTTAGGCCAACGGTCAAGCGATACGGTGGAGGTAGGCCCAGGCTTACTTTGCTACAAAATCCCCCGAAAAATGGCAAAGAAGCACCTCAGTGGATCCCAGGGGCTTACACCCTAGTGACGGGGCGACGGTATCCACCTGCCGAGCACTGACGCTCGAAATAGGATAACGGCTTTCACTAGGAATACAATATATTCCGACATCACTTGCACCAATAGTATAGTACACATAAGTTCTTTTACACGGGGAAAACGAGATAATAGACAAACAAGTACTCACAAACATAAACTACACATATTTTTTTTTCTCTTTCTCTATCTGCCTTCTTTCATGCATATGCAGTGCAACTTGGCTAGATCAGAAGTGCATGATTCAAAATCCTTGTTTTTTTTTGCTTGCCCCTGACATTTTTTCTCTCAGGCCATCAATGATCATTGGTCGGAGTGGTTATCACCATAAATTGGATAACGTAAAGTTTCTCATATCCAAAGCAAAGTAGAAGCCCATCAGGTGAGCTACGCGGCTTAAAGCCGGAAAGAGATATTTTGAACATAGCTTAAGCATCAAATCACAGCATAGAGCTTAAGCGAGTCTTTCTAAGCAGAAATGACTAAATGTTCTATGTTCCGGTTCAACAGTTGGATAGATCCTCTTGTAGCGGGCAAAAGCCATAAGCGTGGCAAGAATTAAGAATCGCAAACTAGTTTTCAAAAATTTTGGTGAGGTGTGCTCTAACCAACTGAAAAGCCCAATTGCACACCGGGGCGAGACACTATCATTTTGTTGAGTTATGCCGGAACATTTAGCACAATTTGTGTATAAATATATAATGGCTCAACGGACAATACATATTTTACTTTTGAAAATTATATATATTCAGTCATGTTATAATTGCTTTGGAGTGGAGTTTCGATTCCCATAGTGCACTGGCTTTGCTCGTGACGTGGATACACATGTATCAAATACGTCTGGCAATGGCCTTCCCAATGTGTACTAGACAGTGTCGGTAGATTCCCCTGAGATGTAACCAGATTACTATAGTGCTAACGTCACCTACTAGGTGGATAGTACGATCAGGACCTACTTACCATTTTCAAGCATTTTTTTTCATAGTGGTTACGACACAATCTTGGCAGACTATCGCCATCGGGCAACCCGCTTTAATCAGCATAAAGCAGGGTGCTAACGAGATACAGCATAGTCATTCTATTATTTTCTTTCAAAGTGCTCTCTTAATTCAGAGCGGGGCATGGAAATTTTTTTTTGCCTCACGCATTCGGCCCGAGAAAGGAAGATGGCCAAGTTAAACTATATATATATTTAATACATAGGCATCCGTTACACATAACACTGCCTCTAACATGACTTTTTCTCACCGGCACATAGTCACTAAACACGCGACTAGCGGCCCAGACACACTAGGGTATAACGACATTTGGTACAACGGATAGGAATATACTTGAACCACGTTACAGTAACACACAATTGGGGACACAAAGGCAGTTAGTAAGAGGTTCTTTTACAGTACGGCCAATGCATGTGAGACTTTCGAAGTGAAAGGCCACGGCCTGTGGTTTGGATTCCACGTAAAACGGAGGTCCCGTGGCGCATGATCTACAGATTAACGGTCATGTTAAACTACAAGTCTTTTTTTTACAATGCGAGAAGCACTGCTCACAATTACTACAGACAACAATCAAGTTCACACACACACACGTGCAGAAAACAAGGACGTGGGCAGAACATAAAACAAATGAAAGCACACAACATCGTAATTCAACACCGTCGCATCAGCAGTAACACACTCCTCAATGAGCAAGACTGCTCGACACAGACGAACCGAGCCAACTCCTACTGGACAGGAACAAACGCATCATTCACGTCCGATCTAAGGACCCTATAACTTCCAAAATTACACTACGAGGAGAGTTCAAAAATACGCAAACTCCTCACAGTATTGAGTACTTTCGTTTGCGCATAGCAGATACACAGTACATGTACCATAATATATGCGGCACAGAGAGGGTCACACCAAGTCTTTACAGGCAACCGGGTCCGAACCCATGACCACACACCACACTCGTACCAAAAACTAACTATTCAACGGTATTTTTGGTACGCGAAACACAAGCAAAAACCACACTGGGGACGCCCCAAGCCCTGAAACACAACGCAGACATAGAACACAGAGAATGACATGAGGTCGCGGGTCCCAATCCCAATTTAAAAAAAATTGGACACCAGGGAAAACAGTTATCCAGGTTGTCAACCACACCGAAATTGGCCCATACAGATACATGAACAGGGAATACCACATTTCCTCCCGCCAAAAACCGGGCATAAAATTTCAAATTACACCAGACATAGAAAATACATTTCCCAGACACAGCTAGGATAATTTCGGAAGACAAAGGTCTTACGGAATAGTGACCACACAATAGTATTAGCAAATAGTATGAATTGCCACATTAAGGCCGCAAGGAATCTAAAACAATGACCACACTTGCATACGTGCAGGAAAGCACATGCCAGCGGATGACAAACAATAACATCCCAGCCTGACATTACACATACCAACTGCTGACTTGCAGACTAGTCATACTGCAATACTGCGGTGACAAGACACTATTGTGTATCGGCAGTGACCGTGAAATTACAAACGCAAAACAATTATAACACCATACATTTTTTTTCACACTGCAAAAACATTTGGCAATGGACAAGACGTGACACAGCGGAACTTATCTTGGGCCTATAAGAGCACGTTCGCAAAGACGTTGGCAGGCCACGGGCGCCTCCTGCCCACACATGCGATACATATTACGACTTAGCCTGCAACAGACCAACCGTCCGCGTGGTGTAGCGGAACATAGTCACACACACGCACATGCACTCAACAATTAGGAGCAAACACAGGCAAGATCTCCCCTCTAATAACTTCTTTTATCGATCGTAAGGCATAGGAGTCATTACAGATGACTAGGACATGGCCAGTCGCACTACGACCACTGGCCACAGTTACACTACAAATGGCAGACCAGATTAGGTCGTGAAGCTTTACTATCCCAAGGCGCGGATAGAAAGCCAACATGGACCAAGGGAGGATGACAGGACCACAGGCTACCAGAGTTCCACCTTAATCCCTTCCAATAACCCTCTCACGTCCAACATAAACCAACGCAGACACATGAACACGACCAAAAACAGCTACACTACATTACAGAGTACACACAAGGGGTTGATGGACTTCATGCGTCTAAAGAGAAGGCATGCTACGCCTTGGACCACGATGCTACCACCTGAGTATTAGGGGTGGGTCGGCAAAAATTAAATAAGCATAATGCGCATCTCCAAATGAGAGATGAGGCCAAAGATATATATTAACCATTCTTTATTAATTAAACACTCCCGCATGACAGGAATATATTGGTATTATGCCCCACCCTACACCTATCCGTACATGAAGGCAGACGCCTCATAGCCAGATACATGCATGACTATCCCATCCATTCATCAGGGATATTAATATCAAACCTGCATGGAATTTTTATATCTTTGCAATCCCGGGAATTACCTCCCCAGTCCACTCACTATAGGAGCATCCCAGCGCCATCACCGGTTCCAGGCCACCACTAACGTGGAACCCAAAGGTGCGCAACCCCTTCCTGCCTTGTTTCAGCCCACTCGACAAATAACTACCCCCAGATCCTAATAACAGGGTACCTGACATTACACACCCTACTAACACCTCCATTAAGGTAAAGAGGGCATTATTGCTGGAAAGCTGACGTCGCAATGGTAGACCAGAAGTAGCCTATGTACTTATAAGATCTACAACCCCACAACACTGGAAATATTTTACATTTTACACAGAGATTAAACTATTTACACAGGTTACGCTACATTTTTTTTTTTACAAAGGAATCTGATACGCTCTGATTGATGACAACGGCGTAAGCCGAAGGTCAGAGGGACCACACTGGAGCAGAGCTGGTGAAGGTGATGTGGACCCTTACCCCAGTTGGCTCAACAGCGCAGCGACCTCACTTAACTTGACGGCTAGACCAAACAGACGAACCACGTAAGGTCAAAGCATTCGCGGCCTAGCCGGGCAAGCTCTGGAATCCTAGGTGCGCATAAACCGCCCCTGGGAGGAAGGGATGCTACACCCACTTTGTGCCACGGTCGTCGAAGCCAAGACCTGCAGGGAGACTTTCTGAGATGGCGGGAGAAATAGCTCACTCAGCGCCGGACTCGGGAGCTATCCCTAGAGACGACCCCATTATGACTAGACTTCTAGTTAAATTTAAATTTAAGTAGGCACTGCTTCCATAGTGGGAAGCAAAACTCCTGTGCGTTGGAGAGAAATGTTACTGCGAGATACATAATACTGCGGCCTATAACGGCGAAATGAAATATAATTGCGGCCAACAATGGCGAAGAAAATACTACTGCGGCCGACAACGGCGGGTAGAAATATTACTGCGAAAAGCAGACCACGACTGCCTATAAAGGCGAAAATAATATTATGCCATTGGACGACAATGTCCAATGCCCACATAAATGGCGACGCAGCGGGCAGTCAATGGGCATTAAGAGAGGGGCATTGCGGGCACCTCATAGGAGCCAAAGTGGGCGGCTCAACTACGACAACGATGAACGATAACGGTAATGAGCGGGAAGGTACAGCAGGCGAAACGGTTTGCTCAGGGGCACCGTAAGCCGCCTGTGACTAGGTTAGTACTAGTAATAAGACCTAGAATAGATGTCGACAATAGGATTAAAACGGAGGGGACTACGAGACATTGTTGGGTTCCGGTCCCAACAATGTACTACAAGGGAACCACCGCGAGAGAAATCAAACGGACAGCCTCCATCTAAATTTTAGTACTTAAGTCATAGTGCCATTTTCAGGTCACTTAGATGTAAGCAAATTTACTAACCGCTGTTGCTAATAATAGCACAGCACATTTCGGCTTTAGAGTAAGGTCCACTCGGCATGTACATACAGTATAGTTTACATTTAATTAATTTTATTAATAAGTAAGATAAGTAGTGTTAAGATAACGCCGTTCGGCGCCTGATGACCCAGAAACCCGGCATCAGGGTAAGTCCGACAACTCATGATAAGTCATGATAATTCGTTGTAAGATAGCATAAGCCTACATTTAAGGCAATTTTTTATATTATATATATATAGATTACAGTAGAATATCTCGGCACTTGGTGACTCAAAATCCGTTACCAAGGTAAGCCCGACACCATTAGGCTAAGATAGGTTAACGTAGGCTAACCTAGATTAAGTTAGACTTCAGTGGCGCTACACTTAGTTTACAAACTAAGCGCTACCAATGAAGGTTCTATATATACCTGTAATGCATTGCAATGTATTGTACTGTCCTATTCATGACTAATCCACTTTCACCCACACAGGAAGACCACGGAGCTACGAAGAGATGAACATTTTTATATGGATACATTTTTTGATTTACAGGTAACCAAGAGCATGAATATGTCTGTGGTAAATATATTACCAAAATACACATACCTTCATCTATGTCATACACAAATACACTACTCATCAATTTTAGTTGCACCCTTAAAGGTGACAACGCCAGCGGTCAGCGGTGGACAGCATACGTGGGATGATGACCATCGCTGAACGCAAACACATTTCAGCATACGCAAATGAAGCGTTACTTCAGGCTCAAAGGGCGACACAGAGTTTGTAAGTGCCGAACCTTCGACCCTAAGGTGAGATTCCGACCCACGACGGAAAACCACGAGGTTATATGATAAAGTACAGGGAGAGAATAGTGGACTAGCCACTAACCCGCACCAGGAACGGCCGATTAGAGAACGGTAGTCGAGGCATGATGGTAAGGTGCCCACTAAGTATAAGGGGCATACAATAACTGGCCATGTAACAGAGCTCTACAAGGTATACATGATAGTGATAATTGTAAAGTGTAAATTATTTTGTATTTTCTCGCCATGTCATACAATTGAAAGGTTCCACAAGGGTGGCCAACATACCTATACGTACAGGGTGCCAACATGGCAACCATTATTTTTTCTATGTTCATCATTATTACTATGTTTACTATGTTCAATTATAACTTGTCAGGAATATTACAAATGTAAGGATTACTATTATTATTATCGGGTCATATCTGTTACCATTATCAAGACCACCAACGTACATAATGTCTATGATTTGTTTTCTTTCATTTTTCTTTCTTCTAACTTCCCCATTTGTCAGGGTGTTCCGTTTCATCCCAAACCAATAAATGCACTTTGATTATATCCCTTAAATTATACCCTGGAACACCCATTTTTTCTATTCTCTTCTATCTTTCTCTTAGCAGGGAGCACTTTTTCCCCAAAATAAAGCCAGACGACACAATTCCTCGTCTAGCTGGGTTTTTCCTCCCTGCACAACTATGTAACGGATAAGTATCCAAACCATGTTTTTTTTCTTTTTTGAAACTAGCAATATGCCAACAATGTCAATTTTTTTCAATGTCAATTTTTTCTCGATGTCAAATTTTTCTCAATGTCAATTTTTTTGTCAATTTCCATTTTTACAAATGTCAATGTCATTTTATATATATGTCTACATCCCATAACCCTCCCCTCTGAACACGGGCTGATCTCACACCTACACTCCGACACGACATCACCCATTCTATACGACGACGACGACGACGAGGAAGACACCACCAGGAGATACGAGGGGGCTTCAAGAACAGCTACATCAACATCCCAACCTCCAGTTCCGTTCCCGTTCGCGAGGACGCGAACAAATGGAGGAAGACGCTTGTACAGCCTCCCAGGGGTATGCACCCCTTGGAGACCATCCCCCCATTATCTGTCTAAATCTCCTAACTGGCAACCCCTGGAAAGCCAGACCAACATCCATCAATACCACAAGGACAGCTTGCCACTCTAGAAAGCAGCTCAATCCTTGCACAATCATTACACACAGCGACATATTATTAACTGGGGCAGCTATGCCATCACATTGCTGACAGCATAGCGCCGAAGAGTATAAGAAGGCGTCTTAATCAGGTCAAGGGATCTCTCCATTATCAGTCTTTCAGTGATACGTCCGAAGGCTACGCTGGTGTCATCAGAGGTGAGTCAGTCGTGTTCAGATCTCCTACTTTTGTAACCTTTATCCACAGCTTGTACTTTCACATTGTAAACATTGTTACATTCCCTACAAGGGACTCATACTTTAACATCACAGACCAATAAACACTTGGTCAACACTCTACACTCGCCTTACTGTTTATACGCCTATTTACATCCCAACGCCCTTCCTTATTCCCGTCACGGTTAGACGTGACATACGGTAGTCTGACAGTGCTAGCTCAGGTATCATTGTATTTCTCGCGGCGGCCCGGCTGCTAGGGAGCAGCGCGTGCCACTTAGCTGATACGAGCACGTTCAGTTATATAATAAGCCAGTCAGCTGAGCGACCAGCACAGTGACCCTTGCATTGAGTCCCATCCCCTAAAGCACTACTACATTATTTATAGGAGCGCCCCCTAGTTCCTAACACACAACAACACTCTACACTGGTCAGCTTACCCTGCCAAGGGAAGCTACCCCTTTTAGGCACAGCTTTATAAATTAACACAATAACTCTTTCCTTTTAGATCCAACCACCCCCAAATAAGGGATCTAAAACAATATATTGCATACTTGAAGCGTTGGTGATCCCATTAAAGGTATTCCTACAATAAATGATTTTCAAGTTGTCGTTCTATGGCGTGAAAATATTTAATATATGATTTTTGCTAACAGGATTTACCACTGGAATTATTTAACAAGTAGTTATTTTAATGACCAACAGAGTTCGCTGTTAAGAAGGTAGAGCCCTATGTGGAATGTAGGATAACGTGTAACATGTTATACATGATATGTGACAACAGTAAGGCTTGTGATTTTTAAGATGCCTTCATCCCTATATTAATCACCCAGTTTACAATACTCATAACTGTAATGTTCCGAATAAATTGAAACAAAACAAAAATCTGCATTGAAAAACCAAAAAGTGATTGAGCAAATATATATACTGGGAAAAAAAAGTTTTGTAAACACTTATGTCCAACAAGACTAATTAAATCAGTAACTGTCAGGGTGGCCGAGTGGTTAAGGCGTTTGACTTATGATCAAATTTCCAAATATATAAGGAAGCAAGGGTTCGAACCTCTTCCGTGACATAACTATTGCTTGAACATGCAAGAAAACAAGAAATATACACAAACTATGTTTATCAATTTAATCATTTTTTTATAATTTTTTACAAGAGGCAGACACATAGAATACAGCTCTTTTTGTTTATCATTTCTTTTAAACATAACTCTTGTTGAAAATTATTTTTAGGGGATGGGGGTGTTGTTACGTTGACCCATTACACAATAATAGCAGATTTACGAAGTTCATTTTCTATATTTAATAGCTCTTTCTCATAACCAATATGACCAACCTGTTTACAGGCATGCAAGAGCTGTAGACGTTCGACTAATATATTAGGATCGTTCCATTTGCTATCTTTTATGAATGGTTTCAAAAACTCGGGAAGCAGTTCATCATTATCACCATTATCATGATTATCATCCTCTTTATTATAATCATTTTCATAATGATGATCATCATCATTAATATCATTACCATTATAATTTCCACCTATGTCCACAGTCTGTTCAATGGTTTGAGTTGCCTTTGATAGTGTTGAAAGCTTCTTTTTAGATGTGCTAGAATGCTTTAACATTGTTATGTTATTATTAACACCATTACCTTTCCTCACTAACTTTTTGATGGGGTATATTGTCTCTGATAGTGTTGAGGGCTTTTGAGATGTGGGTGCGTGTCTGAACATGGCTTTCACAGGAGGTGTTAAAGGTTTCTCATTAATCAACTCTCTAACAGCATGAGTGCGTTGTAGTGTATTAAACTTGAGGTTAATATTATCTTGATCAGCACTATCTTTTACTTGGACTTGGTTTTTTGCTTTGGTTTGAGTTGTCCTCACATTTAGACTAGCGTGATTATTAAGTTTACAATCATGATTGTTTGAAGAAAGTATGTCCAATTGTTTTGTCTTAAGCATTCCTCGACACTGTTTGATCGTTGCTTTGAACAGCGCCAAATAGCAGTTCTATTATTATTGCTTCGTTTCACAATATATGAATATCCTTTATAGTATGCATATGGCTTACCATACCTAGTCACTGGAACTTCCATATCAACTGTCAAACAAAAACTAATCTCTAGTAAAGACAACTTGGTAATGACAACAATAGTTTAATGTGGGAGCATATATACATGGAAAAAGTGGGAGCAAAGGTGGGGGGAAAAAAGTGGGAGCAAAAGTGGCAGCATATGTGGGAGCAAAAAACTGTGAGCAAAAAAGAACTGGGAGCAAATATGAGATCAAATGTGGGAGAAAAGCAAATATAAAAAGTGGGAGCAAATATGCTAACAAATATGACGACAAATATGCCAGCAAAAGTAAATACACAAGTCAAGATAGTTTAAAGTGCAAAGAAAATATGGAAGCAAATATGAGAGCAATAGTGTTGTTTTTCTAATACAACTAGACATAACAAACTTAGTCATAACCTAACCTAACCTAACCTCACCAAACCTCACCTCACCTAACCTCACCTCACCTAACCTCAACTAACCTAACCTAACCTAACCTAACCTAACTTGACTGAACTTTACCTAACCTAACCTAACCTATCATAACTTCACCTAACCTAACTTTACCTAATCTAACTTCACCTAACCTAACCTTTCACCTCTCAGAGAAAAATTAAATTCTAGGCATAGCTGAGTTGGAACCCAAGACTTCAGGGATAACACCCAAGTATACTAGCCACTACACCGCAAGATGGGCAAATTAACATGCAACACAACATAAAAATAAAAGTTTCCTCTAGTGTAACTCATTGGCTGACAACCATAGTTGGGAATTCAAACCCAAGACCTCAGGACTTTTGATTTGAAAATTATCAGAAATATTATTCCATTTACATTTTGCTGCTGCTGCTTATAGTTATAAGAGTTGGCATTAATAGGGGGAAGTAAAAAAGTGGGAGCAAATGTGAGAGCCTATAAGGAAGCCAATATGGGAGCAAATGTGGGAGTCAATATGGGGGCAAAAGTGGGAGCAAATATGGGAGCAAATGTAGGAGCCAATATGAGAGCAAATGTGGGAACAAATATGGGAGTCAATATGGGGGGGGGGCAAATATTGGGAGCAAATGTGTGAGCAAATCAGCTCACCTCGGATATCACCAGTGAGTACTCATATCCACCGCTAGATAGCGGAAACATACTTTGTGTGTTGTATGTAACTATCTTACAAAGTTTGACTGCATGCAAAACGTGCTTGTATAAGCTGTGCATATAATTTTAATGTACAATTAACACTAAATGTTCAGAACTAACATGTATAGCCTTGTCTAGGGTATATGGAGGATCCTTAGCAAGAAAGACTGACTAACCCAGGAGTGTAAAGCCTTGCCATGTGCAGTAAGCACTTGTTGGCAGAAAATGGTTCCTATTAATAACGGACTTAATGAATATGTGACGTTTGTGTCGTCTTAAATTCTTACACGTATCACAACGTATAAAATAGGATTTTTGGTTTTTCAATGCAGATTTTTGTTTTTTGTTTCAATTTATTCGGAACATTACAGTTATGAATCTTGTAAACTGGGTGATTAATATAGGGATGAAGGCATCTTAAAAATCGGAAGCCTTACAGTTGTCACGTATCATGTATAACATGTTACATGTTTTCCTACATTCCACATAGGACTCTACCTTCTTAAGAGTGAACTCTGTTGGTCATTAAAATAACTACTTGTAAAATAATTTCAGTGGGAAATCCTGTTAGCAAATATCATATATTAAATATTTTCACGCCATAGAACGACAACTTGAAAATCATTTATTGTAGGAATACCTTTAATGGGATCACCAAACCTTCAAGTATGCAATATATATTCTTAATAGTGTCGTATTTTGGTCGATAGTGCCTCGAGTGCTTACATTATATAAGAATACAGTAAACTTATAAACATTTAATAAATCATAATTGTTTTCATTAAATATCATATAATACATATTTTCACACCAAAGAATGACCATTTCAAGATCATTTATTGTAGGAATATCCTTAATGGGATCTCCAAACCTTGAAGTAAACCATATGTGATAAACATTCCACATAGCTACATAACCGACAGTGCGTCATGTTATCAATCTCAACCACCGCGCGCGCTCATTGTTTGTTTGTGTAGCATTTCAGTTCCATTTGCATTTCATTTCTTGAGAATCATTCCCACGCCGAAAAATATATAGCAAACGAGTGGAAACATGTTACACATCAATACTTTAGAAGAGCTCTCTCAGGTATTGTATGATGATTTTTTTAGTATGGCATAACTGTTTGTTGACTAGCATTTACTGTTACACAACAATTGTCTCTGGTATAATGTCATGTTTAACAAACATGGTCACACGGTATGTCTATAGGTTTAAGCCTCTGTTGTATATGATTTCAAAAAATAATGAACAGCTTTCTACAACTTTACTCACTGGTCAATAACCAACATAGTGCGCTAAAATGTTTCCCTCATAGGTAACTCATGTTTGGTTAGTCAATTCTTATTGCAAGGCCAGTCAAGACCTAAAAAATTAGTTTAACGTATATAACAATCATCAACACCATTATCATTAAACAAATCAAACAATCTTAAGGTATTTATTAAGTTTAATTGTATTTTAGGAATCTCGCTAACATCTTGTAACCTTAAAGAGGAAAGTATAGACAGGAATTGTGAAAAGGAAACCGTTCAATCATTCAATCTCGTTAGTGTAAGGAACCTCAACGTAAGAGGTTATGAAAGTCTATGTGAGGGTTTGGTTTTTACAGCTGGATGCCTTTTCCTGACACCCATCTCAGAGACAAGTTTATGGGAAATGAAACACAGCTATCATGTCGAAAGTGAAGCTCCTAGTTTAGGAGAAAGTCATATTGAGGTGTTTGTCTGCAGGGAGTGTGGTAAACGAAACAACAACAACAACAACAACAACAAAAGCCTACATGTAAAGGGTATATTATGGAATTTTCGAGTACATGTAGTCAATTTAAATTAAACCATGGTTAAATTTCATGGTTGTACACCGCTTGGCTAAATTCGGTAAATTTTAGTGAATTTTCATTTATATTCGTCTAATTTTATATGAATTTGAGGTAGTTTAAACCCTGCTTCGGTAAATCAATGGAATTTCAATAAATCTGGTAGTCATTTGTTGAATTTTGCTGGAATTTTGTGTCATTTGGTCAATTTAAAGAAAAATTTAGTGGATTTTAGGAAAATTCAAGGTAAATCTGGGGATAGTTAGGTATTTAACAGATAACCTGTCACTATGATGGTTGTTTTAGTGTGTGGGTTTCACCACTAAGGGGTAGGATTGGAGAGAGGAGACCGTCATGACCTGAAGTGCATAGTCATTTATATTGACTTTAAGAATGGTTGTTGTGAGGGATCGAACATTCCTGTTGATGGTTTTGGGGAAGTGTACTCCATTCCATTCCATTTTTAAAAGCCACTAATCAGGTCCTAGCATTGGGCAGTTGCAAACCATTTCACTATTCTTAACATCAAATGTGCATTTGCCTGGAGTAGAAGTGGGAAACCATATCAGTTAGTGTATATAAAACTCACCTCACCTCACACCAACTCATTGGAAAATGAAAATCATTTGTTTTTGTATTACTTAGGTGCTTGGAAATCATGGTCATCAGTCCCGTGTACTGTACTTGGGAAAATAATCATGGTCATGCACACTATTATTAGCTGAGTATCTAATACAATTTTGCATACCCTAGGACCAGTATTGCATTATAAGGCATGCCATGTGTTACCGTCCTTAAAAGCCAGTGATATAAAACAAAATAGGTCTTTAATTCCACCCCTGGGCGTCATATCTAGTGTATGTAGGTTGACGATCATGGAGTCCCAGCTGAGTCCATCATTGCTTCCACTAACTTGTGCTAGGCTCCTATCTGTCTTCTTTCCTGTCGACCACACTTGCTCAACTCTTGTTCTCTACCGACACCAACATGATTAGGGTATCCGAGGCCTAGGGAGTCTCTTCCTTTTGCAACTTAATTGGCCCTTGTTTATTTATTTTTTCTGTTATCCTACTAGTGTGAGGAGGCAGCCTTGTTTTTATTTTCATGCTATTTCCTGTCTTTTGCTCAACCCCTCTCAAGAAGGTAGGGTGTATATAGCCCCACCACTTGCGGTGCACTCTGCATATGGCTACATCCCCAAGGGGCTAACGGCTGATCAGTTTGGAAGTTGGCGACCCCAAGGGATTTCTGAGCTGAGTCCAGTCTTCCTCCTCTTTATCCATTACCTCTGGGGCAGAGCCTCTCCAATTATATTTTTCTATCTGCCTTTCATGGCTCTCCTTCCTTCCAACTCCCTCAATCCACATGCTTGAGGGTTGAGGGCCATTTTTATTCCTTCTGTCCTTTATTTGGCCTATTGTGTTTTTGATTTCCATTTCTTCTTCTAGTATATAAGAGTGTAGTTAGTTTTAGTTATAGCTTAGATTTAATTTTCATCTTTACGATGAGCCAAACCATTGAGGGTCGATAGGACAGCTTGGTGGTTAAGTTTGTAGAACGCTTCTCTTTTGTCCAAAGGACAGCATGTTGAATTCTTCACTGGCTCATGAATTATATTCTTTGTTCACTTAGTTATCATGGCTTTGAAACTGGCTGTCTGTAACGTGATCATTATTCATTTTAACTTCAGCGTACGGTGTAGGATTGGAAAAGAGGCGGCCATGGCTTCTGAATGAGAACTATGTTAGCGTTTGTCTAAAGTATAAATAAAAAAGGAGTTCAAACATCATATAGGACATAAACTAATTTTAAATTCAGATTTGTGTTTCACAGTAAACACAATTATTCTCCGTTTAAAACAAGCCATACAATTCTTTTTCTAACATGATAGCTTATACGTGGGCATTGCTATAGATTACAAGTAGTATAGTCATCAGCTAAGGATTCAATTTCCATTACCTACACCTCTCATGGTATGGCTCTTAGTCAATTCGCTAAACTATAGAAAACATTTCTATATGTTCTGTTACATTATTATTTGACCATCTCACCGTGTAGTGGTTAACCTACTTGGTTGTCAACCCTAACGTCTTGGCTTCCAACCCCGACTATACCAAGACATTCATTTCAAGGTTGCACTAAGGTTCGCTAAGCCTTTGTCAAACCTTTACCTAACAACTATCTAGTCATGTCCTGTATGATAACACGGTGCAGAGCACGTCCACTATCAAGCAGACGACTAATATGAAACTTGCTGACAAGATCGCCATGCTGTTATCACCAAGGCACACTACACAAATCAAAGCCAGTGTATACGTGCAGATTCAACCCAGCGGTAGTATGCAAGCGTATGTTTGTTTAAAAAGCATCATTAATATAATTCCACTGTCATCACAGAGGCCCCGGGTTCGATTTTTTTTCTAAAGGCTGCAACAGGGTACACTGATTCTTGACAGGTAAAACTTTTTGGGGTCAATTCGTGGACCATGGCAAAGGGTTGGCCATCCTGACTTCTTCAACACCTCGAACAAATGCTTACTATTACTGGTGAGTTTCCTTTATTTTCTTATTCCTTTTCTTTCTTCGGCTTTTCCCAATTATTTTGAGTCGCCGGAGCCAACCAGGCTCATTTCGGTTTTGGCCTGGGATTTAAGGTCGAATGCCCTTCCTGACGCCACGTGATTTTCAAGTGAAAACTCCGCCCCGCTGTCACCGGGATTTGAACCCCAGCCGTTCGGGTAAAGACGAGCAGCTAAGCACCTGCGCCATCACGCTCCCCACTGGCTAGTTATCTAAACACACATTAATCCATAAATACCTAATAATTATACATGATAATAATAACAATCATCCTCCATACACATGTCCACTAAAGCATGGTTTCACAAAACGCTTATGCTTTTAGGTGTTTAACACATTTTCCCCCATAACATGACTATTTCCTGTTTTAGGGGTGAAATGAGCTTTCCAGGTAAAAGCGTAAGTCATGGCCTATTTTTTAAGCTATCACACCTAATTTTAGGGTTCTTCGTTTCCAGGATATTGATTTTTCAATTTGGGGGTAGTTTTCACCCCCCTGCTATTTCTCATCAGAAACAAAAGACCTTAGGTTCATTTATCATTTTAGGTGTTAAACACATTTTTCCCCCTGAAAAATCACTATTTACCGTTTTAGGGGTGAAATGACCTATCCATGTAAAAGCGTATGTCATGACCTATTTTTTAAGTTATCACACTTAATTTTAGGATTCTTTATTTCCAAGATATTGATTTTTCAATTTGGGGGTAGTTTTCACCCCTACCCTGCTATTTTTCATCAAAAACAAAAGATCTTAGGTTCATTTATCATTTTTAGGTGTTTAACACCTTTTTACCCCATAACATGACTATTTACTGTTTTAGGGGTGAAATGACCTATCCAGATAAAAGCGTATGTCATGGCCTTTTTTTAATCTATCACAACTAATTTTAGGGTTCTTCGTTTCCATGATATTGATTTTCCAGTTTGGGGGGGTAGTCGCCACCCCCTGCGATTTTTCATCAAAAACAAAAGATCTTAGGTTTATTTATCATTTTTAAGTGTTTAACAGGTTTTTTTTCTATGACTATTTACTGTTTTAGGCTTGAAATGATCAATCAAGGTAAAAGCCTATATCATCCCCTATCTTTTAAGCTATCACACCTAATTTTAGGGTTCTACGATTCCAAGATATGGATTTTTCAATTTGGGGGGGGGGGGTAGTTTCATCCCCAAACGGGGGACGTCGCCCCAAGTGCTAGGACCCCTCATACAAGTCCCTAGCATGATTGGTTCGCGAGATATGAACAAAAGTGTAGTTAGGCCCTTTTGACAAAAAACGAATCATACATTCAAAAACGGGGCGTCCCCCCCCCCCCCCCCCCCCAGGGCTAGGATACTGCCTATGGCAAAATCCCATCAGGGGTTAAGAAAATATTAACAAACGTGTAGTTAGGTCCATTTGACAAAAGCCGTCCGTGGGCGCACATACAAAACATATTATTTACCCCCCGGGTAAGGGTTGTTTTTATTTTGGGGTGAATATACCCCGTTCATAGAAAAGGGGAGTTCACAACGAGTTCTACGACACCTCATAGGTTTAAATCGCATTATTGATTAGTGAGATACTAAAAAGCCAATGACCTATTAGTTTGTTTGGTTTATTTCAATACATATTAAAAAAACACTTATTTATAAATAATCATTTAAAAAGCCCGCTCTCTTACGAAACCTCTCAAGTGCGCATGCATACAAAAAAAACGCTCATAGCCAAAATGTCAAAACAACATGTTTACTCCAAATGGCGTTTCCAAATTCCATCCATTTTAAAAATTAACCTCACCATCACATAGAGCGGAAAAAATACCATCTAAACGACCCCTCACTCGACCCTTCTCCTCCCCCACCACCTAACCCTTTCCCAACATAGGCATACATATTCAAGCACGAGCGCGACTTGAGAAAACCAACACTACCCCTCTACACGCGAATGACCTTTTAGTTTTGGTCTTTTAATTAAATAATGAGCCTATAGGAAAGTAGGGGGCATTACTACCAGTGCTAGGACACCCTGTATGTTCAAATCCCATGATTGGTTAGCGAAATATCAGGTTCGGGGCCGCTACGGGGGTGGCTCAATAAAAAGTGAGACAGCTCTCTCATCATCCCAATACTGAGCACTATACAAGTCAAGGAGATTAGTTATATAGGGTTAGTTACCTAAGCTACTTGACATTATAACGATTTCTAGTAGAGAATGGAGGAAGTTAGTGTGGGCGGAAAATTCCGAGTTTAATTTTGTCATTATGACATCGGCCTACTGCAAATGGGTTCTTAACATGCCAACAACGTATGACATGCGTGTCGTGTTTTTTGTCGCCTTTCAAAAATCAGTTACGACGGCCAGGAGCTAACCTGCAAGCTTGGGGGTTTGGTAATCAGACACGATAACCACACACCCACCGTTTTACATACATAAAAACCTAACCTGCGGCTTACGTCCCGGACCCTCATGCTTGTGGTACTAGCAGGCAATTTTCACTCCGCTTCGTAGGCCAATAGTTTCTCGCTTCGCTCGATTAACTCTCTACGCTTCCGCTTCGTAAGCCAATAGTTTCTCGCTTCGCTCAATTAACTCTCTATGCTCCCGCTTCGTAAGCCAATAGTTTCTCGCTTCGCTCAATTAACTCTCTACGCTCCCGCTTCGTAAGCCAATAGTTTCTCGCTTCGCTCGATTAACTCTCTATGATCCCGCTTCGTAAGCCAATAGTTTCTCGGCTCGCATGATTAACTCTCTACGCTCCCGTTTCGTAAGCCAATAGTTTCTCGCTTCACTCGATTAACTCTCTACGCTCCCGCTTCGTAAGCCGATAGTTTCTCGCTTCGCTCAATTAACTCTCTACGCTCCCGCTTCGTAAGCCAATAGTTACTCGCTTCGCTCGATTAACTCTCTACGCTCCCGCTTCGTAAGGCAATAGTTTCCCGCTTCGCTCGATTAACTCTCTACGCTCCCGCTTCGTAAGCCAATAGTTTCTCGCTTCGCTCATTTAACTCTCTACGCTCCCGCTTCGTAAGCCAACAGTTTCTCGCTTCGCTCAATTAACTCTCTACGCTCTCGCTTCGTATCCCAATAGTTTCTCGCTTCGCTCAATTAACTCTCTGTGCTCCCGCTTCGTAATCCAATAGTTTCTCACTTCACTCAATTAACTCTCTACGCTCCCGCTTCGTAAGCCAATAGTGTTTCACTTCGCTCGATTAACTCTCTACGCTCCCGCTTCGTAAGCCAATAGTTTCTCGCTTCGCTCAATTAACTCTCTACGCTCCCGCTTCGTAAGCCGATAGTTTCTCGCTTCACTTAATTAACTCTCTATGCTCCCGCTTCGTAAGCCAATAGTTTCTCGCTTCGCTCAATTAACTCTCTACGCTCCCGCTTCGTAAGCCGATAGTTTCTCGCTTCGCATAATTAACTCTCTATGCTCCCGCTTCGTAAGCCAATAGTTTCTCGCTTCGCTCAATTAACCCTCTACGCTCCCGCTCCGTAAGCCATTAGTTTCTCGCTTCGCTCAATTCTCTCTCTACGCTCCCTTATCTCGCTACAAATGACCTGTGTCGTGTATTTTGTGTACCGTACATTGGCAACAGTGAAATGACGTCTCGTTAACAATTGAACACGCCCAATGCGCATCCTTCAGTAGCAGTTGAGCAACGACAAGCCATGACAATTGCCGTCGTTCGTAGTCGTTCAATGCAGTTCAATGAACATAGAACAATAAATAACTAGGTTGGTTCTTAAGTTTAGGGCCTGCGACAACAAGGTCATGTAGCCCCGTGTACTTTGGGTGTGTGTAGAATCTGTCTGATAACCGGTGTTAATTGTGATGGATGTATTAGTGTGCGTTATCTTTTTTTTATTCAAGTAAGGACTGCAGACTTTTGAATTTTTCAAATAGTTCCTACTTTTGCTGCCAAACGCCACCGTCAACGACTACTAGTTCAGAACTTAGCTACCAGACGCCACCGCAGTCGGCTCTTGGCAACGAACGTAGGAACCTAATAAGAGCGTTGTTTACATTCTTAACCTACACAATTTAGCTTCAGACAGGTGCAATTAGTGGAAGGTTCTTTAACATGCCATAAATCTATGACATGGGGCCACAGGCTTTACTTCCCCTCCGAAGGAAGGCATACTGAGGGATTTTTAATGCTCTTAAAAATCCGACGACTTCGGCCGTATTTGAACCCGCGATCTTGGGCATAGAAACTCAGCATGCTACCAACTACGCCACTGTAGCAGCCAAAAATAAATAACTACTTACGTCACATATTTATGTGATTTAGTACTTATTTCCTGAGCAGTATTGATAATGGACGGTAATTTCAATTGATAATGTCTCCCGGAATATCAAATAAGGTATGAAAATCACACATTAGCTAAGAAACAGTTAAGAATTACCGCTCAGGCTCAGTCACTTCTTCATGATTATCTCAAAGGAGCATGAAAAAGAGACAAATGATCAATCCAGTGGACACAGGATGCAAAGACAATGTTTGAACAAGAAGTTCCGTGAAGAACTATACACCCTATTTTCATATATCCTACTCACGTTAATTGCCTCCATCAACATAAAAATTTCAGTTTGATTGTTGTGATAGATTCGTAGATATTGAGAACCATCTAAATATTTCAGATGGTCGCCAGGTTGGATTTTTATGTATGTACTATTACATGAAGATTATTGTGTAAGTGTGGTATTCAAACTTCGATCGCATGATTAGGACACAAGAAGTAAAAACGAGATTTTAAAATTTCGCACAGTTGCCATCTTGTAGTTATTAAAACTATTGAAATAAATTAGATTGCAGTGGATTAACATTTGTATAAGCATTTAACGTGCAAAGTTTCACTGCACTCGGATGCTTAAATCGCGAGAAACGTCCATTTAAATAATTAAACGTCGCGTCGCTGCCATGTTGGATTTGTGCTCACCAGGTTACTGAAAGTCCTATAGGTGAACTTATGTTGATAGCCTCTATGAACATAAAAATATCAGTTTGATTGCTGTAAAAGATTCGTAGATATTGAGAACCGTAAAAATTTTCGTACGCTCGCCTTTTTGGATTGTTATATGTATAGGCCTTAGAGTTATATACCATTAAAGGTAAATTATTGCGTATGTTCATTATTCAAACTTTCACTACGATCGAATGATCACGACACAAGAAATGAAAACTTAATTTTCAAATTTCGCACAGCCTCCATCTTGAGGTTGAGCAAACAATTGAACTAAATTAGATGCCAGTGTATTATAATATGTATAATCATTACTGTACGACATTTCACTGCGCTCAGATGGTTAAATCACGAGAAAAGTCTATTAAAATGCTTCAAAGTCGCTTGGCCGCCATGTTCGTTTTGTACTTTACAGGTGTTTGAATATTACATAGATTAACTTGTAGCAGTATCCTTTATCACCGTGCAAACTTTCACGGTAATACTGTAGTTTCGGAGATATACTGTAGAATGCCGGTGAAATATTTCGCACGGCCGCCATTTTGAGGTTATGTAAACAATTGAACCACGTTTCGTTACGTTTGGAAGGTTAAATCGCGAGAAAAATATATTTAAAAGTCTCAAGTTCACTTGGCAGCCATGTTGGTTTTGTAGTTACCAGGTTTTTTAAAGTCTCATAGGTGAACTTCTAGTAGTACCCTTTATCACAGTACAAAATTTCAGGGTGATATCTGTAATAGCTTCGGAGATACTGAATGCTGGTGAAATATTTCGTACAGCCGTCATGTTGGATTGGTGCGAGACATAAAATTTGAAGGGCACGGTCGGGGTCGGCCAGAATGGTGCTATGATCTTACCGAGTTTTGTTGAAATCACTCCAGCCGTTTAGAATTTATTGGTGGGCGGGGGGGGGGGGGGTTGGGCATACACCCGAATCACACACGCACACACACACAGACACAGGGACAGACGGTGATCTCATAAGCCTATTTTTTTTACAAAATAAAAATAGGCTAAAAATGTAAACAGGACATAGCCAACGTTGCACCACTTAATTTTCCTAACCCTGAACTTCTACCAGCATTGTGTACTGATGCATCCGATATTTTTGTCGGTTCAATACTTCAACAGTATGACAATGGTAATTGGAAACCAATGGCATTTTTAGCCCACTTTCGATTTTTGCAAAAAATGAAAGTAGACTTATGAGATCAACACAGGGCGAAAAAAAGTGTGTCTGGCTGTGTGTGTGTGTGTGTGTGTGTGTGTGAGTCTGTGTGTGTGTGTGAGTGTGTGTACTCTGAATGTCTGTCCCACCCCCCCTCATCGATTCGAACACGGTGAACGCGAATTGAACGAAATTTAGTACAAAGGTAGCACTAGCAAAGGACACCTCAGTGTCATGTTTTATATCACCGCCATTTTGACGGAAACGTAATGGCGGCCACACAAATGTGCAAAGCTTAAATCAAATTACGACTAACCTAATCATCCGATCTCTTCCAAATTTTGCAACAACATACCGTTAAGGAGGAAGCATCCTTTGACAAAATTAATAGGTCATTAGCCTAATATTTTGCGGATGGCGGCCATCTTTGTGTGAAAATCGATTCCCCCTTTCAAGTCGAACACGGTGAAACCGAATGGAACGAAATTTGGTACAGAGGTAGCACTAGCAAAGGGCACCTCAGTGTGATGTTTTATATCACCACCATCTTGACGGAAACGTAATCGCGGCCACCCAAATGTTAAAAGCTAAAATGTAATTACGACCAACCTAATAATCTAGTCTCTACCAGATTTTGCAACAACATGGCTTTTTGTGGAAAGCATCTTATGACTGACCACAAGGTCATCAGCCCAATAGTTTGCAAATAGCGGCCATGTATTGTACCCGATACCTAGTTGAGGCTATCGGCAACGCCAGCAGACATTAAGCCGTAGTTGAGATTTTAGGAAGAGTTATGAAAAGGTAGCGCTCAGATCGAGTCAAGAGGAATGTCAAGATGACGTAGAAGGTCTAGGATTTAGAAGGCGCTGACTGCAGTCAAGCAGATGGAATTATGGATGAAATTATGAAGCTTTATTAAGATCTATATGGAACATGGTATTTAAACATCTCAGAAGAGGAGATATAACATGCATTATATGTGGTAATTATTTGAAGGAAGTCAGATAACCCTTAAGTTATTTTATAACTTAATAGCCGAGATGATCGGGGTTCGAGATTGTATTTGTGACGCAAGACCACAGAGGTGGGGAGGAAGTCACATGACTGCGCCAGGCAGGTAAGGGTCATTGCAGTCCAGAGGAAGTCAGTCTAGCTCAGAGAGCCAAGCAGTAAAGTTCTGTTAGCAAGAGAGTCCAGTACAGCAAGCAACGCAGTCGAATTCAGGGAGCGAGCCGAGTAGGACGTATGCCGAGGTCGCACAGCGCACAGCTTTTGTCACGAAAAGTGAAAGCGACAGTTTCAACTTCACCCAGCAGCGAACGAAAAGTAGGTCAGTGAGCCGGGCGGACACCAGCAGTAGGCCGCGTGAAGACCGGTTATATAACCAGATGTGCGGGCCTAGCAGGCAGGAGAAGGCCGGTGTTTATAACAGTACAGTAAAACGAGTTGGAGAACTTTATTCCAAGCTGCATTTTGGAAACGCAGAACAGCATAGTAGAGCGACATGGCGAGGCCAGCTTTAGGCGGAGATTATTATAGCATTGCAGTATAGCCGAGCGGGTTATTTCCCATTTTATACGCAAGCAGTATGACAGAAGCTGAACTTTATTACAACATTGAGTTGGAACGTTTATCCAGCATTTGAATTATAAAGGCAGATAGTTACGAGATACTACAATTGTGAACTTCGAATGAACATAGGTTTTCTTAATGACATTACGATTATGCATTTCATAACGCATTCCAAGTAACATTAACGATTGTAAGCAAATGAAATGTTTTAAGCAAATGCACTTAGGAACATTAGCTCGTGCATTAATGCAATTCTTTCTTATGCAGTATTATGAATTACCGAGTACGAACACAGCTACAGGGTGTTTCATAAGCTTAGACACTCTGATAAGCAATTTTATTTTCTACAAGTGAGACTTTACCGCTGTGGAGTTTAATCTTTCAATACTCAAACTGAACATTGTATGGAACAGTGGCGTAACGTAGAAGAGGAATAGGGGGTCCGCTGTTTCTATGAACTTTTTCGTGAGGATTTGGACAATATCCGCTATGGATAACCAGAAGTTCATCATGTCGGAGTAAACGCAGACAGAGACGCGATGGCACCACGGTGCGATGGATTCGATTCCTGACGAGGAGGAGGTCTACCAGTTGATTCACTTGGGATTTCGAAGGCAATCGTCATTGCAGGGATGGAATGATATTCACGCCGATCTTTCGAGAAATTCATTACATTGCGAAAATCGACGATCTTTGAAATTTAATAACAGCTGACTATGAGAAGGTACTGTAAGAGTTATAACTTCCTGATACGATTATTTTCATGAATACTGGGCACACATGTATATTTGTCTAATAGGAGTGATACGATTGTTTAAGTCATGGCTTTGACTTTATATGCTTCGAATTTTTGCTAGAATATGGCGTGACCATATGATATGGCAGGCATCATTATACTAAATTCTCACCATTGGTTGGCTTTATTAAGCAGATATTAGGTCTTTTAGACATTTTTCCAGCAAGGATAGTTTTCATGAATAGTTTTTTTTTGTGCGACGAGTATTTCGAACTCGTGATCTGCAATTGATTATCTAAATTACTTCGTCAGTTCATTGCATACTAGCGAGTGTGTATTATTCATCAGTAGGGATTTTTTCCATTGGATTGTTTGGAGATATTAAGATGTAAATTCACCTTAGTGAATGAATATCGCTTTTATATGACAAATAGAGACTTGTTGATTCCTATCTGGTACATTCACTCATTTCAGTCTTCGAGATGGGGTCTTTCGCATTTATACGATTGTATGGTGGTTACTCATCTTACCCATCGTTCAGGGCACTATCATGTTAGTCGACGGGGCGAGGTCTTTCGTATGTATACGATTGTACGGTGGTTACTCATCTTACTTGCCATTGAGGGACTCATTTTTATCATCCGAGTGTACATGAGATTATAAGAGAATCAAACAAGGAACTACTAGTCACATATCAGTCGAACTTTTGTTAAATAAAGTAAAGATAAATGTCAGCAGGGTTACATTTGTAATTCTTGTTTGCCAATCCAATATTTTGTTGCTATACTCTTTTGAGAGTACTTTCAGTTTAACAGCTGGTACAGCTGAGGTTTCTGATGATTTTTATAATTGTGTTTGATACCTTTGAGAAGGATTTAAAGTAATTGAATCTTGTAAGATGAATCATTAATGGTCAGATTTATTTTAAGGCAGATTAATATTGCAGATTTTGATATGAGAGATTATAGCACATTGGTGTTTTTCTGTGATGTGAATTATGAGAATTGTAAGAGAATTTATGCTATTTGAAAGCAGATCTTGAATTACTAAAGTAATATTTTTTCCAATTGTTTGAGAAGTTGTCTAGATGTGATCAGAGTAATTACAGTTATTGGAGATTGTGTGCGTTGATAATTTGAAGCCAGTTATATATTTTTTGTAGATCATGCAACATGGTTAAGCGAAGTTTGTGATAGGCATTTTGTGGAAGTTGCCAAGTGATAGTTGCAATATTGCTAATGTATTTTGAGGCAGACATGAGGTTGTCGAACCCAGTCTAGCGTAATTGTTGAGATTCATGCTGTATGTGCTGAATATTTATGGAGTTTTGTGGAATAATTGTGGTATTCAAATGTGATATTTGAAGAATTGAGGATATATAATGTAGTTGTGGATAGTCAGATCCAACGTGATGTCGTGAAGGCAATAATATTTTTTGGCATGATAATTAAATACGAGATATAACTTGGAAGTGATAAAACTGTAAGACAACGTTCTATAACCCATATTAAACAATTTGTTAGGAAATTAAACAAATAAATAAAGTTGATAATACAAGATTTTCAGAGAATAATAATTAATGAAATAATAATCTGAAATTTAAGCATATTAATGATCTGACCTAATGAAATAAAAATCAGAATGACTAGATGAAATAATAAAAATCTGAATAACCAGAAGAATAAAATTTAAATAAATTGATAAATTAAATTTTGGAATAAATCAATGAATTAAATAAATGGATGAATTGAAGATTGGATAAATAAACTGATTTAAATAAATTAATAGATGATTGGATAGATGATGAATAACTGAATTAGAAGGTGATAATTAATTAAAGAAGCTGATGATTAATGAATTTATATGGAATTAAATAAATTTAATTGAGATATAATTTGAGAAATTGCAACTTTAGTTGAGGAATTAAATAATTTATATTGATGATTTAAGATAATTTAGTCTGAAAGAGATAATAAGATAAAAGTGTGTGAATAATTGGAAAGCATAATGAAGTGGTAGAAGCCTCCGTGGCTTAGGCGGCAGCACGCCGGCCTCTCACCACTGGGTCCGTGGTTCAAATCCCGGTCACTCCATGTGAGATCTGTGCTGGACAAAACGGAGGCAGACAGGTTTTTCTCCGGGTACTCCGGTTTTCCCTGTCAAAATTTCATTCCAGCAACACTCTCCACTATCATTTCATTTCATCTGTTCATCCATTTAATCATTGCCCCAGAGGAGTGCGTCAGGCCTCGGCAGCCGGCACAATCCATATCCTCGCCGCTAGATGGGAGCTTCATTCATTCCATTCCTGACCCGGTCGGAGACTGGAAGCAGGCTGTGGATTTTCAATGAAGTGGTGATAATAATTTTCATTTAAATGATTTAATGGTGATGAGTTAATGATTCTGACAGGAATATGTTGAATTTTGAGATGAGAACTAATGTGAGAAATATTTAACTTTGATGATGATGATAAGTGACACACTCGCACTGTGGAAGGAGGGATAGCGACTGGACCATTTTCAACCTTAACCCGAGGTGTCTATCTTGAGAGCTGTCTACAGAATCCCAGACCCAGAAATGACACACACGATTCATATTTTAAAACAACACTTCTATTCATAAACCAAAAATTACAATAAAATACAATAAACAATTACATGCAGTTCAAATAAAATAAAATAAAAGGTGTGGTACCTAACATAGGATGTAACTTACTTTGTATTGGTTCCCAAAATATTTCTCTTAGGACCGAATATTCTTTCACTTTAAATTATTAACAGCTGACTCGATAACATCAAGAAGTAGGCCTGACCGACAAATTCCGTATATGCTTAATTATACAATTTTCAGGTAAGTCGGGAAACAATCTTCAATAATATTTCAATACCGTCAATAAATAGGTAATGCCATAAGACACTAAATATATTAAATCTTGGATAATTCCTTTTATCCTGAGCAAACTCGGAACAAGATCTCAATACGTCAATCCCTTTTAAACATGGTGCCACGATTCTCTTTTTGTCATCTAACAGCTGACAATCATAACAAGGTTATCCAGAACACAACAACCGATTACCAAAAACAGAAGACGAACGCAATGCCAGCAAATACGAACCCCCACTCTAATAAAATAAAAGCTTTACATAATTTACACGGACCTCAATTAGGCAAACTAAACGTGAATAAAGAGAAAGATTACATTTATAAACCAGACACGAATTTTAAAAACTTTATCCACACAGCAAGATGAAAGCCTCCCGACTACGTTAGCCAAATCACGGAGATGACAAAAGTTAATAAATAACATGCATCAGGCTAGATACACATGCACCCCAGAAATATATAATAATCCACTTACTTCTCTCAGGAACAAAATACCTTTTTACCAAATCTTCATAACTCCAATTAACCACATTTAGCCTCTTACAGAAATCTACGACATATATGTTTGCTTTCCTTAAAGTTGCCTCAACAACTATATATAAACATATAAAAGAAGCAACAAATAATTTTTTCACGTCGACAAGACCACTTAGGTATCCGTTTCAAATCGAAGCACAGACCATCACACACTCCAGGTGTACACGAGAATCTACCACATCTTTCTGCCACATTTTACATAAAAATATTAATTAATTTGAAGAGAAACTATTCCATGTCGATTCATATTTGGGTAGAGCCAGTTACGCCGAACTTTACAAAGCAAGACATCCGAATGAGTAGCTGAAAGCTACTCAATATCTGTAGACTACATGATGTTATGTCTTTTACAGATCATGTCCCAACACTCAGTTATTGCATCGTAAAATACTAACAGTCGATACTAAGGGAACCATCTTCTTGGGCAAGTAAGAACACACACCACATGCGGACAAGCTTACCGTTTTCACCACTAGGCGGACACTACTTAGTAGTAGCCTTACCAAGGCGCTGCTGCACCCTAGCGTAGATAAAGAGCACCACCTCATCTCAACTCCCAAGAATTTGCATGCAAACGTCAAAATCATGTGTCTTACAGTCGAGGCAAATAGAATCGGCACAATAAGTATGACCAATGAGCAGTGGATTTTCTGTAATTCATGAACAAGCAATTATTAATGACAATGTAAATAGTGTAAATTAATTATTCGATGTTTAGGAGCATTTTACTAACGTGTTCAACATTAAAATTATGCCATGCAAGCCATAAAATTACGTGATATTTAAAATATGTGATTATAATATGTGTATGTTTAGACAGATTACTAACTTTTTCAAATCCACATTTATGATGTTAAATTAAACAGAAATTAGGTCTCAGGTATCACAAATGTCAGTGACGAAAGACATAGTGCTACAGTGATCCTGAGAACCCAAGAGAACTTTAGAGATTTTTCTGTTGTATGTGGACGAAATATTTTTGGTTAGAAAAGAGATGGTTCGATTTTTGGACAATGACAATTTAACGTTGGCATTCGACCATACTCTCAGGTAGGATGAATATTTAAAATGTCTGTCTGACAATCAAAGTGAAATAAATTTGTTTTTATCTTAGTTGTGATCTGATGATGATGTGATTTTCCTTTTTCTTTCCTTGTCTTGATTAAGGCTTAACCGGAAAGGAAGCGGTTTGCTAGGAATTCAGTTGATGGCGGCCATTTATATTTGCATTTTTCTATTAAACTTAAGCCGTAACGACCCTAGAGATACTTTGTCTCGTGTTACCCACTGCTTTTTCGATATCTCAGCTGAATTTCCGACACATTCCTTATTTGACTAGAGGTTCATTTAACTCCGCTCTGTCCTGGAACTCCAGGAATGCGATGTAATAGCAGATGGGTCATCGCATCCCCAGGACGAACGGGTACAGAGAGAGAGGGAGAATTGGCTTTACCCACCTGTGGGGCTTCGATTTTGTTTATTCTATGGAATCACATCAGATTTAGATTACTGAGAGACTGATCTCAAGTTCATTTAATTGTTATAAAATTTATTAAACTTAGTCAGACAATATACTTGTGTGCCCATTCCAGTGTTCATGTTAATCGTATTAGTATTATATCATGTTAGTTATAAGTCATTTTTTTCTATACCCAAGTGAATGCAGGAATTGAGACATTGTGATGTGTTGTTGTCTAACGTCTCTGAATAAAACGTCTATTGAAAATATAATTATGTTGCCGGAAGATTTAGCTAAGGTGTTAGGAGAGTTACAGAGTGGTATGTCTGGTATTGCAGAAACTATTTCTGAAATGGAAACAGAAGTTAAAGAACAGATAAATAGTTCAGAAGCTAGGTTAGAAGCTAAATGTAAAGAAAATGTGCAAGCATTACAAACTAGTAGTGAAGATAATTTAAAGTCATTAGAGACTAGATTACAGACTAGTACTGAAATTCATTTGAAAGCTAGTGAAGCTAACTTGAAGGATAGTTTTAAATCATTAGAAGAAAGATTACAGCCAAATAGTGAGGATAATTTCAAATCATTGGAAGAGAAATTACAAGCTCGTAGTGATGAAACTAACACTGAATTGGAAAACAAGTTAACTAGGTTAGAGAATAGATTAACTTTAAAGAATAATGAAATGCTTAGGACTTTACAATTAGATATAATTGCAGTAAATATGAAAGGAGAGGAAAATGTTCAAATATTAAGAAAGAATATTATTGAATTAGAAAGTAGAGGAGAAGAGAACATTCTTACCTTAAGAACAGACGTTATGTCTATACAGAAAGACATTAAATCGGATGTATCGAAGTTGAGATTCGACATCGATGGTTTAGTGGCAGATGTAGGCAAAATTCAAGAGTGGTCTACCGAAGTATCTTTCGAAACTAAAATAAAAGGTCTAGAGATGAATCTAGGTAATGAGATTAAAGATTTAAAGTCAGTAATTGGGACCATTAAAGAGGAAGTCTTAGGAGAGGTTAATTCTAATTTAAAATCATTAGAGAATCAATTGCAGAAAGATATTAGGAAAATGGATGATGATATAGAGCAAAAGGTTAATGAAAACTTAGCTTTATTCAAAAATAGAGTCGGTGCAATCGTGGAAGAACGGTATAGTGAGGTCGATGCCGAAGCAAAAGAACAACGTGCAGGATTAGATGAGAAATTAATCGCAGGTATGGCGAACTTAGAAGCGAGGTTTACGGAGAACAAGGAAGCGATGAAGATAGATTCAACTCTATTTAGGACAGATCTTGATCTGTTAAAGGAACAAGTCGCGTCAGTAAAGAATACATGCGAGGACAAGATTGATAAGTTGAAAAACGATTTAGACGAGAGTAACAAAACGCAGAATGTTACGTCGTTGGATGAGTTGAAGACTCAGGTCAAGACCGTAGAGAAATTGGCAGAAGATAGGATAACTAAACTAGAATCTATGATTAATAGTTTCACCAGTCAAAATATTACATCGGAGGAAATATCGATAAATCAGACAGCGATAGACCGCAGTATGGGTAATCAAGAAGTTAGCATGGGAGAAGACCGTCAAACGCAACCGAATGTGACATTCGAAAGGGCAAGTTCAACCCCTCAGGATAATCCGAGTTCGAATAGGAGTACGTTGGGTACAAGTGAACGATACTCAGGTCCAGTTACCATTATCAGAAATCTGGATGACAAGCCGAGGAAGTTCTGGAAACACAGGGGTCACACCAGTCGAATTTCTGCGAGATATTCGAGACTACATGGCGGAACATAGAGTAGCCAAGGAAAGAGAGCTAAGGATAGTCGAACGCGCCTTAGACGGGCCTGCGTTAACTTGGGTTAGAGCATTCAGAAGCAATTTTGCGAATATGGAGCAATTTGCCATAGCATTCTTGAGGAGATTTTGGAGTGCAGAGGATCAGCTGAACGTAAGAGCAGAAATGTACTCGAAGCGTTATTCTACGTCACATCCGACGCATTATGCCAATTATTTTACTTCACAGTTGGCTAAATTACAGTTTCTGATTCCTCCATTGCCTGAAGAAGAGCTTTTGCAAGCCATAGCGAGACAGTTACCGATTGAGGTACAGCGATCACTCATAGCGTCGGGAGCAAACACACTTGAGCACTATGACGACATTTTACGGCGATTGGACTATACAAGCGCTCAAGTTACGCCTAGAAATGCAAGAAACGACAATCGAAACACGCAAGAGGTGAATGCGGTAGTCGTTGACAACGCAGCTCAAACGGACAGAAGAGATTCCTGGGAAAACAGAAGGAACGAAGGAAATCGAGGAAACATCCGTAACGTTCGTGGAAATGATCGATATAGAGGACCATATGAGAGGCCATACGATCAGGAAACAGGAGACTGCCGATACAGAAATTATAATCAGAATTCCAGATATCAAGATAGGAATCGATACAACACTAGATATCGTGGTAGAAACAACTGGAGCCAAGGTCAACAGTATAATAGGATCGACAGGCAGGATGGCCGAAGAAATGAGCCAAATGAAAGACGAGATAATCGTGAATATGAGAGATCGAGGCAAGAAAATAGACAGCCTAGTGCACCACCCGAGGAGACAGTCAGAGATGTCAATCGAGCAAGCACGAGTAGTGAAGGAAGAAACAGACATCAAAGTAATACAGAATCAAGATGCTAATCATTGGAAGTCAATCATCATTGTTGAGAGTCAGAAAGTACCATCATGCTGAATAAAGGGATTGTAGAGCTATCGTGTACATGTGTTATATATAGAATGCCAGAGAGTGTATTTTTTTTTAATCCTGATTTAAAAAGGAGATGTACGGGAGAGATGTACCCGATACCTAGTTGAGGCTATCGGCTACGCCAGCAGACATTAAGCCGTAGTTGAGATTTTAGGAAGAGTTATGAAAAGGTAGCGCTCAGATCGAGTCAAGAGGAATGTCAAGATGACGTAGAAGGTCTAGGATTTAGAAGGCGCTGACTGCAGTCAAGCAGATGGAATTATGGATGAAATTATGAAGCTTTATTAAGATCTATATGGAACATGGTATTTAAACATCTCAGAAGAGGAGATATAACATGCATTATATGTGGTAATTATTTGAAGGAAGTCAGATAACCCTTAAGTTATTTTATAACTTAATAGCCGAGATGATCGGGGTTCGAGATTGTATTTGTGACGCAAGACCACAGAGGTGGGGAGGAAGTCACATGACTGCGCCAGGCAGGTAAGGGTCATTGCAGTCCAGAGGAAGTCAGTCTAGCTCAGAGAGCCAAGCAGTAAAGTTCTGTTAGCAAGAGAGTCCAGTACAGCAAGCAACGCAGTCGAATTCAGGGAGCGAGCCGAGTAGGACGTATGCCGAGGTCGCACAGCGCACAGCTTTTGTCACGAAAAGTGAAAGCGACAGTTTCAACTTCACCCAGCAGCGAACGAAAAGTAGGTCAGTGAGCCGGGCGGACACCAGCAGTAGGCCGCGTGAAGACCGGTTATATAACCAGATGTGCGGGCCTAGCAGGCAGGAGAAGGCCGGTGTTTATAACAGTACAGTAAAACGAGTTGGAGAACTTTATTCCAAGCTGCATTTTGGAAACGCAGAACAGCATAGTAGAGCGACATGGCGAGGCCAGCTTTAGGCGGAGATTATTATAGCATTGCAGTATAGCCGAGCGGGTTATTTCCCATTTTATACGCAAGCAGTATGACAGAAGCTGAACTTTATTACAACATTGAGTTGGAACGTTTATCCAGCATTTGAATTATAAAGGCAGATAGTTACGAGATACTACAATTGTGAACTTCGAATGAACATAGTTTTTCTTAATGACATTACGATTATGCATTTCATAACGCATTCCAAGTAACATTAACGATTGTAAGCAAATGAAATGTTTTAAGCAAATGCACTTAGGAACATTAGCTCGTGCATTAATGCAATTCTTTCTTATGCAGTATTATGAATTACCGAGTACGAACACAGCTACAGGGTGTTTCATAAGCTTAGACACTCTGATAAGCAATTTTATTTTCTACAAGTGAGACTTTACCGCTGTGGAGTTTAATCTTTCAATACTCAAACTGAACATTGTATGGAACAGTGGCGTAACGTAGAAGAGGAATAGGGGGTCCGCTGTTTCTATGAACTTTTTCGTGAGGATTTGGACAATATCCGCTATGGATAACCAGAAGTTCATCATGTCGGAGTAAACGCAGACAGAGACGCGATGGCACCACGGAGCGATGGATTCGATTCCTGACGAGGAGGAGGTCTACCAGTTGATTCACTTGGGATTTCGAAGGCAATCGTCATTGCAGGGATGGAATGATATTCACGCCGATCTTTCGAGAAATTCATTACATTGCGAAAATCGACGATCTTTGAAATTTAATAACAGCTGACTATGAGAAGGTACTGTAAGAGTTATAACTTCCTGATACGATTATTTTCATGAATACTGGGCACACATGTATATTTGTCTAATAGGAGTGATACGATTGTTTAAGACATGGCTTTGACTTTATATGCTTCGAATTTTTGCTAGAATATGGCGTGACCATATGATATGGCAGGCATCATTATACTAAATTCTCACCATTGGTTGGCTTTATTAAGCAGATATTAGGTCTTTTAGACATTTTTCCAGCAAGGATAGTTTTCATGAATAGTTTTTTTTTGTGCGACGAGTATTTCGAACTCGTGATCTGCAATTGATTATCTAAATTACTTCGTCAGTTCATTGCATACTAGCGAGTGTGTATTATTCATCAGTAGGGATTTTTTCCATTGGATTGTTTGGAGATATTAAGATGTAAATTCACCTTAGTGAATGAATATCGCTTTTATATGACAAATAGAGACTTGTTGATTCCTATCTGGTACATTCACTCATTTCAGTCTTCGAGATGGGGTCTTTCGCATTTATACGATTGTATGGTGGTTACTCATCTTACCCATCGTTCAGGGCACTATCATGTTAGTCGACGGGGCGAGGTCTTTCGTATGTATACGATTGTACGGTGGTTACTCATCTTACTTGCCATTGAGGGACTCATTTTTATCATCCGAGTGTACATGAGATTATAAGAGAATCAAACAAGGAACTACTAGTCACATATCAGTCGAACTTTTGTTAAATAAAGTAAAGATAAATGTCAGCAGGGTTACATTTGTAATTCTTGTTTGCCAATCCAATATTTTGTTGCTATACTCTTTTGAGAGTACTTTCAGTTTAACAGCTGGTACAGCTGAGGTTTCTGATGATTTTTATAATTGTGTTTGATACCTTTGAGAAGGATTTAAAGTAATTGAATCTTGTAAGATGAATCATTAATGGTCAGATTTATTTTAAGGCAGATTAATATTGCAGATTTTGATATGAGAGATTATAGCACATTGGTGTTTTTCTGTGATGTGAATTATGAGAATTGTAAGAGAATTTATGCTATTTGAAAGCAGATCTTGAATTACTAAAGTAATATTTTTTCCAATTGTTTGAGAAGTTGTCTAGATGTGATCAGAGTAATTACAGTTATTGGAGATTGTGTGCGTTGATAATTTGAAGCCAGTTATATATTGTTTGTAGATCATGCAACATGGTTAAGCGAAGTTTGTGATAGGCATTTTGTGGAAGTTGCCAAGTGATAGTTGCAATATTGCTAATGTATTTTGAGGCAGACATGAGGTTGTCGAACCCAGTCTAGCGTAATTGTTGAGATTCATGCTGTATGTGCTGAATATTTATGGAGTTTTGTGGAATAATTGTGGTATTCAAATGTGATATTTGAAGAATTGAGGATATATAATGTAGTTGTGGATAGTCAGATCCAACGTGATGTCGTGAAGGCAATAATATTTTTTGGCATGATAATTAAATACGAGATATAACTTGGAAGTGATAAAACTGTAAGACAACGTTCTATAACCCATATTAAACAATTTGTTAGGAAATTAAACAAATAAATAAAGTTGATAATACAAGATTTTCAGAGAATAATAATTAATGAAATAATAATCTGAAATTTAAGCATATTAATGATCTGACCTAATGAAATAAAAATCAGAATGACTAGATGAAATAATAAAAATCTGAATAACCAGAAGAATAAAATTTAAATAAATTGATAAATTAAATTTTGGAATAAATCAATGAATTAAATAAATGGATGAATTGAAGATTGGATCAATAAACTGATTTAAATAAATTAATAGATGATTGGATAGATGATGAATAACTGAATTAGAAGGTGATAATTAATTAAAGAAGCTGATGATTAATGAATTTATATGGAATTAAATAAATTTAATTGAGATATAATTTGAGAAATTGCAACTTTAGTTGAGGAATTAAATAATTTATATTGATGATTTAAGATAATTTAGTCTGAAAGAGATAATAAGATAAAAGTGTGTGAATAATTGGAAAGCATAATGAAGTGGTAGAAGCCTCCGTGGCTTAGGCGGCAGCACGCCGGCCTCTCACCACTGGGTCCGTGGTTCAAATCCCGGTCACTCCATGTGAGATCTGTGCTGGACAAAACGGAGGCAGACAGGTTTTTCTCCGGGTACTCCGGTTTTCCCTGTCAAAATTTCATTCCAGCAACACTCTCCACTATCATTTCATTTCATCTGTTCATCCATTTAATCATTGCCCCAGAGGAGTGCGTCAGGCCTCGGCAGCCGGCACAATCCATATCCTCGCCGCTAGATGGGAGCTTCATTCATTCCATTCCTGACCCGGTCGGAGACTGGAAGCAGGCTGTGGATTTTCAATGAAGTGGTGATAATAATTTTCATTTAAATGATTTAATGGTGATGAGTTAATGATTCTGACAGGAATATGTTGAATTTTGAGATGAGAACTAATGTGAGAAATATTTAACTTTGATGATGATGATAAGTGACACACTCGCACTGTGGAAGGAGGGATAGCGACTGGACCATTTTCAACCATAACCCGAGGTGTCTATCTTGAGAGCTGTCTACAGAATCCCAGACCCAGAAATGACACACACGATTCATATTTTAAAACAACACTTCTATTCATAAACCAAAAATTACAATAAAATACAATAAACAATTACATGCAGTTCAAATAAAATAAAATAAAAGGTGTGGTACCTAACATAGGATGTAACTTACTTTGTATTGGTTCCCAAAATATTTCTCTTAGGACCGAATATTCTTTCACTTTAAATTATTAACAGCTGACTCGATAACATCAAGAAGTAGGCCTGACCGACAAATTCCGTATATGCTTAATTGTACAATTTTCAGGTAAGTCGGGAAACAATCTTCAATAATATTTCAATACCGTCAATAAATAGGTAATGCCATAAGACACTAAATATATTAAATCTTGGATAATTCCTTTTAACCTGAGCAAACTCGGAACAAGATCTCAATACGTCAATCCCTTTTAAACATGGTGCCACGATTCTCTTTTTGTCATCTAACAGCTGACAATCATAACAAGGTTATCCAGAACACAACAACCGATTACCAAAAACAGAAGACGAACGCAATGCCAGCAAATACGAACCCCCACTCTAATAAAATAAAAGCTTTACATAATTTACACGGACCTCAATTAGGCAAACTAAACGTGAATAAAGAGAAAGATTACATTTATAAACCAGACACGAATTTTAAAAACTTTATCCACACAGCAAGATGAAAGCCTCCCGACTACGTTAGCCAAATCACGGAGATGACAAAAGTTAATAAATAACATGCATCAGGCTAGATACACATGCACCCCAGAAATATATAATAATCCACTTACTTCTCTCAGGAACAAAATACCTTTTTACCAAATCTTCATAACTCCAATTAACCACATTTAGCCTCTTACAGAAATCTACGACATATATGTTTGCTTTCCTTAAAGTTGCCTCAACAACTATATATAAACATATAAAAGAAGCAACAAATAATTTTTTTCACGTCGACAAGACCACTTAGGTATCCGTTTCAAATCGAAGCACAGACCATCACACACTCCAGGTGTACACGAGAATCTACCACATCTTTCTGCCACATTTTACATAAAAATATTAATTAATTTGAAGAGAAACTATTCCATGTCGATTCATATTTGGGTAGAGCCAGTTACGCCGAACTTTACAAAGCAAGACATCCGAATGAGTAGCTGAAAGCTACTCAATATCTGTAGACTACATGATGTTATGTCTTTTACAGATCATGTCCCAACACTCAGTTATTGCATCGCAAAATACTAACAGTCGATACTAAGGGAACCATCTTCTTGGGCAAGTAAGAACACACACCACATGCGGACAAGCTTACCGTTTTCACCACTAGGCGGACACTACTTAGTAGTAGCCTTACCAAGGCGCTGCTGCACCCTAGCGTAGATAAAGAGCACCACCTCATCTCAACTCCCAAGAATTTGCATGCAAACGTCAAAATCATGTGTCTTACAGTCGAGGCAAATAGAATCGGCACAATAAGTATGACCAATGAGCAGTGGATTTTCTGTAATTCATGAACAAGCAATTATTAATGACAATGTAAATAGTGTAAATTAATTATTCGATGTTTAGGAGCATTTTACTAACGTGTTCAACATTAAAATTATGCCATGCAAGCCATAAAATTACGTGATATTTAAAATATGTGATTATAATATGTGTATGTTTAGACAGATTACTAACTTTTTCAAATCCACATTTATGATGTTAAATTAAACAGAAATTAGGTCTCAGGTATCACAAATGTCAGTGACGAAAGACATAGTGCTACAGTGATCCTGAGAACCCAAGAGAACTTTAGAGATTTTTCTGTTGTATGTGGACGAAATATTTTTGGTTAGAAAAGAGATGGTTCGATTTTTGGACAATGACAATTTAACGTTGGCATTCGACCATACTCTCAGGTAGGATGAATATTTAAAATGTCTGTCTGACAATCAAAGTGAAATAAATTTGTTTTTATCTTAGTTGTGATCTGATGATGATGTGATTTTCCTTTTTCTTTCCTTGTCTTGATTAAGGCTTAACCGGAAAGGAAGCGGTTTGCTAGGAATTCAGTTGATGGCGTCCATTTATATTTGCATTTTTCTATTAAACTTAAGCCCGTAACGACCCTAGAGATACTTTGTCTCGTGTTACCCACTGCTTTTTCGATATCTCAGCTGAATTTCCGACACATTCCTTATTTGACTAGAGGTTCATTTAACTCCGCTCTGTCCTGGAACTCCAGGAATGCGATGTAATAGCAGATGGGTCATCGCATCCCCAGGACGAACGGGTACAGAGAGAGAGGGAGAATTGGCTTTACCCACCTGTGGGGCTTCGATTTTGTTTATTCTATGGAATCACATCAGATTTAGATTACTGAGAGACTGATCTCAAGTTCATTTAATTGTGTTATAAAATTTATTAAACTTAGTCAGACAATATACTTGTGTGCCCATTCCAGTGTTCATGTTAATCGTATTAGTATTATATCATGTTAGTTATAAGTCATTTTTTTCTATACCCAAGTGAATGCAGGAATTGAGACATTGTGATGTGTTGTTGTCTAACGTCTCTGAATAAAACGTCTATTGAAAATATAATTATGTTGCCGGAAGATTTAGCTAAGGTGTTAGGAGAGTTACAGAGTGGTATGTCTGGTATTGCAGAAACTATTTCTAAAATGGAAACAGAAGTTAAAGAACAGATAAATAGTTCAGAAGCTAGGTTAGAAGCTAAATGTAAAGAAAATGTGCAAGCATTACAAACTAGTAGTGAAGATAATTTAAAGTCATTAGAGACTAGATTACAGACTAGTACTGAAATTCATTTGAAAGCTAGTGAAGCTAACTTGAAGGATAGTTTTAAATCATTAGAAGAAAGATTACAGTCAAATAGTGAGGATAATTTCAAATCATTGGAAGAGAAATTACAAGCTCGTAGTGATGAAACTAACACTGAATTGGAAAACAAGTTAACTAGGTTAGAGAATAGATTAACTTTAAAGAATAATGAAATGCTTAGGACTTTACAATTAGATATAATTGCAGTAAATATGAAAGGAGAGGAAAATGTTCAAATATTAAGAAAGAATATTATTGAATTAGAAAGTAGAGGAGAAGAGAACATTCTTACCTTAAGAACAGACGTTATGTCTATACAGAAAGACATTAAATCGGATGTATCGAAGTTGAGATTCGACATCGATGGTTTAGTGGCAGATGTAGGCAAAATTCAAGAGTGGTCTACCGAAGTATCTTTCGAAACTAAAATAAAAGGTCTAGAGATGAATCTAGGTAATGAGATTAAAGATTTAAAGTCAGTAATTGGGACCATTAAAGAGGAAGTCTTAGGAGAGGTTAATTCTAATTTAAAATCATTAGAGAATCAATTGCAGAAAGATATTAGGAAAATGGATGATGATATAGAGCAAAAGGTTAATGAAAACTTAGCTTTATTCAAAAATAGAGTCGGTGCAATCGTGGAAGAACGGTATAGTGAGGTCGATGCCGAAGCAAAAGAACAACGTGCAGGATTAGATGAGAAATTAATCGCAGGTATGGCGAACTTAGAAGCGAGGTTTACGGAGAACAAGGAAGCGATGAAGATAGATTCAACTCTATTTAGGACAGATCTTGATCTGTTAAAGGAACAAGTCGCGTCAGTAAAGAATACATGCGAGGACAAGATTGATAAGTTGAAAAACGATTTAGACGAGAGTAACAAAACGCAGAATGTTACGTCGTTGGATGAGTTGAAGACTCAGGTCAAGACCGTAGAGAAATTGGCAGAAGATAGGATAACTAAACTAGAATCTATGATTAATAGTTTCACCAGTCAAAATATTACATCGGAGGAAATATCGATAAATCAGACAGCGATAGACCGCAGGATGGGTAATCAAGAAGTTAGCATGGGAGAAGACCGTCAAACGCAACCGAATGTGACATTCGAAAGGGCAAGTTCAACCCCTCAGGATAATCCGAGTTCGAATAGGAGTACGTTGGGTACAAGTGAACGATACTCAGGTCCAGTTACCATTATCAGAAATCTGGATGACAAGCCGAGGAAGTTCTGGAAACACAGGGGTCACACCAGTCGAATTTCTGCGAGATATTCGAGACTACATGGCGGAACATAGAGTAGCCAAGGAAAGAGAGCTAAGGATAGTCGAACGCGCCTTAGACGGGCCTGCGTTAACTTGGGTTAGAGCATTCAGAAGCAATTTTGCGAATATGGAGCAATTTGCCATAGCATTCTTGAGGAGATTTTGGAGTGCAGAGGATCAGCTGAACGTAAGAGCAGAAATGTACTCGAAGCGTTATTCTACGTCACATCCGACGCATTATGCCAATTTTTTTTTCTTCACAGTTGGCTAAATTACAGTTTCTGATTCCTCCATTGCCTGAAGAAGAGCTTTTGCAAGCCATAGCGAGACAGTTACCGATTGAGGTACAGCGATCACTCATAGCGTCGGGAGCAAACACACTTGAGCACTATGACGACATTTTACGGCGATTGGACTATACAAGCGCTCAAGTTACGCCTAGAAATGCAAGAAACGACAATCGAAACACGCAAGAGGTGAATGCGGTAGTCGTTGACAACGCAGCTCAAACGGACAGAAGAGATTCCTGGGAAAACAGAAGGAACGAAGGAAATCGAGGAAACATCCGTAACGTTCGTGGAAATGATCGATATAGAGGACCATATGAGAGGCCATACGATCAGGAAACAGGAGACTGCCGATACAGAAATTATAATCAGAATTCCAGATATCAAGATAGGAATCGATACAACACTAGATATCGTGGTAGAAACAACTGGAGCCAAGGTCAACAGTATAATAGGATCGACAGGCAGGATGGCCGAAGAAATGAGCCAAATGAAAGACGAGATAATCGTGAATATGAGAGATCGAGGCAAGAAAATAGACAGCCTAGTGCACCACCCGAGGAGACAGTCAGAGATGTCAATCGAGCAAGCACGAGTAGTGAAGGAAGAAACAGACATCAAAGTAATACAGAATCAAGATGCTAATCATTGGAAGTCAATCATCATTGTTGAGAGTCAGAAAGTACCATCATGCTGAATAAAGGGATTGTAGAGCTATCGTGTACATGTGTTATATATAGAATGCCAGAGAGTGTATTTTTTTTAATCCTGATTTAAAAAGGAGATGTACGGGAGAGATGTACCCGATACCTAGTTGAGGCTATCGGCTACGCCAGCAGACATTAAGCCGTAGTTGAGATTTTAGGAAGAGTTATGAAAAGGTAGCGCTCAGATCGAGTCAAGAGGAATGTCAAGATGATGTAGAAGGTCTAGGATTTAGAAGGCGCTGACTGCAGTCAAGCAGATGGAATTATGGATGAAATTATGAAGCTTTATTAAGATCTATATGGAACATGGTATTTAAACATCTCAGAAGAGGAGATATAACATGCATTATATGTGGTAATTATTTGAAGGAAGTCAGATAACCCTTAAGTTATTTTATAACTTAATAGCCGAGATGATCGGGGTTCGAGATTGTATTTGTGACGCAAGACCACAGAGGTGGGGAGGAAGTCACATGACTGCGCCAGGCAGGTAAGGGTCATTGCAGTCCAGAGGAAGTCAGTCTAGCTCAGAGAGCCAAGCAGTAAAGTTCTGTTAGCAAGAGAGTCCAGTACAGCAAGCAACGCAGTCGAATTCAGGGAGCGAGCCGAGTAGGACGTATGCCGAGGTCGCACAGCGCACAGCTTTTGTCACGAAAAGTGAAAGCGACAGTTACAACTTCACCCAGCAGCGAACGAAAAGTAGGTCAGTGAGCCGGGCGGACACCAGCAGTAGGCCGCGTGAAGACCGGTTATATAACCAGATGTGCGGGCCTAGCAGGCAGGAGAAGGCCGGTGTTTATAACAGTACAGTAAAACGAGTTGGAGAACTTTATTCCAAGCTGCATTTTGGAAACGCAGAACAGCATAGTAGAGCGACATGGCGAGGCCAGCTTTAGGCGGAGATTATTATAGCATTGCAGTATAGCCGAGCGGGTTATTTCCCATTTTATACGCAAGCAGTATGACAGAAGCTGAACTTTATTACAACATTGAGTTGGAACGTTTATCCAGCATTTGAATTATAAAGGCAGATAGTTACGAGATACTACAATTGTGAACTTCGAATGAACATAGTTTTTCTTAATGACATTACGATTATGCATTTCATAACGCATTCCAAGTAACATTAACGATTGTAAGCAAATGAAATGTTTTAAGCAAATGCACTTAGGAACATTAGCTCGTGCATTAATGCAATTCTTTCTTATGCAGTATTATGAATTACCGAGTACGAACACAGCTACAGGGTGTTTCATAAGCTTAGACACTCTGATAAGCAATTTTATTTTCTACAAGTGAGACTTTACCGCTGTGGAGTTTAATCTTTCAATACTCAAACTGAACATTGTATGGAACAGTGGCGTAACGTAGAAGAGGAATAGGGGGTCCGCTGTTTCTATGAACTTTTTCGTGAGGATTTGGACAATATCCGCTATGGATAACCAGAAGTTCATCATGTCGGAGTAAACGCAGACAGAGACGCGATGGCACCACGGAGCGATGGATTCGATTCCTGACGAGGAGGAGGTCTACCAGTTGATTCACTTGGGATTTCGAAGGCAATCGTCATTGCAGGGATGGAATGATATTCACGCCGATCTTTCGAGAAATTCATTACATTGCGAAAATCGACGATCTTTGAAATTTAATAACAGCTGACTATGAGAAGGTACTGTAAGAGTTATAACTTCCTGATACGATTATTTTCATGAATACTGGGCACACATGTATATTTGTCTAATAGGAGTGATACGATTGTTTAAGACATGGCTTTGACTTTATATGCTTCGAATTTTTGCTAGAATATGGCGTGACCATATGATATGGCAGGCATCATTATACTAAATTCTCACCATTGGTTGGCTTTATTAAGCAGATATTAGGTCTTTTAGACATTTTTCCAGCAAGGATAGTTTTCATGAATAGTTTTTTTTTTGTGCGACGAGTATTTCGAACTCGTGATCTGCAATTGATTATCTAAATTACTTCGTCAGTTCATTGCATACTAGCGAGTGTGTATTATTCATCAGTAGGGATTTTTTCCATTGGATTGTTTGGAGATATTAAGATGTAAATTCACCTTAGTGAATGAATATCGCTTTTATATGACAAATAGAGACTTGTTGATTCCTATCTGGTACATTCACTCATTTCAGTCTTCGAGATGGGGTCTTTCGCATTTATACGATTGTATGGTGGTTACTCATCTTACCCATCGTTCAGGGCACTATCATGTTAGTCGACGGGGCGAGGTCTTTCGTATGTATACGATTGTACGGTGGTTACTCATCTTACTTGCCATTGAGGGACTCATTTTTATCATCCGAGTGTACATGAGATTATAAGAGAATCAAACAAGGAACTACTAGTCACATATCAGTCGAACTTTTGTTAAATAAAGTAAAGATAAATGTCAGCAGGGTTACATTTGTAATTCTTGTTTGCCAATCCAATATTTTGTTGCTATACTCTTTTGAGAGTACTTTCAGTTTAACAGCTGGTACAGCTGAGGTTTCTGATGATTTTTATAATTGTGTTTGATACCTTTGAGAAGGATTTAAAGTAATTGAATCTTGTAAGATGAATCATTAATGGTCAGATTTATTTTAAGGCAGATTAATATTGCAGATTTTGATATGAGAGATTATAGCACATTGGTGTTTTTCTGTGATGTGAATTATGAGAATTGTAAGAGAATTTATGCTATTTGAAAGCAGATCTTGAATTACTAAAGTAATATTTTTTCCAATTGTTTGAGAAGTTGTCTAGATGTGATCAGAGTAATTACAGTTATTGGAGATTGTGTGCGTTGATAATTTGAAGCCAGTTATATATTGTTTGTAGATCATGCAACATGGTTAAGCGAAGTTTGTGATAGGCATTTTGTGGAAGTTGCCAAGTGATAGTTGCAATATTGCTAATGTATTTTGAGGCAGACATGAGGTTGTCGAACCCAGTCTAGCGTAATTGTTGAGATTCATGCTGTATGTGCTGAATATTTATGGAGTTTTGTGGAATAATTGTGGTATTCAAATGTGATATTTGAAGAATTGAGGATATATAATGTAGTTGTGGATAGTCAGATCCAACGTGATGTCGTGAAGGCAATAATATTTTTTGGCATGATAATTAAATACGAGATATAACTTGGAAGTGATAAAACTGTAAGACAACGTTCTATAACCCATATTAAACAATTTGTTAGGAAATTAAACAAATAAATAAAGTTGATAATACAAGATTTTCAGAGAATAATAATTAATGAAATAATAATCTGAAATTTAAGCATATTAATGATCTGACCTAATGAAATAAAAATCAGAATGACTAGATGAAATAATAAAAATCTGAATAACCAGAAGAATAAAATTTAAATAAATTGATAAATTAAATTTTGGAATAAATCAATGAATTAAATAAATGGATGAATTGAAGATTGGATCAATAAACTGATTTAAATAAATTAATAGATGATTGGATAGATGATGAATAACTGAATTAGAAGGTGATAATTAATTAAAGAAGCTGATGATTAATGAATTTATATGGAATTAAATAAATTTAATTGAGATATAATTTGAGAAATTGCAACTTTAGTTGAGGAATTAAATAATTTATATTGATGATTTAAGATAATTTAGTCTGAAAGAGATAATAAGATAAAAGTGTGTGAATAATTGGAAAGCATAATGAAGTGGTAGAAGCCTCCGTGGCTTAGGCGGCAGCACGCCGGCCTCTCACCACTGGGTCCGTGGTTCAAATCCCGGTCACTCCATGTGAGATCTGTGCTGGACAAAACGGAGGCAGACAGGTTTTTCTCCGGGTACTCCGGTTTTCCCTGTCAAAATTTCATTCCAGCAACACTCTCCACTATCATTTCATTTCATCTGTTCATCCATTTAATCATTGCCCCAGAGGAGTGCGTCAGGCCTCGGCAGCCGGCACAATCCATATCCTCGCCGCTAGATGGGAGCTTCATTCATTCCATTCCTGACCCGGTCGGAGACTGGAAGCAGGCTGTGGATTTTCAATGAAGTGGTGATAATAATTTTCATTTAAATGATTTAATGGTGATGAGTTAATGATTCTGACAGGAATATGTTGAATTTTGAGATGAGAACTAATGTGAGAAATATTTAACTTTGATGATGATGATAAGTGACACACTCGCACTGTGGAAGGAGGGATAGCGACTGGACCATTTTCAACCATAACCCGAGGTGTCTATCTTGAGAGCTGTCTACAGAATCCCAGACCCAGAAATGACACACACGATTCATATTTTAAAACAACACTTCTATTCATAAACCAAAAATTACAATAAAATACAATAAACAATTACATGCAGTTCAAATAAAATAAAATAAAATAAAAGGTGTGGTACCTAACATAGGATGTAACTTACTTTGTATTGGTTCCCAAAATATTTCTCTTAGGACCGAATATTCTTTCACTTTAAATTATTAACAGCTGACTCGATAACATCAAGAAGTAGGCCTGACCGACAAATTCCGTATATGCTTAATTATACAATTTTCAGGTAAGTCGGGAAACAATCTTCAATAATATTTCAATACCGTCAATAAATAGGTAATGCCATAAGACACTAAATATATTAAATCTTGGATAATTCCTTTTAACCTGAGCAAACTCGGAACAAGATCTCAATACGTCAATCCCTTTTAAACATGGTGCCACGATTCTCTTTTTGTCATCTAACAGCTGACAATCATAACAAGGTTATCCAGAACACAACAACCGATTACCAAAAACAGAAGACGAACGCAATGCCAGCAAATACGAACCCCCACTCTAATAAAATAAAAGCTTTACATAATTTACACGGACCTCAATTAGGCAAACTAAACGTGAATAAAGAGAAAGATTACATTTATAAACCAGACACGAATTTTAAAAACTTTATCCACACAGCAAGATGAAAGCCTCCCGACTACGTTAGCCAAATCACGGAGATGACAAAAGTTAATAAATAACATGCATCAGGCTAGATACACATGCACCCCAGAAATATATAATAATCCACTTACTTCTCTCAGGAACAAAATACCTTTTTACCAAATCTTCATAACTCCAATTAACCACATTTGGCCTCTTACAGAAATCTACGACATATATGTTTGCTTTCCTTAAAGTTGCCTCAACAACTATATATAAACATATAAAAGAAGCAACAAATAATTTTTTTCACGTCGACAAGACCACTTAGGTATCCGTTTCAAATCGAAGCACAGACCATCACACACTCCAGGTGTACACGAGAATCTACCACATCTTTCTGACACATTTTACATAAAAATATTAATTAATTTGAAGAGAAACTATTCCATGTCGATTCATATTTGGGTAGAGCCAGTTACGCCGAACTTTACAAAGCAAGACATCCGAATGAGTAGCTGAAAGCTACTCAATATCTGTAGACTACATGATGTTATGTCTTTTACAGATCATGTCCCAACACTCAGTTATTGCATCGCAAAATACTAACAGTCGATACTAAGGGAACCATCTTCTTGGGCAAGTAAGAACACACACCACATGCGGACAAGCTTACCGTTTTCACCACTAGGCGGACACTACTTAGTAGTAGCCTTACCAAGGCGCTGCTGCACCCTAGCGTAGATAAAGAGCACCACCTCATCTCAACTCCCAAGAATTTGCATGCAAACGTCAAAATCATGTGTCTTACAGTCGAGGCAAATAGAATCGGCACAATAAGTATGACCAATGAGCAGTGGATTTTCTGTAATTCATGAACAAGCAATTATTAATGACAATGTAAATAGTGTAAATTAATTATTCGATGTTTAGGAGCATTTTACTAACGTGTTCAACATTAAAATTATGCCATGCAAGCCATAAAATTACGTGATATTTAAAATATGTGATTATAATATGTGTATGTTTAGACAGATTACTAACTTTTTCAAATCCACATTTATGATGTTAAATTAAACAGAAATTAGGTCTCAGGTATCACAAATGTCAGTGACGAAAGACATAGTGCTACAGTGATCCTGAGAACCCAAGAGAACTTTAGAGATTTTTCTGTTGTATGTGGACGAAATATTTTTGGTTAGAAAAGAGATGGTTCGATTTTTGGACAATGACAATTTAACGTTGGCATTCGACCATACTCTCAGGTAGGATGAATATTTAAAATGTCTGTCTGACAATCAAAGTGAAATAAATTTGTTTTTATCTTAGTTGTGATCTGATGATGATGTGATTTTCCTTTTTCTTTCCTTGTCTTGATTAAGGCTTAACCGGAAAGGAAGCGGTTTGCTAGGAATTCAGTTGATGGCGGCCATTTATATTTGCATTTTTCTATTAAACTTAAGCCCGTAACGACCCTAGAGATACTTTGTCTCGTGTTACCCACTGCTTTTTCGATATCTCAGCTGAATTTCCGACACATTCCTTATTTGACTAGAGGTTCATTTAACTCCGCTCTGTCCTGGAACTCCAGGAATGCGATGTAATAGCAGATGGGTCATCGCATCCCCAGGACGAACGGGTACAGAGAGAGAGGGAGAATTGGCTTTACCCACCTGTGGGGCTTCGATTTTGTTTATTCTATGGAATCACATCAGATTTAGATTACTGAGAGACTGATCTCAAGTTCATTTAATTGTGTTATAAAATTTATTAAACTTAGTCAGACAATATACTTGTGTGCCCATTCCAGTGTTCATGTTAATCGTATTAGTATTATATCATGTTAGTTATAAGTCATTTTTTTCTATACCCAAGTGAATGCAGGAATTGAGACATTGTGATGTGTTGTTGTCTAACGTCTCTGAATAAAACGTCTATTGAAAATATAATTATGTTGCCGGAAGATTTAGCTAAGGTGTTAGGAGAGTTACAGAGTGGTATGTCTGGTATTGCAGAAACTATTTCTAAAATGGAAACAGAAGTTAAAGAACAGATAAATAGTTCAGAAGCTAGGTTAGAAGTTAAATGTAAAGAAAATGTGCAAGCATTACAAACTAGTAGTGAAGATAATTTAAAGTCATTAGAGACTAGATTACAGACTAGTACTGAAATTCATTTGAAAGCTAGTGAAGCTAACTTGAAGGATAGTTTTAAATCATTAGAAGAAAGATTACAGTCAAATAGTGAGGATAATTTCAAATCATTGGAAGAGAAATTACAAGCTCGTAGTGATGAAACTAACACTGAATTGGAAAACAAGTTAACTAGGTTAGAGAATAGATTAACTTTAAAGAATAATGAAATGCTTAGGACTTTACAATTAGATATAATTGCAGTAAATATGAAAGGAGAGGAAAATGTTCAAATATTAAGAAAGAATATTATTGAATTAGAAAGTAGAGGAGAAGAGAACATTCTTACCTTAAGAACAGACGTTATGTCTATACAGAAAGACATTAAATCGGATGTATCGAAGTTGAGATTCGACATCGATGGTTTAGTGGCAGATGTAGGCAAAATTCAAGAGTGGTCTACCGAAGTATCTTTCGAAACTAAAATAAAAGGTCTAGAGATGAATCTAGGTAATGAGATTAAAGATTTAAAGTCAGTAATTGGGACCATTAAAGAGGAAGTCTTAGGAGAGGTTAATTCTAATTTAAAATCATTAGAGAATCAATTGCAGAAAGATATTAGGAAAATGGATGATGATATAGAGCAAAAGGTTAATGAAAACTTAGCTTTATTCAAAAATAGAGTCGGTGCAATCGTGGAAGAACGGTATAGTGAGGTCGATGCCGAAGCAAAAGAACAACGTGCAGGATTAGATGAGAAATTAATCGCAGGTATGGCGAACTTAGAAGCGAGGTTTACGGAGAACAAGGAAGCGATGAAGATAGATTCAACTCTATTTAGGACAGATCTTGATCTGTTAAAGGAACAAGTCGCGTCAGTAAAGAATACATGCGAGGACAAGATTGATAAGTTGAAAAACGATTTAGACGAGAGTAACAAAACGCAGAATGTTACGTCGTTGGATGAGTTGAAGACTCAGGTCAAGACCGTAGAGAAATTGGCAGAAGATAGGATAACTAAACTAGAATCTATGATTAATAGTTTCACCAGTCAAAATATTACATCGGAGGAAATATCGATAAATCAGACAGCGATAGACCGCAGTATGGGTAATCAAGAAGTTAGCATGGGAGAAGACCGTCAAACGCAACCGAATGTGACATTCGAAAGGGCAAGTTCAACCCCTCAGGATAATCCGAGTTCGAATAGGAGTACGTTGGGTACAAGTGAACGATACTCAGGTCCAGTTACCATTATCAGAAATCTGGATGACAAGCCGAGGAAGTTCTGGAAACACAGGGGTCACACCAGTCGAATTTCTGCGAGATATTCGAGACTACATGGCGGAACATAGAGTAGCCAAGGAAAGAGAGCTAAGGATAGTCGAACGCGCCTTAGACGGGCCTGCGTTAACTTGGGTTAGAGCATTCAGAAGCAATTTTGCGAATATGGAGCAATTTGCCATAGCATTCTTGAGGAGATTTTGGAGTGCAGAGGATCAGCTGAACGTAAGAGCAGAAATGTACTCGAAGCGTTATTCTACGTCACATCCGACGCATTATGCCAATTATTTTACTTCACAGTTGGCTAAATTACAGTTTCTGATTCCTCCATTGCCTGAAGAAGAGCTTTTGCAAGCCATAGCGAGACAGTTACCGATTGAGGTACAGCGATCACTCATAGCGTCGGGAGCAAACACACTTGAGCACTATGACGACATTTTACGGCGATTGGACTATACAAGCGCTCAAGTTACGCCTAGAAATGCAAGAAACGACAATCGAAACACGCAAGAGGTGAATGCGGTAGTCGTTGACAACGCAGCTCAAACGGACAGAAGAGATTCCTGGGAAAACAGAAGGAACGAAGGAAATCGAGGAAACATCCGTAACGTTCGTGGAAATGATCGATATAGAGGACCATATGAGAGGCCATACGATCAGGAAACAGGAGACTGCCGATACAGAAATTATAATCAGAATTCCAGATATCAAGATAGGAATCGATACAACACTAGATATCGTGGTAGAAACAACTGGAGCCAAGGTCAACAGTATAATAGGATCGACAGGCAGGATGGCCGAAGAAATGAGCCAAATGAAAGACGAGATAATCGTGAATATGAGAGATCGAGGCAAGAAAATAGACAGCCTTGTGCACCACCCGAGGAGACAGTCAGAGATGTCAATCGAGCAAGCACGAGTAGTGAAGGAAGAAACAGACATCAAAGTAATACAGAATCAAGATGCTAATCATTGGAAGTCAATCATCATTTTGAGAGTCAGAAAGTACCATCATGCTGAATAAAGGGATTGTAGAGCTATCGTGTACATGTGTTATATATAGAATGCCAGAGAGTGTATTTTTTTAAATCCTGATTTAAAAAGGAGATGTACGGGAGAGATGAACCCGATACCTAGTTGAGGCTATCGGCTACGCCAGCAGACATTAAGCCGTAGTTGAGATTTTAGGAAGAGTTATGAAAAGGTAGCGCTCAGATCGAGTCAAGAGGAATGTCAAGATGACGTAGAAGGTCTAGGATTTAGAAGGCGCTGACTGCAGTCAAGCAGATGGAATTATGGATGAAATTATGAAGCTTTATTAAGATCTATATGGAACATGGTATTTAAACATCTCAGAAGAGGAGATATAACATGCATTATATGTGGTAATTATTTGAAGGAAGTCAGATAACCCTTAAGTTATTTTATAACTTAATAGCCGAGATGATCGGGGTTCGAGATTGTATTTGTGACGCAAGACCACAGAGGTGGGGAGGAAGTCACATGACTGCGCCAGGCAGGTAAGGGTCATTGCAGTCCAGAGGAAGTCAGTCTAGCTCAGAGAGCCAAGCAGTAAAGTTCTGTTAGCAAGAGAGTCCAGTACAGCAAGCAACGCAGTCGAATTCAGGGAGCGAGCCGAGTAGGACGTATGCCGAGGTCGCACAGCGCACAGCTTTTGTCACGAAAAGTGAAAGCGACAGTTTCAACTTCACCCAGCAGCGAACGAAAAGTAGGTCAGTGAGCCGGGCGGACACCAGCAGTAGGCCGCGTGAAGACCGGTTATATAACCAGATGTGCGGGCCTAGCAGGCAGGAGAAGGCCGGTGTTTATAACAGTACAGTAAAACGAGTTGGAGAACTTTATTCCAAGCTGCATTTTGGAAACGCAGAACAGCATAGTAGAGCGACATGGCGAGGCCAGCTTTAGGCGGAGATTATTATAGCATTGCAGTATAGCCGAGCGGGTTATTTCCCATTTTATACGCAAGCAGTATGACAGAAGCTGAACTTTATTACAACATTGAGTTGGAACGTTTATCCAGCATTTGAATTATAAAGGCAGATAGTTACGAGATACTACAATTGTGAACTTCGAATGAACATAGTTTTTCTTAATGACATTACGATTATGCATTTCATAACGCATTCCAAGTAACATTAACGATTGTAAGCAAATGAAATGTTTTAAGCAAATGCACTTAGGAACATTAGCTCGTGCATTAATGCAATTCTTTCTTATGCAGTATTATGAATTACCGAGTACGAACACAGCTACAGGGTGTTTCATAAGCTTAGACACTCTGATAAGCAATTTTATTTTCTACAAGTGAGACTTTACCGCTGTGGAGTTTAATCTTTCAATACTCAAACTGAACATTGTATGGAACAGTGGCGTAACGTAGAAGAGGAATAGGGGGTCCGCTGTTTCTATGAACTTTTTCGTGAGGATTTGGACAATATCCGCTATGGATAACCAGAAGTTCATCATGTCGGAGTAAACGCAGACAGAGACGCGATGGCACCACGGAGCGATGGATTCGATTCCTGACGAGGAGGAGGTCTACCAGTTGATTCACTTGGGATTTCGAAGGCAATCGTCATTGCAGGGATGGAATGATATTCACGCCGATCTTTCGAGAAATTCATTACATTGCGAAAATCGACGATCTTTGAAATTTAATAACAGCTGACTATGAGAAGGTACTGTAAGAGTTATAACTTCCTGATACGATTATTTTCATGAATACTGGGCACACATGTATATTTGTCTAATAGGAGTGATACGATTGTTTAAGACATGGCTTTGACTTTATATGCTTCGAATTTTTGCTAGAATATGGCGTGACCATATGATATGGCAGGCATCATTATACGAAATTCTCACCATTGTTTGGCTTTATTAAGCAGATATTAGGTCTTTTAGATATTTTTCCAGCAAGGATAGTTTTCATGAATAGTTTTTTTTTGTGCGACGAGTATTTCGAACTCGTGATCTGCAATTGATTATCTAAATTACTTCGTCATTTCATTGCATACTAGCGAGTGTGTATTATTCATCAGTAGGGATTTTTTCCATTGGATTGTTTGGAGATATTAAGATGTTATTCACCTTAGTGAATGAATATCGCTTTTATATGACAACTAGAGACTTGTTGATTCCTATCTGGTACATTCACTCATTTCAGTCTTCGAGATGGGGTCTTTCGTATTTATACGATTGTATGGTGGTTACTCATCTTACCCATCGTTCAGGGCACTATCATGTTAGTCGACGGGGCGAGGTCTTTCGTATTTATACGATTGTACGGTGGTTACTCATCTTACTTGCCATTGAGGGACTCATTTTTATCATCCGAGTGTACATGAGATTATAAGAGAATCAAACAAGGAACTACTAGTCACATATCAGTCGAACTTTTGTTAAATAAAGTAAAGATAAATGTCAGCAGGGTTACATTTGTAATTCTTGTTTGCCAATCCAATATTTTGTTGCTATACTCTTTTGAGAGTACTTTCAGTTTAACAGCTGGTACAGCTGAGGTTTCTGATGATTTTTATAATTGTGTTTGATACCTTTGAGAAGGATTTAAAGTAATTGAATCTTGTAAGATGAATCATTAATGGTCAGATTTATTTTAAGGCAGATTAATATTGCAGATTTTGATATGAGAGATTATAGCACATTGGTGTTTTTCTGTGATGTGAATTATGAGAATTGTAAGAGAATTTATGCTATTTGAAAGCAGATCTTGAATTACTAAAGTAATATTTTTTCCAATTGTTTGAGAAGTTGTCTAGATGTGATCAGAGTAATTACAGTTATTGGAGATTGTGTGCGTTGATAATTTGAAGCCAGTTATATATTGTTTGTAGATCATGCAACATGGTTAAGCGAAGTTTGTGATAGGCATTTTGTGGAAGTTGCCAAGTGATAGTTGCAATATTGCTAATGTATTTTGAGGCAGACATGAGGTTGTCGAACCCAGTCTAGCGTAATTGTTGAGATTCATGCTGTATGTGCTGAATATTTATGGAGTTTTGTGGAATAATTGTGGTATTCAAATGTGATATTTGAAGAATTGAGGATATATAATGTAGTTGTGGATAGTCAGATCCAACGTGATGTCGTGAAGGCAATAATATTTTTTGGCATGATAATTAAATACGAGATATAACTTGGAAGTGATAAAACTGTAAGACAACGTTCTATAACCCATATTAAACAATTTGTTAGGAAATTAAACAAATAAATAAAGTTGATAATACAAGATTTTCAGAGAATAATAATTAATGAAATAATAATCTGAAATTTAAGCATATTAATGATCTGACCTAATGAAATAAAAATCAGAATGACTAGATGAAATAATAAAAATCTGAATAACCAGAAGAATAAAATTTAAATAAATTGATAAATTAAATTTTGGAATAAATCAATGAATTAAATAAATGGATGAATTGAAGATTGGATCAATAAACTGATTTAAATAAATTAATAGATGATTGGATAGATGATGAATAACTGAATTAGAAGGTGATAATTAATTAAAGAAGCTGATGATTAATGAATTTATATGGAATTAAATAAATTTAATTGAGATATAATTTGAGAAATTGCAACTTTAGTTGAGGAATTAAATAATTTATATTGATGATTTAAGATAATTTAGTCTGAAAGAGATAATAAGATAAAAGTGTGTGAATAATTGGAAAGCATAATGAAGTGGTAGAAGCCTCCGTGGCTTAGGCGGCAGCACGCCGGCCTCTCACCACTGGGTCCGTGGTTCAAATCCCGGTCACTCCATGTGAGATCTGTGCTGGACAAAACGGAGGCAGACAGGTTTTTCTCCGGGTACTCCGGTTTTCCCTGTCAAAATTTCATTCCAGCAACACTCTCCACTATCATTTCATTTCATCTGTTCATCCATTTAATCATTGCCCCAGAGGAGTGCGTCAGGCCTCGGCAGCCGGCACAATCCATATCCTCGCCGCTAGATGGGAGCTTCATTCATTCCATTCCTGACCCGGTCGGAGACTGGAAGCAGGCTGTGGATTTTCAATGAAGTGGTGATAATAATTTTCATTTAAATGATTTAATGGTGATGAGTTAATGATTCTGACAGGAATATGTTGAATTTTGAGATGAGAACTAATGTGAGAAATATTTAACTTTGATGATGATGATGATAAGTATGACCAATGAGCAGTGGATTTTCTGTAATTCATGAACAAGCAATTATTAATGACAATGTGAATGGTGTAAATTAATTATTCGATGTTTAGGAGCATTTTACTAACGTGTTCAACATTAAAATTATGCCATGCAAGCCATAAAATTACGTGATATTTAAAATATGTGATTATAATATGTGTATGTTTAGACAGATTAATAACTTTTTCAAATCCACATTTATGATGTTAAATTAAACAGAAATTAGGTCTCAGGTATCACAAATGTCAGTGACGAAAGACATAGTGCTACAGTGATCCTGAGAACCCAAGAGAACTTTAGAGATTGTTCTGTTGTATGTGGACGAAATATTTTTGGTTAGAAAAGAGATGGTTCGATTTTTGGACAATGACAATTTAACGTTGGCATTCGACCATACTCTCAGGTAGGATGAATATTTAAAATGTCTGTCTGACTATCAAAGTGAAATAAATTTGTTTTTATCTTAGTTGTGATCTGATGATGATGTGATTTTCCTTTTTCTTTCCTTGTCTTGATTAAGGCTTAACCGGAAAGGAAGTGGTTTGCTAGGAATTCAGTTGATGGCGGCCATTTATATTTGCATTTTTCTATTAAACTTATGCCCGTAACGACCCTAGAGATACTTTGTCTCGTGTTACCCACTGCTTTTTCGATATCTCAGCTGAATTTCCGACACATTCCTTATTTGACTAGAGGTTCATTTAACTCCGCTCTGTCCTGGAACTCCAGGAATGCGATGTAATAGCAGATGGGTCAACGCATCCCCAGGACCAACGGGTACAGTATGTGTGCAAATCCATTCCCCATATCAATTCAAACACGGTGAAACCGAATTGAATGAAATATTTTACAGAGGTAGCACTAGCAAAGGGCATCTCATATTCATGTTTAATATCCCTATAGCACGTTGTATTTCAACAAGCTACTACAACCAACATTCAATTATACTCCTTGAAAAAGGACAAAGAGTTATAACAATACCCATGCATTTAGGAGAAAGTAGGCTATATGTTCTTTACTGAACATCTTGTTCTCAAAAAAAAACGAAACACAAAAGGCCTACAGTACATACGGTCGTGAACTTCTGGGTACTTTTCTTTCAATCAAGAAATTCAAACACCTATTGGAAGGCAGGAATTTCATGGTAGACATATTTACGGACCACAAACCTCTAACCTATGTTTTCAAACAAAAGAATGAAAAGACATTTCCAAGGCAATTTCGACAACTTCAGCACATTTCTCAATTCGCTACGGTCATTCATCATATCAGCGGGAATGATAATGTCGTTGCTGATGCAATGTCAAGAATTGAAGAAATTGCGGAAATTAACTATGATGAAACAGTCGCTGAAGGTTGGAGAATTACAACAACTCCTTAAGGAAAGCAAGTGCTTGCAGTCCTTCAGGCCAGACCATTTGGTGTGATACTTCTACCACACAAATCAGGCCTTTCATCCCTAAATCACACAGGCATAAACTATTTCAACAAATGAATTATTTAGCCCATCTGGGAGTAAAAGCTACAGTAAAGCTCTTTACTTCCAAATTTGTATGGCCAGGTATTCGCCGTAATATTCAGCAATGGTCAAGATCATGTGTAGCGGCTTCGGTGGCGTAGTTGGTAGCAAGCTAAGCTTCTATGCCCAAGATCGCGGGTTCAAATCCGGCTGAACTCGTCGGATTTTTAAGAGCGTTAAAAATCCCTCAGTATGCCTTCCTTCGGAGGGGAAGTTAAGCCGGCGGTCCCATGTCATAGATTTATGGCATGTTCAAGGACCTTCCGCTATTTACACCTGTGTGAAGCTAAATTGTATAGGTTAAGAATTTAAACAACGCTCTTTGGTTCCTACGTTCGTTGCCAAGAGCCGACTGCGGTGGCGTCTGGTAGCAAGTTCTGAACTAGTAGTCGTTGACGGTGGCGTTTGGCGGCAGAAGTAGGAACTATTTGAAAAATTCAAAAGTCTGCAGTCCTTACTTGAATAAAGAAAAAAAACAGGGCACACACTAGTACAGTCATCACAATTAACACCGGTTATCAGACAGATTCTACACACGTCCAAAGTACACGGAGATACATGACCACGTTGTCGCAGCTCCTAAACTTAAGAACCAACCAACCAAGATCATGTGTCAACTGCCTGAAAAAAATAAAGCTACTCGTCACACAAAAACACCATGAGGCAAGTATGAAGAACCAGATGAGCGATTTACCGTAGAGCAAATTGATATCATCGGACCTTTGCCTCCTTCAAACGGCATGATTTACTGCCTTACTTGCATCGATCGTTTTACCTCATGGATGGATGTAATACCTTTACCGAACATATCAGCAGAAACAATAGGACAGTCACCAGACCAAAAAAATCGTGTTAGGTCGCAAAAAACGCAAGGTTCTGATTTTTTGGGATGTTGTTAGGATAGATACCAATAATGTAAAATCAAATTTGCAACTTCGAAAGACCTGTGCTAACTTTGTGGTGATCGATAAACCTCGAAATTTTCAGACTTTTTTCATATTTTGGCTTACAACATCTAAGACATGCATTTTACGGCACGGTCATCCATGACAATTTTAAAGAAGACAACATTAGCAGCAATTTGAGCGCAACCCCAGCCCTTGAGATACAACACTTCGAAAATGGGCCATTTTTTCCAAAAACCTAGAAATTCGTAGTAAGCTAGTTTTTCGAACAAAAGGATCATTAGTTCTCATGTTATCAGGTACAAACAAATAAGGAAATCGGATTTTTCAAGAAATAGAGAAAGATCGTTTGATGTAGTGGACGGAGGACACTAGCTCCATAAAGTTATATGGCAACGGAACAGCTCAGTGAGGGAAATGGTAGCTGCTTATATTACATACACAACGAACCATTTTGGAAAAAAATGTCACAGTTGTATTCGATGGTCGCCCAGAAGAGGGGGCCGTTAAGAGCACAAAAACAGCGGAGCGGCTACGACGTTATGCAGCCTCAGTGTGCAGCGATATTTGTTTTGAAGAATCGACACTGATCGAAATGCCCCAAGAAAACTTTTTGTCCAACCCAAAAAACTAGCAGTCCCTGATCAAGTTTATCTGCACTGGACTGGATATAGGCTAGCTAGGATCGAAACAAAGCAAGCTCCAGACGACGCCGGCTGACTCATTGTGAGGATAGCCTTGGAGAAGAGCGAGGAATACGAGCACGTCGTAATGGCTGGAGAGGATGTCGAACTCATGGTGCTGCTAAATAGATTGGGCGCCAACAAACAAAATGCTTCCTTCCAGAAAAGTGCCAGGGGTGGAACAGATTGCAAGCAGTTCCTGTCAGCATCATTCATTCGAGTAGATCTCTCACTCCCCCCTGGAATAGAGTTGTTCCTCCAAGCCTTCAGTGTTTGCGACACCACCTCTGCTCTTTTCGGGCGAGGGAAAACGAAGATGTTGGGCGTCCGTCCAAAACAGGCAGACCTTAACGGGGTTACCACTTTTCTCCACAATAACGCCACCCCTGAGGAGATAGCCTCTGCTGGCAACAAATGTTTCGTGGCATTGTATGGCGGTGTAAAATACGATTCTCTCCACGCCTTGCATTACGGGATATTTGACCGATCTGCTGCCAGCGCAAAAGTCAACCTCGCTCGTCTGCCTCCCACCGAAGAGGCTGCTGTCCATCATTCCTACAGAACCTTTCATTCATTCATTCATTCATTCATTTGCAATGGGGGGTGTGTCCCCCGGTGGCAAATTGGATACACATAACAAATAAATAATTATACATAACAATTCAATATCAATTATACAACAATTAAACTGGAGTATTTACACAAATAGTCAGTCTTTTCTTAAACACACCTATATGTTTGGGAAAAGGCTCTAAGACTGCAGCAGGTAGAGAGTTCCAGTTATCAATGGCACGGTTTACAAAAGAATATTTACCATAATTTGCTCGCTGTGGTCGGCCCTTAACTTTGAAAGGATGATCGCTCCTACCCATGTAAGTGGGCTTTCCCAATCGTTTGCTAAGCTCAGCCCATGCTGGTTGATTTGTATACGTGTTGTACATAGCGCAGAGTCTAGATTTCATCCTCCTAGCCTCCAGTGATTCCCACCCAAGTTTCTTTAACATACGGCTCACATTGCTCCTGGGATTAAAGTCACTGAGCACAAATCTAGCGGCCTTTCTTTGTACAATTTCTAACTCATTAATGAGCCCAACTTGATATGGATCCCAAACCGCCGAGGTATATTCCAGAATAGGTCTTACAAGTGACAAATAGCCTAATTCATTAGCAGAGGTACTACTTCCTTTTAATACCCTCATTACAATGTGCAGGGATTTGTAAGCTTTTGAAACTACACATCCTACATGACTACTCCATTTCATTTCATTCCTTACGTGAACGCCCAAATATTTGCAAGAATCTTCTTCTACAAGTATTTCCGAGCCAATGTTATATTGAAAATCCTGCCTTCGCACTTTCCCTACTTTTAAGAGACTCCATTTTCTTGTGTTTATTTTCATTTTATTTACAATCGCCCACTTATAGACCAGGTTCAGATCCTCTTGAAGCACTGCATTGTCTTGTGAGTCATGTATCTTTCGATATATTACACAATCATCCGCAAACAATCGACAGTCACTGCGAATCCCATTTGGTAAGTCATTTATAAACGCCAAAAATAACAAAGTACCGATTACGCTGCCCTGAGGGATACCCGACGTTACGGTAATTTCATCCGAGAATGTGCCTTCGACTTTCACTTTCTGTGAACGACCCGTCAAAAATTCTTGGATCCATAAAATTACTCTTCTATCAATCTTCGTCGAAGCTAATTTATGGAGTAGCATGTCATGCGGAACGACATCAAATGCCTTCGCAAAATCTATAACCACGGCGTCGAATGAAACTCCATGGTCTAACAATTCGCTGATGTCTTGAAAAAGTGATAGCATCTGACTCTCGCATGAGTAACCTTTCCGAAATCCATGTTGCCTATCATTAAACCATGATAATGTTTCCCACTGTTCCCTCAAGTAGTCGCAAATGAGATGCTCCATCTGTTTACAACTGTTTACAAACGATGGACGTAAGGCTAACCGGCCTGTAGTTGCCCAATTCAAGTATGCTCCCTCCCTTAAATATTGGGACTACCGTAGCTCTTTTCCAGTCATCTGGGATTTACGCATTATTTATGGACACATTAAACATCACCTCCAAGTATCGTGCCACGGGCCTACCTCCTAGTTTAAGTACCTCACTAAGAATATTATCAGGACCCTTTGATACATTGAAACCTAGTTTTTGTATTAGCTTTACAATTGCTGACTGGTTTATTTGGAACAGGGGAACCCCTGATTCGCCGTTAAGGTCCAACACACGGCTATTGGATTTATTGAACACACTACCGTAAAAGACATTTAATTCATTAGCAATGGCCTGTTTCTCAGTAATTAATTTACCGCCACCGGACATTATCATCGACAAATTAATTGAATGTCCCTTTCTTCTCCTATCATAACTGTATTTTTTTTTCCACCCATCACCTCCCGAACCAAGTAAACCTTGCATATAACTGTCATGAGCAGCCCTCTTTTTCAAGACGAGCTCTCTTGATAAGGACTTCAATTCCAACATATACTTGTCACTATCATGCATTTTATTGTATAATTTCCTAATTTTCCGTTTTAGACTCCTAATTTCTCGTGTGTAATACTCAGGATCTGGGTTTTGTTTCAGCAATTTAAATGGGACAAATTTATCAACAGCGTTATTTAAAATTTTCAAAAAATTAGTCCACAGGATATTAATGTGATTTCCTTCCGATGCCCATCCTACAAATAGCACATTCAAATACCCCTGAAACTTGCCCTGATCCGCCAAGCGATACTGGAATATGATCTTTTTTGCTACATCAGAGTCTAATTTTGTAATGTCACCATATCTAATATTTAATTCAACCCCAGAATGGTCACTAATTCCTGGTACTTTCAGACAGGTAATATACAGCTCTACAGGCCTTACGAGATAAACATCTAAGGTATTATTGTCTCTAGTTGGGAAGTCAACTACTTGGGAAAATCCCCCCTCCCTTAAGAATTAATTTGCAGCGATCTGAGCTTGAACACAGCTAGTTGACTCACCAGACCAGTCTACTTTGGGGAGGTTTAAATCTCCAGCAATTATTATGCTCTTTTTCATAGCATTATCCGTACAAGTTTTATCATACAGTGTTTCGAGGAGAGAAAGGTTATCTTTCGGAGCTCTATACGCCCCTATCACCTGAAGAGGGAATTTATTTCCTTTATCAGAAATTTGTACACATAACATTTCATGATCCATATCAGCCCACTTTAAGAAACTAGCTATATTTTTGCGCACACAAATAAATAGCCCACCACCTCGCTTCCCCCGATCCCTTCTGTACATTTCGTAGGTCCCTTGAATTATTTCGCCACTATTTATGTCTTCATATAACCAAGATTCAGTTGCAATGACAATGTCCGGAGAATACGTCTCTACAAGATTCCAAAATTCAATTAATTTCTTTCCTAAGCTCTGACAATTAACCTGCAGTAATCTTAGAGTCTTACCTCCGCAGCAAATATATCGAAATAGCTCCTTCTGTTCCCATCGGCTGGCAACCTCTGGACCTGCTCCTCCTCACAAAAGCCGGCACGAACCGATGACCCTGTCATGTAGGCCCCTAGGTTGAAAGCGCCCCGACGATTTAGATGCAGCCCGTCTCGGGCGAAGTCATGGCCACCAATCCAGCAGTCAGCTTCTACGTACACTAATCCCAGTTGTGCACATACCCAGTCCATGCGGTCATTTACAGTCTTAACTCGCCTTAACGGAACATCTCCCCGCCGAACAATGCCACTCATTATAATTTTTGCATTTGAAAACTTGCTTTTAGCTCTTCTGCCTAGTTCGTAGAGCTCCCCCATGATGTAATCAGCTGTAGCCCTCTTCTTCAAATCGTTCGTCCCAACATGTAGCAACAACACTTTAACTTTGTCACAGTCCTCTACATTTGATTCTTCCACTTGTTGGGCAATCTGGTCAATTTTAATCCCCGGATAACACCGCACTTTCGCACCTGATTTCCTCGAGATATTCGCACTCCATCGTATCATAGAATCTCCCATTATGATAACGTCATCCTCAGTTTGCTCCTGCACGCCCTCTTCCACACTGATCCTAGAAGAAAGCCGTTCAGTCACATCCTTCACCTTTTCTTCTGATTCACGAAGCTTTGCTCTAAGTTCCTGTATTATTGATCCCTTGCTTTGATTTGCACCCTCAAACAGTCCGGCGTATCACATACTTTACAAAACCAATTTCCGACATCACAATCCTCCTTCTTGACCTTAATACAGCCGAAGTGAAACCATTTCTCACATAATCCACACTCAACCCCATTCTTCAATGTTTTACTGCACGTCGAACACTTTAAAGCTGCCACTGGATCATTTGCCTGATGCACATTTGGAGTAACAGGCCCTGGATTCACTTCCACTTCACCAATAACTAGCAATGCAGCTATCACTAGGGCTATGAACCACAAGTTGCTAGGTCCCGTACGCACACACAAACACCGGAAATCCCGACTACCCTTCGCATACCACAGTCCGATCCTCGCCCGATAACACTCCAGAGAACAACCCACTTCAGCACACCTGAGAGCTCGGGAAAAACACGACCTTTCACTTTGACTGCCAACTGATAACTACACCTACCACCAGGTGCAGCAGTGGTTGGAGGTTAGTAGTGGTTTTGGGAGAGTTCTAATACCTCCTCCTCCTCCTCACCCTCCTCACGAGATGGCGACCACGCGATATCTTGTGAACCAATGAGGCTAGAGACTTGTACGAGGAGTCAAATAACTCGGGCGGACACCCCCTTTCATATGGACAACTTATTTCCACCCCAATATAAAACCAAGCAAGCTTGTAGTTTAGCGTGACCGTTAATCTCGAGATCATGAGCCACGGGACCTCCATTTTACGTGGAATCCGAACCACAGGACATGGCATTTCACTTCGAAAATCTCATATGCATTGACCGGGAATCGAACCCGGACCGCCTTGGTGAGAGGCATACAGCTAGACCGCTGAGCCACCACGCCCCCAATATAAAACCTACTCCTAATAAGGGATGAAAGAGTAATCTTTTAGGTAAACATTGCTTTGCACATAAAACATGCAGGCGGTTTAATACTATGATGAAATTAAACGTTGTTCCACATGAAACGCATGCCTACAGATGGATGCCACTATGATTTAACATTTTTGTTTTTACGCATGCGCACCTGAGGGATTTTTTAATAGGGCGGGCTTTTTGAATAATGATTTAGAGATAAGTTATTAAAAAAATAACCAAAAGATCCAAAACGAATAGGTCATCGGCGTTTTAATATCGCATGAACCAATAAGGCTAGGGACTTGTATGAGGGGTCGTTGGACTTGGGGTGAAGCTCTGTTTTTGAATGTATTATTCATTTTTGTCAAAAGGGCCTAACTACACTTTTGTTAATGTCTCGCTAACTAATAATCGGAGATGGGCAAGTGAGGTTTCATAGGACTCAGGATGGCCAACCCTTTCCCATGGCCAACGAATTTACCCTAAAGACCCAAAACAACAAGGTGATTGACCTAAGATTTTATAAACTAATCATCGGAGAGGGTCAAGTGAGGTGCCATAGGACTTAGAATGGTTAACCCTTTCCCATGACCAATGAATTTACCCCTTAACCTAAAAATCCAAAACGGCAAGGTCAATGACCTGAGATTTTATAAACTAATAATCGGATATCAACATGTGAGGTGTCATGGGACTTAGATTGGTCAACCCTTTCCCATGGCCAATGAATTTACCCCAAATACCTAATATATCAAGGTCATCGACCTGACAATTTATAAACTAATAATCGGATGCGAACATGTGAGATGTTTACCAAGAGTGATGAAACATACCTAGGTAGAGAAAGAATTAGTGTAGGCTACATGTATGGTGACTGACAAGTCTTTCACCATTGGAACTTGTTTTCAGGTCAAACTGCAGTACAGAGAGAGTATAGGTTGCAGGCATGGGTTAATAAATGACAAACGGTGTACACGACATCTGATTTATCGATTCGAGAATTAAGAGTAGACTATCTTTAATTGATTGGTTAAAGAGGATAGCTTAAACACAAAATGGTGACTACATCGAACTAAACTGAACCAAGCAGAATCAAATCCAACTAAACCGAACTAAACCGAACCAAACCTAATCGAAAACAAGCCAAGGGTTAAAGTGTAAAACTTGTGGGTGGATGTGGTCATTTGTGATGTCAGAAAGGAAAGGGATAACGCTCTACCTATAGAGGGTAATGTAAAGCTAGTGCATGGTGCTAATGAACACACCCACGTACATGAACCACACACAACTATCCTTTGCTGTTTTTATGGGTTGACTGTTAAAACTTGCTCAGTGGTTACTGGGACAAGATGGTCGCTACACACAACAAGGTTTAAATACTTGAGGCTAATAATCTATACACACACACTCGCTTGTTCTAAACTAAACTGTCTTGCTGGCAGTGCTCACGCAGTAGGCAAATGACAGAGATGCTTGGCTAACAGAAATACAATCATTTCCGGTTGTCTAATGTTACCAGCTAACCATTTTGTGCTACAGTGGCGAGCACATGTGCCTCTTGCACTGGAGATCTTAACTCGATTTCCAGCTCCAAGGCCTAGAACGAATCAAACTAAGAAAGAAGGGTATGGTGGCGCAGTGGGTTAAGCTGTTAGCCTTTCACTAAGGTAGACAAGGGTTTAATTTTAGGTTAATATGCATGTCATACACATGAGGGGTCTAGATGCAAAACTCACGTTCTCCACTTTTTCTAATTTTACAGGAACTAAAAAAGAACTTCTTAAATGTATGTAAGTAATGGAATCTCTAAGAGACTTTGCTTTTGTTGCAGGCTATACAGGCCCTTTCATATAAAGTAAGGGCCTTTCTACACGAGCAGGTAAACTGCCGCGTTTCGCCCGCCTCCTACCGTGCCAAAATGTTCCAATCTACACGTGACCGTCAAAACGCGGCGTGTGACCCACCTAGAGCAGACCGCGCCAAAATTGTGCAATCTACACGTGGCGGTCAAAACGTGGCGTGTGAACAGAAGCGCCTTCTATTCTATTCTATCGAAGTGCAAAATGACATACTGGATTTAGAGCGGCGTTCAAACATTAGTTTATAATTTGCCCCAGCATTTTACAATTTCATCAGCAAACACTCAAACAACGTAGGAATTCAGTATATTAATACCGACTACTTACAATAATTGAAACTGAAGCAAAACTTCGTTGTTCTAAACGTATCACAGTGAGAAACACACTGCACAGCTGTTTACTAATCGCGCCTATACATGGGCTGGGGATGTGCTCTATCGGAAACTAGAGGAAATTTTCCTATTAAACGTTATGCATGGGTTCTAACTGGGAATGTAAAAGCCGATATAGAGAGCGCAGCTCGCATCCAGTCGGCCGTGAGGTTACTGACGCGTGTAATCTGCTTGCAAAACGCCACGTGTAGTTTCGTACGCGGGTCTCCCGCAAGCGGGCAGGACGCCTCCAGAGGCGTGCTTCCCGCCCGACGCGCCTCGAACGCCTCCTCCCGCGACCGGCAAAACTCTCGTGTAGGCTGACCAATTCCTTCCAGTAGGTTCTGTCCAATGGCGCGGTAGGAGGCGGGCGAAACGCGGCAGTTTACCCGCTCGTGTAGAATGGCCCTAAGCACGATAAGCGGCGGCTTTGTTATCCGTTGCTGTGGTGGCCTTGGCCGAGCTTGTGGTGCGCCGTGGCCCCCTGCTTTTAAGCGTGTGTACAATCCTGTATGAAATATTACCTTATAAATGATGCCGGAAGTGTCGTCCTTACTGGGTTATACAGGCATTGTATCTGGTAACCACATTCTGGCTGACGCGAGTGAGTTCTCCCACTGTAATGTTTCTGCTATTTTATTTGACGTCTTTTATTGAGCACTGGGCCTGTAGTGTCAAACTTATTTTCAATTACGTGAATCTGTGCTAGTGAAGGTGGCACTTCATCAGGAAATTGCTGAACATATGCATCACGTACACGCCGAGCCGACTCGTACTTAAAATAAGTCTTACATACGAAAATACGATGTTGTAATGATGTCTCACCATGTTAGCATCTGAGGTTAAGACTGGTGACAACACCTGCAAGCTTATTGCAAGGTCAAGTATATACTATGAGCGCGCTTTCAATACAACAGCAGGGGGCCGTGGCGCGCCGCAAGCTCGGCCAAAGCCACTGCAGCAGCGGACGACAAATCCGCAACTCGCCGTTCTTACTTTATATGTAAGACCCTGTACTTAATCACACCTTCTTGTATAAACTATGCTTCATTATTTATATTAATTTGTCTGAAAGATAGGTTTTAATTTTGGAGAATGTGACGTTTGTATCCAAACATTGGCGACTGTGAGTTTTGTGTCTGAACAAGTTGGAGAATATTACTTTTGACAATAAACAAAATTAATTACTTCACACAAAACAACAGACAAGTTGGCCATGTTTGTGAAAACTTTAGACAAATTAAACCAATCGCATTGTTGGAATATACTTATATTATTTATTTATTATGTAGAGGTTACGAGTTGAACAGATAATAATAATATTGACTTGCTGCTGTAGGAAGTCACATGACCCGAAGCTGTCTTGTGATTTACCAACAGGTAGAATGTGCTCTTTGCCACTAAACAGTGTGGAGAATGTTAGTTTTGCATCTAAATTGAGTTTTTGGCATTTGAAAACCACTGGATATTGTGAGTTTGGCTTTTCAGCACTAAGATAGTCGTGTGTAGTTTGAAACGAAGAATAATAATGCCTTGCTAACTCAATTTTGAACAAAAGTGGAGAATGTGAGTTTTGCATCTAGACCCCTCACATATGAACAAAATCAGAGATAATGTTTAAAACTTATTACACTTGTCTGTTTTCAAATTATTACTTAGATAACAAATATACAGGTGGACTGGGTTTGATATACAGTTAATGCTGCCTATCGCACACTCGACTGTAAGAAAGCCAAACAAGCAAAACGCGTAGGTAGAGCAGTGGTAAAATCGCTATGTGTAGAGAACTACCTAACGGTTTTATGAACATGCAAAGCTATGTCGCATAAACAGTGCAGGATACAATCCAGCAACCATAATTTGTATCTTGTGGAATAGAGAAAACACACACAGAGTGGGAGAGAGAGAAAGAGAAAGCTTGTGTATGTGTGGGTAGCATTGATTGTTTGACCAGAGCAAATACGGTGAGGTGGGGAGAGGGAAAATTAACACTTATATATGAATGGTAAATAGTATTTTTGTTTTTTCAATAGTTTTTATTTTTTTCAAATGCAGTGGTCGATAGACGTTATTTTGTAAAACACTCTTACTTGCTGTATTAATAAGCCTCTACGTTTCTGCTAACACTTAGACAGACTGTACTATTGCCCTGGTCAAGCACTCGCATTAAGATCATTTACAAAAACATAAAAAGAAAAGAAAAAATCTTGTTTTGGAAATATCATTTTTCAACATACACAAAATAAATAAAAAATGTGTAAACAGCAAAATTGAAAATCCATGTTTCCATATCGATAAAATTTAAAAACTTTAAACTGACATTTTAAAAAAATATATAAATGGGAAATTGACAAATGTGTAAACATGAAAATGGAAAATCCATGTTTCCATATCATGAAATTGAAAAACTTCAAATTGACATTTTAAAAAATGCAAATGGAAAATTGACAAATTGCAATGTGTGAAATGTGAAAATGAACAAATGGCTATCATTATTTTAAAAAATTAATAAAAACATGGTGCTCTATGGTTGAGGTGTGAATCAAAGCCTCTCTTCTTATTTGGACCACCCAAGACTGAGTAGACTAGTTTTAGTCGTCATACCACTTTTAAAAGTTTGTGTTAAAGCTAGGAATTAAGCCCAATTGCTTGTAGGGAAGATCAAAGGTTAGAATTTGTTAAACAGATAGCCTTGGATGTAGGGTGTTGTAGCTACATAGAGATGAAACGATTAGCTCGGGACAGGGAGGCATAGAGATCTGCATCAAACCAGTCAAAAGACTGATGACTCAAACAACAACATGTAGAGTTCACCAAAATAATGTTGTGTAATGGTAAATGTTAGTCAACGAACAGTAATGCATTACTAAAACCCATGACACGATACCGAAGAGCTTTTTTAAAATTATTTTAAAATGCCTTTAACCCTATATTAAACACCCAGTTCACAAGACTCATAACTGCAATGTTGTGGTAAAACAAACAAATATCTATATTTTAAAACAAGCATGTGGTTTAGTCAATGTATACTGGAAAGTGTTTTATAAACACCCAAGTCCACAAAACTAATTAAATTAGTAACTGTTAGGTTGACCGAGTGGTTAAGGTGTTTGACTAAAGATCAAATTTTCTGTACAAGAAAGCAAGGGTTCGAATCCCTTACCTGATATAACTATTGCCTGAACATGGATTGGCCGCACTGTATTATTATGATACTCGGTACACAAACCATAGGCAGAGTGTATTGTTTAAGGCCACTCTCTTTCCGAACATAGTCAGAGACTGTTGATGGTTAACAATTGCATTAATAGTGGGACATGGGGATAGCAATTAAGAAAAACAGACAATACCCATACACTATTTTTATTTATTTAATGTAGTACTTGTTCAATAGTTATATACTAAATACAACACTCCCTTTGTCTATTACTATCTAGTCCTTTTCGATCCACTTGCGTATGAAGGGTAGATGACTTTTTAGTTCAGCCCCTTAAAACAACAACACTACCTCTTGCATAGTCTGTGATGTTGATGACTCTTGAGACGTGGAAGATGGATTAAACATAACTTTTACAGAGGGGTTAAACGTTGCTCAATAATCAATGCACTATTTTGAGTAGCAACATATTTCTCTTGTACTAACTTTTTAGCATTCTGTTGATTTTTTGTCAACACCGTCAGTGTTTTGTCTGGAGCACTAGAATGTTGATCACTCACACTTAAAACCACACCATTTCTACTTTTCATATCGCCTCGACATCTTGTTGACCTCTGATTTGAACATCGCCAAAATATTATTCTTTTACATTTTGTCGTCTATAGTTATAAGAGTAGCCTTTATAGAGTACGCGTTGTTTATCTTGGTTAGTTATAGTAAGTTCCATAGTAGCAGCCAACCTGTTAGTATGATTTGCTCACTACAAAGGTTATAACTGTTAGAGTTGGCTTTTATATTTAATCTGTTCAGTTTAAAGTGATAGAAAAGTGGTAGCAAAGTGGTAGAAAGTGGTAACAAAGTGGTAGAAAAGTGGTAGAAAGTGGTAGAAAAGTGGTAGAAAAGTGGTAGCAAAGTAGAAAAGTGGTAGATAAGTGATAGCAAAGTGGTAGAAAAGTGGTAGAAAAGTGGTAGCAAAGTGGTTGAAAATATTACATGTATTGTTAAGAAATAATTTAAGCGGTTACATGGATTCATTACACAATAATTTTGGCACGACGAAGCTCATTTTCTATATCCAATAGTTCTTCCTCATATTTAGTACTAGCAGAAGTACCCGCTCTTCGAACGGTCTTCGGCATTAATAACCAGACGTTATCATTTGAGCTACTGTTGCAATGGTTAGGAGCTTGTCATTCCTTCGTAAGTTTATCAGAACGAAGTTAGTTTTCTGGGTATATCGCAGACACTGTTAATTTAAGGGCCATAAAATATGGTTTTCGTAGACCCTTTATAGATTCCATAGTTTTGTGTCACACATTGAGAAGCGCAACATATGCTTTGGTCGTCCTTCTAGGATAATTTTTATTTTTCGTCTATTTCAGCATGTATTTTGAAAAGTTGTTCCTTATTATACCCACCCTTCTATAACAAGTACGTTGAAGAGTATTCAAAATGATTGGTGTATTGACTCATGGTTACAATACCTAATTTAACGATGCTCCAAGCACCCGAACATGAATTATAGGCGTACATAAACTTAAATATATATCAACCGCACAGTATCAAACAAAATCACCTTTACGATTAACCCGTTTGTCGACCAATAAATGATTACTTAAATTGTGCTCTCAAACTAAATTCACATATCGTGTACTTCCTGACGAGAAAGTGACATTGAAAACCTCGTAGTTGAAACGCAATATATGTCAAATTAGAATTGACCCTCACCTTTATGGAAAGTCGCCATCCCCAGGAATTATAATGAATTGTGGTCCACGAAAATTCGGGATTTTTAGCCTCCAATGGCCCAAATTCCCAAAAGCTGCAAGAAACACTATTCCAATCCAGGAATTTTTGAAAATAATGTTGCTGTTTGGAGATATAATAGACCTTCTGTACAACATATCGCATATCGCACGTGTAAGACACGTGTAAAAATTCTAGGGTACCCCTTGACCCCCTTAGTCGCATTGTTGAATTTTACAGTCTATGTTTGATTCCACGATAACCTTATAGCCATTTGCAAACTTTCACATAAATGTAATAAATTGAGTGGCATTGTTTTTTACAGAAATAGATGGAAAGTTCGATATCACCACTTGTGATACTGTTGTCATGGTTACCGGCTTGCATTACTTCATTAGTTTATTCTTGTTCTTCTCCTTTCGGATGGGCCAACTAAGGACCACGACGTTCAACTTTTCAGGTTGGCGAGGGACTTGATGTTTGCCCAATATTTGCGCATTCTCTGGCTATGTTTCTTCTTTCTCTCTTTTGTCCAGATGATGCCGGTTTTCTTACAGTGTGGTCTGTCCTGAAAAATCTTCTGTTTAAGTATCTTTCTGAGATGTGATCGGCTTCTAATGTCACTTTTCATTATCTTCAGTTCTTGGATATCCTTGTTAACTACTGTTAACGACGGTGTCAAGCTCTTTCTAATCCCCCAGTAGTTGAGAAGGCGGTTGGTTAGTCTTGTTGGGTTCATCCATAAGACATGTCCGTAGAAAGCCAGACGTCTCTTCCTGGCCACATCTGTGATTTTCTCAGTATATCTATATAGCTCCTGATGTGGTGTTCTTCTGTACTCGTTATCTATTTATTAGTTTATTAAATGAAATTAATTATCTGGGAATATCTCAGAAACGCGGTTTTAAAGCTTTAAAACGTAGTAGCCTCCGAGCCATCGAGGGGCTGAAAATGAGTTTTGTCTCGTCCTTGTATGTCATAATATAATAATCATAATAATAATTTAATAATATAGGGATAGCGATATAATAGACCTTTAGTACCTCACCCGCGCGTGTAAATCACGTGAAAAATTCAAGAGTAGTCTACCCCTTAAGCCCCTTAAGCGCATTATATACGTATTGATGAATTTTACAGCTTAAGTTGGTTTCGTGATAACCTTATAGCCGTTTTCGAACGTTCACAGTAATGTAATAAATGGAATGGTATAGTGTCTAACAGAAATAGATGGACTTCAGAGATTGTGTTGCCATGGTTACCGGCTTGCATTCTTTCAATAGCTTAATAAATGAAATTAGATTTGTGAGTATATCTCAAAAACTGTTGGTTTTAGGACCTTAAAATATGGTTTTCGGGGCCCGTAGGGATCCCGAGTTATGTTTCTCACATTGAGACGCTGAAAATGAGCTTTTTCTCGTCTTTCTACGCCCATTTTAGCATGCATTTTAAGGAGTAGGCCCTCTTTTACGAGAGGTATGGAGAAGAGTTACATCAATGATTAGCGTCGTGCCTCTGATGGATATCTGTATCAAATTTTACGTTGATCCACCCAGCCGTTCTCGAGTTTTAAGGACACGAAGTTGGCCACAGACAAACAGACATACAGACAGACAAAAATTATATTTTTGCGCGCATCCGTCCTAAAACAGTCTGAAACGCGCAAATATCGCAAATGTCCGTGTAAATTTGGAAAAAAGACAATCATTCATTTTTATATAGAGAGAGATGACCAGCCTGTTTACAGGCATGCAAGTACTGAAGCCGCTGGATTAGCTTTCTGGGATTGATCCAGTAAACAAATTTAACAAATGATTTTTTGGGTGTAAACAGAGCATAACCATTATCATCATCATCATAACCATTATCATCTTCATAATCATCATTATCATCTTCATCATCATCATCATCATCATGATTATCATCATCAATATAATCATCAACTTTATCATCATCACTATTACTATCTAGTCCTTTTCGTTCGTCTTGCAACGCAACAACCTTTTGCCTAGTTTGTTATGCCTTTGATATTTTTAGGGGTCTCTTAGACGTTAACGAATGACCTAACGTGTCTTTTTTTTAGGAGATAATAAATGCTCTTTAACAAATAATGCGCTATCTTTAGCCACACTATTATTTTCTTGGTCTTGCTTTTTTAACTTGGTTAGAGTATTTTGTCCATTTAAATGAGTATTATTTTGAGATTTACAATGATGATCGATTGAAATAAATATGTTGGAGCCTTTTGTTTTAATCATTCCTCGACACTTTTTAGATCGTTGTTTCGAACAGCACCAAATAACAGTTCCATTGTTATTAGTTCTTTTTACAATATATGTATATTCTTTATAGTAAGCACATGGCTTACCATAGCTAGTCGTTGATACTTCCATGTCAACTCTTATGCATGAACTAATCTCTAGTAAAATTAACTCGATAATAAAAATGATAGTTTGTAGTATGTGCAGTTTAATGTAAGAGCAAAAGTGAGAGTCAAATGGTAGAAAAGTGTTAGCAAAGTGGTGGAATAGTGGTAGCAGTTTATAGTAGTCATATTTTTTTGCCAGAATGTGATTTGTGTAAATGTAATTTCTAAACCTTTGCAGTGAATAGTCAGTTAGTTATGGTTCAGAAAAGCGGAAACAGTTCTCCAATGAATCAGAGCTCAAGATTTTCATTATGAAACAGTTGTGTAACCAATTAGGTATCGGTACTTGATAGTTTCACACATGAACAAAAAATCCAACATATCTGACATGAATTATATGATTTGAAAGTTGACGATGGATATCCAATCAACCATTGGAGTTACAATGCCAAACAAAAAGACAAAATCAGCATGAACTTTTAAGTCACAGGAAAATACTATGAAATAGACTATCCAAGAAATTTGTAAATACACATCAGAAGTTTGCAACACCATCCTTCTAGCCTATATAAATTATCGACATGGAAAGTGTGCACTGTCCCTAACATTAGACTCTATAAACCAATGTATCAATAACACAAGTCAACAAACAAAACATTTTGTGTTGAGTCTATTATTTAATGCATATATTCTGTCTACATTGAACAGTAACCAAAAACGCCATTCATAATTAATTAAGTTTGCTTTCATACTTTATGAAATGATAAATACAGATTTAAAGTTTTGGCAGAGTGTTCAAGGGGTATCGGCTTGCCATATAGGTAAGAAACGGGTCACGCTATACTTTCGACTACCAAGTTTCAGCTACTATTCAAGGTTACTCTCCCGAACATTGCCGGAGACTGCTGATAAACACCTATGTTCCCACGGCCGAGGGCCGCGCGCAACATACGTTAGTGCTGTATATAAAAATTAATGTCTGTCTTTTCGTCTTTTATAAGTTCATAAACCACTCATCCGATTGTGATCAAATTTTGGTGAGTTGTTGTAAACACATCCGGGATGTTAATCGGCACAGTTAATCCATCTCACAATAGATAGCGCGCGAGTAGTTTAAAGAAAAGAGTGAAGGCGATGCGTTCATATACTATTCATCCGATTGCGATCAAATGTTGGTGTGTTGCAGTGCACACTCCCGAGAAATTCATAGGCGTACTAAATCCAATTTACAATAGATGGCACGCGAGTAGTTTCAACAAAATGGCGTGTGATTCGTTTCAAAATGTCCCACATGCGTTCATATGTCATTCATCCCATTGCTATGAAACGTGGGAGAGATGTTGTGTACACTTCAGGGAAGGTTTCTGGCTTAGTAAATCCAATTTAAAATAGGTAGCGAAAGAGTAGATTCAACAATTGAGCAACGACGTGCGAAGTGTATCAAAAAAGTCCCGTATGCGTTCATATACCATTCATCCGATGGCAATGAAACTTGGGTGAGATGTTGTCTACACTTCATGGAAGGTTTCTGGCTTAGTAAATCCACTTTGCGATAGGTAGGGTACGAGTAGATACAACAAAAGGGCCACGACGCACGAAGCGTTTCAAAAAAGTCCCGTATGCGTTCATATACCAGTCGTCCGATACCAATGAAACTTGGATAAGATATTATGTACACTCCAGGGAAAATTTCAGGCTTAGTAAACCAATTTTACAATAGGTAGCGCACGAGTAGTTTCAACAAAAGTGCAAAGAGGCGCGAAGCGTTTCAACAAAGACCCGTATGCGTTCGTATACCATTCGCCCGATAGCGATGAAACTTGGGTGAGATGTTGTGTACACTCCAGGAAAGGTTTCTAGCTCAGTGAATCCATTTTACAATAGGTAGCGCACGAATATATCCAACAAATGAGCGACGACGCGCGAAGCGTTTCAACGAAGTCCCATATGCGTTCATATACCATTCGTCCGATAGCGATGAAACTTTGATGAGATATTATGTACACTCCAGGGAAAGTTTCAGGCTTAGTAAATCCATTTTACAATAGGTAGCGCACGAGTGATTCAAAAAATGAATGACGACGCCCGAAGCGTTTCAACAACGTCCCATATGCGTTCATAAACCATGCGTTCGATAGCGATGAAACTTGGGTGAGATGTTGTGAACACTCCAGGGAAGGTTTTCGACTTAGCAACTCCACTTTTTAATATTTTGCGCACAAGTAGATGCAACAAATGTGTGACGACACGTGAAGCGTTTCAACACAATCCTGTATGCGTTCATATACCATTCATCGATTGCGATGAAACTTGGGTGAGATGTTGTCTACACTTCATGGAAGGTTTCTGGCTTAGTAAATCCACTTTGCGATAGGTAGGGTACGAGTAGATACAACAAAAGGGCCACGACGCACGATGAGTTGATGAGTTGTTGTGCACACTCCCGAGATATTTATAGGCGTAGTTAATCCAATTTACAATAGAAAGCGCGCGAGTAGTTTAAACAAATGAGTGATGGCATTGCGTTCATACACAATTCATCCGATTGCTTTCAAATGTTGGTGAGTTGTTCTGCACACTCCCGGGAACGTTATAGCCATAGTAAACCCAATTTACAATAGATAGCGTGTGAGTAGCCTCAACAAAATTGCGAGCAATTCGTTTCAAAAATTTCCCACATGTGTTCATATACCATTCATCCGATTGCGATGAAACTTTGGTGAATCGTTGAGTACACTCCAGGAAAGTTTCAGTCTTAGTAAATCTGTTTTACAATAGGTAGCGCATGAGTAGATTCATCAAAAGAGTGACGGCACGCGAATGGTTCAAACAAAATCCCGTATGCGTTTATATGCCATTCATCCGATTGCGATGAAACTTGATTTGTTGTTGTGCACACCCCAGGGAAGGTCTTCAACTTAGTAAATCCATTTTACAATATTGGGACAGCACGAGTAGATTCAACAAATGAGCGGCGACGTGCGAAGGGTTTCATCAAAGGTCCGTATGCGTTCATATACCATTCGTCCGATAGCGATGAATCTTGGGTGAGAAGTTGTGTACATTCCAGGGAAGGTTTCTGGCTTAGTACGTGCATTTTACAATAGGTAGCTCACGAGTAGATTCATCTAATGGGCGACAGCACGCGAATCGTTTCAACATAGTCCCATATGCGTTCATATAAAATTCATCCGATTGCGATGAAACTTTGAAGAATTGTCGTGTACACTCCAGGAAAGGTTTTTGGCTTAGTGCATGCACTTTACTATAGGTAGCGGACGAGTAGCTTCTACAAATGAGCGACGGCACGTGAATCGTTTCAACCTAGTCCCGTATGCGTTCATATACCATTCATCCGACTGCGATGAAAGTTTGTTCACAATATGTATACGCCAGGGGAGGGTTTCGACTTGGGTAAATCCATTTTACAATATATGGAGCACGAGTAGATGCAACAAATGAGTGACGATGCTTGAAGCGTATTAAATATCCTGTATGCGTTCATATACCATTCATCGATTGTGAAGAAACTTTGATGAGTTGTTGTGTGCACTTACGTGTAGGTTTCTAACATAGTAAATCCTTTTCACAGTAGGTAGCGAACGAGTTTATTCAACAAATGAGTGATAGCACACGAATCGTATAAATGAAATTCCGTATGTATTCATATGCCATTCATCCGATTGCAATGAAACTTTGGTGCGTTGTTGTGTACGTTCCCACGAATGTTTCTAAATTAGTTAATCCATTTTACTATAGTTTACAGGCAGTTAGCGGATATTGAAAAAAGAATTGTATATCCAAAAGCACTTGAAGAAACAAAATTACAACGCCAAAACTTTCTTGATTGGCGTTGCAACGCATGCCGGGTTAGGCTAGTATATATATAAAAAGGAATGTATGTCTGTTCGTCTTTTATGCATTCATAAACCATTCATCCGATTGCGATCAAATTTTGTTGAGGTATTGAACACACTAACGGGATGTTCATAGGCATAGTTAATCCATTTCACAATAAATAGCGCGCGAGTAGTTTAAACAAATGAGTGGTGGCGATGCGTTCATATACAATTCATCCGATTGCGATCAAATTTTGGTGAGTTGTAGTGCACGCTCCCGAGAAATTTATAGGCGTAGTAAATACAATTTACAATAGATAGCGCGCGAGCAGCTTCAACAAAATGGCGCGCGATACGTTTCAACAAAGTCCCACATGCATTCATATATCATTCATCCCATTGCGATGAAACTTGGGTGAGATGTTGTGTACACTTCAGGAAAGATTTTTGGCTTAGTAATTCCAATTTACAATAGGTAGCGCAAGAGTAGATTCAACCAATGTGCGACGACGCGCGAAGCGTTTCAACAACGTCCCGTATGCGTTCATATACCATTCGTTCGATAGCGATGAAACTTGGGTGAAATGTTGTGTACACTCCAGGCAAGGTTTCTAGCTCAGTGAATCTATTTTACAATAGATAGCGCACGATTGGATTCAACAAGTGTGCGACCGCGTGCGAAGCGTTTCAACAAAGTCCCGTATGCGTTCATATACCATTCGTCCGATAGCAATGACACTTGGGTGAGATGTTGTGTACACTTCATGGAAAGTTTCTGGCTTTGTAAATCCACTTTACGATAGGTTGGACACGAGTAGATACAACATATGAGCGACGACGCGCAAAGCGTTTCAACATAGTCCCATATGCGTTCATATACCATTCTTACGATACCGATGAAACTTGGATGAGATATTATGTACACTCCAGGGAATGTTTTTTTTTTCTTTGTAAATCCACTTTACGATAGGTAGGGCACGAGTAGATACAACAAATGAGCGATGACGCGCGAAGCATTTCAATAAAGTCCCATGGACTGTAATCAAAATAAATCTAGCCACCTCAGATTGTGGGGCAATATGCTTGCATGAATGATACCACAGAAGAACAGGATACTGACTTTGCAAAATACACACAATTTATTTAATGTAGGCAAGCTTCCAATACCTATGCCTTGGCATCATACACCCAATCAACACTGTCACCATTTCACATTACATTTTCTAAAAACTTCAGCTCCCATCTTGCCTCAAATTCTACTCCAAACAACCCATTTCCATACACCATATATCAAAACTCAGAGTTATTCAATCCTTCATTCACAAAAAAGAAACTATGTTTCATACTCAAATATTTTATCACCAACTGGCCTCCATCTTGCCACAAATCCCCTACATAAACAGCCCATCCCCATGGCAACCATCATGACCTCACTCCTTGATCAAGGCACACATGCTATAGCCAAGGCCATCTGGTCATTTTGCACAGTCACCCACCACTGAGAATCTCTATGGCCAGAGAGCACACAAGACTCGACTCTGCATGGCGGTCTACCATCAAATGGCCATGGCTGGCCACCCGACAAAGCAAAAAATAACAAATACTACCAATCGCACCTAAGGGTGAACCATGGTTCGGTTACAATATACGCCCCCTTGAAAATCAGTTTCTAACTGTAGGTTAGAAATTGATTTTCAAACACAGAAACAAATACATAAATAAAATACACGAAGCAAACACTAACTAAAACAAAAATCACAAACAGAAACAAATTATACATCAAAGTCAGAAAAACCATAGAGACTATCATCGCAGAAACAATTATTCAAAGTTCACCAGAATCACCAGCATAAATATTTCTTCTGATAGATTAGCCGAAGCTATCTGATTGAGTCTATCAGACACTACTGCTCTTTCGGAAAAATCAGACAACAATATCGTAGTCAGAAGGAACGGCAGAATCGTCATCAGACCAGTCTGTGCTGTTATCATAAACAAACATCTTGGTCTTCATCATCATCAACATCATCATCATCAAGTCCTTTCCCTTTGCTCTTCCTTTTCTTCTTATGTTCCATGCTGCCCTCTGACGGCAGGGGACCTGGTCCACAATCTCCACATCCACCTTCTGTTCTTCTTGGTCGACAATGGCGTGCTGCTGCTTGGTCTTGTTGAGCCTTATTCTGGTTCCGAGTCGAGGCGGCTTGCGGTCGTCCAACGCAGGCGGTTCAATGCCATGGGCCATGCGAGCCTGCAGCAGGACCTGAGCACGCGCACGGTGTGCTTTGTGCTTGGGCATTAGCCGCTTGCCTTCCGCCTTCGTTCTCTCCTTCTTCTCCTTTCCCTTCTTTTTCTTCATCTGCCTTATCTTGCTCAGCCATTCTTTTCTTCTCATTTTTTCTTTTCTCTTTGCCTTTATCCCTTTTATCTTCTCCTTTTCTTCTTCTGATCATTCACTCTCTCATCTCGATCCGCCTGACACCTCTTCCTCTTCTTACTCCTTCTCTTTACCTTCCATTTGGTCCATTTCTTCCTCCAACTTGTTCTCCTGCCTATCGCTCTCCTCCAACGCTACTTCACGTCATCTTCTATCTAATCTTTCTCCTTGTTTTAAGTTTAATTCTCGTCATCCATTTGACGTCCTCTTCTGTTACGTCGTCGGCGACCTCTGTGTCTACCTCCGCAACTGCTCTCTCTTCTACGCCTGCTATTGTCTCTCCGATATATACCTCTACAACCTCACCTTATCTTTTCCACTTCTTGATTATTTTTCCTACGCCCCCCAGCATCAAGTACTTCATAGATCTTCTCCTCTTCCTCTACAGACGCACTTACAGATTCTACTATTTCAACGTTCTCTTCCACAATGCATATGATCTCCACTCTCTGCTCTTCCAACTTCCATTCCTCCTCCTCCTGCTCCTTCTTCTCTTTCTCCTCCTTCACAGACACGCTCACAAATTCCACCATTTCAACATTCTCTTAAACAACACACATGATCTCCACTCTCTGTTCTTCTAACTTCCCATTTTCATCCTCCTGCTCCTTCTCATTCTTCTCCTCCACAACCACATTCACAGGTTCTAAAATCTCAACTTTCTCTTCCACGATGCATAGGCTAGCAGTAGTGGTTTTGTAGGGGTTCTAGCACCACCGCCACCGCTCCACCACTGGAATACTAAAATGGCAATATCTCGCGAACCAATTAGGCTAGAGACTTGTACGAGGTGTCATTGAACGCGGGCTGACACCCCCTTTCCAATGAACAACATATTTCCACCCCAAAATAAGAACTACCCCTACTAGAGGGTGAAATTGTATTTTTTTAGAGAATCTCTCTTTCCAATTGCAACATGTGAGAGTTTGAATGCCAATATGGAACGAAACGTTGTTCTACATAAAGTGCATGTGTTCGGTGGGTAGCCACTATGAATTAACATGCTTTTTTTGTTTTTTACGCATGCCCACTCATAGCTTTTGTAAGAGGGCGGGCTTTTTAAAAGATGGCGGCTGTAGTGTAACCTAACCTAACCCAACCTAATGGGTTATTGTTGGCGGGTCATCGTTGACGGATTATTGTTGGCAGGTCCATGTTGACGAGTCCCTGTGGACGGGTCATTGTTGACGGGTCATTGTTGACGAGTCATGGCTGACGGGTCCTTGTTGACGAGTCCATGTGGACGGGTCATTGTTGACGAGTCATTGTTGATGAGTCAATGTTGACGGGTCCTTGTTGACGAGTCCCTGTGGACGGGTCATTGTTGACGAGTCCTTGTGGGCAGGTCCTTGTGAACGAGTCCTTGTGGATGAGCCCCTTTGGACTGGTCCCTATAGACTAGCCCATGAATTTATTTAAATTATGTCAAAGGGCCAAACTACATTCGCGTGTAAAGCAATGTGTTGAACTGACGTTGTTCACTAATCCCCCACTACTATAATGGGATAACGATATGAAAGGAAAGTGACGAAATACATGTGAACACGTGTGAGATGACCTTATTACCGTCCTCCTTGTGAAACAAGTCACATCCTGTTTTGGTTCATACGTGAGAAAATGCGAGTTCATGTGTAATATGATCTAACACACAGGTGTTCACCTGTACACGCGCACGATAAGAGCTAACAAGTCACAACCTGTTTTTGACAGTGGTGGGAGGTGAAGGGGAGGAGAGGGGGGGAGTTGGTGTAAGAGGCAACACAGGTGAAGAGAGAAATAAATATGTATTGCTCATAATACATGTAGAGCTGAGGACTGTACATAGGATTGTAGGTTAAGTACAACATGAGTGAATAAATAAATACAAGGCACACAGGTTCACACAACATATAATTTATTAATCCAAGAATTAAAGGCTGAGCTAAATCCCAACCATTTAACATATAGTTTATTTCCTTTTTGTTTCAACACTTTTCCCACAAGGTAATCTTTAGAAAACGCTGTCTTTTGGAGTTCTTGAAGATAAAACCTGCCTTTTATGGGTTGATGGTTGAGGTCCTCGAGTAAATAGGTGACTGGACTGTTCAGGTTGACTTGACGAATTCGAAATAGTTCAGTCCCCCAATTTGGTGTGTAGCCCTTGTCGAAGACGGACTTGAATTTGCTCACACGAACATGGTCCCCAATGTTAAGGCGATGACGTTTAGGGTCTGCTGTTTTTATGGGGTTAAACAGTTTATCCAATCGCTGAATATTTTGGTCACGAGGCGTGGCATGGTCCCAATGGTTCTGTGTTTGGTGTCATTGTAACGTGACACTAGCTCAGGTAACAAGTCCAACCAGCGATAAGTGCCCTGAGCGGTAAACGCTTTCCACATAAGGGTTTTCAATGTTCGGTTGAACCGCTCGACCACGCTGGCTTTAAGATTTCTGTACGTGGTGTAATGGTGAATATCCTTAGATTTGAGAAAACTGGAGAAATCCTTGTTGAAAAATTCTTTCCCCTGATCAGTTTGTAGCAGCTGAGGTTGACGTTTGGAGTGTTGAATAATATGTTGTAAGGCCTTGGTAACTAGTGGAGCAGACTTGCGACGCACAGGTTCAACAAACGCCATTTTGGAATAAACATCAATGACCGTCAACATATAGCGTACACAATTGTTTACGCTAGCTTAGGGAATCATTTCAACCAAGTCTGCTTGCCAAAGTTCATCCACACCCTGTGAAATCACCTTGAGTCGCTGATAATGACGTCTAGCTGGACGATGCAACTCGTGAGCAATACCCATTTTAATGGGTGAGGGCTTAAACAATAATTTTGGCATTTCGAAGTTCTTCTTCAATTTCTTGAATTTCCCAATCGTGACCACTATGGCCGGCTTGACGTGAAAGCATGCAACAGCTGTAGTTGCTGGACGAGTTTATTGGGATTATGCCAGTAGGTAACATCCACAAGGGGTTTTAATGGTTTAAATGTCACCCCCGAAGCGGACACTTTACGACGACCACTTTGATTAGTGGGGAACATTTTTGCGATGATGGTTTTATATTTTTGAGATATATTGGCATTCACTTGTTGAGTGGGATCATACTGTCTTTTGTGAGCATGGGTATCCAATAAAATGGATTTATATTTATCAAGGTCCTCTGACGTATAATCATGGGATGAGGGAGTCCGAGAGAATAGTAGCTTTAACAGTCCTGGTGTTAAATTATAGTAGATCTTTTTAATGACAGCTTTAGAACGAGCAAATTTAATCGATGAATCCCCAATTTTAAAACTATCATCCTCATAGCGAACACCATACGTGGTATCTGTGTTTCCAATAAATAGATTGGTGAAATAGGGTTTCAGTGTTGATCCATAATATTTCATTAAAATGTTTTTCAGTTGAGTTTTATGTTGAGGGGTGGCCAAGAGTTGTGAAAATGGAGACGATCTGGAAGGGCAAGGTGTTTCGACCATGGCCAGGGATTTCTTTTTTCTTAAAAACTCTGCAAGGGATTATGCCTTTTTTGAGGCGTAAACACTTGTTCCTCATTATCCTCAACTTCGCTAACACTAGTTAAATCTTCCTGTTCCTCTTCCTCATCCTCTTCCTCCGTCTGCGTAGCTTGTGAAACAGTGGGTAGCGTTTCAGATGGCTTGAAAGAGGGTTTCAACATAGCTTTTAGCGGAGGGGCTAAATGTTGTTGAATAAACAAAGCATGATCCGCACGTGATCGTTTCAATTGACGGAACTTTTGGCGAATAGTATTTTTTGCTCTAATAATACGCTTTTTCAATTGACTCTCTGCTAACGCCATGATGTCGTGACAAATGACTTGAGAGGGAATGATACAGTGCCTTAAATAGCAATAAAATGATCAAACCCTAAGCGATACCGCCCTTGGTTGAGTTCACTTTGTTTGTCAATCACTAAACAGGCATGACGTTGTGTGTTCCAGCACTTGCCACACAATTCTGTAAACATTTGAAAGGTCATATCTGGATTCACATGTTCATTATAAATGTGACGACTGTTCATCTCGTCCTGGCGAAATAAAACAATGACATTGGCATTGTCACGAATCAACTGTTTGCACATTTTAGAATACGTTTGTCCAAGATAGAAGCAATCGATATGTTTGTGTCGACCCATGCAGAAATAGCTTTGAATGATGCTTTGTCGTTCAGTGTATACATCATCGAAAATCATGAGTGAATCAGGCTTTACCTCATCCGGTAAAATAACATTTTCTTGCGTGGAAAATGTAAAATACCCCATATTCTCATTTTGTAATCCAGACATGACTTGATCCAGAAACACGTAGAGGGGTTGGTAGAGATATTTTGCGAAAATATAAATATTTTGAAAACACAGACCATTGGGCGCTGTAATAAGTGTCAGCAAAAGATTGGTCTTTCCACAGCCGGAAGGTCCCACAATGATGCAACGAATGGAAGATGGAAACAGTGAACCATGGCGTTGTTCACGTGATGAGGGGCAGAGATGGGAAACCATGTCCCTCACGGGGAATGACTCTTGCTGCTTAATTAGCTTCATTTCAACTAAGGCTTAGAGAGGCTAGCAGGCTGTCTATATACAGGACACCGAGCCTTGTCATAGAAACAGTAGACTCGTACTGCAGGTTGATGATGGATGTCTTTGGACGTGGGTTGATAGTCAAAGCTAGGTCTGTTCCCATACATGATCCTAAACAAGAAACAGATCCTGCTAATAAACACTCTGTGGATAGGTCAGTAGTTCCACGCACAAAACAAGGAGAATATGACTTTAAAGGAAAGCGGTTAACCCATGTAAAACATCCTCAAGTGTCTACAAACGTTACTACAAAAAGTATGTGGATAACAAGGTGTATGAGATTTATGATAAAGTGCCTCAGCTTACGGTGGATGGCTATAGCGCTAATCATCACCGCATTATTCACGTGGAAGACCCACAAGAAGATGATGATGTCTGTACCAAGCGATACGTGACCTATGAAATGAAAAGGCTTTATAAATTTATCCCATCTGTATTTTTAGTGCATCTGACAAATGTAAAACCTGTGAATGAGAGAAACCATATACCGCTAGTTCATGACCAGCACTTGACCTATGTGTTTGCTTCGGGTTTAAGCCGCTATCGACTACTCTATGATGGAACCATTCACATCAAATATGCCATACCTGATGAGAACCATTTACAAATAGTGATAAATGGTCATAGGATGTTGGTTCATAACCATGAAATGGTCAATGCAGGAGACGAATTATCCTTTTATCTCCTGTTGACATGGAAAGAAAAGCAAGCTGGAAAAACCATAAACGATTTCCCACTTTATGTAGAATTGGAATATACAGCCATGAAATAACAATCTGACGTTAGTTGTGACATAAACTTTCTTGTGAAAGATTGTTGGTCATCATCATCATGGCGAAACAAAGATATGTGGTGAGAAAAACTAAAAATATGACCCTGTCCTTAGCAAAGCCTGGGCTTAAGACATTCGTGGGCAAGCCCTTGCGAAAGAAAAAAAGAAAAAATAATGTTTTGACCATAAGTAAATCTCTTCGAGCAGCACAGAGACATGTTATTCCGAAACGTCAGCGACAGGGTTCAAAACAAGGGCGAGTGATCCCCGTCCCCAAACGAGCGGGATTTTTACCTGCATTATTCGCTGGTCTGGCTGCTTTAGGTTCACTTTTAGGCGGCGCCAGTGCAGTGGCAAAAACTATTAAAGCCGCGCAACAGGGCAAGCAACAACTCAAAGAAAGTCAGCGACACAATGAAACGATGGAAGCCATTGCTGTGGGGGCTAGAAATGTCAATTTGAAACCAGCCTTTTATCAACAAGGATTTGGAATTTCACCTTTTCGAAATAAAATAAAATAAAAACATCTTTTACCTCAGCCATAGCAAGACATGCCCTGACGCATCAACAAGTGGAAAGCTATGCTAAACAACTGAAGCTTTCTCATTTTCGAGGTGTGTTTATGCGAAACCAATTACCCTCACAACCCTGGAAACATGAATGTGCTGTTGTCAATTTGGATGATCACCGAGGACCTGGAACACATTATGTAGCTTATGTCAAAGAGGGATCCGCTGTATGGTACTTTGACAGTTTTGGGAATTTGCCCCCGCCCATGGAATTAGTGACCTATTTTGGAAACAGGATGAAGATATATTATAATGTGAAACGTGAGCAAACGTTTAACAGCCAACAGTGTGGACGTTTGTGTTTAATTTTTTATATAAGACGCAGCATAAGCAAAAACGTCAACAGTATGTCGGTGGAAAGTAAGACGTTTACACTGCATGGACGTGGACCTGAAGAGAGCCTAGACTTTTACCCACCTATCGAATTGAGTGAAAAACCCTATGGTTTAGGACTTGTTTCTCTTGAAACGTACAATCGAATATACAACATACGTGAAAATGTGAACAACAAGTTTTACTATGATGATTCTGTGCTCACCCTGAACTCTGGTGGATACACGATAGATGACATTTATGAACACATTTATGTGGTGTTGATCAATGAATATGGTTTAAAGTCATTTCTCGATGGAACGCGCAAGTTTGAACTTGTAGGAAATACCAACACTCATCGCTGCAGTATTTTTTCTACATTCAAAATTGACTTTAAAACACACCCCGATTCCATTGGTACATTACTAGGATTTGAACCACGCGTGTTGAAGCCCAACAAAAAACATGAATCAGACCATGAAGTGAAATTCATTGAGGACCATCATGTGTCGGTGACGTGTAATATTATTAGTCAAGTGTACACCAATCAAGAACCGTCGCATTCGCTTTATGACTTTATTGTAACATCGCCCAATGGCTATATTATTCGTGAAAACCCTCCAGTGGTGCTTTTTCATTCTGTGGCTGTCGATGATATTAGTAATATAACATTAAGGCTGATCAATAGAGAGCAACAACTCACTGATCTCGATTCTACCACACCAGTGACTTACAAGTAGGTGCTAAAGCCACTATGAAGTTTGTATATAAAGCAACAGCACCGTCTAGGAATGGTGTTAGTTGTTTACCACGTGAATACACGTTAACATCACAGAACAAGCAGATTTTACAGCATTTGGGTTACCACATCAACCCCCGCGATTAATTCCATCCTAGAGGTAGCGAACCACATCGAGGAGCAACCAGTAGTGGTAAGAATTGATCTCCATTCTTATCAAGCTCACACACCTAGACTCAATAACAATGATGAAATTCAATTTGTTATCTACAACCAAGATATTTACACTCTACCGCATGAAAGTGTTATTCATATTGAAGGTCGGCTCACCAAAGCCGATGGCTCTACACCCACCACATCCAAGTTAGCCAACCATGCTTTCGCCTTCCTGTTTTCTGAAGTGCGTTACGTGATTAACGATATCGTGGTGGATAGCACTCGAAATGTGGGTATTTCCAGTGTCATGAAACTATATCCCTCTTATAGTGAGGAAGAAGCTAAAACACTTTGCATGGCGGTTGGTGCCCTGACTCGATCAATGACTGGATGGTACACACCGATGGCACCTTTACTGGAAATTTACCTCTTAAACTGATTTTAGGCTTTGCTGAAGATCACCAGCGCATTGTGGTCAACGCAAGGCAAGTGCTTTATCTGGTGAGAGACAGGAGTGATAATAATGCACTCAAGGGAGCCGACAATGCCCCCATTGATTCAAAAATTCAACTACAACGCTTGCTATGGAAAGTGCCTCATGTGACCCTTAACGATAGAAAAAAACTGGACATACTCAAAATGGTAAAGAGAGATATACCTCTACCCATGGAATTTAGAAGCTGGGCACTCCATGAGTACCTGCTATTGCCTACCACCAACACACACAGTTGGTCTATAAAAACAGCCCGCTATACAGAGAGACCTCTCTACATGATTGTGGGTTGTCAAACAAATCGCAAGTATCAACTAACCAAAGATGCCACGCTATTTGATCACCTGCAATTGAGAAATACACGTCTTTTCCTCAACGGTGCTGTGTTTGCCTATGAAGGACTGAATTTAGATTTTTCAAAAAATAAGTTTGCCCCCTGTACGACCTGTTTTCTAAATTTAGATGGTCGTATTATCAAAAAGAGATTTGTCCTATGTTGTCACCCCAAGCTTTTAAGACAAGGGCGCCACTGATTGTCTTTGACTGTTCCTACTTGGAAGAGTCTGTCAAACCATCCAATATTGACATTCGGCTAGATTTTGAAACGCATGACAATGTTCCAGCCAGTAACATGGCCAACTGTTTGATTATTCATCACAAACAAGTCAACTATTATCCACTGTCCAACCAAGTGACAAGTGTATAAATAGCAGGTCAACCCACATCAAACCGCTCAGTCATGCCTTGCTTTCAAGCCTCAAGAGAAGTTGCATCCATGAATTTAAAATCTGAGGAACAACGTTTCAAGACCTTTGCGACGTGGCCGGTGCCTTTTATAAACCCTCAAGCCTTAGCAGCCGCTGGATTCTACTATTTAAAAAGAAGAGATGAAGTGAAATGTGTGTTTTGTCCCATCATCTTAGACCAATGGCAAGAAAGTGATGAACCCATGCAGGAACATCAGCGCTGGTCACCTGCCTGCCCCTACCTGCGCAGAATGGAGGTGGGTAATATACCCTGTCATTCAAGTTACCTCTCACTCGTGCCTCTAAGTGATGAAAAAAGTTATGATACGTGTGGTCTTTATGGTGTTAACAGTGTTTCAGTGAGCAACTCACAGTCAAAAACACCCAGTTTAGAGACATTGGGATATCATCAGTGTTATGGACACTATAAACACAAAAGACTTTTTTGTTGTATGAGATGGTACCGCCTCTATCCTAGAATGAAAACGGAATGTAAAACTTGTTATGCTAATAAAATTATGTAATACAAAATTGGTTGTTGTTGTTATATTATTATTTCTTATGCCCCCTGTCATATCCTAACCTCTATAGTGACTACTCGATGTTTTTATTTTCTTTTACTAGAATGGTATGTAAGTAAATGACATGGGTACACCTTACTGAACAATTGTCAGTATGTGGTCAGTTGGACTTGATCCAGACAAGAGTGAACATGTTGCGTACACTGATTGTTGACTGTCAAGGGTTTAAAATTGGAGATAACAAATTTATATTTATAGAAGTGGCCATTATTGATTGTTCCACTTTTTGGATATCGCAAGCTATCCATTTGGTGTTTAAACCACCTTATGCGTTTGATTTGTTGTGTGATAAAGACCGTAAACAAACCCAGTGGATTGAAACTCATATGCAATTAGACTGGAAGCAAGGAACCATTTCATATAAGCACCTGGACATGGTCATTAAAGCCCACTTGTCTTCCGCCCATGTAGTATTTGTGAAAGGTAGTGAAAAACGTCAATGGCTACAACCATTTTTGACGTCTTACTGTCAATGCATCGATTTAATGGACATGGGCTGTCCCTCGCTGCAAACACTCATGGACCGCTGCCCCTGTGACAACATTACCTATAAAGCTCTGGCGCAGGTGTGGCAATTGTTTCATTGGCTAACCACCAATGCCTGCTGGGAGTTGTTAAATAAAATTAAAGCTGAAGGTTTACCTGTGAATGCCACCAGTGAGATTTCTACAAGCGACGTGTAAACATCAACGTGATACCATGGAGAAAGGGGATGCTACCGATAAAGCGATTGGAAAATTCTTCGTGTGCAAAAAGAAGCTAGACAGTTTTACCAAAGAAGAATTATTGGCTCTTCCAAAATCATTCATTTATTACGTCGCAGCAAATGCAGTGAAGGAAATCTGGCAACATGTACCAAAATCATGGACTCAAGACCCTGTGTTAAGTGAATTGCAACCATGTATGGATTATGATCACCATAAGCAAGTGGCTATGGCAAAAATACACTCTATGCGGCAGTGTGCTACTTGCCAGCTGGTCAAACTGTATCACGGTCATAAAAGTCAGTGTAAAGACTTTGTTTCCTCATACCACGGGTGTAATGAAGGAAAAAAGCAGCAACAACAAACATCATCCACAGAGGAGGAGGAAGATCAAACCTTTTTACCATCGATGGAAAAGGATATGCCAGACCTGTACTGGCAATGGCGTCATTGACAAAGTAATTCAATACTTGACTTTCGAAATCTACCTACCTGGTTATTATTTGTGTGGTCCTGGAACTTATCTTGAAGAACCTTTTGCAGCGTGGTGATATACCTATTAATCCTTTGGATCGAGCATGCACCTTTCTTATCACCCCAGTCATCCTGCATTAAGATGTGTAGCGGATAAAGTATCGTTGAAAAGCTAAACAACGTTTGACATCCTGTGATGTCTCAGTGGGAGAGAGGTTGGCAGCCCTCGTTGTGATTAGTGCTATATAAGGAAAGTTAATGATGAGTGGACATGAACATTGAAAAGGATTGAGGAATTGGTATTTCTTTGCATTCTATTTTTGTAAAGCTCTATTTGTTGTGAAATAAAAACAAGGTTTACAAGATCACAATGTCTTTTAATTTTAAAAATGGTGATAGCCATTTCTTCATTTTTATTTTTTCTTACATGAATATTTACATTTTCCACTTTCCCTTTTTTACATTCCCCTTGTTTAGTTCACACATTCTGTACATTTTTTTGTTGTGAAATAAAAATAAGGTTCACTAGACCACTATATCTTTTAATTCTAAAAATGGAGATAGCCATTTCTTCATTTTCATTTTTTCACACATGAATATTTACAATTTCCACTTTATATTTTTTTACATTCCCCTTGTTTAGTTCACACAATCTGTACATTTTTTGGTGAAATATAAATAAGGTTCACCAAATCACTATATCTTTTAATTTTTAAAATGGTGATAGCCATTTCTTTTTTTTCACACATTAATATTTACAATTTCCACTTTTCATTTCTTTACATTCCCTTGTTTAGTTTACACATTCTGTACATTTTGTTGTTGTGAAATTAAAAACAAGGTTTACCAAAAAACAATGTCTTTTTAATTTTAAAATGGTGATAGTCATTTCACTTTTTCACACATGGATATTTACTATTTCCACATTACATTTTTTACATTCCCCTTGTTTAGTTCACACATTCTGTAAATTTTTAAAAATCTTTTTCGTAATATACAAAAACAAAACATTTTACACAAAAATGTATTACTTATCTTATTTTTACTAAACTACTGTAGCCTAACATTATACATTCTACTTACTGTTTTTACAAAAAAAATACATTATATAAAACACACTACAAATATTACAATATAGTGATCATTAGACTTAAGTAAAGTAATAGTCGTCAATGCGACTGTTTCCCCAAGCAAGAGTATCAAATGTGTTGGGTATAATGAATCGTTTGTTGTCTTCATTACTTAAAGCAACTTTGTTCAACAAATTCGTATGTAGCTGATGATTTTTACTTCTAAATACACACATTTTCTTATATAATACAGGTGGGTTACTAACTATACAGTTTTTATAATCACTTATATCTAACTCTTTACTAACAACATTCTTTTTCACTCCTTTTAATTTTTTTACTACTACATCATCAATTGTCATATAGCTGTATGATTTAGATTTTGTGCCTACAAAGGTGTCTATAATAACACCAGCACATTCATCCTTAAATTTCCCAAGAACCATGTTGTTTACTAGAGGTAAATGGTAAAAATTATCCTCGGGGTAGTCACTTGTATCAAACCTATTTAGCTCAGTTTTGATATCCTCATAAAAATCATCAGTTTTAAACTCATAAATAAAAGAATCTGTGTCTGTGTAGAGTAATTTAGCATTATCAAGATAGTTTTTATTTACATAATCATAGTGAAATTCATACATAAGTGTTTTTGACAATTCCAGAATGGTGTAACCCACATACTTAGGTTTGTTGTAAGTTACTTTAAGACGATTCATTTGTATTACAACTAAATCCTCATGAATAATTGAACAGCTATGAAAGATAGGCTATTTTATTAATTTGCTCGCACCATACCTTTTACCATTATTCTCCCACGTTGTTATCAGCTTTACATCAATTTGCCTATCAACATTCTCCATAGTCTTTCCAAAACCACTATTATTCATGAGTTTATAAAAATCTTTTTCAAACGCGTTTGCTGACTGTGTTCTTAAATTATTGTTTAGATCAATATACGGTTTGAGCCATGCTGACTGATGAAATTGCAATACGCGATGAATTTAGGTTAATTTCAATCCATGCTGTAGACACTGTTTCAAGTTTTGATAATGTATTACATATTTACATTTATCATTTACATTGTTCGTGATGTGATGTATGGAGATTTTATATTCTCAGGACAAAATGGTAAATCATTATGATCATCATGTAACTCTTTAGGGTACTCAAGATTTACCTCTAAAATATATCCTTTATCATCGTTATCATTAAGAGTGTCAACATGTAAGACATCAATTTCAGGTTGTGTCAGCCAGCGAAAATCTTTCAGTGGTAGATATTGACTCATAGCCCAACCATATTGGTTATTTGCATCGAGGTAGACAATATACTTTGACTCTTCACAAGGGTTGTAGCTAGGCATGTATTTATTATTCGCTTTAGAGTACCGTCCACTACATTGGCTTAATCCACCTCGAATTGATGATTTTATAAAATTGATCATGTCTATATCAGTCATTAATTCTAAATTTACTTTCGTTTTTTTTCAACATTGAACTGAAACTTAACCCAGGAGCAGTGAAATACTGACAAGGATCAAGGTCATAAGTTTTCATACAAACATTCCGAAAATTTTCAAAAACATCTGCTAATTATAACACATCTGTCTTTAAATATATGTCTGAAAATTCTCCTAAAGTTTGAATGTCAAACTTTGCCCATACACGTGGTGCATGTAAATATTCCTGATCACTGATATGACTTGTGTTTAAGGAACTGTAAAATGCATCTTTCGGTGGTAAAGAACACTCCTCAAGACGTTCCACACAGTTAATATATTCATAAGGGAATATACCCTTTTGACGAATCAAATTAAAATCATCTTCTTTAGGAAAGACACGTTGAATTTCATGAAACTGATCTGATTTTAAATTACTAGCCAGCTTATCAAGACTACTCGGTATAAAGCGGAATGAATCTAAAAATCGCAGTTTAATGGTTTTTTATTGCTAGTTTTGATGTATTTTGTGAACGATATGTATTGTTACTTATTATTTGCAATCACATCAATTTTCCCATCTGAAGCTCCAAATTCTTTTACGATAAAGTGGTTATCGTATTTGCTACCGTTATGTAGAATGACCGGAATGAATTTACTTACTCTATAATTTAAATTACATTCTTGGTGAGCAGCACCACGATATTTTCCTGTTAAATGGTCATGATCGCGAACCCCGTCTGTATATAAACATTCACCACATAGAAAACAATTAGTTTCAGTTTCAAAACCCATTTGCTGTGATGGTGTTAGTGGCTCCATTGGATTGATCGTATTTAAAATAGAGGATATACGGATGGCATCTTTCTCAAGTCTTTCCATAAAAACTTTAGGTGCATCAGGTCCTCTATAGAGCTCAAACTTATTTAAAGAGTCATCGTAACTACATTTAATATAATATACAAAGCTAAAAGGTTCATGTATGTGAGTAGTGTTGGTGAAAGGTTGGGCTGGATTTGATGAACATGTATTAAATGGTTTTAACAAAGCCTCGAATTCAGCATATATAACGAATGGTACTCGATGCTGTTTCTCATAATCCTTAAATTTTAGAATGTTATTTTTAGGAGTCGGTAATACCGTACAAATATGATTACACCCCCATTTTTGGTGTTGAATTAGTTGGTCCTCTTTCTGGAAATGTAGCAAACAGCCATCACACAACCACTTCTTACCTTTATATTTTGATATCTGACTACCGACAAGTCTACATAAATGTTTTATCCAACAATAGTGGGCATTTTCACCTTTAGTTATGTATAGTAAATTTACATGAATATCCTTTTTTCCTGAGTATAATATAGAGGACCTACTATTCTCTTATTTTCAATTCCATCAACATTAATACTTACATTGTTCAGCTCTTCAAAACGTTTAATGTCTTTTATAGCCATAGGAAATTCCATTTCTTGTAAATACAACACTGAAGAATAGTGAGGATAAGATGATGTTCTCTCCACAGCCTTTTCAGCTGGATGGAGAGCTGAGGTTACAGCCCATGCAAAGCATGCGTCATCATTATTCATAACGTTTACACAAGCATTCTTACGTTTGATCCATCCTGGCAAATCAATATATGATGATGCTCGAAGGGGGTTGTATTTATTCATGTTGGTTTCTAAATAAAGTACCTCAACCAACGCCCAGCCTGACTCCCTTTCCTGGAACTCTTCACTCTTCACAATGATAGCACTTGAAATATTTTGGTATATATCACTAATATTAGTTGATTCGCTAACAATTATGTTTTTTGTATTAAAAGATTTGATATCTGTAATTTCACCTTCGCTCCCAGTTTTTACATAGATTCCAAAAAGTTCAAAATTCATTTTAATTGTTTTATGCTGTAATAAAACATTTTCTTCCAAGTCAAACACAGTAGGTTGAACATTTTTTTAAAATGATTCAATACTTTGAGTATTTTATTTACTATAAAGTCTATAACTAGCAATTCGACTTTTAAATGCACTGCCAATTTTCTGATTATTTTCAGAATTTCTTTCATGGCAAGCGTTATTTTTATGTTGAATACTGCGTAAATGTCCATGAATGATTGAAGAAGTTATGTCAATATTACATACAGTACAATGTGTTATCGAAGGTTCACCATTCTTCTTTCTTTTTTTGCACAACTATTTTCACAATCTTGAGAACGTTTACGCTTTTGAGCATTACATTCGTTTAAAGGTTCCGTGCTAGTTGATGGTTTTACAGTTTTTAATTCTTGTTGTTCTCCATGCACTTCAACCATGTGGGATTTATATCGCTTTACAGCAGAAAATCCAAGATCACAAACTGAACACGAAAATGGTGCTGAACTGACATGCTTTAGATTTACATGCCGTCCAAGACTATCCTCTCTGTTAAATGTGGTAGCACAATTACTGCACACAAACATTTTATTGTCATGTTTAACATTTGCGTGCCGTTGAAGTCTGTCAGGTCTTGAGAACTGTTTCTTACAGTCATCACACTTGAACATGATGATCACTTTCGAAATTACCTATAAAAGAAAGAAATCATAAATGTTAATAAATTATAAACAAAAGTACAATTTAAATAGTTTAATTATATTCCAGTCAATGGTTATAGCAGGGTATTTAAATCGATCATCTGTGAACTCCTAGCAAGTCTAACTTCATGTAGTTCTAACTGAGGGTTACTACATATCACTGACACTGAATATTGAATATTGGAACTTGATAGAGTGGTAGAAACCAGCGGTCACCAGTTAAGTGAGCTAAGTGTGACGTTATAGCTAGTCTTAAAGCAAGTCTAAACTTGTAGAACATGTCACGTGATAGAAACTATTGATCGCCAGTTAAGTGAGCTAAGTGTGACGTCATAGGCAGTCTTAAAACAAGTCTAAACTTGCAGAACATGTCACGTGATAGAAACCAGCAGCCACCAGTTAAGTGAGCTAAGTGTGACACCATAGTCAGTTATAAAGCAAGTCTAAACTTGTAAAACATGTCATGTGATAGAAACTAGTGGCCGCCAGTTAAGTGACCTAAGTATGACGTCATAGCCAGTACTAAAGCAAGTCTAAACTTGTAGAACATGTCACGTGATAGAAACCAGCAGCCATCAGTTAAGTGAGCTAAGTGTGACGCCATAGTCAGTCATAAAGCAAGTCAACTTGTAAAACATGTTACGTGATAGAAACCAGCGATCGTCAGTTAAGTGAGCTAAGTGTAACGTCATAGCCAGTCTTAAAACAAGTCTAAACTTGTAGAACATGCCACGTAATAGAAACCAGCAGCCACCAGTTAAGTCAGCTAAGTGTGACGTCATAGTCAATCATAAAGCAAGTCTAAACTTGTAAAACATGTCACGTGACAAGGTTAAGTTAGGTCATGTTAGGTGAACTGAAGTTAAGTCTTTAAATATTCCCTCTGTCACTTACACCTAGCAATGAACATTCAGACTTAATAGAGCGGTAATCAAAATCTAACCTACAAAATTAGCTTTACACACCATGGTCAAGTAGTTCCAACTTTTGACTGCCAAATATACCATTTGCACTGACATCTTGTGGTGAACATTGGAAAATATCACTCTAACTGTTTAAAAGTTATTAGAGGGGCACTTACCTTTTTATAATTTATCAACTGCTGCCACTGAATGAACAGATTTTAAGAATCTGGTAACCTACAGGTACCCAATTATCTGTGAACAAATCAATCAATCAATAAATACATTCCAATCAATAACTTCAACATTAATTAATAATAAAAGACTACAATCCATTAAAAATAAGTACTTACCATGCAAAATAATTTAATGATTTTCTACCAAAAAGGCTTTCTTACAACTCTTGAGCAGTAATAGAGCACTGTTCACTCAAAGCGAGTAATAAAGACTGACAGTAGGGAAATATATGACACCTCTATTATATAAACTCTCATCGCTCGTGTCAGCAGTTTTTTGCAGATCATTGCAATTCCTTTCCCAATACAGCCGAGAGTCCAAAGTACACTAGGAACACCTGTGTGGTGTCCAATGATTGTTAACTTTGCATAATCATCACCCACTGTCTTAATGAAAACCTGGGGTTTCAAATTACTGCAGCGTCAGTCATAGCAACAGCAGTGTGCGCTCTCTGCCATGTCAGCAACATGACACCGGAAGAAACACCTGTGTAATATCCAATAACTGCTAACTTTGCATGATCATCACCCATTGTCTTAATGAACACTTGCGGTTTCCAATTTCTGCAGCGTTAGTCATAGCAAGAGATCTGTGCGCGCTCTGCCATGTCTGTAATATGACACAGGAAATAATAAGACGTCTTACGGCATGTACCATTTCCTCAGTTTTAACATCTTAAGAATGTGCATTATTCTCTTTCAACAACAAATGACACATCCATTCACCAAATTATGTCACTTGGCCTGTCCACAAATTACATGTGGCCCGTGTACTAGGATGTGTTCATTAACCCTAGCACTAGAACACATTCATCCAACAAGTTTTACTCTGACCCCATGACATGTCCTCTATCTATCAAGTTTTACACTTACACGAGCCAAAACAGGATGTGACTTGTTTCACAAGGAGGACGGTAATAAGGTCATCTCGCACGTGTTCACTTGTATTTCGTCACTTTCCTTTCATATCGTTATCCCATTATAGTAGTGGGGGATTAATGAACAACGTCAGTTCAACACATTGCTTTACACGCAAATGTAGTTAGGCCCTTTGACATAATTTAAATAAATTCATGGGCTAGTCCATAGGGACCAGTCCAAAGGGGCTCATCCACAAGGACTCGTCCACAAGAACCTGCCCACAAGGACTCGTCAACAATGACCCGTCCACAGGGACTCGTCAACAAGGACCCGTCAACAATGACTCGTCAACAATGACCCGTCCACAGGGACTCGTCAAAAAGGACCCGTCAGCCATGACTCGTCAACAATGACCCGTCAACAATAACCCGTCCACAGGGACTCGTCAACAAGGACCTGTCAACAATAATCCGTCAACAATGACCCGTCAACAATAACCCATTAGGTTGGGTTAGGTTAGGTTACACTACAGCCGACATCTTATAAAAAGCCCGCCCTCTTACAAAAGCTATAATTGGGCATGCGTAAAAAACAAAAAACAAGCATGTTAATTCATAGTGGCTACCCACCAAACAAATGCACTTTATGTAGAACAACGTTTCATTCTATATTGGCATTCAAACTCTCACATGTTGCAATTGGAAGGAGAGATTCTCAAAAAAAATCACCCTCTAGTAGAGGTAGTTTTTATTTTGGGGTGGAAATATGTTGTCCATTGGAAAGGGGGTGTCAGCCCGAGTTCAATGACACCTCGTACAAGTCTCTAGCCTAATTGGTTCGCGAGATATTGCCATTTTAGTATTCCAGCGGTGGAGCCGTGGCGGTGGTGCTAGAACCCCTACAAAACCACTACTGCTAGCCTCGTGGTCTTTGACCTCATCAAGCTTCTCCGTCAACTTCTCTTTAAAACTAGTCACCTGGGAGGTAATCCTCTCCTCCATGCTTACAGACTTGTCGCTACGAAGCACGAGCCTCCTCAACATGGCCATCATCTCAGCTTCCATGTTTCTTAATTCGTTATTCGTGCTCCTGTCTTTGTGTGATTCATAAATCCTTGCTCAAACGTTGGGCGCCACTGTAATCAAAATAAAATCTAGCCACCTCAGGTTGTGTGGCAATATGCTTGCATGAATGATACCACACAAGAACAGGATACTGACTTTGCAAAACACACACAATTTATTAAATATAGGCAATCATCCATTACCTTTGCCTCGGCATCATACCCCAATCAACACTGTCACCATTTCACATTCTATTTTCTAAAAATTTCAGCTCCCATCTTGCCTCAAATTCCACTCCAAACAACCCATTTCCATACTCCATATATCAACACTCAAAATTATTCAATCCTTCAATTGCAAAAAGAACCTATGTTTCATACTCAAATATTTTATAACCAACTGGCCTCCATCTTGCCACATATCCCCTACATAAACAAGCAATCCCCATGGCAACCATCATGACCTCACTCCTAGATTAAGGCACACATGCCATAGCCAAGGCCACCTGGTCATTTTGCACAGCCACCCACCACTGAGAATCTCTATGGCCAGAGAGCACACAAGACTCTGCATGGCGGCCCACCATCAAATGGCCATGGCTGGCCACCCGACAAAGCAAAAAATAACAAATAATACCAACCGCACCTAACGGTGAACCATTGTTCAGTTACAAACTTGGATGAGATATTATGTACACTCCAGGGAATGTTTTGGGCTTAGTAAATCCACTTTACGATAGGTAGGGCACGAGTAGATACAACAAATGAGCGACGTCGCGCGAAGTATTTCAATAAAGTCCCATATGCGTTCATATACCATTCGTTCGATACCGATGAAACTTGGATGAGATATTATGTACACTCCTGGGTAGGTTTCAGGCTTAGTAAATCCATTTCACAATAGGTAGCGCACGAGTAGATTCAACAAATGAGTGACGACGCGCGAAGCGTTTCAAAAACGTCCCGTATGCGTTCATATACCATTCGTTCGATAGCGATGAAACTTGGGTGAGATGTTGTGTACACTCTAGGGAAGGTTTCTGGCTTAGTACAGGCATTTTTAATTAGGTAGCGAATGAGTAGATTCATCTTATGAGCGATGGCACGCGAATCGTTTCAATAAAGTCCCGTATGCGTTCATATGCCTTTCATCAGATTGCGATGTAACTTTGATGAGTTATTGTGTACACGCTAGGGAAGGTTTTCGACTTAGCAACTCGACTTTTTAATATTTTGCGCACAAGTAGATGCAACAAATGAGTAACGACGCGTGAAGCGTTTCATCAAAATATTGTATGCGTTAATATACCATTCATCGAATGCGATGAAACTTTGCTGAGTTGTTGTGCACACTCCCGGGATATATATAGGCGTAGTTAATCCAATTTACAATAGATAGCGCGCGAGTAGTTTAAACAAATGACTGCTGGCGTGGCGTTCATACACAATTCATCCGATTGCGATCAAGTTTTGGTGAGTTGTTGTGCACACTCCCGGGAAAGTTATAGGCATAAGAAAAACAATTTACATTAGATAGCGCATGAGTAGATTCAACAAATGATTGACGGCACGCGAATCGTTTAAACAAAATCCCGTATGCGTTTGTATGCCATTTGCATCCGATTGCGATGACATTTTGATTGGTTGTTGTGTACACGCCAGGGAAGGTCTTCAACTTAGTAAATCGTTTTTACAATATTGGTAGATCACGAGTAGATTCAACAAATGAGCGACGACGTGCGAAGCGTTCAACAAATGCCCTATGCGTTCATATACCATTCGTCCGATAGCGTTGAAACTTTGGTATGATGTTGTGTACACTCCATGGAAGGTTTCTGGCTTAGTACATGCATTTTATAATAGGTAGCGCACGAGTAGATTCATCTTATGGGCGACGGCACGCGAATCGTTTCAAAAAGTCCCATATTCGTTCATATAACATTCATCCTATTTCGATGAAACTTTGATGAATTGTTGTGTACACACCAGGAAGGGTTTCTGGCTTAGTAAATGCACTTGACAATAGGTAGCGCACGAGTAGATTCATCAAATGAGGACAGCACGCGAATCGTTTCAACAAAGTCCCGTATGCGTTCATATACCATTCATCTGACTGCGATGAATCTTTGGTCGATCGGTGAGTACACACCAGGGAAGATTTCAGGTTTATTAAATCCATTTTACAATTGGTAGCGTACGAGTAGATTCAACAAATGAGTGACGGCATGCGAATTGTTTAAGAAAATCCCGTATGAGTTCATATGAAATTTATCCGATTGCGATGAAACTTTCATGAATTATTGTGTACACGCCAGGGAAGGGTTTCGATTTATTAAATCCATTTTTCAATATTTAGCGCACGAGTAGATGCAACAAATGTGTGACGACGCTTGAAGCGTTTCAACAAAATCCTGTATGCGTTCATATACCATTCAGCGATTCCGATGAAACTTTGATGAGTTGTTGTGTGCTCTTACGTGTAGGTTTCTAACTTCGTAAATCCACTTCACGGTAGGTAGCGAACGAGTTGATTCAACAAATGAGTGACAGCACACGAATCGTATAAATGATTTTCGTATGTATTCATATACCATTCATCCGATTGCAATGAAACTTTAGTGAGTTGTTGTGGACGTACCCACGAATGTTTCTAAATTAGTTAATCCATTTTACGATAGTTTGGAGGCAGTTAGCGGAAGATGAAAAGAGAATGGTGTGTTCAAAAGCACTTCAAGGAACAAAATTATAACGCCAACACTTTCTTTGATTGGCGTTGCAACACGTGCCGGGTTCAGCAAGTCAGTTTATAAAATCTCAGGTCGATGACTTTGATGTATTGGGTATTTTGGGTAAATTCATTGGCCATGGGAAAGGGTTGACCAATCTAAGTCCCATGACACCTCACATGTTGATATCCGATTATTAGTTTATAAACTCTCATGTCAATGACCTTGCTGTTTTGGATTTTTGGGTTTTGGGGTAAATTCATTGGTCATGTTAAAGGGTTAACCATTCTAAGTCCTATGACACCTCACTTGACCCTCTCCGATGATTAGTTTATAAAATCTTAAGTCAATGACCTTGCTGTTTTGGGTCTTTTGGGTAAATTCGTTGGCCATGGGAAAGGGTTGGCCATCCTGAGTCCTATGACACCTCACTGGACCATCTCCGATTATTAGTTAGCGAGATATTAACAAAAGTGTAGTTAGGCCCTTTTGACAAAAATGAATAATACATTAAAAAACAGGCCTTCACCCCAAGTCCAACGACCCCTCATACAAGTCCCTAGCCTTATTGGTTCATGAGATATTAAAAAGACGATGACCTATTAGTCTTGGATCTTTTGGTTAATTTTTAAAAAATAATTTATCTATAAATTATTATTCAAAAAGCCCGCCCTCTTACAAAAAAAACCAAATGCGCATGCGTAAAAACAAAAAACAAAAATTTTAAATCATAGTGGCATCCAGCTGTAGGCATGTGTTTCATGTTGAACAACGTTTAATTTCATCATAGCATTTAACCGCATGCATGTTGTTGTGGTTAATAGAAATGGATAACGGGAACACTACAATCTGATGTTTATTTAATCTAACCAAGATGTCACTAGTAAAGTAATAACAATAAAACGAATGACAATCATAAATCGCAATCCATAGATTGCAACTCTCAAGTGTTGCAACGTCTCAATTCCCCACATCCTCCCCACCCTGGTCAACCTCCAGGGGGATGACCAGCTGAATGGGGCGGGTTATTGTGGCTCCGGTAGGGGTACGAAGAACCACCGTCCTGACGACTGCATCTCTACCAACACGGAGCTCCTCAATGCGGGCTTTTGCCCATATGTGCCTCGGCGTCTTGTCTTCCTGGAGAAGTGCTAGGTCACCGACCCTTAATTGCGGAACCTTTCCACGTGGTCGACGAACTTCATGGAAATTTCTCAATTCCAGGAGATACTCCTTCGTCCAGCATTTCCAAAAATCATCCGATACCTTCTGTTGCGCAGCCAGCACTTTGGACAGATCTTCATTCCCCGCACTTGCAGGTCCAGTCGGTTCCGTGGTGAAGCGCTGTCCAATCAGAAAGTGGGCCGGCGTTAGTGCATTTTCTCTGTCTTGGGTGATGGGACTCGAATTAATGGCGGCTTCGATATTGATGAAAATGGTGTTCAATGCTTCCTCGCCGATTAATGATTTCCCCAGTACCTTTCGCAGACACCGCTTGGTCGAGCCTACCATCCTCTCCCACCATCCTCCCCCACCAAGCCGCCCTTGGAGCAATAAATTTCCAGGTGTTGTTGTGATGAGCGAAGTACTGATATGTAGGAGGGGCTTTGAGAGAAGTCCAGATGGACTTGAGTTTTCTGTTGGTCGCGTGAAACGTCTGAGCATTATCAGTATATATCGTGTGTGGTATCCCTCGTCTTCCAACGAACCTCTGAAGTGCCAAGAGGAACGTGTCCGCAGTCATGTCTGAGCACAATTCCAAGCGTAACGCGCGAGTTGTAGCGCTGGTAAAGAGTGCTATGTAACATTTCTTGCTCGTGGTCTCCACCTTCACATAAAGGGGTCCAGCGAAATCAATTCCCGTGACTTCAAAGGGTTTCGTTGGTGTTACCCTTAATTTGGGTTGTGGAGCTTCGATTGCTTGGGCGAAGTGATTTTGCGCCATTTTGCAAGGAAGGCTAGATAACTCTGCAAGTTGTAGACGACCACCTAGACGAATGAGTCCGTTCTCCAGAAATGGGTTGAAGCGGGCTGTTCTTGATTCATTTGGCAGAGCTACACCGTCTTTTTGAGCCAGATATTCTGCAAGGTAACACTCATTTTGTACCGTTTGAATCCAATATTTGTGTGAGTTTTGAAGCTCTGGTGCTGTTAAGTCCCCCAGAGAACCGTTCTTTTCTTCGAACATGTTGCAAGAAACGAAGTATCCACGCAGTGATGCGAAGTAACCTCCTGTAGTAACTGTATCTTGAAGGATCTAATAAGGGTGAAATTTTCTCAAATTTAAGGATATTGAAGATGGTCTTCTTTTCTTCTGGCAGTTGTACGCGGGTGGATAGTTGGCTAGGCCAAAGTTCTGGTTTTTGTAGTAGCCAAGGAGATCCATGCCACCATCCATCAAGTGATTTTATTTGTACCACTGAAATTCCTCTCGACAAATGATCTGCTGGGTTTTCTCCCCCTGGACAGTACCTCCATTGAGATGGAGTAGTGTAAAATTGGATTTCAGTTACCCGGTTGGACACAAATGTCTTCCAGCGATTTGGGTCACTCTGAACCCAAGCCAGTGTCATTTTAGCATCTGTCCATAAAGTCGGTGCTGAAGAGCTCAAGTCAGTTGCTTTGCAGAAATAATTTAAGAGTCGCGCTCCCACCAGAGCAGCTAACAGTTCTAGTCTCGGAAGCGTGACCCTTTTCACGGGAGCGAGTCGATTTTTGCTGCAAGCCAAAAGGACAGTAACACCATGCCCTTGAGTGGTCCTGACATAACATACTACACCATAGGCCCTTTCACTTGCATCGCGGAAGATGTGAATTTGACTGTTGCTTCTTTCGGAAATGCCAATCCATCGAGGAATATGTAACTGTGAAAGCCTCGAAATCCAATTATGCCAACGCACGCCTATATCAGGTGGTAAGAGTTCGTCCCATCCAATCCCTTTGCACCAGGTTTCTTGGAACAGTATTTTCCCAATAATCGATACCGGTGTTAAAAGTCCCAAGGGGTCATAAAAACGGGAAGTAGTTTGTAACAGTAATCTCTTACTAGCGGGTTCCTGCTTGAGATTATCGGGGATATCATGGTCGTCTATGTTGAAAGAGTCAGTTTCAGTGGACCATTTCACTCCTAATACTTGCGCATTGGTCTCTAGTACCCGACCTTCAGACGTCCAGATGCACTTCAGTTGTTGAGAGTTGGTCGCCCATTTCGCCATGGGCATGTTAATTGTGTCTAGCAGTCCTGTGAGTTCATAATCAAGTTTGATCACTTGGTTCTCAGTTCGCCGTCGGTTACAAAGTCATCCATGTGCGTACTACAGTACAATCTATAAGGGCGGCAGCATTTGAGAAGGCAGACTCATGGATATTGGTTAGTTCCCTTAATGTCACTGAAAGTAAAAATGGACTGCAAGTTAGAATAAAGGGAACGCGAGCAAAACGGTATATTACGACTTCATCTGTTGTTTCGTACACCCCTTCGCCTTTGTCAATCACATCGTACCAGAAGAATCTGGTCAAGTCTCGATCTTTGGAATCGAGTACAAGTTGTAAGAATGGCTGAGAGACATCACCAATGATGGCTACCGGGTAGCTTCTGAATCTGAGGAGAACAGAAAGTATCTCAGGCAGTAAATTTGGCCCCATTTCGAGAGCCTCGTTAAGGGACGGACCACTTCCTTGACGAGAAGATGCATCAAACACAATCCTCCATTTCGTTTTCCCAGATTTACACTTCTTAAGTAAATGGTGAGGTAAGTAGAACGTATCACCAGTTGTCTCAGAAGGAGCATGTTCAACATGGCGTTTTATAATATAGTCCATCATCTGTGAATAATAACTCTCCTTCAAAAGTCTATTCGCCTCTAATTTCATTTGCAATGCGTTGAATCGTTTTACCGCATTGGCATGGTTATTGGGCAAGATGATACCTGATTTTCTAGGAAGAGAGACCACACGCCAATGGTCTTCTATTCGGTAAGAATCATGAAATTCCTTAAGTATCGCAGAGTTTTTGGAACTGAAATATTTATCCTGGCTTTCTCTGATTCCCATTGTTTCCAGATCCCAGAACTGTCTGAGTGTCTCATCTAAAGGTGAGTGTATCTGTTCAGAATGAATATGGTTTACCAGTGATGAATTCAAAGTGACGCCTCTTCGATTTCCGGTCAATACCCATCCAAACATGGTTGGTATGAGTACCACGGAGGTGGAAATGCGCACTGGTGAAGTGTCCTTTACGATTCTCCAATAACAATCTCCTCCAATAAGTATTTCGATAGGCAAATGTTGCTCTGATTCATTCTTTGGGTCAGCCAACTGTAGTTTTTGAGTGTGTGCTAACATATTAACATCATCAGGAACGACCGGATGAGGTGAAAAGGCATGGATACTCTCAAATGCAGTAATATTTGTAGCCGAGTTTGTCCAGATGCTCTTTATGGAAAACTTAACAAGGTTACGTACACTTCGATTGGTTGGAGACGATTCAAAGGCGCCAATAACTTCGAGTTTCAGTTCGTTAACTAGAGACTCATGGATAAAACTGGATTGACTTCCAGCATCCAGTATGCAACGCGTCTGTTTAGTTCGCCCATTGGGACCCGTAACCCAAACTCGCGCGGTCTGCAGGTAAGTAAAGTTAACGAACGTAATGGTTGCCGCTGCATTAGTAGATACGTTTCTACTGCAGACAGATCTGTGATGTGAAACTTTGCGGGAAGTACAGAGTGCCTTACCCTTTCGGTTGCAGTTCTTCACGGAGTGTCCGCGGTTTAGGCAAAGAAAGCAGCGGTTCGTGTTCCTCAGTTTCATAAGTGTATCGTTAACGTTAGAAACTTGCATTCTTGCGCCCAGTGTCCGCGGGATTCGCAAAAGACACAAAATGGTTCCGGCGCAACCTTCCTATTGGATTGTTTCTTATTTGAATCAACGTGCAGTGCTGCTCTCGTGGGAACACAGGGCCGTCGCGAGGGTGGCGTGAGAGGTGCGGTCGCGCCAGGCCCCGCGCTCTGAAAGGCCCCGCGCTTCACGCCATTTTTTTTTTCATAAATGAAAAAAATAAAGATAGTGTATTTGATTCAGTCCAGCCCAAATTAAAATAAGCCAACAATAGAAAATATGCTGTGTTTGTATGGTTTGTCAGTTTGTTGACAAAAATTGGGTCGGTCCTCGAGCTTTTGGAGGTACACGACACTATGGGAAAGGGGTTAGCTGAGGTTTTAGAGGGACTATTGTAGGATAATGATCTTGATATCATGGGCTGTAGGAGACAAGGGTATGGCAACGGTGCTAATTGAAGGCCAAGTATAAGGGATTGCAGACTCGAGTAAAAAATATTAATAAACGAGCAATGATCATGGCATGTGTTGCACATAATCTTCACTTACTTTTGGGTGACATTGTTAAATGCAATAAGGACTCTATGACATGTTTTGGTATAGTACAGCGTCTGTATACTTTGTTTGTAGCTTCCACGGCGGAAAGATGGGACATTTTGTGCGAACTATGTCCAGGCCTCCTCACACTAAAAATCTTTATTTAGCACGAGATGGGAATGTAGAATTGACAGTGTCAAGACCATCAGGTACCAGTTAGGCAAAGTAAACGAAGCTCTAGAAAAAGTGACAGAAACTACCAAAGATCCTGTTACCCGGTCAGAGGCCCAATCTTTGTTGCTTCATAAAAGTTCGTATGAATTTGCTTTAAGCCTCGTTATCTGGTACGATCTTTTATTTTTTTGTGAATTCAACAAGTAAAACTCTCCAATCTGAGAATACTTCGTTAGATACGGCTTTAACCGAACTTCAGGGCCTAAAGTAATTTTTTCAATGTCCACCGCTAGAGAAATAATGGAAAATTTGGGCTATGCAAAGAAAATTTGTATTCGCCGTCAAGGCAATCGCAAAAGGTTATTTGATGAAATAAATCAGCAAAATGACCAACAGGTGGGAAAAAAAACGAAGAGGAACTTCAAAAAGAAACTGAAAATAAATTTCGGGTAAAATACTTTTTGTATGTCGTAGATACTGCACTGAGCTGCGTAGAAAATAGATTTAACGTAGTTAATTATTTTTCGGAATACTTTGGATTTCCTTTTGATCCTTCCAAGCTTTCCAATTTGGAGGAAAAGCAATTGAAAGACCATTGTCAAACACTCTCTAACTTTCTAAAAGACGGGGAGCTTGAAGGTTTGGATGGCGAAGATCTTTTTCTGGAGCTACAATTATTTAGGTACGCTGTTCCGACATCTGTAAAAAGTGCTTTAGTTGCACAACAGTACTTAGCCCCGATAAAGGAGTCCTATCCTAATTTAACGACGGCCTATCGAATTATGCTTACAATTCCTATGATCGTTGCTTCGGGGAAATTAGTTTTTCCATTTTGAAACCAATCAAACACTTCTTACGATCAACGATGGCGCAGGAGCGTCTGAACGGTTTGGCTACTCTGTCAATCGAATGTGAAACGGCCAAAAAATAAGAAATGAACGATTTAATCAGCACTTTTGCCCTAGCAAAGGCCCGCAAAGCGCCCTTTACATGAATAAAAAGCTCTAAATTCTAAACAAAAAACCGTTTTTTAAGCCTGCCTTGTAAACCATGTTATTTCTCGAACAAATTTACCTCATATTTATCGATGAAAGTGGACTTGTAGCACTTTCAGTAGTTTACTTTATGAAAAACTATATAGCCCTAGAAATGTTGAAATATGTAAACGTGATTGCGTATTATTATTAATTATGTGCGTTTGTGTAAGAAAGTACTTCAAGCACATGCTTCGTTTTCCATAATATGTTATTTTTGCCAAAAAATCACCTGTGTTAGCTCACTTTATCAGGTTTCCATTGATATTGCTTGTTGCTTTTATCTGATCAGGTGCATCCTGAATCCAATTTTATGCTTATCCTATTTGTTGAGGTTTGTTTAGAAACTAAAAATGTAATAAAATGAGTTTTAACTAGCCTAAAATTGTAATTTCTTTTAAAACATCACTCCTCGTACAAAACGGCCACTTCCAGTCTAAAATTTGCATTTACTACGCCCTCCCCACGAACTCATGGCTACTAGGCCCCGCGCACATTATCGCGCCAGGCCCCGCGCAACCTCGCGACAGCCCTGTGGGAACATGAGTCGAAGCAGATGTAGATCCACGAATGTTGTGCGTCACCATAGCTCCATCTACTTTTTCTCCCAAGAATTTCATGAACTTGAGAATATTGCCTTCCGAGATATTTTCCCTCTTCGTCTAAATTATCCAACGACGGGGGTGATGCTGATTCCTGCTCGTGGTGCCCCTGCATAGGTACTTGGATTATAATCTCCAGTACTGAACTGAACGTCAGCATTCCAGAAGTACCAACTCTATGAATCACTTAATGTCTTTATTAAGACCAAAACTGAACATCATATCACTAAACATCGAGGGCTTGTCAACACCTAAGGAAGAGTTACTACACCAACTCTGTCATACATATCACTGCGATATATTGTGCCTGCAGGAAACACACAGAGGTGAACACCAACGTCGTCCGAAAATCCCTGGCATGAAACTCGAGGCTGAGGGGCCGCTCAGACAGTACGGGAGTGATATATTGGTGAAACCTGAGCTCCACATTTTGTCTACTGCAATCACTGACGAAGAAGACGTAGAGATAATAACGATAGAGCTTAGCAACTGCACCATATCATCTATTTATAAACCTCCAAATGTGAAATTCTCCTTCAATCCCCCAAACAACTACCACAATCAAAAGTGACACCGGCGGCATGGGCCTACTTACCTGTCTTCGAGGTCCGCGTCGCTTCCACGGCAAAATCATCTCCAGATGACATGCCCCAACAGAAAAACACCAAAAGGGGTGGAAGGAAGTTGGAGAAGGGGACAACGCACAGGCTATTCCACAGATACCCCACAATAACCGACGGAATTTTCGTCGACGAAATAATGCCACAACAGTTGATTTAAAATTTAAAATAAAAATTTAATGTTAAAATATAAAAAGAAAACACCTCCACCAGAAAATAGAACATGCTTGCTTGCATTAATTTCAAAAATAAAATAAAATCTCAGCTAGAATTCTCACTGTAGAAAAAATAAATATTTAAGGCCGATATCAAAAAAAACAATTACCAGAGGTAAGAGAATGAAAAGCTACAAATCAAATAAACAGTAAATAAGCACCAGACATATTCCCAAACTGGACCATGGGGGCCTTGGAGAATCAAAAAAAACTAGTGCAAAAGAATTACCATAAACAAGGTAACGAAAGGATAACTAATGAGTACCAAGAAAACTCCAAAAAGGAAAACATTAAGGAAAAAAATTAAAACAAATAAGTTAATCAACATCACCATGACCCAAGAACGTGCACTTCAAAAACCGCTCGAAAAACAACCCACAATGCACTTCTGTAAACAAGTTACCATGGCGACCTAGAACAGTTGAAGGTACATCAGTACGTATTTAAGTGAAACGCGTAATTTACATTTTTAAATTAAATCTTCTCCAGTGAGAAAACAGCTAGATATAAATAAACACTAGACATTACGAGATCAAATAGTTTTTAAAGGCAGCGGATCAGACTAAAAACCGACCAACTAATGAACCAATTTAGGCCTAGTGTTAATAGATTCGTCTGGCCATTACCATAATATTATAAGAAGAAAATGCCTTAGCCAGATACCAAATAATAAAATAAGAATAAAAACAGTAGTGTTCCCCGGACAAATATAGTTTAACAAAAAATTTACATTTTCATAGGTGACATATCTTTTCCAAGGTCAACCTTTCAGAACCAAAACAAACACTCAGTACACAATGCAAAAAATATGGAGCTCCAATAATTTAAAATAATAACATGCAAAACGTACCTTTAGGGGAAACACTAATTTTTTTTAACAGTACTTAGACATCCTTAAAGGATTTATATCATCAAAAATAAACAAAATAGCAGATGGCTGCCAGTCGCTGTCGAAGAGATGCACACCAAAGATCGCCTTTCCATATTAAGGATGACGAAACTATTTACACGATCATCATAGATGATAGTTGCTCACTAATACTTCATGTATCATTAAACACTGGGATATTTTCCCCAAGTTTTCCTGGACGAGGGCAGAGCTCTCGCCCAGGCGAGATTCACAATATGCGTAGATCTTTTTTCACCCAGCGATCAGTCACAACTATTATTCACAAGATGGATGACAAAAGCCACCAAGGCCACCCAGCATGCACCAGGTTTATTTAAATTTGACCAATTAAACTTAACCACATATTACGACAATGTGAAAAACAAATAATATTCACACGACATCACTAAAATGTTTTGGCGGCATGAAGTAAATATAGTCTTATGTTTCAAGTGGTAGTATATAATTGGCTTCAATTGTGCCACGAAAAGGAAGAGTTTTATAAGGCACAGCAAACGCTTTCTAGCGGAGAAGAAGGAACTACTTGAAGGAATCCCGAAGTCCGACAACAGGTGCCATCTCGTTTTCACAAACGGAACCAAACGACCAGGCGGTCGTTTCAAATGTCATGAAGTCACATCCAAGGGTTGATACATGTTTGAAAACTTTGGGATGGGCTCTTGCACGTCACAGTCTCCCTCCCTTAAGCGTGAACACCGTTCACGAATATTGCTAGGCATAGGCAGTACTCCTTAACTAGTCGATTCACCAAGTATGTTTCCAGAAGATAATGTTCATCAGTTAACTCCAATTGATGGGTAAAACCGCATCGTTTTGGTTAGGAAGAGTGCAGGGTCAGATTATCAGTGATGGGATAATTGATCACCTCGCAAACCACTTAGTCAACAGCATCACTGTGTCCATAAGTCTCCAGAAACGCAGAACACCAGCACCTGCAGTGCTTTCAGAGTCCGAGACACGTTAGACAAGTTTTCAATAAGTCCAATTTAGTTTGCTTTAAACGAAGTAGGTGGAAGCAATGTGCAAGATATTACGCGACGCGTGGCCAGCCATTTACAAAACAGAAGTTAATCTTATTTCAAAAAGGTTTACAGAATTTACAATTTCTTACTACATTTTACAAAAGAGAAACAAGGTTGAATTTAAATGAAGAAAATATTTCTGACCAAGCCCTAGATCCGTGCTTACAAAATTTCATTAACAAGTTTACCTTTTTATAAACTAGAAGTACCTTTCAAGATTACATGAGTTAAACGACTATACATTTAGAAGGAACTACGGTGGAGGAATGACCACTTAAATTCCAAATGAACATGAATATAATTTTACCATGAGTTAGGTCTCCCACCGAGTCCAACTTACATGCTAGCATCCTCTATGAAAACATCAAATTTTAGTTTCAATTTTACAAAGGTAAGTTATAACACGACGTTAACATTTTACCATTAAATGGGAATTACCCAAGAGTTACATGCTGTATCCCAGTAGAGTTTGCAAATCCAGTTCAAAATTCCAGAAGGAACAGATGACTGAAGGCTTCAATGAAGGTTAGGGATACTCTACATTATACAAAATTCGTTTTACAAAATTTACGGTAGCATTTCCTCATTAGAAACGTCTCCACCTCGTTTAATGTGCGACAGATGCACTCTGGAAATTTTCTTTGCTTTGGGGTTTCTAATAAGCAGTGTAACGGGAGTCAGGAATGCCTCTACATAACATGGGCCCTTGAAACGAGGGGTCAACTTGCTTGAAACTAGATTACTGACGCCCTTTGGCTCGAAATTGCGAACGTACACATCACCAATTTCCAAATCCGTTGGCTTGCGACAGGCATTGTGTCGCTTGGCAAGTTGGTCATGTGATACCTCAATATTCTCTCTAGCCTTGTCGAATTTCGACCTCATATCCTCGGGCGTGAAACTGTCTGGAAGGAGATCGTGCAGGTTCCACAGATTGGATAACGGAGAATTGGCCATAAAGGAAAACATTAACGAAAAAGGGGTGGCTTGCGTTCTCTCATGCACGGCGGTATTGAAAGCAAAATTGAGCCAATGCAAATTAGAATCCCACTTGGAATGGTCGTCGTGGTAGAAAGCAATCAGAGCAGAACGGAGATTACGATTGACTCGCTCAGCGAGAGACGGGTTAGGAAAATAGGGAGTGGTGGTTACATGCGAAATAGCATAATCAAATAAGAATTGACGGAACTGATGAGATACAAAGCACTTGGCATTATCTGACATCAGGTACTGACATGGTCCAAAACATGAAAAGATGGAATTAAGACACTTAATGATGGAACTGGTCGTAGCCTGTCTGGTGGGGAAAATCCAACTAAACCGGGAGAAACCGTCAGTGCAAACAAGCGCAAATTGGTTTCCCCGACCAGAGCGAGGGAACGGCCCAACATGGTCGATAAAAAGCCTCTCCATGGGTCTAGATGCCGGTTCAGATGACAACAGGCCAACCTTAGTAGAAACCGGAGGTTTGCTAATACTACATGCAGCACAATTTCTAATGAGCCTCCTGATATCGCCATCCATACCTTGCCAAATAAAAAATGTCTGATTTTAGCTCGGGTCTTGAATACTCCTAGGTGGCCAGCAATAGGAGATTCATGATAGTAACGAAAGATTTCCGGAATGAGGACCGACGGGAGCACAACTTTAGGTAGACGGTCATGACGAGACGAACAACACAATACACCATCCTTTAGAGAGTAGGGCTTGATCACTTGACCAGAATTGATTTGATCAATTAGGCTAGATAAGGAGGGGTCTTCTTTCTGGAATCGTCTCACATCTTCAAACAGCACAGGGGAATTGCTGAGAACGACATTGACACAATTTACAGCAGATACAAGGTTTACGGGTTCACATTCTTGAATATCCTCTTCAGCTGTTTCCTCATACATGCGGCTTAATGTATCAGCTACCGCATTTTCGGACCCACGAATATGGTGGACAGTGAACTGGAACGACAGAATCCTAGTTGCCCACCTGGCAATTCTACCAGTTTTACGGGGTTTCCCTAAGACCCAGCTCAAGGATTGGTTATCGGTCTCAAGGAGAAACTTAGTGTGCTCAAGATACATACGGAATTTTTCTAGAGCGAACAACACAGCTAAACCCTCAAGTTCGTATATGGAATACTTCCTCTCTGCGTCCGTTAAGGTACGAGAAGCGAATGCAATGGGTTGCCTACCCAGATCAGATTCTTGCAGTAGGACACAACCAACACCACGACCAGATGCATCAGTCTGTACAATGAACTGCTTCCCAAAATCCGGAATGGCTAACACAGGGGCGTTAGAGAGCGCAAGCTTAAGATCTTCGAAGGCTGCCTGCTGAGAGGGACCCCACTCAAACTTCACAGCCTTTTTGCGTAATTGATTTAGAGGAGCAGCACGGTCGGCAAAGTTACTGATGAACTTACGGAGGAAGTTAACCATACCAATGTAACGAGCAACACCCTTGGCGTTCTTGGGTGGTTTAAAATCTCTGATGGCCTGTGTACGAGACTGGTCCACGGAGATACCAGATTCAGAAACAATATGTCCCAAGAAGGAAATTTTGGGCTTGGCAAAGGAAACCTTGGACAATTTGATGGTAAGGCCAGCGTCACGCAACCGATCAAGTACAACTTTCAGATTATCAACGTGTTCCTCGAAGGACTCAGAATAGATCACCACATCGTCAAGATAGTGGTACACAAACTTGAATTTAATTTCAGAAAACACCTTGTCCAGAAGTCTGCTCAACACAGCGGCTCCGGTGGATAGGCCAAACGGGACACGGGCATACTCAAACAGGTTCCAGTCAGTGGAGAAAGCAGTAACATGCCTGGATTCAGGAGAGAGGGGAATTTGGAAGTAAGAAGAATTTAAATCGAGGATCGTGAACACCTTCGCGTTGCGAAACCAACTAAAACATGTGTGAAGGTCCGGCAAAGGGATGGACTGCAAAACAACTTTTTGATTAAGAGCCCTATAGTCGACCACCGGCCGAAAACCACCGTTAGGTTTTGGCACAAGAAATACAGGGGATGAGTAGGCAGAGATAGAGGGTTGGATTACACCTTCTTCTAACATCTTATCGATAATCTTACGAAGTTCAGCCATCTTGGGCGGGTAAGTCGATACGGGCTGGAACGCACCGGCACTGAATCGGTTAGCTCAATCTTGTACTCCATCAAATGGGTTACACCCAACTTGTCAGTAAATACATCGCTATACTCCTGACATAACCTCTTAATGGCATCCTTTTGAAGACTCGTTAAATTTTCCAAATCGAGATCCTCAATAGTCATAGGTTCACTAACAGAATTGACAGCAGGAGAAGATTAAACCGGGTTAAACGATAACTTACTTTGCGGATTAAACTTAAACCATAAGTTGCGAGCACCAAAATCAAGAAGCATACCAACGTGTGACATGAAATTAGCTCCAATGACCACAGAACAAGAAAGATTTCTGGCAACAAAAAATTTAAACTTCCAAGAAAAATTTAGAATATGGATTTTGACTGTCATACTACCCAAAATATTTAAGTTTGAACAATTTTCCGAAATAAAAGATTCATTGTTAGGCTCTAACTCAGGAAATTTGCAAACAGTCCTCATAGATAAAAACCAGTCCTCGCTTATAAAGGATGCGACACTACCAGAATCAAGCAATGCAGAAACGGGCTCGTCATTAACACAAATTTCAATAAACGGGGATATTCCTTTAGCCACAGGAGAAATTCCAAAATCATTACTCACTCTAAAACGATTACAAGTAGGTGGCGAGGACACCCGGACCACAGGTTTCACATTACATTTAGAATTAGGCTGACTTGCCACGACATTGCTCACCGGCAGATTAGGTAGGTCAGCGACATAAGCAGAATTAGCACGTGAAGATTTAGTTTTCAACGAGTTATCAAGACTTTCATAGGTAGGGCGACCAGAAACTTCACAGGGTTTTCCCAAACTCTTATGCACAGAAATATCCTTGGAAGTAACACCCGAATTGGTCTCCACAACATCCCGTCATTGGCGATACACAACCTGGTTACTCGGACACACCTTCTTGACATGCCCCACACCACCGCACGTGTGGCACTTAATGTTGGGTCTTGGGTGGAACATAACCTTAGGCGGGGGACGAGACATCAAGGAAGGAGGGGGCCGAGACATCAAGGAAGGAGGAGGAACATTAGCTACACGAAGGGAATCTGCATGTTTCACAGCCATAGCCTCAATAACGACCTGCTTCAGCTCGACAAATGACGAAGGCCTGGTACACATAGTCATGTATGACCTATATTGAGGCGAAACCCCATTTACAATCGATGACACCAACTGTCGTTCAGTTAAAGGGGATGCAAATACCTGGGCATACACCTTAATGTCGCTGACATAGTCGCTAAGGGACTCGTCCAACCTTTGGACACGATATAAAAACCTTCGCTCGAGAGCACTATGGGCACTCGCAGGGACAAAAAACCACAACACTTCCCTAATAAACATGGTTAAGGACATGCGGAGGTGGATAGCCTCAATTAGCTTATCGCGCAGCATACCGGATACAACAGGATACAAGAGTTGAAAAATTTGAATTTCCAACATCCCAAAAATTGAGGCATGGTTTCCCAATTCGACTACTTGTTTTAAAAATAGGACCACTTGGGTAACGTCATCCAGGTTGAAACTCTTTAACTTAGTTAAGAAACCAGAAATAGGATGAGGAATCGACCCATAATTAACGGTAGGCGAGAATGTAGCATTTGGAAAAGAGACATTGTTACCAGGGTAGCCCGCTCGCACACCCCCTAGAGGCGACAAAACATTTACATTACTAGAGAAGGAACTGGGATGCAACGGGTCGGCAGTACCCAGGAAATCATTAGGTGACCTAACATGAGAAGAATGACCGTATGCAGGGTTAAGTGGTATGGACGAGCCAGCACCAGGCAACAGAGGGGCAGGCAAACTACTACTAGTAATCGATCCCAAAACCTCAGACCTAGTAAACAGAGGTGATTCACGTTCAACCCCAGAAGAACTCTCCAAATTCACAAGGTTATCACTTAAGTCAATTAAATCGAAAACGCTATTGTTGTCGGCCATTTTAAAGAACACAGAATGCAGACAGACAATACAGAAGGAAACAAATTTTAGGAGTTACGAGGACAGTTTACACTTTCACAACAGTACCACAACCACCAATTACCAACACCATAGATTAGGCTGACACTCGAACACAGCCACCATACTACACAAAATCATGCACCATGCTGCCCAGAACTGCATACGTCACCACCTGCTTGGCTCGAGAACAGGAAGCTAAATTACAAAAATAGGCACAAAACATCTGGCTAACAGCTTCCGACAGGGCTCCAGGATGCCTTCACACGAAGCATGTAGGCTATCAGAATATTAAGAAATCCCATTTCCCATGCCAAGAACACATGTCAGTCACTCACCGAGCTTCTTCTTCAGTTGGGATGTTGCACACAAATAGGACAAAATACAGCAGCAAACACCTCGCTCAGGACATGTCACTTACATAAGATGGCGTCGGTGAGTGAAGTGCGTGTGTTCCTGTCTCCTGTTTTGTGCTGTTTTATTATGTTATTCTTTCACGTAACTAGTTCTTTTCTTGTGAGTGGTAGTGATGAGAGGCTGTCCATGATTTGTGAAAATAATTTTGAAGCTTCAGTAAACTGGAAGTGCTCCAATCGGAGTTTTAATTTTTGTTGTTTCTCTGCTGCTGGATTGTCGCCTGCGATGCTGCTAAAAGGAGCCAGCCCTTTAACTAGGAGAGGTACGGTCACATCAACATCAACGGTGACCACAGTCTTCATGCTTCTTCTACTGTCAGGTGATGTAGAAATTAATCCAGGCCCGTGTTCGAACAGTTCTATGTCCATATACTTTCAGAACACTCAGAGCGTGCCCAACAAGCTGGACAAAATAGATTTGAGCATCAGTGATTTTAATAACATGTCAATAATAGCCTTAAATGAGTCTTGGCTTTTTGACAGTTTTCTTGACTCAGAACTCGCCTTTTCTAGGACTCATGACATATTTAGGAGAGACAGGGCTGGGCGTGGGGGTGGTGTTGTAATTGCTACGCAGTCTCAGTTGCGTGCTAGGAGAAGAGTGGACTTAGAAAGTGAATGCGAGATTGTTTGGTTAGAAATCCAAGGAAGGTCTAGTGTGTTCGTGGGCTGTGTGTACCTACCCCCGCCTGCCTCCTTAAACCACCTGGAGCAGCTACATACCTCTCTCAGCAGGGTGCACGCCCAGTTGAAGGACAAGGATACCGTTATATTGTGTGGGGATTTCAACGTGCCAGACATCTCATGGGGACAGCAGGACGGGCCTTCTCTCGTACCTTCAAAACTAACTGAAAGTGCAGTGAACTCTATCTTCTGCGAGATAATTGAGGAATTCTCTCTGCATCAATTGAATCCACATCTCACCCGTGGACAAAACTACCTCGATCTACTGTTTACTAATAGTCCTAAAATCTCTCAGTCTGTAGAGTTAGAAAAACCGGGGTGGATTCCATCCGACCATAGTGCTCTAATATGGAACATAGATTTTCATGACACTAGTTTATTTCATAAATCACCTCGCAGGGAAATTTTAACTGGAAGAAGGCAGACATGAACCACCTGAAATTTTTGCTGGATTATTGCCCCTGGTCTCACCTTGATATCAGGAACGACATTAATGAGAATTGTGAGATATTTTATGATCTCTTGATGTCCGCAGTTCGAGAAGCAGTTCCTCGTGTGAAGGTTAATCCCTACCGTTATCCACCTTGGTTTGATGCAGATGTAATCAGCGCACTACACTCGAAAAATAGGGCTCATCGTCAATGGAAACGCTCTTCTTTGGAATGCCATAGAATTGAATTTGTGGTCAGGAGGACCGAATTCAAAGAAATTCAGCACCGAAAGTATGACGCCTACCTGGAAGACATAGACTCCAGTGTGAAATCTAATCCGAACAGACTTTGGTCCTTCATTAAGCAGAGATCTAGGAACACCAGATTACCGGTCTCGCTCGAGTACGACGGACGTACCAGTACTGATGCAAACTCTGCCTGTGAGCTGTTTTCTGAATATTTCGAAACCTTATTCCTTCCTGTAAATTCTATACCGCCACCTCTACCTGATCTGCCACCCTCCAGTAACGACAGCATTTCTTACTTCCATATTTCCGAAGACTGCATCAAGAATAAATTACATAATCTAACCTCTGGCAAGTCTCCCGGTCCTGATGCCATTCCTATAGAAATAATTAAATCTTTATGCCACCAGCTATCTCGTCCACTTTATATTCTTTTCAACCAAGCCATCAGTGAAGGAGTGTTTCCGGATTACTGGAAATCAGTCCATATCACCCCAGTGTTAAAGAAAGGCTCCAGGCAGAAAGTAGTTAATTACAGACCAGTATCACTAATGTCTATTTTCGCACGAGTCTTTGAATCAATTGTTCGGGACGAAGTGTACGCCCACGTGTCACCATTCATCACTGAATTTCAGCACGGCTTCCTTCCTAGGCGATCCACTGCTACCAACCCAGCAGTCTTCACTCATGATGTATCCACCTTTATGAATAACAGTGGTAGTGCTGATGTTATCTATACTGATTTCTCTAGGGCTTTCGACAGCGTACATCACAACCTACTGCTTCATAAAATTTCAAATTTTGGTATAACTGGTAATCTTTTACGTTTCTTCAAAAGTTACCTCTCAAATAGAACCCAATCTGTTATAATTAATAATAATAAGTCTAAATCTGTAAACGTTACTTCCGGTGTCCCTCAGGGTTCTGTATTGGGCCCTCTGCTCTTTATACTTTTTGTGAATGATATCCCTCGTATAATACATAATTCTAGGTGCCTGATGTACGCTGACGACCTTAAACTGTATATGCCCATCAGTACTATAAATGACTGTGAGTTGTTGCAAGAAGACCTACACCAACTCAGTGAATGGTGTGAAACATGGAAACTGAAACTGAATACTGAAAAGTGTAAAGTTTTGTCAGTTTCATTGAAACGTAACCTCCTACCCAGGTTTAATTATTGTATTAAAAATGAAACGCTAGGTAGAGTGTCAACCATTAAGGATTTAGGGGTGACAATCACAAATAATTTCTCGTTCGATGAACATATTTCAAAAATATGTCGTGAAAGTTTCCGGATCCTGGGATTTTTAAAAAGAAATTGTTTAAATTATTTTTCGGACATAACTCTATCCAAATTATTTAAGTCACTCATTCGGCCTAAATTGGAGTACTGTAGTGTGATCTGGAATCCTTTTCACAGTAATAAAATTGACGCCATCGAACGTGTGCAAAAGAGATTTGTCAAATGGCTCTGTTACAGGGGTGGACGATCGTACCATAGAGCTGAGTATGAGAGTTATTGCAACGTGTACGGTCTTCCTCCACTGAGCAGTCGGCGCACAGTGGGAGACGTGAGATTCCTGTGGAAACTGGTAAATGGTGGAATTGACTCGAATCAGTTGCTAGCTGACTTGGGTTTTCACGTCCCTCAGAGAACCACCAGACGGAAGCACACGTTCGATGGGGGCAGATCGAGAATTAATGTACATAAAAATTCATGTCTGATCCGGTTGCAGTCAACATACAGCTTGATGGAGAGTAAAAGTGCTACTGATATTCACTTCGACTCTCTATCAACTGTTATGAGAAACATCTCGAGTGGGCTGTAAAATAGTGTGTGCATTTTGTGTTTTTTCTATTTGCGTTTATTGATTGATTGATTGATTGAACATGTGGTTGAATTAATGGTTGATTGAATGTACGAGCGACTGAAGTAATGTTTTTTTGTTTTTGTTTTTTTTTGTTTTTTTTGTTTTTTGTTTGTTTTTTTAGATCCTCGAATGTCACTCTTATATTACTTTTTTCCCAGTTTTCGATTTTTTCTTCTATCTTTCATTTTATGTTTTTGCCTTTCTCCGTTTACTGTAGATAGTTTTGTTTTTTCTGTAATTATTTCAATGTTTCTTGTACATAGGGATTGTATGAATGAATGCTTGAGATCGGATGTTTGAGTGCGTGTCTGTATGGTTGTGGTTGTTGATTTATAATAGACTAGTGTATTTCTATTTTTTGTTCTTGTTTGCTGTTATTGTTTTGTTTATACTTGTACATTTTATTGTTAATTATTATATTGTCACTAGTGGATTCTATCTGTCTGACAATAAAGAATACATACATACATACATAACAGCACATGGATATCCAGAGGTAAACATAAAATAAAACAAACGACAAGGATTAGCTTTACAAAACATCAAGAGCACTGGCCTGACAATATCCCACCAACAACCGCTCCATCAGCACTAGAGGGGTCCATAAAACAAGCCTGCGGGTATGGAGGAGGGGGAGGGTGGCTGCAGCAGCGAACAAGAGCGCGATCTGCTACCAGAATGACACAGGCGGCATGGGCCTACTTACCTGTCTTCGAGGTCCGCGTCGCTTCCACAGAAAAATCACCTCCAGATGACATGCCCCAACAGAAAAACACCAAAAGGGGTGGAAGGAAGTTGGAGAAGGGGACAACGCACAGGCTATTTCACAGATACCCCCCAATAACCGACGGAATTGTCGTCGACGAAATAATGCCACAACAGTTGATTAAAAATTTAAAATAAAAATTTAATGTTAAAATATAAAAAGAAAACACCTCCACCAGAAAATAGAACATGCTTGCTTGCATTAATTTCAAAAATAAAATAAAATCTCAGCTAGAATTCTCACTGTAGAAAAAATAAATATTTAAGGCCGATATCAAAAAAACAATTACCAGAGGTAAGAGAATGAAAAGCTACAAATCAAATAAACAGTAAATAAGCACCAGACATATTCCAAAACTGGACCATGAGGGCCTTGGAGAATCAAAAATAAATAAACTAGTGCAAAAGAATTACCATAAACAAGGTAACGAAAGGATAACTAAGGAGTACCAAGAAAACTCCAAAAAGGAAAACATTAAGGAAAAAAATTAAAACAAATAAGTTAATCAACATCACCATGACCCAAGAACGTGCACTTCAAAAACCGCCCGAAAAACAACCCACAATGCACTTCTGTAAACAAGTTACCATGGCGACCTAGAACAGTTGAAGGTACATCAGTACGTATTTAAGTGAAACGCGTAATTTACATTTTTAAATTAAATCTTCTCCAGTGAGAAAACAGCTAGATATAAATAAACACAAGACATTACGAGATCAAAAAGTTTTTAAAGGCTGCGGATCAGACTAAAAACCGACCAACTAATGAACCAATTTAGGCCTAGTGTTAATAGATTCGTCTGGCCAGTACCATAATATTATAAGAAGAAAATGCCTTAGCCAGATACCAAATAATAAAATAAGAATAAAAACAGTAGTGTTCCCCGGACAAATATAGTTTAACAAAAAATTTACATTTTCATAGGTGACATATCTTTTCCAAGGTCAACCTTTCAGATTGGAAATATCTGTTCCCGTAGGAAACAGGATGTAAAATTGCCCGATTGAGCTATGTACATTAACAAATTCACAAAGAAATTTGATACAATGGTCCGGCTAGCTCAAAACAGTTGCCAGCGTTTCGCCCGAGTGTACCAATGGGCTCTTCAGTTGGTTATGGTACACCTCACCAAGACGCGTGGCTAGTACATACTGTGAAGGCCGCTGCAAGGCACAAATGTTGCCACGAGCAGCGCCAATGTACTATGGAAGTCAATACTTCCTTTCAAAAATAATGTTAGCTTACCTAGCTAATCCATATTGGAAATATCTGTTCCCGTAGGAAACAGGATGTAAAATAGTCGGATTGAGCTATGTACATTAACAAATTCACAAAGAAATTTGATACAATGGTCCGGCTAGCTCAAAACAGTTGCCAGCGTTTCGCCCCAGTGTACCAATGGGCTCTTCAGTTGGTTATGGTACACCTCACCAAGACGCGTGGCTATTACATACTGTGAAGGCCGCTGCAAGGCACAAAAGCAGCGCTGCTCGTGGCAACATTTGTGCCTTGCAGCGGCCTTCACAGTATGTACTAGCCACGCGTCTTGGTGAGGTGTACCATAACCAACTGAAGAGCCCATTGGTACACTGGGGCGAAACGCTGGCAACTGTTTTGAGCTAGCCGGACCATTGTATCAAATTTCTTTGTGAATTTGTTAATGTACTTAGCTCAATCGGACAATTTTACATCCTGTTTCCTACGGGAACAGATATTTCCAATATGGATTAGCTAGGTAAGCTAACATTATTTTTGAAAGGAAGTATTGACTTCCATAGTACATTGGCGCTGCTCGTGGCAACATTTGTGCCTTGCAGCGGCCTTCACAGTATGTACTAGCCACGCGTCTTGGTGAGGTGTACCATAACCAACTGAAGAGCCCATTGGTACACTGGGGCGAAACGCTGGCAACTGTTTTGAGCTAGCCGGACCATTGTATCAAATTTCTTTGTGAATTTGTTAATGTACATAGCTCAATCGGACAATTTTACATCCTGTTTCCTACGGGAACAGATATTTCCAATATGGATTAGCTAGGTAAGCTAACATTATTTTTGAAAGGAAGTATTGACTTCCATAGTACATTGGCGTTGCTCGTGGCAACATTTGTGCCTTGCAGCGGCCTTCACAGTATGTACTAGCCACGCGTCTTGGTGAGGTGTACCATAACCAACTGAAGAGCCCATTGGTACACTGGGGAGAAACGCTGGCAACTGTTTTGAGCTAGCCGGACCATTGTATCAAATTTCTTTGTGAATTTGTCAACCTTTCAGAACCAAAACAAACACTCAGTACACAATGCAAAAAATATGGAGCTCCAATAATTTAAAATAATAACATGCAAAACGTACCTTTAGGGGAAACATTAATTTTTTTAACACTACTTAGACATCCTTAAAGGATTTATATCATCAAAAATAAACAAAATAGCAGATGGCTGCCAGTCGCTGTCGAAGAGATGCACACCAAAGATCGCCTTTCCATATTAAGGCCGACGAAACTATTTACACGATCATCATAGATGATAGTTGCTCACTAATACTTCATGTATCATTAAACACTGGGATATTTTCCCCAAGTTGTCCTGGACGAGGGCAGAGCCCTCGCCCAGGCGAGATTCACGATATGCGTAGATCTTTTTTCACCCAGCGATCAGTCACAACTATTATTCACAAGATGGATGACAAAAGCCACCAAGGCCACCCAGCATGCACCAGGTTTATTTAAATTGGAACAATTAAACTTAGCCACATATTACGACAATGTGAAAAACAAATAATATTCACACGACACCACTAAAATGTTTTGGCGGCATGAAGTAAATATAGTCTTTTGTTTCAAGTGGTAGTATATAATTGCCTTCAATTGTGCCACGAAAAGGAAGAGTTTTATAAGGCACAGCAAACGCTTTCTAGCGGAGAAGAAGGAACTACTTGAAGGAATCCCGAAGTCCGACAACAGGTGCCATCTCGTTTTCACAAACGGAACCAAACGACCAGGCGGTCGTTTCAAGTGCCATGAAGTCACATCCAAGGGTAGATACATGTTTGAAAATTTTGGGACGGGCTCTTGCACGTCACAAAAAGGTTCATTTTGTAATTGGAGATTTTAACAGCCATAGTAGTATGTGTGGTTACGCTAAGGATGACACTAACGGAGAAGCTGTATTAGAATGGGCCGACAATTTCCAGCTCCATCTTATCCATGACCCCAAATTACCTCCATCATTCAACAGTAGCAGATGGAAGCGAGGCACCAATCCAGATCTGATATTTGTGAGTGAAAACGTGGCTCAACAATGTGTGAAATCAATCTGTAATCCGATTCCAAACAACCAACACCGGCCCATGATGTGTCAACTCTGGGCAGCAGTTCGACCAGCAACTATTCCATTCCGAAGGAGATATATCTTAAAAAAAGCAGACTGGCTGAAGTTTAGCACAACTCTTGATATAATGATATCAGACATCCATGCAGTGCCGGAAAAATATGATGAGTTTGTCGATTCCATGAAGAAAGCTTCCAGAGTTTCCATACCACGAGGATGTAGGTCCAGTTATATACAAGGCCTAACATCAGAAACAGCAGCCCAAATGGACAATTACTTCTCATTATTTCAAGAAGATCCTTTGAAACTACCCTTTTAGGTTACGTACACTCACCTTTTTTCTTGAAGTAGCTGGTGATTTCTATTTTTGTATTATCTTTTGTATTGATACCGTAGAAAATTTTATGTGAAGCGTTTCTTTTAATAGATATCCTTTTTTATTATGTCAACGGATTAGGGCGGATGAGCTCTTGTAAGAGGGTAATGGGCCCTCATCAGAAGGAAATGCTGTTGAAATCCCATTAGCTGCAGCGTCTGTACTCCAGTGGGGCGGCTGTAAAAGGCGTCTGTTCTCCATGTTAGGGGCGGCCCCATTATGTGCTGGCAGCAGCTATAAAATGCTTGGCAACAGGCTATGTGACAAGCCGGCTGTAAAAAGAATTCGTCACATCCCCATGACATGCTGCCTCAAGGACCTGAACTAAAGGCTAGGGCGTCCCCCAGAAGCGACGCACGACGACGAGGCCCGGTTGGCGCGAGAAGTATGCAAGGGTTACCGTCGCATGGGCGGCGACGGCTAAACAAGCTAGTCCCTACATCCCGAATTGCATCACTTAATGTCGGCACTATGTCTGGACGTTACAATGAGCTAGCGAAAGCACTAGAAATGGGCGCATCGATGCCTGTGCTGTACAGGAAACACGGTGGAGTGGTGATAAGGCGTACAACATTGGGTGTGGATACAAGTTGTATTATAACGGCACACGTGGAACTACCAGTGGTGTGGGAATTGCAGTATCAGCACAGTTTGATGGTTCTGTCTCCGAAGTACAGTGGTATGATGATCGTCTGATGAAAATCGTCTACATCGCCGATGGAAGATAAATCCACCTCTTCAGCGCCTATGCTCCTCAGACAGGCCTAACGGCAACGATCAAAGACGCCTTTTGGGCGCTGCTTGACGAAAAGACCGCTGAAGTGCCCTTATAGGACTACCTCATAGTTGCAGGCGACCTAAATGGACATGTTGGGTAGATTATTAGCTTGGGAATAACCTAACCCCCAAGGGAAGATGATAAAGGAAAAGAAGTGGGTTTCGGACTGGAGAAAAAGGATGGAGAAATAGGAAGAGAGTATGACAGAAGTTATAATTTTAACTTTAAATATACTCAAAGGCAGCTGCCACTGAAAATCCGCTCTCCAATACATAAAGTGGGTAGGGACCTGGGCAAAGCTAACGGGAAACGCAGCTGGAGCTTGGGTTGTTTGCCAGAAAGTTACTTTAGCGTATTCCCTCTCAAGCATACATATGCCTACTATGGGGAAGGGTGGTGGTCTGCCAAGACAACGAGTAACGGATTTATTGTGTATCTGTTCAAAGTAGTTTGTTTCTAAACAGGTAATTTGAAGAATGCCAATAATTTGAATCAGATTTGATATTTTAGTTTTGAAATTGTAGAATTTCTAAAGAGCGACCAAATGCTTCCAAGAAGGATAGGGATAAAGCAATTATACCTTTGGGAATAATTTTGGTAAGTATACCAACAGTTGCATTTAGAAATGGCTAAGCTTTCACCCAGCAAGGCGCCGACTAAATGTTTAGACAATGAGAAACACTTATATTTTGAAAAACCAACCATAAGTGTTAGAGAGAATCTCCACAAGCAGGAAGCTGGCGTAGCGAGCTATGCTTGCCTTACTGGCCAGTTAAAATTAGCTATTAAAGCTAAGAGAGACTTTACTAAGTTAACAACTAAGAGTTCTTGCTCAAATGCAACAAGTGGTGAAAGCCCTATCAATAGATTTGTTTTTATTGAATAGGAAGAGTAAAGGAAGACAGGATCTTGCCTAACCGTTATATTAGAGAATGATAAAGCCAAAAAGAAATCTTTAATTTATTTAACAATGTAAAAGGAAGTAGTTTTTGTAACAAATATATAATTTCGATTTTTATAAACAACTGGGGTCGCAGACCTCCGAAAACATCTAAAGCTTGCGCCAGGCAATTAATAATTCTTTTGGTTTCAAACCTTTTATATTACTTAAAATCTTCGCAAGATTTTGAAATGGCGAAGATAAATAAATGAAAAATTTAAAGATAACTGACGTAATTAAAGTTAGACAATAAATCAAGTACAAAGTGTGTACTTTAAGGATTTCTAGATAAGTATCTTAGAAAGAATAACAACTTCGAAAGTAACAACAACAAAAAGCAGGAAGGCTAAAATAGAAGTTTCTATAACTTCTTATATTGATACAGAAATACTTGGTTGGATTATACAAATAGGGCAGGTCACTTATGGTGAAACCTGAAGAGAACAATCGAAAGGAAGTTTCTAGAACTCCTATTTTTAAGTAGGGATCACGAGAAAAATGGGGCAAGTTTCCCTTTCGTGATACCTAGAGATAACTCACTTATGAGTAGAAAAAATTGGATTCCCTCATTAGAAGGGAGAAACAATATAATTTGAGGCGTGTACTAGACACGAAGTTCTACAGACATTAATTCGTTGTACGTGGAACAAGTAAGGGAGGGCACTTATTGAGAGTGACACCTCATTGAAAAAAGACCTAAAGTAACAATTTTATTATTTTGGTTTGTTAGTAAAGGGTTTGGGAAAGATCAAATGGGATTGTGGAAAAGTGTTCATAGCCGTATTTATTGTACACGGACGAGCGTGACGCGGATGAAAGGTTGAACAAGCACTGTTTTCACTACGGTCTGTTGATATAGTTGAAAGGTTCACTGTAGTAGCACAAAAAGTTGATGGCAAAGAAAGTTATTGCAATGGTGGAAAATAACTAGTTACACTAGATATGCGAGAGTCTATTGCTTGAGAAAGTTGTAGGTTATAGTTGAATGCACAGAAAATATCCCAACGGAGGAAGAAAATTAGATATCGATTAGCAGTTCTTAAGGAAGATTCCTTAGTTTGAAAAAGTATTCTCATATGTGAGTGGAAAGTACTAGAAGGTTTAACTCGTAGATAAATTGTTCGGCATGGAAAATTCCAGAACAATCATGACTGCAGAATAGGGCAAAAGTTAGTCCAGCGGTGGAACGAGCTAAGTATTTTATAGACAGTGGGTAATTTAATGGTGTCCCACGTTGTGAGAAAATCTCTCATTTAATAAGCATAAGAAATGCTGCTTCATGTTAAGATTGGCTTAGATAGACAAAAGCCCAACATAGAAAATCCCGCGAAGGATGATTATTGCCCCAAATATAGAAATCTCACACTGCCTATAAAATGATCATTAAAAAGCATGTAGCTATTTAAAATCAATTAAAATAAGTTGAAGAACGTAGAAGTAGTACTTAGCTCATTTCTGATGAACGGCGAATCCTTAGGTGACTGTTAGTCAGGAATTCACAACATGGCGAAGATTTGAAAGTTTGTCTCTCAAGGTGAGGAGACGAGCTTTAGTAAAGCTCCGATTGACTAGGTTGACTTCCGACGTACAAGTGAGACACGCTCAACGCAGCTCGGAGGGACCAGGGAAGGGAAAAGAGTGGGGGTAGGAGACAAAAGGAATACATATAAGAATAGCCAACATTGAAATGTTAATTTCTCTTGATGAAATGATCTTCAAAGAGTTGATAGCAGGAGTCACTAGCGCAGCCTGGAGGGTGAAAAAGTAGACGAAGTTCTCTTGATCACGGAGATGATAGCTGGCGATGTTGACGAGATTTGGTGGCTAGATTGATAAGGAAGTCCTCTTGTACAGGGAAGAATTGAAGAACTTCAGAGATTCGCGGCTAGATGACGCTAGGTGGGTCATGGAAGATATATATCTAGAACAGACTTACAGGTAATGTTGTTGTTGTTGTTGTTTGAGTCTTCAGTCTTTTGACTGGTTTGATGCAGCTCTCCATGCCTCCCTGTCCTGAGCTAATCGTTTCATCTCTACATAGCTCCGACACCCTACATCCGAGGCAATCTGTTTAACATATTCTAACCTTGGTCTACCCCTACAGTTTTTGTCCTCGACCCTTCCTTCCATAACTAAGCTTGCTATTCCCGGGTGTCTTAGGATGTGTCCTACCAACCTATCTCTTCTCTTCATTAGCAATCGCCAGAAACATCTCTCCTCTCCCACTCGTCTTAATACCTCTTTGTTTGTAACCCTATCTACCCATCTGATCTTCATCATTCTCCTGTAACACCACATTTCAAATGCTTCAATTCTCCTCTTTTCTGCTGCACCAATAGTCCAAGTTTCACTTCCATAGAGCGCCACGCTCCAGACAAAGGCTTTCAAAAATGACTTCCTAATACCTAAATCTATATTCGATGTCAGCAGATTCCTTTTTTTTGTAGATATGCTTTCTTTGCCTGAGCCAACCTACTTTTAATATCCTCTTTGCTTCGTCCATCACTGGTTATTCTGCTTCCTAAGTAACAGAAGTCTCCTACTTCCTTCAGCTTTTCACCTGCCAATTTGATCTCCATAGAGGTTTCTGATTTATTTCGGCTGCATTCCAGTATCTTGGTTTTACATTTATTTATTTTCATCATGAATTCTTTCCGTAAGACGGAGTCCATACCATTCAAAAACTCATTCAAATACTCAGGCTTGTCGGCCAAGATGACGATGTCATCAGCAAATCAGGTAATATGAGAGACATAACCAACAAGGAGATATCAGAAGATCACTGTTGGTGTTTGAGAAAAAGGAAGGAATGAACAATAGCAAGGAGAAGCAAACGCTTACTTTATCTTAATCGTGTATTCCAAAGAATACACCAAGCTGGGAGGGGGGTAAACACCAACAGAGAATGAAGACATAAAAATCAAAAGTTTAAAGGTAAAGGAGCAATTAAAGACAGTGGTGTTATGAGATGCCCGTTAGTGGTCAAGATCTTGGCTACCCTAACTCTCCCATCCCTTCCAGGGTAACACAAGGTCACTCTACCAGAAATCCAGACCAAGGGAGGAGAAACAACCCTAACCAGGACCAAGGTCCCCACCTTAATATCGGGATAGGAAAGAAACCACTTCTGTCTCCGTTGCAAGGAAGTTAAATACTCCAAATTCCACCTTTTCCAGTAAGAATTGCGGAGGGCTTCAAGATTACGCCAAACAATAGGTAAATTAGAATCCCTGTAATAGTTGGGAAGGGGAGGAGGGACAGAAAGAGAAGTGCCTATAAGGAAGTGACAGGTGTGAGTGGAAGCAGGTCATCAGGGTCATTGGAAAGCGGAGTTAAAGGGCGAGAATTAACAACACCTTCAATCAGAACAGACAGCGAATTAAATTCTTCATAAGTCAGAATGCGATTACCTAAAACCTTTCTTAAGTGACGTTTAGTGAGCTTTACGCAGGATTCCCACCTACCACCGTGGTGAGGAGCGTAGGGAGGTATAAAACGCCATTTGAAACCCTTTGAGTAGGAAAAATTAGAAATCTGTTCCATGGCAGAAGACGATGTGAGAGCTTTCTTCCACAAGGAAGCTGCGCCTTGAAAAGTGGAAGCGTTATCAGAGAACATCTCCGAAGGAACACCACGCCTAGCAGCGAAGCGAGAGACAGCTGATAAAAAGTAAGAAGTAGAGGCATCCGTTACTAGTTCCAAATGGATCGCGCCAGTAACCATGCAAACAAAGAGAGAAACGTAGAGCTTACCAAACAATTTGCGTTTAGCTTCAGGGGAGTTGCGTTGATATGGGAACGGACCCATATAGTCCACACCAGTTAGAGCAAATGGACGTATAGGAGAAGAGCGAAAGGAGGGTAGATCGCTCATTAATTGATTATTGACTTAAGCTTTCGCTTTGAAGCAAGGAATGCACTTGTGAATTACAGAGGAAACTTCATGAATTCCATTTATTCCAGTACTTTTCCCTTAAGAGGCAAAGCAGTGTGCGTGTACCAACATGCAGATTGCGATAATGAAAGCCACGTATAGTTAAGGAAGTTACGTGATGTTTAGAAGGTAAAACAACAGGATGCTTTTTGTCCCCAGAAAGCAAAGATTGCGAGAGCCTACCACCTACCCAGAGTAACCTATTGCCATCAAGGAACGGGGCTAAGGCACGAAGACGACTGGATTTGGGAAGATCCTTTTTAGAAGAAAGTAAAGACAATTCAGAAGAAAAGACTTCTTGCTGTGTTAGTTGGAAAACCTTAATGGTAGCGAGATTCACTTCATGATTGGTAAGGTGTGGTTTGGGGAGAAGAGGTTGGTCAACCACAAGATATTTCCATCTAAGAAGATAGGCAACAATTCGAATTAATTTGTGAAAGGAAGAATAGCGGGACAACAAGGGATGAGAAACGTTAGAAACAAGACACGAAGCAGTAGATTTAGATACGTTAGCGTCAGGCAAGTTGAAGTTTGTAGCTGGAGGTTTAGAAGGCCAACAAGAAGAGTATCCGATTAACCACGAGGGCCCATGCCAGTACAACTGGGAAGCTGCCAATTGAGAGGGTAAACATCAACGAGAAATGATGTCGGCAGGGTTGTCAGCGCTGGGCACATGCCTCCATTGACATCCAGAAGAAAGAGTTTGAATTTTGGAAACCCTGTTTGCAACAAAAATTTGCCAATGAGCGAGGTTCTTGGCGATCCAAGAAAGGGTGATCATGGAATCGCTCCAGAGATATATTTACGAGAATTCGACTTTTAAGACTTCCCGTAATTTCTTAACAAGTTCTGCGGCCATGAGTGCAGCACACAATTCAAGCCTAGGCAAAGTGATAGTTTTAAGAGGAGCCACCTTCGATTTGGCACAAACAAGGTTGGAAACTGAAGATCCATTTAATGAACCGCGATAAACCAAATATGCACAGCAACCGTAAGCTTTTTCGGAACTGTCCGCGAACACATGAAGGAAAAAAGATGCACTAGGATGAGCGTTAATTAAATTCCTGGGAATTTCAATAAGGAAAAGATCAAGCAAATTGCTGCGAAAAGAAAGGAAAGGGGAACAGTGTCGTCCCTTTCACATTTGAGCTACCATAGCTCTTGCATGAAAAGTTTGGCTATAACAATAACCGGGGCAAGGAATTGAAGCGGATCAAAAATTTTTGCAATTTCAGAGAGAATTTGTCCTTTTGTGTTAAGGAGCTCTTCTGCGAGCGAAACTTTATAGATGAGAGTGTCAGTGCTAGTGCACCAATGAACTCCAAGTGTTTTTATGGATTCGGAGTTTCCACAAATTTTGACGGAGGAGGGATCTACATCCTCAATAGGAAACTGGGCGAGAAACTCATGGGAGTTGGAATTCCACTTATGAAGGGGAATCCTCCATTCTTTAGCAATGCCTGAAGTTCTAGTGACACGAAAGAAGCTTCCTCCAGAGTGGGGAAGGACTGCAAGTAATCGTCAACATAGAATGAAGTAGTTAGTGCTTCGGAAGCTTTAGCATCAAATAAATGACCATCTTGAGAGGCTAACAAGTGTAGGGATCGCATAGCAAGGAAAGCGGAAGGTTTTAAGCCATAAGTAACCGTCTTTAAGCGAAATACCTTAATGGGCTAGCTGATTTCGTCGCACCACAAGATTATTTGAAGATCTCGTTGTTCAGGCTGAATTAAAACTTGACGGTACATCTGTTTTATATCCGCTATAACAGCTATGGGAAATAATCGGAAGTTTAAGAGTATAGCAGATAAATCTGACTGAATAGCAGGACCAGAGTAAAGAGTATCGTTAAGACTGTTGCCATTAACGTCAGGTGATGAACCATTGAAAACAACTCGAATTTTATCCTTTACAAGAGGGTTTTTCCACACGGGATGATGATTTAAGAAAACCGTTTCAATTGGGGGGTATAATTCGTCATCAGATTTGTTAACAACTTCCATATGATCTAAGCTTTCATACTCATCCATGAAATCAGTGTACTGCTGTTTAACGAGAGGTTCTTTCTTGAATTTGCTCTCGATAGCAAAGATAGCTTTCCGAGCTTTGGGTTGAGAGTTAATAAGTTTAGGGGGATTATGTAATCTTGGCATCTGAACAATGAACCGGCCATCAGAAGAACGAGTGGTGGTGTTCAGAAAAAGTTGCTCACAGAATTCGTTTTCTGAAGAGGTCACGTTAGGAGAATCAACGCTTTCGAGCCTCCAGAACTGTTCCAAGTCAGTATTAGCGAAATAACATTGCGATACGGGTTGGGGAGAATAATGAGGAAGTTGACCGGTGACGATCCATCCAAAATTAGTGTCTCTGGCAACCACGTTTGAGGATAACTTGCGAACCTGTTTACGAAGGCAATTCCAGAAAACATTGGCACTAAAGAGTATGTCAATGGGGTTTTGTACATTGAACAGAGGATCGGCTAGCCTTAAATGCGAGGGAATGTTTAACCCTGAAATATCCACAGAGTGACTTGCAGTATATTCTCCTATGCTATTGAGAATGATACAATTCAGTTTGAGAAAGTTGTTTCTGTGACAAATGTCTCTTATGGTTAGCTTTGAAAACTGTATATCTTGCGATTTTGAGCTGTTAATGCCCGATACGTTAATAGAAGTGGGGTTTACAGGTAGGCCTAGTTTTCTAATCAAAGAATTAGACACAAAATTATGATTTGCCGCTGAATCAAGAAGACCGCGTGCACGGACCCAGTTGCCAAAGTATCCTGAACTTCGATTTCGACAGTGGACAATAGTACTTGGGCACTACGTATTGTGCCCGTCAGAGGAGCTGCCAGGACAGTCAACAACCGAAATGACTTCCCTAACATCTCATCCGGCGGACCTATTTGCCGAGAGGATCAGGTGAACTTCCAAACAGGACAAAGTGGCATGAGAATCCATCGTCCACGGGGATCGTGGTACATGGTGACAAAGGTCTTAGACCGCCTAAGGAAAGGTTCACCTTAAAAGCTAGACTGAGAAAGGAAACATCCAGACTTATGTAAAACATCGTGAAAATTTATTTTTAAATCAACAAACCCTTATCCTAGTTCGGAGGGTTTCTATCGGCTAATCCGCAAGCTAATAAATAATCAAAAATAAAGAGCAGGTCCCTACCTGAGAAGTTACAGTAAACCCTCGCGAAAGATCTATCTCACAATAATTAAAGCAACAACAGCAACACTAGGAAAATGGTAGGGCGAAAAACCCTAGGTCAAGTTACAAGATCAAGCTAATATCGGAATTTACATTTAACAGGGTATTAAAACAAATCTAAGTTAGGATGATACCATTTCCACATTTACATTTAATATTAATTCATCTAGCTAAGTCCTATCAATTAATTACAAAATTTACGGCGGTGACGTCCGTAATATCTAACAATTACAATCAAAGCTATGTGACAAGCCATAAAAAAAACATCTAAGACATTCTTACGAACTAGGTGCTAATCAGCACACAAAAGGGTAACATAAAGGATTCGTACACTTTTACATCAATAAATCAATAAATACAAGACCACAGTTTTATTCAAAGCCTGCCTACACCTTGGTTTACTGTTTGTAAGCCATAGTTATTTAACGTGTGTAATTACGGTGACGACTGTGTAGTGAAGACTACGTCTAACATCGTATGGCCTGCGCTCCACCAGCTACGAACTAAAGGTTCGAGCAAGCTTCAGTCGCTACAAAAAGTGTCAGCTGTCCTAAAGTCATTTCCTCCAGGAAATACTTTCATTAGCACGGCTATGTCAGCAGGTTCCAAATGCAAATGAACAAGGTTAAATAGAAAGGATTCGTTAGTTATATTTTGTTTATCAAAATTATGCGTTTTATTATTAAGATGTTGGTTTAGATTATCGTTGGTTTATGGCAAATAACAGCTGACTAGCCTTGGCAAGGAGTGTCTCCCTGAGATCATCTCTGCCAAAAAGCCTCGACTCAAAAGTCGGAATACAATCAACGAGCAATAACAACTCGTACACACAATAACACAAGTTATCAGCGGCGCACAGCTCGCGTTCAATAACACTGGGACGGGCCTGGACACATCAGTTACCCTCCCTAAACATCTGGTCCACGGGAACAGTCCCGGACATGGTACACAAAATACCTTCATACATGAAAAACCCTCTTCACGGGGCTAGCCTCCAACATACTATAAGAAACCTGACATAACTATACTCGTCGAAACAACGGTACACGCAAAAGGCGTTTAACTAACAAATGACAATCTAAAGAACATGTGAGCAGATACAGAAATGGACACTGGGTTCCATGAGCTATCAATGCAATGAAAAATAAATGAATGCTACAAGCATTCTGTCCTGTGTTAACATAAGTCTGTCTCACTTGGAAGCAAGCGCTCTCACTCGTGCGCTGGGAAATATTCACAAACCTGTTCGTGTCACAGCAAGTAGCAGGCTCCCTGCACTATTAGACACAACACGTTGACTGGGCCGGAAATTTAATCAAGAAAATAACTGTAAAACTGGCCTCATAATAATACCTTTACCATAGGTTATAAACATCGAAGAATGTGTGCACTAAAAGCACGCTATAAAGCTGAATACAAACATATAACTCTGTATTTCATAGCAAAGACGTTTAAAAGATAGCAATGTCACTCATTGCTGGAGCTCTCTACTCTCAAAGATAAAACACTTCATTTGTTACTTGTATCAAATATTCAAATAAATCACGTGTCATTACACTTGACACTAACAAAACAATATTATGGCGCAAACACCACTCTGCTGGATTTGCTTAATGATACGTTGGGAACAGGGTTCGATGCTAGGCTACAACGAAACATCCCTTTTACTTGCAAGGTCTACACTTGACCTGGATGGCTTCTGAGCACATCTCGAATAAAATATAAATGCAGTTACAAAACTGGTAATTACAGTCGATTACCGAAATGATACGACTACTCTAATGAAGTCAGGGGCGTAACATTGACTGGCTGCAAAAAGTGCAGTTAAAGAATCATAATCATGGCATCAGTTTGCCGTAACAGGAGTCTGCAAAGACTCAAAAATCACCCCAGATAGGGTTAAACAAAGTAGCCTTGAAATGACTACAGTCACGTTTAGCAATAGACAGAAATTGGCGTCCTATGACGTCCATCAGGTTGCACCAGGTTTGAACAAAATATCAAACCCAAGGGTGACTCACAATCACTGTAAAAAATAACATCTAATTATACTAATTACATTCCCTACCTATGAAATGGCTGTCACTAAGTTCGGCTGATTTACAATCTACACTGATCTAACTATACCACCAATGACTAGAACAGAGAAGGGTTGTACAAACTCAAGATATGAAGGAGCCCACACTTAGCTCTCTGTCCAACGACAAGGTTTGAACAAAAGCACCTCTGGCTTTCAGGATTGGCATCGTCCGTATCAGAACTTCCATATTGGCTCTCCTAAAGACCAGGGTTCGGTCTGTCCCTGTAGTTGACATCGTGAATGGGTTGGACATGCCTAGGAAAGGCATCCTCGACTCCTCCCTTCTCGTTCGACGTTCTTGAAGTTCCATAATCATGCTCGGTCCATCCGAGACATCTCCCTCATACCATAATGGTACTTAGCCCATTATCTCCGACTCGAACATGGTGTTGTAAATGTCGAACACGTGGTCGGTAATATTAGTGGTGTATTCTTGGAATACACGGTACGAGAGGATTTAAGTTTACAATATTGGTCATGCTTATATGTTCTTCTTTTGTCTCCTACCTCCACTCTTTTCCCTTCCTTGGACCCTCCGTGCTTCGCTGAGTGGGTCTCACTTGTAAGTCGGCAGTTGACTCGGTCAGTCAAGGCTCAACTAGAGCCAGTCTCCTCAAACTAAGAGGCACTCTCTACATTCTACGCCATGTTGGCACATTAAGTATTCGTCAAAGGGAACTTCATCTTCGCCATGCAACAAAGATAAGTACAGACTTAAGGTTTTAACCTCATCTTCATCAGTTTTATTATCTACATGCTTTTATTGATCATTTTATAGACAGCGTGAGATTACTTATTTGGGTCGGTAATCATTCTTCGCGGTATTTGCCATGTTGGGCTTTTGTCTGTCTAAGCCAACCTTAATATAAAGTAGCTTTTCTTAAGCTATTTAAATGAGAGATCTTCTCACAACGTGGGATATTATCTAATACCCGCTGTCCATAAAATAATAAGCTCGTTCCACCGCTGGATTAACTTTGGCCCCATTCTTCTATTAGGATTGTTCTGGAACCTTCCAGATTCTGTACTCTAGCTACAAGTCTTGCCGTCATGTATTTTTCACTCACTTGTGGGAATACTATTTAAAATGAGGAATCTTCCTTATAAATTACTGCAATAGCTAAATTTTCTTCCACCGTTGGAATGTTCTATGGCGCATTTAATTGTAATTCACAACTTTCTCAAGCAATAGACTCTCGCCTACCTAGTGCAACCAGTTATTTTGCATCATTGCAATAACTTTCTTTCCCATAAACTTTCGTGTTACTACAGTGAACTTTTCATCTATTCAACAAACTATAGTGAGAACTAGTGCTTGTTCAAAATTTCTACCGCGTCGCTATCGTCCGATTACCATAAATAAGGCCATGAACATTTATCCTAAATCCCTATTGATCTTTCCTAAACCTTCTACTAACAAACCATGTTAATAAAATTGTTACTTTAAGATCTATTGAAATGAGGTGTCACTCTAAAGACGTGCCCTCCCACCTTTGCTTATATCTCATTAATTAATTTCAGCATAACCACGTGTTTCATACACGGTTCAAGCTTACATTGTTTCTCCCTTATAATCAGGGAATACAATTCTTTCAACTCAGGAGTGAGTTATTTCTTGGTTTCACGAAAGGAAAACTTGCCCCATTAGTCTCGTCATTCCTAATTAAACATAAGAAGTCTAGAACCTTCCTTTTGACTTTTTCTTCAGGTTTCACCTGCCCTCTTTTGTATAATTGTTACAAAAGTAATTCTGCACAAATATAAGAAGTTATAGGAACTTCTATCTTATTCTTCATGTTTTTCTTATTGTTATTTTCGAAGTGGTTACTTTCTCTAGAATGTTTTCTCAGAAATTTCTTATAGTACACACCTTGTACCCTATTTATTGTTAAACTTTAATCACCTTAATTGTCTTTAAATTTTGAAATTTTATCTTCGCTATTTTAAATCCTTGCTAGGATTTTATAAAGGTTTGAAACCTAATAAATTGTTAATTGCCTGGCGCAACCGTTTACTGTTTTCTGAGGTCTGTGACCCCAAAGTTGTTAACCAAATTGAAAATACATATTTGTTAAAGTTATCAACTTCTTTTGCCTTGTTAAATAAATTAAATATTTGTTTTTGGATTTATCATTTCGCAAATACTACAGTTAGGCAAGATCCTGGCTTTCCTAACTCTTCCTAGGTTCATGCCCTCATTAATACGCAATAAATCTGTTACTATTTGTCTTGTCAGACCATCACCCTTCCCCATAGTAGGCATATGCATGCTTGAGAGGGAATACGCTAAAGCCTTTCTCTGGCAAACCGCCCAAGTCCTAGCTTCGGTTCCCGTTAGCTTCGACCAGGTCCTTACCCATTTTAGGTATCAGAGAGCGGATTTGCGGTGGCAACCGCCCTTGAGTGTATTTAAGGTTAAATTTACAACTTTTGTGGGACTCTCCTACTATCTTTCTATCCTCTTTTCCAGTCCGAAACCCATCTCCTTTTCTTTATCATCTTCCCTTGGTGGTTAGGTTATTCCTCAGCCAATAATCTACGCAATTAGACATCATGTAGTTCATTATTACTTGAAAATTACGGTATGCTTCGTAGATATCACAGGCGTTAAACATATATCTGGTAACACAGCCTCTACACTTTGCAGATATCATTAACAAATGGCCATGCACTGATCAGCTGTTTCACACGTGCACAAATTCTACTTTTGCAATCACGTGGCATCCGTGAAATGGGCGTCGATTTCTTGTGGATAAATCCACCGTAGTAATTTATATGCAATGCGTATTTAGTATAACACTTGTCTAAAGTAACAATATCACAATTACCTGTATATTTCGCACCAGTCTCTTAGCCCTCCACAAATCACGTGGGTATAAAAATGTGGTGCTACAGAATCGTAGAAAATTCAAAATACTTTCCAAATAAGTTCACGTTACTATTCGTGCTGATCACTACACTATACACAGCGTGATGCACAGTACAATGGTGCTCGATGTCACTTGATAAAAATTCCTCACCATAAAGCGGCCTATTTCCACGTCTTACACGACGGGTATTTCAACACGCCTCAACCGGGCGGATTCTCAAGACGTAGTGCTGATCACTACACTTTTCAAATCGTGATGCACTGTACGATGAAGCTCGATGACACTTGATAAAGATTCCTCGCTATAAAGCGGACTATTCCCACGTCCAACACGACGGGTATTTCAACACGCCTCCACCGGGCGGATTCTCAAGACGTAGTGCACGGAACTGTGTTCCTCGTGGAATCAAGTCGTCAAACTAAGTCATTGAGCGACTATTTACATTCCTATTTGCGTATCTGCAATGATATTACCATACCTTAAAGTGGAAAAACATTCTCCAAAATGTTTCAATAATACTGAATGACGAAATGGAATATTCTGAGTCTCGTAGAAAGGTAAAGTTGATTAATAAGACCTCAGATAAATAATTAGCAGACTTCACCAAAGTCAAAAGTGCGATCCTTCGCTACTCCAAAGAGAATTGTACAATCTCTCAGCTTCTCGTAGCTTTCTGGGTGTGTTCAAAGGTAGTACATCCCATCATAAATGTGTTGTCATGAAAAATATCACATGAACCTTAGCTCAGCGGGTTCATCATGGAGTTGGCATTTTGAATGAAAGATGAAGCATTGGAACTGTTAGCTTTGTCACTTTTCTGAGAAGTAGATGCGGTCGATGACCTTGCCTGATCATGACGATGTAGTAAAATGTGATGAGCTTTTTCACAATGGAAGCAAAGTCTGGTGGACTTGCAATTTGAAGCAGAATGCGTGGGTGGTAAGCAGTTGAAGCAATGTTTATTCTGGGAAACTAATTTTATTCTGTCGTCGACTGACAGTTCTTTAAAAGATTTACATAAATATAAGGCGTGGGAATCTTTACAAAGTATGCACTTTAATGGTTCATTTAAACTCTTACGGGGTTCGCTTTGAGTGTTTAAAACGAGAGAACTAGCAATACGGCGTTCACTAGACCTAGTTGGGTAACCAGTGGCGTTTGACTTGAGTTTAGATGAGCTGGACCCAGGTTTTTGGGTACTAGACGCTAAGCGTTCGCTTTTAGGTTTAAGAGACATTGATTAAAATTTAGAACTAGGGGATGAGGGTTCACTTTGATTAGCTAAAGCAGTAAAGATTTGGCATCTAGCATTTATGAAAGTGACAAAATGCTCGTAAGAGTAATCGTCTTCTCTGGAAAGTTCAATCTCCCAAGCTTTGAGGGTAGCAACATCGACTTTAGAAACCACCAAATGTATTAAGAAAGTGTCCCAGTGTTCAGTGGGTTGATCCAATTGGGACAAAGCTTTAACGTGAAGTTGTGTTGTATCAATGAGAGTACGCAAACTAGTGACGTCATTGTGCTGTGACGCAGGTAAGTTAAATAGAGCCTTCATATGGCGTTTAATACGTAACCGTGAATTACCGTATCTTTCTTTCAACAAGTTAAAGGCAATGGGATAGTTTTCGGCACTTAAAGGGAGTGCTTCAACTAACTGCAGAGCTTGACCTCGGAGGATAGATCTCAAATAATGAAACTTGTAGATGACTTGAATGTCTTCATTGTCATGAACAAGAGAACAAAATAATTCATAGAAAGAATCCCAAGTAGATTCGTCTCCAGAGAAGTGGGGTACGTAGAATTGGTTTGGGCTAGTGAGTGCCCTCGCGAGAAGAGGTTTGTTGTTCGTGAAGGGAACCAAGAACAGAACCGTCTTTTTTCTGTTCTTCTTCGAATTGGCGTATTATTTTAAAAGACAACCTATACCTTTGTAATATTGACTTTCTACTTCGAATCGATCTTCAGTTTGATTGAGCATACAAGTTTCAATTTCAGTTTTGATGTTACAATAATTTTCATATGAACGTTCAAAATGCTTTACACGATGTTTTAACAAATCTAATTGAGCTTCTGAGGGATCTAGCTCTTTGATGTATTTTCTGCATCGGGTAATTTGCCCTTTATAGGATGCTCGTTTAGAAGTAACTTTTTCATCCTTATCCTTTTCTGTAGGAGCCATGACAAAATAGGTAAATTAAAGTATAACTTTCGAAACTGTGGAACCTTGGAAATGCTGTCTGGCTGGCGGCAGCAAATAAGTTGAAAGAAAGGGACACACCAAAGGAGACAGGAGTGGCCTCTTTCCACTTCACAGGTCTTGCACGGTGTAGTTATAGCTGAAAAATTCAAAGAAGATATTAATTATTTGCAAAATATTGTCAAATATCCCTTGACAAATAGAAAATGTCATAAATGGACTCTCCCGTAGTTTCGGCACCAAATTTTGGGTAGATTTTTAACTTGGGAATAACCAAACCCCCAAGGGAAGATGATAAAGGAAAAGAAGTGGGTTTGGACTGGAGAAAAAGGATGGAGAAATAGGAAGAGAGATTGACAGAAGTTATAATTTTAACTTTAAATATACTCAAAAGCAGCTGCCACTGCAAATCCGCTCTCCGATACCTAAAGTGGGTAGGGACCTGGGCAAAGCTAACGGGAAACGCAGCTGGAGCTTGGGTTGTTTGCCAGAAAGTTACTTTAGCGTATTCCCTCTCAAGCATACATCTGCCTACTATGGGGAAAGGTGGCGGTCTGGCAAGACAAAGAGTAACGGATTTATTGTGTATCTGTTCAAAGTAGTTTGTTTCTTAACAGGTAATTTGAAGAATGCCAATAATTTGAATCAGATTTGATATTTTAGTTTTTGAAATTGTAGAATTTCTAAAGAGCGTCCAAATGCTTCCAAGAAGGATAGGGATAAAGCAATTATACATTTGGGAATAATTTTGGTAAGTATACCAATAGTTGCATTTAGAAATGGCTAAGCTTATACCCAGCAATGCGCCGACTAAAAGTTTAGACAATGAGAAACACTTATATTTTGAAAAACCAACCATAAGTGTTAGAGAGAATCTCCACAAGCAGGAAGCTGGCGTAGCGAGCTATGCTTGCCTTACTGGCCAGTTAGAATTAGCTATTAAAGCTAAGAGAGACTGTACTAAGTTACCAACTAAGAGTTATATTAGAGAAATGATAAAGCCAAAAAGAAATCTTTAATTTATTTAACAATGTAAAAGGAAGTAGTTTTTGTAACAAATATATAATTTCGATTTTTATAAACAATTGGGGTCGCAGACCTCCGAAAACATCTAATGCTTGCGCCTGGCAATTAATAATTCTTTTGGTTTCAAACCTTTTATATGCTTTAAAATCTTCGCAAGATTTTGAAATGGCGAAGATAAATAAATGAGAAATTTGAAGATAACTGACGTAATTAAAGTTAGACAATAAATTAAGTACAAAGTGTGTACTTTAAGGATTTCTAGATAAGTATCTTAGAAAGAATAACAACTTCAAAAGTAACAACAACAAAAAGCAGGAAGACTAAAATAGAAGTTTCTATAACTTCTTATATTGATACAGAAATACTTGGTTGGATTATACAAATAGGGCAGGTCACTTATGGTGAAACCTGAAGAGAACAATCGAAAGGAAGTTTCTAGAACTCCTATGTTTAAGAAGGGATCACGAGAAAAATGGGGCAAGTTTCCCTTTCGTGAAACTTAGAGATAACTCACTTATGAGTAGAACAAATTGGATTCCCTCATTAGAAGGGAGAAACAATATAATTTGACGCGTGTACTAGACACGAAGTTTTACAGACATTAATTCGTTGTACGTGGAACAAGTAAGGGAGGGCACTTATTGAGAGTGACACCTCATTGAAAAAAGGCCTAAAGTAACAATTTTATTATTTTGGTTTGTTAGTAAAGGGTTTGGGAAAGATCAAATGGGATTGTGGAAAAGTGTTCATGGCCGTATTTATTGTACACGGACGAGCGCGACGCGGATGAAAGGTTGAACAAGCACTGTTTTCACTATAGTCTGTTGATATAGTTGAAAAGTTCACTGTAGTAGCACAAAAAGTTGATGGCAAAGAGAGTTATTGCAATGGTGGAAAATAACTAGTTACACTAGATATGCGAGAGTCTATTGCTTGAGAAAGTTGTAGGTTATAGTTGAATGCACAGAAAAAATCCCAACGGAGGAAGAAAAATTAGATATCGATTAGCAGTTCATAAGGAAGATTCCTTAGTTTGGAAAAGTATTCTCATATGTGAGTGGAAAGTACTAGAAGGTTTAACTCGTAGATAAATTGTTCGGCATGGAAAATTCCAGAACAATCATGACTGCAGAATAGGGCAAAAGTTAGTCCTGCGGTGGAACGAGCTAAGTATTTTATAGACAGTGGGTAATTTAATGGTGTCCCACGTTGTGAGAAAATCTCTCATTTAATAAGCATAAGAAATGCTGCTTCATGTTAAGATTGGCTTAGTTAGACAAAAGCCCAACATAGAAAATCCCGCGAAGGATGATTATTGCCCCAAATATAGAAATCTCACACTGCCTATAAAATGATCATTAAAAAGCATGTAGCTATTTAAAATCAATTAAAATAAGTTGAAGAACGTAGAAGTAGTACTTAGTTCATTTCTGATGAACGGCGAATCCTTAGGTGACCGTTAGTCAGGAATTCACAACATGGCGAAGATTTGAAAATTTGTCTCTCGAGGTGAGGAGACGAGCTTTAGTAAAGGTCCGACTGACTAGGTTGACTTCCGACGTACAAGTGAGACACGCTCAACGGAGCTCGGAGGGACCAGGGAAGGGAAAAGAGTGGGCGTAGGAGACAAAAGGAATACATATAAGAATAGCCAAAATTGAAATATTAATTTCTTTTGATGAAATGATCTTCAAAAAGTTGATAGTAGGAGTCACTAGCGCAGCCTGGAGGGTGAAAAAGTAGACGAAGTTCTCTTGATCACGGAGATGATTGCTGGCGATGGCGACGAGATCTGGTGGCTAGATTGATAAGGAAGTCCTCTTGTACAGAGAAGAATTGAGGAACTTCAGAGATTCGCTGCTAGATGACGCTAGGTGGGTCATGGAAGATATATATCTAGAACAGACTTACAGGTAATATGAGAGACATAACCAACAAGGAGAAATCAGAAGATCACTGTTGGTGTTTGAGAAAAAGGAAGGAATGAACTATAGCAAGGAGAAGCAAAAGCTTACTCTATCTTACCGTGTATTCCAAAGAATACACCACATGTCGGTCGCTTGAAAGAAGACCATGCCGCCCATGGCATATTCGGATATGGTGAGAGGAACGACGACGGACTGAGAATTCTAGATTATGCGGAAACCCATGACCTAGTCATTACGAACACATGGTTTAATAAACGTGATTCACATCTAAGCACATACTACAGCGGCACAAATACAACACAAATTGACTACATTCTGGTAAGGCGCAAAGACCCTAATGACGTGTTGGACACTAAAGTCGTCCCTTACGAAACAGTTGCGACCCAACACCCACCACTTATCTGCATGCTCCGTGTAAAGCCGCCAATGGTCATACAGGCACGAACAGGACCGGCGAGAATCAGTTGGTGGCAATTTAAAGAGAATGAAGAAGAAGTCATTAGACGTCTTACGCTGCCGCCGATTACAACCGTTGAAGAAAGCTGGACCAAACTGAAGAAAGCTGTTCACGAAGCCACGCATGCCATTCTTGGACTTACGAAGCCAGGAAGACGTCGGATTGATAAGGACACATGGCTTTGGAATGACGCTGTCATAACTGCGGTACGCAAGGAGAAGCAGCTTTACCACGAGTTTCTTCATGACAAAACACCTTCTCGCTGGAATGCTTACAAAATAGCACGCAGGGAAGCGAGGAAGACTGTTGCTTCGACAAAATCGGCTCGGTACGCAGACCTCTACGCGAAGGTGGATACACGCATGGGCGAGCGGGACATCTATCGCCTCGTCAAATCCAGGCACCATAAATCTCAAGATATCCAACGCTTCTATGGCATCAATGTCGATAAGGGCGTTTTGTTAGTCGACTGGAAGAAGGCGAGAGAACGTTGGCGAAATTACTTTGAGAAGGTCTCAACAGAGGAATTCCAGCACAACCAGATACCTGTCGCTACTGCTGTCGAAGGTCCTATCAAACCTATTGATGTCTTAGAGGTTGCAGGGGCCTTGAAACAAATGTAACCAGGGAAGGCAACTGGTCCAGATGACATCGCGGCGGAGCTATGGTCCTCTCAGAAGTGGGATCCAGCGGATTGGTTGGCAAGACTCTTCAACCAAATAGTCAAAGAAGGACGAACGCCACTTGATCTTCAACATAGCACCACGATACCTATCTTCAAAAAGAAGTTATGTCCAGCCGAGTGTGCTAATTACAGACCAATTCGACTCCTCTGTCACACCATGAAGGCCTTCGAGCGCATTCGTGATAAGAGGATACGTGCAATCACCCAGCTGACCAAAAACCAAGCTGGATTTGTGAAAAATTGCAGCACAACAGATGCAATCCACGCCACACGACTTTTAGTTGAAAAGCGTCGTGAAAAGAATAAGCCGTTGCACCTTGCTTTCTTAGATCTCGAAAAGGCTTTTGATCGTGTGCCGCACGACTTGATCTGGTTGACTCTCCGACAACATGGCATCTCAGAGTACCTTGTCAACTGGGTACAGTTGCTCTACACGGAGCCAAGAAGTTACGTCCAAGCCGCCGCAGGAGCGTCGGAAAACTTCCATATAACAGTTGGTGTTCATCAAGGTTCGGCCCTGTCACCATTGCTGTTCATTATGGTCATGGACACGGTTACTGCAGATCTACAACAACCGTTACAGTGGACCATTCTGTACGCTGATGACGTTATGTTGGCCACTCAAAACAAGCTGGATCTCCAACATCAAGTCCAGGAATGGAGTGATCGTTTAAGTCAATATGGCCTGCGGCTTAACAAAGCTAAAACAGAATATATGACAACGGATGCTGGAGAAATCGGAACAATCCAAGTCGACGGCGATGATCTGCCTCGAACGACAAAATTTAAGTATCCTGGCTCTACGATAACTGTTGAAGGTCGTCTCACCGAGGAGGTCAGCATAAGAATTAATGCTGCCTGGATGAAGTGGCGAACAACGACAGGTGTCATGTGTGATTGCCAGATGAAAGACCACCTAAATTCGAAGATTTACCGCACTGTCATTCGTCCCGTAGCGCTTTATAGTACCGAATGTTGGCCGACCACGAAGGAAGCAGAACGTCGGCTAAGTGCCATGGAGACCAAGATGCTTAGATGAACAGCAGGCATTACTAGGTTGGATCACATCCCCAATCAAAGAATAAGGGAACGACTTGGTATCGCAGCAATCAGTAACAAAATGCGTGAGGGTCGTCTGCGATGGTTTGGACATGTGCTACGGTCAGGAGCGGACACCATTGCAAAACAGGGCTACACACTGGAGGTCGCCGGGAAAAGACCTAAGGGGCGACCGAGACAACGTTGGGCCGATACACTGCACAGGGATTTGAAAGGCGTCAACCTTCATCCGGACATGGCCCATGACCGAGTAAAGTGGAGACAGCGGATTCAAATAGCGGACCCTGCCACGAGGTGGGACAAACGCTAAAGCAAAATAAGAAGAAGAAGATTTCAAGAAGTTCCTTTAAGCGAAGAAACTATTTCAACAGGAAAATTGCTCCGTGCTTCTATTTCAGAAGCTTAGACAGATGCTTGGATTCGCCTTATGGAGGAAACAGACATGTCGAGAAGCAGCCAAAAAGCTTGGAGATTGTTAAAACGACTCAGTAACGACCCAACTAAAGGACCGCTCCACGCCAATGTTTCGGCGAACCAAATTGCAAATCAACTTATCTCGAATGGAAAGACCAATCACCCTATCAGAAAAATGGAACACAGAATCCACCTAAGTGAAGACGCCAGAACTAATGACATGTATCAACCATTTAAGCTGAATGACTTGGAAAATGCCATTCAAAGCTGCAAAAACGTTAAGGCAGCAGGGCTAGATGATATTACGGTAGAGCAGATCAAACACTTCGGCACAGCTACGAAGGAATGGCTTCGGAATTTCTTTAATAGCTGCTTGGCATCCTCAAAGATTCCCAAAATATGGAGAAAAGCACGGGTGATTGCTTTTCTCAAACCTGGCAAGGAAAATTCAGATCCTAAAAATTTCAGACCAATCTCTTTACTATGCCACCTATATAAAATAATGGAAAGAATGCTACTTAACCGTTTGACGGGAGTTGTAGATGAACTGCTTATACCGCAACAGGCTGGTTTTAGACCGGGCAAGAACTGCACAGCACAGATCCTGCACCTAACCCAATGCATTGAGGACGGTTTCGAGATGAGAAAAAACACAGGAGTGGCATTCGTGGACCTTTCCGCTGCTTATGATACGTAAATCACCGCATCCTACTACAAAAACTGTGCTGCACAACTGGCGAGATCAAGGTGATGAAGATGATAGCTACGCTCCTGGAAAACCGTCGCTTCTTTGTTGAATTTCAAGGACAACGGAGCAGATGGAAGAATCAAAGGAATGGCTTGCCTCTAAGTAGTGTGCTGGCTCCTATGCTATTTAACATCTATACAAATGACCAACCACTACCAAAAGGCACTAAAAGCTTTATTTACGCTGATGACCTTGCACTTGTCACCCAATCTAACAGTTTTGATGAAGTAGAAATCTCTCTGACACATGCATTGCAAGAGCTTGGAATATATTACGACAAAAACCAACTGAAACCCAATGCCGAAAAGACTCAAATATGTGCATTTCACCTGCGACATATTCAGGCATCCCGAAAACTCAAAGTGTATAGGAAGGGAAAGCTACTAAATCATTGTTTCACCCCAAGATATCTAGGAATCACCTTGGATCGTACACTGACCTACAAAAAGCACTGCCAATACATCAGGCAAAAGGTATCCGCAAGATACAACATTCTTCGCAAGTTGACGGGTACTAATTGGAGAATCCAGCCACAAACCCTTAGAACATCATATTTAACTCTGTGCTACTCTGCGGGTGTGGTATAAATCAGCACACACTAAACAAGTTGACACTGCACTCAACGAAAGCTGCAGAATCATTACTGGTTGCTTGAAGTCTACTCCAGTTGAGAAAGTCCACTGCTTAGCTGGTATTGCTCCTGGGGAGACACGCAGGGAGGTAGCAGCGAACAAGGAAAGATTTAAGGCATCCACATCACAAACACACCCACTATTTGGATATTCCCCCGCCCGAACTCGCCTTAAATCTAGGAAAAACTTCCTTCGGACAACAGTCAGCCTTAAAGGCAATGCTGACACTGCTAGGGCAAGAATGTGGAAGGAAAGAACTGGTCATCTCTCCGGCTGGATGACCCCAAAAGAAAGCCTTCCTCCGGGCCATATGGAAGGTCGGGCAACATGGAAGGCGCTCAACAGACTGCGGACTGGAGTTGGAAGAACCAAGATGAACTTGCAGAAATGGGGCTTTTCGAGTGAATCTCTCATCTGTGATTGTGGGGAACTACAGACAATCCAATATCTTTACCAGTGCCCACTATGTCCAGCAACATGCAAAATGGATGACTTAACACTTGCCAACCCGAATGCTGTTGACGTCGCCCGTTACTGGACAAAGAACATTTAATTTGGTTGCGGGCTACCTGGCAGTCAAATGTTTGTGTGTTGTACAACTGACTTGTATGTTTATGTCCTCACTTAATATTAGATCTAGAATAGTTTGTGTCTTTATTAATTATCATTATTATTTTTATTTGAATTTGATTCTCACTGTTTACCATTTGTGATATATATTTGAGATTGGTGCTCCTGATACGAATAAAGAAAGATCCAACGACGACAAATATCAGCGGGAAACGTTCTAAGTATATTTGAAGCAAGAACTCTCCCGTAGCCGTTTATGTCTTCTCCCAGCGCACGAAGAGCTTGTATGTGTCGATGGCAATCGATGAATGTGTCGTTGAGTGCTTCAGGAGTAGCGAGTTGAATAGGTCTGATCCCCTCTAGGTAGTCTAAGTGCGCCTATATTATTCTGTTTTTATCCCCATAGCAGAGTGTTTATTTATGGTAGGAAGGAAAGGGTCTTTATCAACGGATGACTGGAAATGCTCCCAAACACGTGGCCAAGTTGCGTTGTCACCAGCGAAGGATTCTAGCTTAATTGGCGGGAGTCGAACTGAGTGTGAAACCTGAATTGGAATAGTAGGTATAGTTGGCAGTGATTCAGGGATACTTAAATTAGCGGCTGAATTTGACAATTTACTTGTAATTATTTTCGATGCCCTTGTGATAGCGCGTTTCGCTGAGTCTATATATTCTTCACAACTCTGAACATCAGTAGGTATTCAGTATCCGATAGTAACTCATGCATAGAATCATCAAATGTGGTTAAGTTGCTGAGTGTTTCCTGTAGTGTATCTCGGTAGTGCTCCCAGTCTTCGAATGAAGTATTATCAGTGAAACTGTTAATTTCCGTAACAAAGCGTGTTGTATTTGCCCTCTCTCTGGTTCGCTTTCTTCCTAGACTGTGTAAAATGCCATCTGTTTGATCGTTATTGCTCATGTTGTACGTGTATTCACGGAAATATGCAAGGCAAAGAGCTGTTAATCTGTTATCTGAATCACACTATAGATACCAATACAGTATGGACACTTCGGCAAAACCGAAGAACGGATTTTCAAAAAAACAATTGATAAGGGGGAGCACCAATACACCTGTAAGCCGCTAGGTAGCACCACTTATGGACAAACACATGATAAACAGCTGATTGATGAATGTATATTTTATGTCATTTATTTAACTCTATTTCAACACACTAGCTCTCTTTATAATCAGATATTTTAAGAAAATAAATAACAAGAAAATAGAAAGTGTTAATACTACTGTGTTTTAATTCTAAGAAGTGTGTGGTGTCGCATTGTGATTGCATCGTAACGATGAAAGGTTATGATATGTTTTTAATGATTAAATTAACACACGATATATTTAAAAGTGTGGGGGAAATGTGGATTTTGTTTCTTAAACTTTTGTAGTCTGAGATAATGCAATTCAAGTTTTCTACAGTAACTGTAATTAAGTGTTAATTTTTAATGTTCTTAGCTTCCTAACGTAAATACCCGGGAATTTATTTAGTCAATAAAAAAGTCATGTTGATGGGTGGGGACAGCCTTATTATGCAGTGTTATTTTCACATTTCATGATATGCCTAGGCTACTTCTTACTCCTCATTTCTTAGCCTACTCACACTTCCGTTCATTATCTTCTGTTCCAAGAAGAATTCAATACCGGTACTGTAAGTCATGTGCTAAGGAATCTCTTTTCATTACCTTATTAGTTCCACGTCTTTGTATGGCTATTATAGGAGCAACAAGTAGCTTTCAGATTCAACAAATAGACTATACATTTACTGGCAGATTGTTTTGTTTAGCCTACAGATGGCCTAAAAATAAGTAAAGTAAAGCTGAAATACAAGCCCAGGGCTTACAGTAAGTAAACCGGCCAACCACCCTTCGTACAGAGGCCTGCTTCTTTAATCCTAGAAGCCAAGGTCACACCCAGATCTCCATTTGGAGATCCTAAAGTCGTCGTATTATAGTTTTGGATTGGGTTTTGATTCTTGGTTAATGCATGTTAGAATTTCAGAGTTGCATCCAGTGGTTCAAATTCCAAATATAAAAAAGAAATGTTCTGTAGCTTATGATCACGAGAGCCACGTGAAGCTACAAGTTTGCTTTGCTTTCTGTCGCTAGTGAATGTAATAAAGTAATATAACTGATAAATAACACTATGTGCAATGGTGTCGCCAATCAATCAAGTAAAACGCTCAGTCCTAAACTTGCTCTAACCATAGCTTAACACCAATCAGACCTAACTTTAACCTCGTCACGACTAATAAGTTGCCATCTAACCGTACCGCACGTTTTACTTGTCAGTGGTATGTCAACTCCTTATTCTTCCCATTCTGCAGAATTGGAGATAATGTAGAATGAGTTTTCCATGCGATGGATGGTTTTTACACCTGGATGAGAGAAGTGTTAGGCTCATAATGCTGTGTTGCTTTTGGAGAGGCACGGGGCAGGTCTTTCCAGTTGGTACCTGTAAGCGACATGTACATCATAGCAGAATTAATACTGGTCATTAGGAGGCCTAACTACATGCCATAGCTTCAGTTACTAGGCCCAAGAGTTAACAAAGGGCTATCGTGGAGTTATCAGTTCACACTCTGCGCAGAGTGCTGGGATTCAGTTTCATGTCGCAACAGCAGTCTTATTTTAAACACTAAAGTTTCAAAGTATGTATAATTTTATTAATGCAGCCAATGGCCATGTACTTTTCTTTTCAGGACGGGTCAGGGAAGGGATATTGGAGGGAAATTGGCCGTGGATTTATTGAAAGGAACCGCCCCGGCACTTGCCTGGTAGTGAAAATGGGAAACCACGAAAACCATTTTCAGGACGGTAGAGGTGTGATTCGAACTCACGCTCTCCCGATGACAGCGAGGCACGAGGTAGCACATTAGCGCTCTCGGCCACCAAGGCCGGTTCAAAGTATGTATGCCTCTTGGTAAGCTATAATCTGGAGTCATTTATATAACCATATATTTTGACATACCAGTACTGTATATATTATTATAGTTCCAATTAGGACCTCTTTGGTCTATGACCTGTGTACTTGTGTGTGCATGGTATTTGATAATCAGTGTTGTGGTGAATGTAATGTAATTGTTGTTTTAAGGGGCGGAACTTCGAGGTCATCTGCCCCTAGAGTGTTGTGGTGACTAGCAGTGTTTGTAACTTGAACAGTACTCAAAAAAAGGTTTTGCATATTGCGATTTAGTGTTTTGCTATGTGTACTATCCTACCAGCGAATTGTTACCGGTGGCGGAAATCGGAACTAATGCGCTCCGCCCAGCCACACGCCTGCGATAGACGTGCAGTTGTCGCCAGCGAAACCTCATCGCATGTCATTTGTGTGCATGATTCGTGCTGGGTCGTGCGCTGTGCGGTGTGTTCTCATTGTACGACTGTGCATGCGTTCCCCCTCTTGCCTAGCAACCGCTCGCGGCAGCCATAACGAGGCGAGCTGACGTTATGTATACACAACAGCCGTGCTCCACGTCTAGCAGTAACAATTCCCTGGTAAGGTTGTATGTAATGACATACAAAGAAAAACAACACACAATATGCTGTGCAAAAGAGACAAACACTAAAAGCATAACAAAAGTGGCAATCTTTTTCATGTTGGGGCATATCAATACCATGTATGGCCACCACGAGCCGACAAAGAGGCACACCGTACTGAGAACCAACGAACCAACATGGTTTAGGGCAGATTATCCCACTCTTGGAAAGCGGCTTCAATCAGTTGCTGAATGTTTGTTTATTTGTTTGTTTGTTAGAGGATTGGGATAGTGCCAAACTGCTCTCTTAAACTTTTCCCACGCATGTTCGATACTGTTCATGTCCGCAGAATATGCAGGCCACTCCATTCTCCGTATGCCTTGCATCTGAAGGAACTGATGACCACCCTAGCTCGATGGGCATTATCGTCCACTTGTGTAAAGCCCTCACCCATTGTGGCAGCGAATCCTGTAACGACAGGTTTGAGGATGTTTTCTCTTTATACCAGACCGGTCCTGTTACCGTGGATAGGAATTAGAGGCGTACGTCGACCAAACATGATCCCACCACAAAACACGACAATTTCCTTGCTGTTGGAGGCGTTCCTGGATGAAGAGCTTGTGAAATCTCTCACCCACCCGTTGCCACACTCGATTGCTCCTGTTGTATGGGTTTCTTCTCACGCCCAAGTACACAGGGCTGACGACCATGATGTACAACCTCCTACATGAAACAACAAGCATTAGCATAGCCACCTGGCTATGGCTTCATGAGACAGTGACGGCAGAGAATCCCAATCTTCGTGCTCCAATAGAGGAACAGTTTGACTATGGTATGATAATGCACCAGATGTTACAGCCATTCCAATAGACCAAGAGGCACTAAGGAGCAATCTGGCCACAATGTTAGACAACTTCTGTACATCGACTGCAATCTGTTGTTTCATTTCAGGGGCCTGGACATCGTGGTCATTTAGCCCCGTGTACTTGGGCGAGTATGGAATTTTGATTGATAACATGTGTTATTGTGATGCCGGTCTTAGTATGTGTATTTGCAATACCGGTGAGGATTGGTAAGGAGGCGGCTTTGGCTTTAACTTAGGAACCATTACAGCATTTGCCTACAGTAGAAGTGGGAAATCTCGGAAGAACACTTCCAAAATGGCTGAGGTGGGAATCAAACCCTCCTCTCCTCAGTTGTGCCTCACGAGACTGAGTGTGCCCTGTTGCAGCCCTCAGACCAGAATTACATTTCTTGGCAGAGCCGGGAATCAAACCTAGACCTCTGGGGCAACAGCCAAGAATGGTAGTCACTACGCCAAAAGGTGGTCCATGACTGCAATCTAGATCCGCTGTAAATAATCTCAGAATTGCTCATTAACATCACACATAGTATTGTTACGGCTGTGAGTTTGTGTCATCGCTCGCCGCTTGAGTCACAACTGCCCCAGGGGCTGGGCTGTGGCTTGCCTCCTGTATTGCGCGCGCCTTATGCAACAGGGCTACTACAGACAAAGGGATAGTCCAGAAGATTCGTGACTGGACCAGCGGTGGAAACCTCGAGAAGCCGTGGACTCTGGATGGATCTAGAACCATTTATTGAGTCACCGGCCTGCTATATAAGAGTGACCCGTGAAGCAGTTGTGGTTGTGTTTTACGAGCTAGTGCGAGCGATTATCTTGTGCGACAGAAGTGTGGTGACGAAGTGCTGTGCGAGTTACGAAATCCTGTGACATTGTTTCTCCCAGCTTGTGAACAGCGAACATCAAGTGCTCGTAAGTAACTGTATTTGTTGTACCTGAGGAAGAGGGGGCAGGTAGCTTCTGCCAAGGCCACCGGACTCATTAGGACGGATTAACTTCTGTGGTCTGTTGCAAGTGAAAGGGGCCAAGGGCGCATAAGGAAGAGACTTGAGGAAACTGGAGAAGGCTCCTAATTGCTTGTATTTGCTGATTAGTGTAATTTTCTGGCCACAATAAAGTTAATTATTTCTTTAAGCAGTAATTGGTGTTGTGCTTTGTACCCCCACCGTAATCCAGTTAACAAAAGTGCCACTAGGGGGTGGCACGTAACAACTGGTGTCAGAAGCCGGATTACGAACTCAAGCACAACACCTGACGGTCCTGGTTTCAAAACCCGAGCAGGTCATTTTCTCTAATTTTCCTGTGAGTGCATGCCCTTTACAAGACAAACAACTAAAATGGAGGAGAAATTGGCAGCATTGCTAGAAAAGTTAACTGGCATGGAAGACGGCCAGAAGAAATTAGCCAAGGACCTGAAGGATGACCTAACTGCCAAAATGGAAGACGGCCAGAAGAAGATGGAAGACGGCCAGAATAAGTTAGCAGAGGACCTAACCGCCAAATTTCTGGATGGCCAGAAAAATCTGGAAGAGTGTCTGCTGACGAAATTAGAGGAGAGCCAAAGGAAATTAGAACAGGGCCTACGTGAGGAAGTCGCAGCAGTGGAAAAGAAGTTCGACGCCTTACAAGTGGAAGTTGCCGAGCTGCGCCAACGCCCGCTGATGGGGGTGGAGGAGAAATTCAACGCCTTGCAAGTGGAAGTTGCTGAGCTGCGCCAACGCCCGCTGATGGGGGTGGAGGAGAAGTTCAACGCCTTGCAAGTGGAAGTTGCCGAGCTGCGCCAACGCCCACTGACGGGGGTGGAAGAGAAATTCAACGCTCTACGAGAGGAAGTTTCAGAGCTGCGCCAACGCCCACCCACCGTTACACCGGGAATATCAGGAACGGGACATAGCAGAGTGACGCCCCCAACCTTCGACGGAAAGGTCCCGTGGAGCACCTACTTACGTCAGTTCGAGGCAGCCTGTTCCATAAATAACTGGAACAACACAGAAAAGGCTACAGCTCTCATTGTAGCGCTGAGAGGCGACGCCCTTAACGTCCTTCAGGCCATCCCGACTGGACCCCAGGACTACGCTTCACTAATCGCCCATATGGAGTCCAGATATGGAGATAGCCATCTTCAGCAGGCCTACCAGATGCAGCTCCGGACCCGGGTACAGAAGAACGCGGAAACCCTGCAGGAGTTCGAGATGGACATCGCACGCCTCGTAAGGCTTGCCTACCCAACAGCGCCGGCCGACTTTCTGGAGCAGATAGCGACGCAGACCTTCACCGACGGGCTACGGGACTCGGACACTCAACAGGCGCTGCGACTCGCGCGCAATAAGACCCTGGCAGATGCGCTGAGCCACGCACTTGAATTCGAGACGGCAAAACAGGCATCCAGAATGCACGCGCGGGTGCGTCAAGTGGACGTCGATGAACCAGCCAAAGCCAACAAGACCAAGCCCCTGGCCGATGAACTGATGGAGGTGCTAGGCCGGTTCTTCAAGAGTCGCAGTACCACCAACAAAAACTTAGCCGAAGGACATCCGGTGAGGCGGCCCGGAAGAGGACTACCAACCTGCTGGACCTGCCGTAAGAGAGGCCACCTAAGCAAGGACTGCGGTGATCGCCGCCGCCAAGAGTTTCCGTCGGGACAGTCAGTCGTAGGGAAACCGCGCGGCCCAGGAAAGCAAGTATCAGCCAGCCATGAGGGGCGAAGGTTGGCTCGTGACAGTCGTCAAGCCCCGGCAGTCCAAGTTCGTGTGACGCAGTTACGGAGGGATAAAAGCAGCCTGATGGTCGACGGAGTCATCAACGGAGTGAGCTGGCCCATGCTAATCGACACGGGAGCATCGAGGACCATCGTCAGCCCCACCGTGATCCCGAAGTGGAGAGTGCAACCCACACAAAGGAACCTCCAGCTAATAACCGCGACCGGAGAGACCGCACCGGTACATGGCGAAGCATCACTGGAGTTCGTCATTGGTCGACGGGTGATAAAGCATCCAGTGCTTGTGGCTGACGTATCAAACGAAGTGATCATCGGACTGGACTTCCTGGACCAGAACAACATCATATTGGACCTGAGTACCAACACTCTGCACTTCGGAGGTGAGGAACTTGCTTTGCAACCAGCACACGAGGCCGTCACCGCACGACGAGTAAGGCTGAGAGAGGACGTCATCGTTCCTGCCAGGACGGAGGTCAGCGCCGCCGTAATTGTCGACGGAACTGCTGAGGGAGTGGCGGCTGTCATCGAGCCAAAATATGAGGACATCCAGACAAAAGGATTGCTGGTTGCCAAGACCCTCATCAACACGACGTCTCGGCCGTACGTTCGCCTGTCCAACCTGAACGACTACGATATTACGGTTCACCGGGACACCAACCTAGGAGTCTGCGAGCCCGTTACCTGGATTGCCCGCATCACAGAAATGACGGACGGACACCTGCAGACGGACAACCGAAGAAGACGCGCCCTGCCAGAAGAACTACAGAAGCTGTACCAAGGATCCCAGGACCATTTAGACGAAGAGCAATCACGCCAACTTCAGGACCTGCTACGCGAATTCCAGGATGTCTTCTCCGTGGGGAGCAAAGACTTCGGCAGGACAAGCTTGGTCCAGCACAGAATCGACGTTGGGGACAGCGCACCCATTAGGGCCCCATTCCGACGTGTCCCGCTCGCCAAGCAAGCCGAAGTCGACCGGATGGTAGAAGAGATGAAGGAGCAAGGGGTGATCGAGCCATCACATAGTCCTTGGAGTTCTCCGGTCGTGCTTGTGAAGAAGAAGGACGGTTCCACCAGGTTCTGCGTGGACTACAGGCGGGTGAACGACGTCACGAAGAAGGACAGCTACCCTCTACCCCGGATCGACGACACGCTGGACACCATATCAGGATCAAGATGGTTCTCCACCTTGGATTTGAAGAGTGGCTACTGGCAGGTGGAGGTCCACCCTAAGGACCGCGAGAAAACGGCGTTCTCTGTGGGCAGCGGGCTCTGGCAGTTCACCGTCATGCCATTCGGTCTGTGCAACGCCCCTGCAACCTTCGAAAGGCTAATGGAGTCCATTCTGAGGGGACTACACTGGAAGACCTGCCTGGTATACCTAGACGACGTCATCGTTCTGGGGAGGAGCTTCGAGGAGCACTACAGCAACCTGAAGGAGATCTTGTTGAAGCTACGGGCTGCCCAGCTGAAGTTGAGCCCCAAGAAGTGTCAGCTCTTCCAGAAGCGGGTCCAGTACCTTGGGCATATCGTCTCCGAGGAAGGGGTGCGCACCGACCCAGAGAAGACCGCAGCTGTGAGGGAGTGGCCAGTTCCGAAGGACAAGTCGCAACTACGAAGCTTCCTGGGACTCTGCACTTATTATCGTCGCTTCGTGAGAGGATTCGCCGACATCGCCAAACCTTTGCATCGACTGACTGAGAAGGACCAACTCTTCACGTGGACAGCAGAATGCCACAATGCCTTCGAGCAACTCAAGCAGGCTCTGTGCACCGCGCCTATTCTGGCCTACCCCAGACCTGGAACAAGGTTCATCGTCGATACCGATGCCAGCGACTTTGGCGTAGGGGGAATCCTGTCGCAGGTAGTGGACGGCGAGGAGAGAGTAGTGGCCTACTTCAGCAAGGCCTTGTCAAAGCCAGAAAGGAACTACTGCGTCACCAGGAAGGAGCTGCTCGCCATCGTGAAGACCATTGAACACTTCCACAAGTACCTGTACGGGCAAGAATTTCTCATCAGGACCGACCATGCATCCCTGCGGTGGCTCCTGAACTTCAAGCAGCCCGAAGGTCAACTCGCGCGGTGGTTAGAGAGGCTTCAACAGTATAACTTTGAGATTCAGCACAGGAAAGGCCAACTGCATTCTAACGCCGACGCCCTGTCACGAAGACCGTGCCCAGAAAACTGCACCTTCTGTGCCCGAAGGGAGGAGAACACCGGGATACGGTGCCGAAGGACTACCGTGGAACTTCAAGGGAGCTGGAGCCGCGAATCTTTCACGCGGGCGCAAGCGGAAGATGATGACCTGGGACTGATAGCCGAATGGAAGAGGGCCTGTGTCCCCAGACCCGGGTGGAACATTGTGAGTGACTGCAGCCCAAAGTTTAAGTCCTACTGGGCACAGTGGGACTCGCTGATTGTAAGGGATGGCCTCATCTGCCGTACCTGGGAGAGCACAGACGGGAAGACATCTCGGGAACAAGTCGTCGTTCCAAAGGCTATGACGGAGGAAGTCCTGAAGGAAGTTCATGGAGGATCATCTGGTGGACACCTAGGGATAAAGAAGACCCTGGAGAAGCTGAGAGAGCGGTTCTACTGGATCGGATGCCGAACAGACGTGGAGAACCACTGCGCGAGGTGCCACGATTGCGCAGCCAGCAAGGGCCCAGGACGAAGACGACGGGGTCCACTGAAGACCTACAACGTGGGCGGCCCCATGGAGAGAGTGGCCATCGATGTTGCTGGGCCATTCCCGTTAAGCGAGGCAGGGAACCGCTACATATTAGTCGTCAGCGACTACTTTACCAAATGGCCGGAGGCGTATGCGCTCCCTAACCAAGAAGCCGCGACGATTGCAGAGACCCTGGTGAAGGAATTCGTCAGCCGGTACGGAGTACCCCTGGAGCTGCACTCCGACCAAGGGAGGAACTTCGAGTCGCAGGTGTTCCAGAACCTATGCCAGCTGCTGGGAATCCGGAAGACAAGGACAACGCCACTACACCCTCAGTCCGACGGGATGGTAGAGCGATTCAATCGCACCATCGAGAACCATCTTCGAATAGTCGTCAGCGAGCACCAGAGGGATTGGGACAAACATCTTCCACTATTTCTCCTGGCCTACCGCGCCGCCGTGCATGAAGCCACCGGGTGCACACCAGCCCGGGCCATGTTTGGGAGGGAGCTCCGTCTACCTGTCGATCTTGCCTTTGGCCGACCTGGGAATGATCCGATCCCGGTAAGCCAGTATTGTCAAGAACTGGTCGACCAACTGGAGGACGTGCACGCGTTCGCGAGGAGGAAACTGCGGATCGAGACCGACAGAATGAAGACCCGATACGACCAGCAGACGGATGCCGGCGGATTCCACGAGGACGACCTGGTCTGGCTCTTCAACCCATTACGGAAGAAAGGCCTGTCACCCAAACTGCAGAAGTCCTGGGAGGGCCCGTACCGAGTCGTGAAACGGATCAACGATGTCGTCTACAGGATCCAGCGGAGCCCGAGGGCGAAGATGAAGATCGTGCATCGAGATCGCCTGGCAGCCTACGGAGGGACACAGACGGACCAATGATTGATCGGGACGATCAGCCTTTTTAGGAAGGGGGTGGTGTTACGGCTGTGAGTTTGTGTCATCGCTCGCCGCTTGAGTCACAACTGCCCCAGGGGCTGGGCTGTGGCTTGCCTCCTGTATTGCGCGCGCCTTATGCAACAGGGCTACTACAGACAAAGGGATAGTCCAGAAGATTCGTGACTGGACCAGCGGTGGAAACCTCGAGAAGCCGTGGACTCTGGATGGATCTAGAACCATTTATTGAGTCACCGGCCTGCTATATAAGAGTGACCCGTGAAGCAGTTGTGGTTGTGTTTTACGAGCTAGTGCGAGCGATTATCTTGTGCGACAGAAGTGTGGTGACGAAGTGCTGTGCGAGTTACGAAATCCTGTGACATTGTTTCTCCCAGCTTGTGAACAGCGAACATCAAGTGCTCGTAAGTAACTGTATTTGTTGTACCTGAGGAAGAGGGGGCAGGTAGCTTCTGCCAAGGCCACCGGACTCATTAGGACGGATTAACTTCTGTGGTCTGTTGCAAGTGAAAGGGGCCAAGGGCGCATAAGGAAGAGACTTGAGGAAACTGGAGAAGGCTCCTAATTGCTTGTATTTGCTGATTAGTGTAATTTTCTGGCCACAATAAAGTTAATTATTTCTTTAAGCAGTAATTGGTGTTGTGCTTTGTACCCCCACCGTAATCCAGTTAACAAAAGTGCCACTAGGGGGTGGCACGTAACAGTATGGATAGTTATTGTTGTTTGAGGGGCTGAACAGCAAGGTCATCTGTCCCTCTTAACACAAAATAATACAAATTTTAGTTGTGTTAAAATTTATAGGTGGATGCCTAATATTAATAAAACAAACAAAAATAATATGTATGGAATAAAAATTCAGAAAAGAAAAAGTTCTTTGAGCAAATGCACATACAGGTACAGTATTTTTTTCACCAATATACGATGAACTATATTATTAGTAGGGCCATGTTTCTTATGCAAGATATGTTTACGTAATAGTAATAATGTGTGAGTCCTCCAGAGAGACTCGTGCGGGTATTTTTAAAGTTAACACCCATATACTGTACATTCTAAGAAGACTATTGAAACCGTAGTCTCCGAACTACCATTAAAACGAAACAAACAACAAACCCCGTGGCACTACAGTCCATGAAGGGCCTAGGCCTACCAAGCGATCGCCACCCAGCCATTTGGCCTGCAGATTATGTGGTGACGCGTGGTGAGCGCCTCGGGTCCCCTCGGCCGTTAATCTTGGTCTCCATGAGCGTGGCGCTGCCTCATTGTCAGACAGCTATTCAATTGTCCTTGCGAGGCTGTGTACACCCAGTTCCAGCCCTCACGCCGGTTTCTGAAATCCCTGACGGAGCCTGGAATCGAACCCGAGGTCTCCTGGTGCGAGACAGGCGCGCTACCCCAACACCTCCCGAGCTATGTTACTCCATTTAATTGGGCATGCAAAATAATTTGAAGATGGAATGTTTGGTGCATGGAGCATTCTGGGAGGGGGGGGGGGGGGGAAGGGGAATTAGAAACCATAGAAATTCACTTCTATTGGGACCAAGAGGTGGATTAGAATCCATCCCTTTTCACTTAGATCACCTCGTGCCTCGTGGTGTAGCAACTAGCATTCTGGTCTGAGGGCTGGAACGGGATGCACTCAGCTTTGTGAGGCAAAACTGAGAAGAGGTGATTTTGATTCCCATCTCGGCCATCTTGTAAGTGGTTTTCCTTGGTTTCCCACTTCTACTGCAGGTAAATGCCGAGACTACCCCTAACGTAAGGCCATAGTCGCCTCCTTCCCTATCCTCGCCTAAAATTATAAATGCACACACTAATACAGCCATCACAATAAGGCAGTTTATGAGACAAATGATACACACATCCAAGTACACATGACTACAGGCCAAAATTTAAATTCTCCTTGGCAAAACCAGGATTCAAAACTGGGCCAACCAGTTAGAAGGCAGCTATGCTTACTTCTAGACCATGGCGGTAGCTGTGGAAACAATGAGCTTATATGTTTGGCTATTTTTATTTCTTGGATATGAATATTTCTTTTATCCCCTTACTTCACTCCCAAAGTCTTTTTCATCCTAATTGACAGTGTCATGGAGCCCTTTCATTCTAGAGAAAAGGATCATCCATGCAGCCTCAACGTAGATGGAAAGTAGAAGAGGCTAAGAAAGGAATTGGGAAGTGACTGTGGTCTATGGGAAAGCCACCATCTCAGCATTTTGAGATGAGAAACAAGGAAGCTAACTTGAAATGACAGGTGAAGGGACATGAACCAACTTATTTCACAAACCAGGTCTTCAGTGTGGTGATGTGATTTGCAGTTAATGTTGTACAACATCCTTAGGTCTCAAACCCCAATCCTTCCATTTTCTAACGGGATGGGATAACCCAGAACTAATGGTTCGTTGCACCTGTCTAAAACCATGGAGGATTATGTTAAGTCCTTCGGCTGTCCAACAATAAAATTGTAAGTTATTCTGATTTAGAAGTTATTGCTTTATGAGATTACTTCCAAATCCTTTGTTGTAATGCAGTAAACAAACATTCCTGATATCGCCATGATCTCAGATCACTGATTTGATTTCTGATAGAGAGAGTCAGTTTTTGAAATAATGAACTGCTTCAGACCTGTCTATCACATTTGTTGACAACAAGACAAAACTATAGTTATCAGTCACAGAAGCTGCAGGTTATCTGACATGAATTCTAGTTTCTCTACTAAAAGGTAGCGATAAACAATATGTTGGTTTTTGGTGTAGAGATTTGCCTAGGTAGCTCCATTCAAAAATTGCACATTACTTTCCTTAGTAGGTAGCTAAAACCTTGCAGGTATAGTATTATTAAATTTCTTTCGTGTTAGACCAACTTAAATGTTACAGTATTTAGGAAGTTAAATTTGCTCCTCAATGACAATGCCAGGGCATTAAAAATACTATTGAGAAAACCTCTTTACGATTAAACACTCGCTACCATATTTTATATACTGTAGGCTTCTAGGCCAAGCCACTTCAGGATATAGTCACAAAATTGGTGAACTTCGCCTCTGAAAATTGAAAACAGGAAAAAATAATGTTTCTTTAAAAAAAAGTCACATGTTTCCATGAAAATATATCAGAATACCCAAACATTTGCAGAAAAATATGCCTGTTGAGTTGGAATGTTTAGGCTTTCATGGCCAGAAAAAAATTACTGCAAATTCTTCTAGGTACGGTACTATGGATATGATGGGGCACAGACATGGCATAATACCTAGAAGAATTCACTGTAATATTTGTACGAGTTGTTTCTACATAAAGCCGGCCCCGTGGTGTTGGGGTAGCGCGCCTGCCTCTCACCCGGAGGCCCCGGGTTCGATCCCCGGCTCCGTCAGGGATTTTAAAACTGACGTGAGGGTTGGAACGGGGTGCACTCAGCCTCGTGAGGACAATTGAGTAGCTGTCTGACAGTGAGACAGCGCCCCGATCACGAAAACCTAGATTAACGGCCGAGGGGACCCGACGCGCTGATCACGCGTCACCCCAATATCTGCAGGCCGAATGGCTGGGCAGCGGTCGCTTGGTCGGCCTTAGCCCGTCATGGGCTGGATAGTGCCAGGGGTTGTTTTTTTAGACTTTTGTTGTTTCTACATAAACCATGTAAACAAGTAATACTGTAATGCAGAAAAAATGTGCGATTGCAAGCAGAAGTTTGTTCTTGACACTTTTCATTTTCTCTGTGGAGTTATTTCAGGAAGAATAGTAGTCGTAACCAGATGTGGCTGGTTGAACAATATAGGGGAAATCTGCTGGGACCTTTCCTTTTAATAGGTCACAGGCTTTTCCAGTACCTTGTCCAGTTTCATTCATCTCTAATTAACTCTGATGAGTATAATATTTCTTGAATTGCAATCTTCTGTAAATCTTTCTGCCTAATCAACCCTTAAATGAATAAATAATGTGCAAATATAGGACATGTTCTGGATATTAATTACATCCTTCATCAGCCATTACAATTTTAGTATGTCATTATAAAGACACACCACTCAGTCCTTCACACATCCTTAAAAAGAAAGGAGTCAACTTTTCCTAGCATCACTTGACAATCCATACGATTACTGACCCCCACATAAATATGAATAATCAAGGGTAGAAATTAAAATTGATGCACATTCTGAAATTTATACCGTACCACATACTATGACAAGTGTAGCAAGCACAATGCCTATGTAATATTGACATAGAGGTACTGGTACTGGATACTTGTGATAAACATTTATACCAAATTCTACACCTTTAGCTTGTATCACATGAAACCTTGGCCGTGTTTACAGCTAGTATTAAACAGATTATTTCTGCAATGATGAGAATCAAGTCCTTGCCCAACAATAGAATAGGATGTGAGTTGCAGCTTGACATTATCTGAGGAATTTCCGACATCCCTGAACAGGTTTGAACAATGTGGCTTAATGTAAACATTGAAATCTGTTGCTATGACTTAAGATAACTGTACATTTTAAAACCATTGAGCTTTAAAATGGTATATGAAACTCAAATTTATGAAAATGTTTGGATAGGCAGTAGGCTATTTTCATGTAGATTTATATAGCCTATATTTATGACCAATACATTACATTTTCGCGAGACTCTCTCGTGGTGCAGCAGATAGCTTTCTTGGCTGTCACCCCCGTAGGTCTGGGTTTGACTCCCGGCTTTGCCAAGATATTTTGATTCTGGCCTTAGGGCTGGAATGGGTTACAGTCAGCCTCGTGAGGCAAAACTGAGAAGAGGAGGGTTCGATTCCCACCTCGGCCATCCTGGAAGTGGTTTCCCTACTCAAGGCAAATGCTGGGATGGTTGTTAACTTAAGGACACAGCCCCTCCTTCCCAATCCTATCCCCAATTTACAAATACACACACAGCCACCACAGTAACACAGGTTATCACACAATATGCCCACCCAATTTCTCAATTCCCGAGTGATTGTGTACGGCTTGTTGACACCCAGAGTTTGGTGTTACATCTCCTCACTTATGCAAGGCTCCACTCTTGTATGATTATTATGTACCGGTATTCATTTTCAAATAACATGGACCTATACGGTATTGCTTTAGTGGCACCATGTTCTGCATGTGACATAGTGAAGAAAAATCATCCCTAGGATCGTTGCTGAAAGTATAGAAGTATCCAGGAATTTGATTGGTGTGTATCGAAGATACAGTTGTTGTTGCTTATTTTAAGGGCTGAGACATCGTGGTCATATATCCCCGTGTATTTGGGCGTGTGTGGAATGAGAGGGAGGTATCACTTGAGAAGAAATTGGGTGGGCTTATCATTTACATGGATGGGCAAACTTTTAGTGGTCTCACTTAAATAAATTTAAGGGCATTGTGATATGTCTATGAGCTAGGAACATCAAGGTTAACAGCCCTGGTTTTTAAGTCACACAGCCTTAATGCCATGCCCAGCGTAGTGAGGGGTTGCTAACCTCAATAGTTTGTCTCTGAAAGCAACACTATTTACAATTTTGAGGGACTGGAGTACCTTCAGTCATTTCATGGGATTGTAGCTTTGGGTACACGACAATCCAAACTTCTCCAGAACTCTTCAGGAATAGCACAAAGTCCCATAGGTGAGGGAGCAAATGTTAAATCTGATTTGCATTGTAGCTTGTAATTAAAGCACTTAATTCACTGTAAAGGGCTGCAGCTTAACAAATTACATTTAATAAAACACATCAACTAACTTCAGTCAGGAAACCATTTGCCTCCTAGGCTAATTGGGGTTAGAAAACGGACACTTTAAAGGAGACAATAGCTTCTCTAGGGTTGAGATTTAATGTTTGTTGGGCATTATTACCTAATCTCAGCCTAGCACTGCCCTCCTTGTGGTTTAAAACACTTCCTTTGAGAAATAAAGGCTACATACCCTATATATTGACGTGTAGATTTGCCACGTATGCCAGTAAATCATCCTGATTACAGGCCTTTATCCAGTCATTATATCTGGATTAGGAATGAGGAATTTGTGAATTAATGGATAGGTGTTTGAGGGACTGACATCTCATGGGTATTAAAACCAGAATTATTCGATGAAACGTGTGATATTTGTATTTACCGCTCCAATGCACGAGGAAACCGGAATGCTGTTATGTCCAGTGTTTTGAACTGCGCAAAAGATTACCGTACAGATGTTGGTTTCCCACATTTCTGCCATTGGTTAAAATGCAAAATTATATTTCTGAGTCGATTTTAATAATTACAAACAATGTTTTCATCAGACAAAATCGACAGGCCGCACTCAATGAATACGGGTAGACTGCTCTCTCGCGGATACATGGTGAACCGTCGCCGCCATGCGTGCGTGCGTGCGGAGCTTCCGGAACCGGCCGATTCAAAACCATGACGAAAAAATTACATGGTAAAGGCCTGATGTGTCCTTACTGTATTGATATCTGTATTGTGTCTGAAGTATCGAATGGTTTTCGGTAAGATGCTACTAGGATCGCTAGTGTCGACGCTTAGATTTAGTATTAATTACTATGGTCAGTTTTATATTATCCCTGGCCTGCGCTCCAAATTTATAATATCTATGTTTATCTTTAGATAACACTACAATATACACGAGTGAAAAGCAATGATATTATACATATACATAACCAAACAAGACGTTATTACGGACATTCAAACAGTTATTAATTTTACAAATGCGTAGCTTTGTCACTTACCTGTAGCCGGTGGCGATGTAGGAAACCTTCCGTCCAGTATAGTCTTATTGCAAGTCTTCCCTCACAGTCTGGAGGTTCCGTAATGCAATTGCAGAGTAAACACTTAAGAGAGGCTTCAATTCCTGTAGTATAGGCCTAAACAGATTATTCCTCAAAATCACTTTATGTCATGCGATATCCCGAGTGTTTTCGGCACCAAATGTGATGGTTAATAGAAATGGATAACGGGAACACTACAATCTGATCTTTATTTAATCCAACCAAGATGTCACAAGTGAAGTAATAACAATAAAACGAATGACAATCATAAATCACAATCCATAGATTGCAACTCTCAAGAGTTGCAACGTCTCGATTCCCCACACATGTTGTATGTGCAAAGCAATGTTTACCTAAAAGATTACTCTTTCACCCCTTATTAGGGGTAGGTTTTATTTAGGGGTGGAAATAAGTTGTCCATAGGAAAGGGGGTGTCTGCTCGAGTAATTTGTCAACTCGTACAAGTCTCTAGCCTTATTGGTTCACAAGATATCACGTGGTCGCCATCTCGTTAGGAGGGTGAGGAGGAGGTATTAGAACTCTCTCAAAACCACTACTGAGGTTGACAAAGAGCCCACCAAGTGGGGATGGACAAGGAGTGAGCAGGGGCTGACGCCGGTGACCTCAAACAAGGAACCAGCGCCACAAACTCTGTTCAAACTCCTGTCATACAGGTAAGGTAATCCATTTGTATTAGGTCGGTCCTAGTCAATATCCACTGCAGGATATAGGTATTTTTATGATTGAAATTAAAACATTTGAATATGTGTAACCTCTAGACCCCTATATATTATAACTGCTGAAATTTTTGTCATACAGGAGCCTGAAAGAGTGCAGAGCAGGGCGAGGCTCCTATTTGTCGGGTGAAGACCTGCCTTAATTCTCCTACACTCAACATGACTGTTTCAGATGAAGAAGACTTCAACGACCCCCTTTTACATCCAGATCCAACAACACAGGAGTCTCCGGAGCCCCAAGAAGAGCCGTATGATGAACCTGGGCCTTCCAAAAGAATACCACTGTCTCGCTAAGTGCAGGTAAGCCTAAAATTACATACCTACCCGTTTGTTATAATCTCTACTTATCTCTACTTATTATAAAACTAAGTCCCCGATTCTTGGATGTTACGGGTGAACTCGAGAACCACTGGATGGATTTTGATGCGGTTTTCACCATTCTGTAAAGGATACCTCGAGGATGATTTCTGTAGAAAATTATTTATTTATTATCAAAGGATGCCTAGCTGTAACGATTTCAGTGGAAAAGTCGAAAAAAAAACCTGGCGTCCGAGCCCTTTGTATTCTTACGCTGGGCAATCCGTTAAGAATATCTAAATATTATGAATGTAAGAATTGTTCAGCATGAAAAGTTCTACAAAAAAGTCCGCGAGAGAATATGTCTATCTTCAATACATCGCCCACTATAAGTGTTTTTCCGTTTCAATTTCTTCCATTCAACTACTGAGACGACAGTTTACGAAGTAGCTAAGGGCGAGTCTCGCATCCCTGTTACAGCCTAGCTAGTGGGCGAACCTATTGCCCCAGATACAGCCGGCAGCAAACCGTTGAGTCGTGTTGAGTTAAGACATCTGAGAAGGGAGGTTGTGTTTTCTCTGGAAGTGCAACTCGGGTTTTCTTCATTTTGCCTGTGAACCACAGTCAAGTTAAGATTGGACGGAAGGGGGATTTGAGTTTCATTCACCTCGCCATTCCCTGGAAGTGCAACTCTCATTTCGCCTGTGAACATTTCGTTCCGCAAAATTCACAGTCAATTTAAGATTGGACGGAAGGGGGATTATATTATATTAAATTATGCTGAATGGCGTATAATCTCTACTTAGTATAAAACCAAGTCCCCGATTCTTGGATGTCATGGGAAATCTCGAGAACCACTGAATGGATTTTGATGCAGTTTTCACCATTCTGTAAAGGATATCTCGAGGAAGGTTTCTTTAGAAAATAATTCATTTATGACCGAAGGAAGTCAAGCACTAACGATTTCAGTGAAAATGTCGGAAAAAACTGGCGTCCGTGCGCTATTTACGCTTACGCTGGGCAAACCGTTAAAAATATCTAAGTAATATGAGTGTAAGAATTGTTCAGAATGAAAAGTTCTACAAAAAAAGCCCGGGAGAGCATATCTCTATCTTCAATACATCGCCTACTATAAGTGTATTTACGTTTTCATTTCTTCCAACAATCCCCATTCAGTTACTGAGGCGACAGTTTACGAGCTAGCTAGGGGTGAGTCTATCACCCCAGTTACAGCTTAGCTAGTGGACGAGCTTATTGCCCCAGATACAGCCAGCAGCAAACAGTCGAGTCGTGTTGAGTTAAAAACTTTTGAGAAGAGTGGTTGCGTTTGGAGTTTCCCTGGAAGTGCAACTCGGCTTTTCTTCATTTCGCCTGTGAACTTTTCGTTCCGCAAAATTCATAGTCAAGTTAAGATTGGACGGAAGGGGGATTTGTGTTTCATGCACCTCGCCATTGTTAGATTACGTCTGACAAGAATTTGTTGCACATGCATCTCCATGATAATATAATTAATAGTCCAGTCAGTGATTTTAACCCATCATGTCGAGACGTAAAACGGATATTGGTAGTTGTTCATTGACATTGAAAAAAAAAAAGCTTATCACGTAATGCATTCATAACTGTTCCCGTGCGAAGCCGGGTCCGGTTGCCAGTTTATTAATAAATAGTAGGTGATTGACGAGTTGCGTGCTTCTGTCGCAGGTGTTAGCTGAGGTCCCACCATCACTTCACCACTTATTTATTATTTATTTATCGTATGGCTTTTAGTGCCGGGAGTGTCCGAGGACATGTTCGGCTCGCCTGAGTCTGTAGCTGCTTCCAACGGACACCCTAAAGGGAGAGCTACAAGTTCCGTTCAATTTCAAATAGTTCCAACTTTCGCCACCAGATACCAATGATACCTAGTGGTGAACGTTGGAACTTGGATAGAGCGTTCTGACGAAATCTAACCTAACAATTTTTGCTTTACACAAGTTTAGTCTGTGAAAGGATCTTTAACATGCCATAAATCTATGACATGGGACCGCCATCTTTACTTCCCCTCCGAAGGAAGGCATACTGAAGGATTTTTAACGCTCTTAAAAAATCCGACGACTTCGGCCGGGTGTGAACTCGCTATCTTGGGCACAGCAGTTCAGCATGCTACCGACTATGCCACCGAAGCCAGCTTGGTGGTTATTACCATAATGTACTGTTGGTGTATTCTTGGAATACACGGTACGAGAGAATATAATTTTTAATGCTCTTTGCTTGTTCATTCCTTCCTCTTTATCAAACACCAACAGTGATCTTCTATTTTCTCTTTGATGGTCATGTCTCTTATGTCATTGTGAGTCTGTTCTTGATATATATCTTCCATGACCCACCTAGCGTCATCTAGCAGCGAATCTCAGAAGCTCCTCAATTCTTCCTGGTGCAAGAGGACTTCCTTATCCAACTGGCCACCAGTTCTCGTTGCCATCGCCAGCTATTATCTCCGTGATCAAGAGAACTTCGTCTACTCTTTCACCCACCAGGCTGTGCTAGTATCGCCTGCTATCAACTCTTTGAAGACCATTTCCTCAAGAGAATTTAAGTTTACAATATTGGTCATGCTTATATGTTCTCCATTTTTCTCCTACCCCCACTCTTTCCTTTCCTTGGACCCTCCGCGCTTCGCTGAGTGGGTCTCACTTGTAAGTCGGCAGTTGACTCGGTCAGTCAAGGCTCAACTAGAGCCAGTCTCCTCAAACCAAGAGGCACTCTCTATACATTCTACGCCATGTTGGCACACTTAGTATTCGTCAAAGGGAACTTCATCTTCGACATGCAACCAAGATAAGTACAGACTTAAGGTTTTAACCTCATCTTCATCAGTTTTATTATCTACATGCTTTTATTGATTATTTTATAGACAGTGTGAGATTACTATTTGGGGCAAAAATCATCCTTCGCGGGATTTGCTATGTTGGGCGTTTGTCTGTTTAAGCCAACCTTAATAGAAAGTAGCTTTTCTTAAGCTATTTAAATGAGAAATCTTCTCACCACGTGGGATATTATCTAATACCCGCTGTCTATAAAATACCAAGCTAGTTCCTCCGCTGGATTAACTTTGGCCCCAATCTTCTATTAAGATCGTTCTGGAACCTTCCAGATCCTGTACTTTATCTACAAGTCTTGCCGTCATGTATTTTTCACTCACTTGTGAGAATACTATTTAAAATTGAAGAATCTTCCTTCTGAATTAAAGCTCAATAGCGAATTTCTCCCACCGTTGGAATGTTCTATGGCGCATTTAATTGTAATACACAACTTTCTCAAGCAATAGACTTTCGCCTATCTAGTGCTACCAGTTCTTTTTCATCATTGCAATAACTTTCTTTGCCATAAACTTTCGTGTTACTACAGTGAACATTTCATCCATTTAACAGACTATAGTAATAACTAGTGCTTGTTCAATTTTTCTACCACGTCGTGATCGTCCGTTTACATTAAACAAGGCCATGAACATTGATCCTAAATCCCAATTGATCTTTCCTAAACCTTCTACTAACAAACCATATTAATAAAATTGTATCTCTAGATCATTTTCAATAAGGTGTCACTCTAACGAAGTGCCCTTCCATCTTGCTTGTTTATCATTAATTAATTTCTGCATATCTACGTGTTTTATACACGGTTTAAGCTTACATTGTTTCTACCTTATAATTAGGGGATACAATTCTTTCAACTCATGAGTGAGTTATTTCTAGGTCTCACGAAAGGGAAACTTGCCCCATTTGTCACGTGATTCCTATTTAAACATAGGAAGTCTAGAACCTTCCTTTTGACTTTCCCTTCAGGTTTCACAGTAAGTGACCTGCCCTCTTTTGTATAATAGTTATAAAAGTAATTCTGCACAAATATAAGAAGTTATAGGAACTTCTATCTTATTCATCATGTTTTTCTTATTGTTATTTTCGAAGTGGTTACTTTCTCTAGAATGTTTTCTCAGAAATTTCTTATAGTAGACACCTTGTACTCTATTTATTGTTAAACTTTAATCACTTTAATGGGGGTTTAACATTGCTCACGTCCATAGGTATAACCTCAAATTGCCCTACACGTGACCCCCGGGTGGTGCTAAACGAGCAATAGCGATCAGGCTGTCAGATTATCCTTGTGATCTCCTGACTATCAAGCATGAAAATGATTGATGCAAAAGGTTCTTTTCAGAACCAACAACAAGTTTCAAGAAAATGTATCGGACTTACACTCAGAATTTATCAATTAAATGTAGAAGGCATAAGTAAATCAAAATGCCAATATTTGTCAAAATTCTTATTATGTGAAAAAATTGATGTGGTTGTCCTCCAAGAAACTCATGTCGCAGATGAGGACCAATTGCGTTTAAGAGGACGAATACCATGATATGATATACTTGGAGCTACATATCACCATGCATATGGTGTAGCGACCTATGTGCGGAGTACCATTGATAACGTTTCTCTGTTAAAAGCTAACGTCGATGACAATATTCACACAGTTGTAATAAAGATTGGCGAGGTTATAGTAACTAATGTTTATAAGCCTCCAGTCTCTACATGGCCACCTCAAGTTCTTCAAGTGCAAGATCACCCTGCAGTCTATATAGGTGATTTTAACAGCCATCATGAAGATTGGAAGTATACTATTTCTGATGTCAATGGAGAAAATCTCATGAGTTGGGCTGAAGAACATAACATCCATCTTGTATTCGATGCAAAAGATAGAGGTACATTTAGATCAGCTGCATGGAAACAGGAATATAACCCGGACCTGGTGTTTGTCTCCTGTGACAACAACTATCGGCCATTGTATACTACACGGAAAGTTCTACCAGCTTTTCCGCACAGTCAACACCGCCCAGTTTATCTTGAAGTCGGAATACAAATCCCTCTTGTGACTTCATATCCTCGCCCACGCTGGAACTTCAGAAAATCGGACTGGAAAGCTTTCTCAGAAGAACTAGATAAATATGTCCGATGGATACCTCCAACGAGTGACAATTATGGTAGATTTGTAGGAGCAGTAATTACCATAGCCAAAAAACACATTCCAAGAGGATTCAGGAAGGAATATGTTCCCGGATGGACTGATACAAGTGAAAAGCTGTACCAAGAGTTCCTGGCAAGTGGTGAACAAGAGATCGCTGAAGAACTACTTGGTAGCCTTGATAATGCTCGGAAGGAAAAGTGGATTGAAACCGTAGAATCTATTAACTTCAGTAAATCCAGCAGAATAGCCTGGTCACTCTTGAGAAAACTTGGAGGAGGTACCCCTATTGTCCGTGGACATCAAAATGTCACTCCAAAAATGGTTGCTTCCCATATAGTTTCAATGTCTCGAACAGCTAGAGACAGAAATCACACAAAATATATCAAGAAAGAATTGGCCAATCTCAAAGCCACAAGTAATTTTGGATCAGAATACACTAAACCCTTCACCATCCAGGACATTGACACAGCGCTGAAAGATGTAAAAAGCGGTAAGGCACCGGGATTTGATGGAATACATCCCGAATTCTTGATACACAGTGGAAAGCATGCTCGTCTTTGGCTATCCAAGCTAGCCACTAACATTGTTCAGACTGGTAAGCTACCTCGTTTGTTTAAATTGACGAAGATCGTTGCCATACTGAAGCCTAGAAAACCAAGTGACAGACCAGACAGTTATAGACCTAATCTCATTGTTGAGCGTATGCTATAAATTAATTGAGAGACTAATCTGGAACAGAATCGCCTCAAAAGTGCTTGAAGTAATTCCCATAGAACAAGCAGGATTTAGACCACAACGGAGTTGCACGGACCAAGTTCTCTCCTTAACCACCTATATTGAGGCAGGGTTCCAGAATCGCCAAAAAACATCAGTAGCATTTATAGACCTTAAGGCAGCTTATGACACTGTTTGGAGAGAGGGTGTAATTTATAAATTACTTCAAGTTATCCCTTGTAAGACACTGGCCCGTCTTGTAAGCAACATGCTGAATGATAGAAGCTTCCAGGTCATCATGGGCAGTGAAATTAGCAAACCAAGTAAATTAAATAATGGACTTCCTCAAGGATCAGTGCTTGCCCCACTCTTGTTCAGCCTCTATATATCAGATTTCCCTCCACGAAATCAAGGAAGTTTGGATATGCTGACGGCTGGGCAATTGCTACTAGAGATCCATGTTTCGAAAATACAGAAGAGACGCAGACAAATGATCTTTCTGCACTGGGAGATTATTTTCGCAAATGGAGACTTCAGCCAAGCACAACTAAGACCGAAGTTGCTTGCTTCCACCTGAACAATAAAATGGCAACAAGGGAACTTACGGTTTACTTCAATAACATCCTCCTTCGCCATAACAGACATCCCAAGTATTTGGGTATAACACTGGATAGAACATTGTCATTCAAAGAACACCTACGAATAACTTCTGCCAAAATGAAGACAAGAAACAACATCTTACGGAAATTATGTGGCACCACTTGGGGTGCCAACGCAACTACTCTCCGTTGCTCAGCTCTAGGCTTAGTTTATTCTGTTGCTGAGTATTGCGCTCCTGTGTGGATAAATAGTCCGCATGTAAGATTAATAGATGTACAATTGAATAACACCATGCGCATGATAACAGGAACAATTATGTCAACTCCTACACAATGGCTTCCTATTCTCAGCCACATCCCACCACCTCATTTGCGGCGATGCAACATTTTGATAAGAGAATATAGAAAGATCCAGACCAACAAACAACTACCAATCCATGGAGACATTGGTGATCTACATGTGAAACGATTACGTTCAAGACATCCACCTATCTGCACAGCGGAGAATCTTGCAACTAACAAATTCAACCTGATTGAGAGATGGTCTTCTGATTGGAATTCGTTTGCCCCTCCAGAGAGTACAGTAATGCCATGCATAACTGAGCAGGTGCCAGGGTTCACTCAGCCTAGAAAGACCTGGTCAAAATTAAATAGAATCCGGACCAATCACGGTGTATGCGGCGATCTCCTGTACAAGTGGAGGAAAAAGTCTTCGTCATGTTGCGAGTGCGGTGCTGAAAGACAGACTGTTCGGCACCTAGTTCAGGAATGCCCACAAACATCATACGGTGGTGACTTCAGCGACTTCTTCCTAGGGACACCACAGGCACTTCATTACGTTTCGGAACTTGATGTTAAATTGTAAATAATTTTCATGTATGCCATACGATAAATAAAATAAATAAATCACTTTAATTGTCTTTAAATTTTGAATTTTTATCTTCGCTATTTTAAATCCTTGCTAGGAATTTATAAAGGTTTGAAACCTAAAGAATTGTTAATTGCCTGGAGCAAACTTTAAATGTTAGGAGGTCTGCGACCCCAAATTGTTACTAAAAATTAAAACTATATACTTGTCAAATTTATTAGACTTTTTTGCCTTGTTAAATAAATTAAATATTTGTTTTTGGATTTATCATTTCGCAAATACTACAGTTAGGCAAGATCATGGCTTTCCTAACTCTTCCTAGGTTCATGCCCTCGTTAATACGCAATAAATCTGTTACTATTTGTCTTGTCAGACCATCACCCTTCCCCATAGTAGGCATATGCATGCTTGAGAGGGAATACACTAAAGCCATTCTCTGGCAAACCGCCCAAGTCTTAGCTGCGGTTCCCGTCAGCTTCGACCAGGTCCTTACCCACTTTAGGTATCAGAGAACGGATTTGCAGTGGCAACCGCCTCTAAGTGCATTTAAAGTTAAATTCATAACTTTTGTGGGACTCTCCTCCTATTTTTCTATCCTTTTTATCCAGTCCGAAACCTATCTCCTTTTCTTAATCATCTTCCCTTGGTGGTTAGGTTATTCCTCAGCCAATAATCTACCCAAAATTTGGTGCCGAAACCCGGGAGAGTCCATTTTCTATTCCTATTCTTTTTAAAAGATCATTTGGCAATACTTTGCAAATTATTAATATCTACTTTGAATCATACAGCTATAACTACATCGTGCAAAGCCTGTGAAGTGGAAAGAGGCCGCTCCTGTCTCCTTTGGGGTGTCCCCTTCGTTCAACTTATTCGCTGCTGCCAGCCTGACAGCATCTCCAAGGTTCCACAGTTTCGTGAGTTACATTTTAATCTATTTTCTTTGTCATGGCTCCTACTGAAAAAGATGAAACTCTCATTGCCAGACGTTCTTCCTATAAAGGGCAACTCACCAGATTCAGAGATTTCATCAACAAATTAAATCCCGCCGAGTGTGATCTAGACATCTTGACACAACGCCTTAAGTTGTACGAACGGTCCTATGAGTATTACGATCAAATTCAAACCGAGATTGAATCCGCTTGCTCAGAACTTCAATCGGATCGGGACGAGGTTGAACCCTTGTATTTCGAAGGGATCGCAAAGGCCCACAAACTGATCCGCAGTATCTCAGAACCGGACACTAGGGTCATCAATCCGGCTCAGTTCGCACCCGCTTCAGTTCATAAGAACAAACCGAAACCGTTACTTCCAAAGATAAGCCTACCTCACTTCTCAGGCCAGGAAGATGAATGGTATTCCATTTATGAAATCTACTGCTCCCTTATTCATGAAAACTCAGACGTTGTCGACATTCATAAGTTCTATTTCCTGCGTGCGTCCTTGGAAGGCGAGGCCTTGGCCTTGGTTCAGTCACTGCCTTTAAGCGCAGATAACTACCACATCGCCTTTAATCTCCTTAAAGAGAGATATGGCAATTTACGTTTTAGTGTTGCTCGCCACATCCGCTGTCTGTTCAACCTTCCAGTCGTCAAACCTAATGACGTCACCTCTTTAAGAGACCTGTTAGACTCTATTCAATTGCACGTGAGAGCGTTATATCAACTCAAGCAACCAGTCAAAACGTGGGACACTATTCTTATTCATCTAGCTACATCAAGATTCGATTTGTCGACATTAAAGGCTTGGGAGATCGAACTCACTCGCAACGAGGAACATTCGTTTGAACACCTCATCTCGTTTCTCAACAGCCGGTGCCAAGTCCTTACAGCACTCTCATTTCAGTGCGAAAATGTCGAAACGAGTCATAAGTGTCACATTTTTTAGAAAAAACTTGTCCCTTCAAATGGTCATCAGCCCCATCTGTCGAGAACAAGCAAACCCGTCCTGCTTCTTTCAACAATCCAAGAGAACATATCAGGCCGCTCAACAAATCTTTAAAATGCATGCTCTGCAAAAAGTTTCACACATTGTACTCGTGCAAATCCTTTAAAGAATTGCCTGTCGAAGACCGAAGGAAGTTTGTCTTCAATAGCAAACATTGCTTCAACTGCTTGTCACCTAAGCATTCTTCTTCAAACTGTACGTCATCCAACCTCTGTTTCCATTGCAAAAAACCGCACCAGTAGGTATAATAGAGCGGTTCTGGCGCAGGGGCTAATGGGCAAGATGGCCGCCGCGCGCAACCAGCCTTATGTTATTCTTATAGAGGGGTCATTCAGAGCTGGCGCAGTGGCTAATGGGCAATATGGCCACTACGCCCCGAGACCGTGAATGACTTCACAGGGAGAGGTTGGCCGTGTAGTTGCTAAATGGAATATTTATTATTATTATTATTATTATTATTATTATCATTATTATTATTATTATTATTATTATTATTATTATTATTATTAATGTAATTATGATTATTATTAGGTAATTATTAATTGATCATGTGCAATCCAGACCAGCTTTATATTGTCAGCCACTTAGTGTAGTGGCTAGCATTCTTGGCTGTTACTGCTAAGGCCCGGGTTCGATTCCTGGCTCTGACAAGAAATTTAATTTCTGGTCTCACGAGTAGAACGGGGTACACTCAGTCTTGTAAGGCAAAAGTGAGAAAAAGCGGGTTTTAATTCATACCTCTGCCATTCTGCCTAACCCAACTTCATTTAACCTCAACTAACCTAACCTAACCTAACCTAGCCTAACCTAACCTAACCTAACTTCAAAGTAATAGCAAATATGAGAGCAAATGTGAGAGCACACATAATAAACTAAGTTATAACCTAACCTAACCTAACCTAACCTAACCTAACCTTACCTAACCTAACCTAACCTAACTTCAAAGTCAGAGCAAATATGAGAGCAAATGTAAGAGCACACATAATAAACTAAGTTATAACCTAACCTAACCTAAAAGTGCGAGAAAAAAATGTGAGCAAAAAGTGTGAGCAAAAAAGTAAGAGCAACCTAACCCACAGAAACCTCATTTAAAGATTTTAGATTTTGCATTTTAACATTTTACATTTTAACATTTTAGATTTTTTCATTTTATATTTTTTAGGTTTTACATTTTACATTTTTGATTTTTTGTATTTTAGTTTTTAGTTTTTTTAGATTTTACATTTTAAATTTAAGATTTTTTGATTTTAGATTTTACATTTTACATTTTCCGAAAAGAGTAAACTACAAGGTCACATACCTAACCTCACTAAACCTAACTATACCAAACCTAACTTAAGCTAATCCAAAGGCTAATGCACATACACAAAGTATATAAGTGCTCATGCAACTATCCTTATGCTAGTCTTATAGGCTACTGTACAACAAGATCACTACCCCAACCGAGTATTTTTAGCCTACTTTTCACATTTTGCAAAAATGAGGAAAAAGTAGACTTATGAGATCGGGCAAATGTGTGTCTGTCTGTCTGTCTGTCTGTCTGTCTGTCCTTCTGTCTGTCTGGCTGTGTGTGTGTCCCCCCTATCAACTCCTAAACGGCTGCAGCAATCGAAACAAAATTTGATAGGAGTAAAGATCTATACCTGAATATCTCACGGCCATATTTGAAACTGATGTCAGTGCTACCAACTGCTAAAAAATCGCAATTGAAATTTGAGCTCCATGTTGGATATCTTGGAAAGTATGAATGGGAGCTATTTCAAAATTGGCACACGTACAGATCATAATATTTCAGTTTAATTTCCAGGAGGCTAAACATGGCAGTGTTGCCAAAATGATTATAAGCCTCCTGATAGGTCCAATTTTTAAATGCATATAACTTCTATACTATCAATTGGAATTCGACCAAATTTCGTATGTTGTATGTGTACATAACCAGATATGACTGAGCGTATTCTTAAGACCTACCAGGGCTGCCAACTGTTAATAAATGCTCCTAATTTATTTTATCCAAATACCAATATATCAGAAAGTATGCAAGCCGACAGCTTTAAACTATGCACACGTATAGTACCTGACATTCTATATTAATTTGGAGTAACTTATATACGTCAGTGCTACCAACATGATTCTAAGCCTGCTGACAGGTCCAACTTTAAATACATGTATCTGCCATACTATCATTTGGATTTCAACCAAATTTCGTATGTGCTATGTGTACCATAACAGATATGACTATGCGTATTCTAAGGAGCAACCAGTGCTGCCAACTGTTAATATGTGATGTCCCTATTTTTGTTACCCTAATATCAATATATCAGAAAGTATGCAAGCCAATAGCTCTAAACTTTGCACACGTATAGTACCTGGCATTCTAGACGAATTTGGAGTAACTAATATACGTCAGTGCTGCCAACATGATTCTAAGCCTGCTGATAGGTCCAATTTTAAAATGCATGTAACTTCTATACTAACTAAAGGATTTCATTCAAAATTGGCAAAACAATAGATCATATTATTTCAGATTATTTCTGACCAATACATGCATGACATTGTTGCCAACATGATTTTACGCGCGCTGTTAGATCCAATGTTTAACTGCATGTAACGTCCATGCTATTCATTGGACTTCAACCAAATTTTGTATTTTGTACCTTAAGAGACGGAACTAAGAATATATTCAGTCATCAGGGCTGCCAACTGTAGTGCTCTATTAGGATACATTATGCCAGGTATACAGTATTTCGAACTAATTGGAAATTTCGATATTAGCAACTTAATTTCATCATTATTCTAGATAGGTTCATGTTCTGTAGAATAATCATTGACATGAAAAGTAGGCTGTATAGTTCTTCACGGAACTTCTTGTTTTCTTTCATTTTGTTGTTTACGCATTTGTCAATTTTCTAATTTCCCATTTTCAGTTTTTTTTATGTTAATTTTAAGTTTTACAATTTCATAATATGGAAACATGGAATTTGCATTTTGTTGTTTACACATTAGTCAATTTCCCAATTTTCCATTTTCAATTTTTTTATGACAGTTTTAGGTTTTTCAATTTCATAATATGGAAACATGGATTTTGCATTTTGTTGTTTACACATTTATTAATTTCACAATTTCCCATTTACAGTTTTTAAAATGTCAGTTTAAAGTGTTTCAATATCATGATATAGAAACATGGATTTTCCAATTTGTTGTTGTACATTTGTCAATTTACGAAATTCCCATTTACAGTTTTTAAAATTTCAGTTTAATGCTTTTTCTATTTTGTCAATATGGAAACATGGATTTTCCAATTTGTGTTTTACATGTTCATTTTGCATTAGGAGTGGAGAGAGGTGGGTAGTAATTAAAAATGTACAAGCAGTGTCCATACAATATTTTTTATTTTAAATACATGTACACTATTTACACATAATACATTTTTATATATATATATTCTTTTTTTGTTATAAATTGTACAGTTGTTTTTATTTTGTTTTCTATTTATATTTATTTTTTGATTATGATTACTATTTTATTTTATTTTTGTAGTGTTATTGTTTTATTTCCTAAATTGTTTTATGTATTTGCTAGTTGCAGGCAGAAGATTTTGATATTCATAACTTAACTCTTTAAGCATGGTCAATGATTGAGTAATGACCATAGGCATGTGTACCTATACCATCAGCATCAATCACTCTTTTATCATCACTAGGACACAAAGCAATTTTGTTTAGTCTTATAGATGATATGTCATGTTGTTTAGAAGTGATAATGTTCATTGGTATTCTTTTTACATTGTTTTTCATGACACAATCCTTATAATCTTGAAAGCTTATACAATTTTTGACAACACCTCTGTTAATACCTTTAATCTTTTTGATTTCTTTACCATTTATGTCTAAAGCATACATTTTAGCTCTAAGTCCAACAAATGCTTTTATAATTTGTCCACAAGCCTCGTCTTTAAATTTCCCCAACGTTTTCTTGTTTGATGTAGAGTAACATATGTGATTAGTAGGATAATCTGATGTGTCCAGGTGTTCTAGGAAATCCAACTTGTCTTGATATACATCTGGGGTGTTAACCAAATAAATGAACGAGTCGGTATCCATATACATGAGTTTAAGATTGTTCATTCCATAATAGGGTAGCAGGACATCATAGTGGTGGGAATACATGAGAGTTTTTGAAATATCCAGTATACACATTCCAATATATACAGGCTTATTGAATACAATGTTACGTTTAGCCATGTGGAAAGCAGCTAGGTTAGGACCATAAATTGTTCTGTCGATGAATGTTGGTTTAGCTATTAGCTTTTCTGCCTTTTTGCTGTCAGTCACAGGACGTATGTCTATTCTTTTACGGATATTTTCCATTGTTTTTCCAAAAATGGCATTGTTGAATAATTTGTACAGATTTTTCTCAAAATCATTTTTGGCTTGTTTTCGAAGGTTGTTATTAAAATCAACGTATGCCTTTAACCAAGGTCTTTGTTTAAACTTTAACACACGATGAATTTTTATCAATTTTATTCCATGATCTAAAGCCTGTTTTAATGCCATGTAGTGAACAACATATCGCCTTCGATTTCCAAGATGAGGAATTAGTTTTTCAGAGACGAATCCTTAGGTTGTGTACACTCTGGCAGGAAAGGTAAATCGTTGTGTAGATCATGAAGGTCAGATGGGTAATCAACATCAACGTCTAGAATGTATCCCACAGGATCGTCTTTCTTTAGTTTTTCTAGATCAACAGTATCTGGAGAAACCCACTGAAATCCACCATAAGGAAGGGAGTGGCACATAGCCCACCCGTATTGGTTGTTGGCATCATCATAGGTAATAAACTGCGATGGTTTCTCAGAATCATAGGTTTCCATGTATTTATTGTTAGCTTCAGCATACCGATGAGACACCTGGCATATGCCTCCACGTATTCCAGACTCGATTAAAAGAATCTGATCGTAATCCTGTAGCAATTCCAGTTCAATGCCTGTGTTAAGGGGGCATTGCCTCGAAACTTAAACCAGGCGAAGTAAAGAAGTGTGCAGCATCCACTCGGTGTGTTTCTAGTGTTTTGTTTCTAAACGTTTCAAAGCTGTCTGCAAGAAGGAGTACATCTGATGTTAGGTAGAGGTCACTATATTCCCCTAGAGTTTTAATGTTGAACTGATTCCAGACATTTTTGGCATGTTCATAGTCTTCTTGACTAACATCTTCTTGACTTAATTTGTTAAAGAATGCCTCTTTTGGAGGTAAACACGTTTCACTTAACTTTTCCCATGAGTCAATGTAGTCATAACAAAATACCCCTTTACGAGTCATGAGCATTGCATTTTCTTTTCCAAAGTACTTGTCTGTTTCAGGGTATAATGTTAAGTTGGAAACTAAGTTTTCCAAACTACTCGACATTAACCGAAATGTATCCACAAATCGAAGCTTAACATTTCCTACATATTTGGTAAAGGAAATGAACTTTTCTTTGGAGTTAGCGATAACATCCACTCTCTCAGTAGTACACCCCAATTGCTTTACAATGAAATTTGCGTCGTAGCCACTCATATTATGTAGAAACACAGGAACGGGGTTTCGTGTTTTACACCTCAAATTACAGTTATTGTGAGCACTTCCACGGTATTCCCCTGTAATATGGCAGTGGTCTCGAACTTTCCAGTCCTGTGGGGTAAATGGTTTTTGACACAAATAACAGGTTTCAGAACATTGGAACTCTGCTTCTTGAGCCTGAGTTAAGGCCTTTGGAACATTTAAGCTGTAAAGGCGATGAATTTCATTAGCTATTGAGATCAAACAGTCCATAAACTTTTCTGCAGCGTCAGGCCCACGATAAATAACAGGTTGGCTTGAAAGATTTGTCTTTATGTGTTCCACAGCAGGTGAGGGTTTAACGTATATACCAAAGCTCATAGGAACATGACTCTGGTATGGCACTGTATAACTTGCCTCAGGATTAGGTAGACATGTTTGATAGGGTAAGAGTATACTTTCAAAATCTGCATAGATAACGTAAGGTATTCTCAGCATTTTTTCAACATTTAAGAATTTGACAATGGGGTTTTTAATAGGCATTTCAACCCTAGCAATGTCATGCTGGACACACAAAGCTCTATGTTCTTTCATTTTTTCCATTCCTTGTTGTCCATATCGATTATCAAAGTGTGTAAAACACCGTTTACACGTATATATTTTATGTTCATAGCGGGTAATCTGATGTCTTACTAGTTTATCAAAATCTTTGATAAAGACGTAGTGGTTCTGGCCGGATGATGAACTTAGCAAAAGGAGGTCGCGATGGTCTTGCAGCTCTTGATCCACAACCTTCAGAGGGAACAATTTGTTGTCTTGTTCCAATCCAAATACATTAATGGATATATCGTTGGCTTTTTTCAAATTTGGGAATGTCAGCTAGCGATGTAGGAAACGATATTACAGAAAAATCATACTTGATTTCCAGGTCCTTGTATTTACTAATGCGATGAGCATCCTTTTTAACCAGTTTTGCTAATATGGCATACATAAAACACTTTTCATTTTTCAAGTTTTCAGGATTAATGCAGGCTTTTCTTGCTTGTATAGCTGCTGGTAATGGAATATATGTGCTTCCACGCAAGGGATTGTACTTATTTATTTTCAATCGTACTCCTTCCACTGCTAACAAAGCCCAATTACTGCCTTTTAGCTCAGATTCCTCCATTTCCGTAGTTAACTTTGTAAATTGTGTTTCCAAGAAACTACTTAAGTCCGTTTCCAAAAATAGGGCCTGATTTCGTGTTTTAAAAGCACGATCTGTAATGTCATTGGTAGATGTATGAATGAATCTACATTCAGCCACAAGATTAACTTTTATCGACTTGTGCATTGCTAGTTCTTTCTGCATAGCTTGTATTATTTGCTGTTTGGACTCTTTAAGGTATGAATTTAAATCCTTGCACGTATCGCAACGAATGAAATAGGATTTAAGTCGACCTTCAAAAGATGTCTCATATTCAATAAGTCCATTTTTGTCAGGGACCAATGACAGTAGGTAATGTTTTGTAGGCTCTGCTTTTTGTCTTTTAGCTGCCGACACAACATTACAACATTCTTCATGACGACGTCCATTGTAGGCATTGTTGAATGTACTACCACAGGTCTTGCACTCATGAAATTCACCACACGATACTTCATGTCGCTTCCTATGATAGTCTCGAAGAAAAGTCTTTCCACACTCTTTACACATATAGCTAGGAATGGCTTCTTCCATTATGAATGTTGATTTCTGCAAACAGCTGCTTACTGCGTATCACAGGGCTAGAGGTTGGTCGGTGAGACGGTCTTTCACGATGTGAACACCGTGAGAGGTAGTAGTCAACTGGTGATATTCTTGTTAAGGGTCCACTAATATACCCCTAGTCTAGACCAACAGCTCTTTACAGCGTATGACAAGGCTGTAGACTGGACAGTGAGAAGGTCTTTCACGATGTGAACACTGTAACAAGTAGTAGTCAACTGATTATATACTTGCTAAGGGTTCTCTAATATACAATAGTCAAGACCAACAGCTACTTACTGTGTAGTACAAGGCTGTACAATAGTTGTTTTGACAGTCTTTCACGATGTGGTCACTGTGAATGGTGGTAGTCAACTGATGATATTCTTGATAAGGGTCCTCTAATGTACCCCTGGTTAAGGGTAACAGCTGTTCACTGCTTATGACAAGGCTAAAGACTGGTTGCTTCAACGGTCTTTCACAATGTAAACACTGTGACAGGTAGTAGTCAACTGAAAATATTCTTATGGCCTACTCAAGGTTATCAGGTACTTACTGCATATCAAAAGGCTGTACACTCATGTGTGTTAGGCACTCTTTCTTGCTAAGGACCCCAATATTCCCTACACAAGGCTATACATGTTAGTTCTAAACACTTAGTGGTTAATTGTATATTCAATTTTTGTACAAAGCTTATACAAGCACGTTTTTATGAGGTAAAACTTTGTTAAATAGCTGCATGCGACACGCAAAGTATGTTTCCGCTATCTAGCAGTGACTATGAGAAATACTTGAACGACCAGCATGCTACCTAGCGCTCCATTTCAAAACTCGCTCACTGAACGAACAGCATGCTATCTAGCGGTCGATATCAATACTCACTCAATTACCAGCCTGCTACCTATCGGTCAATATAACAACTCACTCAACTACCAGCATGCTACATGGCTTTTTTCGGTCAGTTTTTTGTTGGCTTTTTGTTGGCTTTTGTTGGCTTTTGTTGGCTTTTTTGTTGGCTTTTGTTGGCTTTTGTATTAGCTCTTGCTTGTGGGGGCTTATTTGGTCTTGGAAAGTATGTCAGTCCTTTTTTTATGGCTGTAAAATGCTTACAGCCATGTTTGTAAACAGCAACAACAACAACAACACACAAAATTCCAAAAAAATCGAAAGTACTCTAAGTTTTATCAATGACTCTCAACTCTTACACTTACCTCTATCCCATGCATAGTCAAAAATTAGTGTATTTTTCAAATTTTTCAAAAAATATTTGGAAAGTAGGCTATATCATTAAACTAAAAATCCTGAAAAGACATATGTTAACTCCAACACCTACTTCTATACCACTCTCAGTCCAAAAATAGTGTATTTTTCAAATTTTCCAAAACATATTTCCAAAATGGGTTATATGTCCGAAATTAAAAAGTTAACAAAAATGTTTGTTTGACATAAATGAATGGCCTTTGCCTCCTCTACCACTGTACCAAGTCCCAGGTCTCTAGGACAAAAAAAATAAAATTTTTAAAAAGGGTTTTATTTCATAAATTAGGAATTTTACAAACACATTTGTCTGACGTAAATCAATGGTCATTACCCCTCTACCCCCCACACTAAGTCACATGTCTCTAGGACAACAAAAATAAAATTTTGAGAATGGGCTTATATTTCCAAAATTAGGAATTTTACAAAAACGTTTGTCTGACTTAAATCAATGATCTTTACCCTCTATATCCCCATACCAAGTCTCAGGTCTTTAGGTCAACAAAAATAAAATTTTGAAAATAGGCCATATTTCCAAAATTAGGAATTCTACAAAAAAGTTTGTTTGACGTAAATCAATGGTCTTTACCCCCTCTATTCCAACACCAAGTCTCAGGTCTCTAGGTCAACAAAAATAAAATTTGGAAAAAATGGTCACTATTTTGGAAACTAGGAATTCTACAAAAATGTTTGTATAACATAAATGAAAGGTCTCTATCTCCTCTACCTGTAAACCAAGTTCCAGGTCTGTAGTGGAGTAGTGACAGTTCCAACGCACTCCAGAACCCTCCTCGACCCACTACTAAGCCTCAAGCCGAGCGCCACCGGGTACGTTAGAACTGTCACTACTCCACTACTGCACAGTTTTTGTCCTAGCGACTTGAAATTTATTTTGGTGGTAGATGGGGTCAGGGCCAGTCATTTATGTCAAACAAAATTTTTTGTTAACTCTTTAGTTTTCAAAATATAAAAATTTCAAAATTGAACTTTTTTCAAAAAAATGTAAAAAATAAAAAAGTTTTATTATAAAAAATAAAAGACATTGAGGCCATTCTTTTAAGCCCATAGAACACTTTTTAGAATGTTTAGTTTTATGAAAAATCGCCTACTTTCCCAGTTGAACTATTTTCTTTTTTTGTCATACAGACCTGGAACTTGGTTTACAGGTAGAGGAGATAGAGACCTTTCATTTATGTTATACAAACATTTTTGTAGAATTCCTAGTTTCCAAAATAGTGACCATTTTTTCCAAATTTTATTTTTGTTGACCTAGAGACCTGAGACTTGGTGTTGGAATAGAGGGGGTAAAGACCATTGATTTACGTCAAACAAACTTTTTTGTAGAATTCCTAATTTTGGAAATATGGCCTATTTTCAAAATTTTATTTTTGTTGACCTAAAGACCTGAGATATGGTATGGGGATATAGGGGGTAAAGACCATTGATTTATGTCAGACAAACGTTTTTGTAAAATTCCTAATTTTGGAAATATAAGCCCATTTTCAAAATTTTATTTTTGTTGTCCTAGAGACATGTGACTTAGTGTGGGGGGTAGAGGGGTAATGACCAGTGATTTACGTCAGACAAATGTGTTTGTAAAATTCCTAATTTTGGAAATAAAACCCTTTTTAAAAATTTTATTTTTTTGTCCTAGAGACCTGGGACTTGGTACAGTGGTAGAGGAGGCAAAGGCCATTCATTTATGTCAAACAAACATTTTTGTTAACTTTTTAATTTCGGACATATAACCCATTTTGGAAATATGTTTTGGAAAATTTGAAAAATACACTATTTTTGGACTGAGAGTGGTATAGAAGTAGGTGTTGGAGTTAACATATGTCTTTTCAGGATTTTTAGTTTAATGATATAGCCTACTTTCCAAATATTTTTTGAAAAATTTGAAAAATACACTAATTTTTGACTATGCATGGGATAGAGGTAAGTGTAAGAGTTGAGAGTCATTGATAAAACTTAGAGTACTTTCGATTTTTTTGGAATTTTGTGTGTTGTTGTTGTTGTTGCTGCTTACAAACATGGCTGTAAGCATTTTACAGCCATAAAAAAAGGACTGACATACTTTCCAAGACCAAATAAGCCCCCACAAGCAAGAGCTAATACAAAAGCCAACAAAAGCCAACAAAAAAGCCAACAAAAGCCAACAAAAGCCAACAAAAAGCCAACAAAAAACTGACCGAAAAAAGCCATGTAGCATGCTGGTAGTTGAGTGAGTTGTTATATTGACCGATAGGTAGCAGGCTGGTAATTGAGTGAGTATTGATATCGACCGCTAGATAGCATACTGTTCGTTCAGTGAGCGAGTATTGAAATGGAGCGCTAGGTAGCATGCTGGTCGTTCAAGTAGTTCTCATAGTCACTGCTAGATAGCGGAAACATACTTTGCGTGTCGCATGCAGCTATTTAACAGTGTTTTACCTCATAAAAACGTGCTTGTATAAGCTTTGTACAAAAATTGAATATACAATTAACCACTAAGTGTTTAGAACTAACATGTATAGCCTTGTGTAGGGAATATTGGGGTCCTTAGCAAGAAAGAGTGCCTAACACACATGAGTGTACAGCCTTTTGATATGCAGTAAGTACCTGATAACCTTGAGTAGGCCATAAGAATATTTTCAGTTGACTACTACCTGTCACAGTGTTTACATTGTGAAAGACCGTTGAAGCAACCAGTCTTTAGCCTTGTCATAAGCAGTGAACAGCTGTTACCCTTAACCAGGGGTACATTAGAGGACCCTTATCAAGAATATCATCAGTTGACTACCACCATTCACAGTGACCACATCGTGAAAGACTGTCAAAACAACTATTGTACAGCCTTGTACTACACAGTAAGTAGCTGTTGGTCTTGACTATTGTATATTAGAGAACCCTTAGCAAGTATATAATCAGTTGACTACTACTTATTACAGTGTTCACATCGTGAAAGACCGTCTCACTGTCCAGTCTACAGCCTTGTCATACGCTGTAAAGAGCTGTTGGTCTAGACTAGGGGTATATTAGTGGACCCTTAACAAGAATATCACCAGTTGACTACTACCTCTCACGGTGTTCACATCGTGAAAGACCGTCTCACCGACCAACCTCTAGCCCTGTGATACGCAGTAAGCAGCTGTTTGCAGAAATCAACATTCATAATGGAAGAAGCCATTCCTAGCTATATGTGTAAAGAGTGTGGAAAGACTTTTCTTCGAGACTATCATAGGAAGCGACATGAAGTATCGTGTGGTGAATTTCATGAGTGCAAGACCTGTGGTAGTACATTCAACAATGACTACAATGGACGTCGTCATGAAGAATGTTGTAATGTTGTGTCGGCAGCTAAAAGACAAAAAGCAGAGCCTACAAAACATTACCTACTGTCATTGGTCCCTGACAAAAATGGACTTATAGAATATGAGACATCTTTTGAAGGTCGACTTAAATCCTATTTCATTCGTTGCGATACGTGCAAGGATTTAAATTCATACCTTTAAGAGTCCAAACAGCAAATCATACAAGCTATGCAGAAAGAACTAGCAATGCACAAGTCGATAAAAGTTAATCTTGTGGCTGAATGTAGAATCATTCATACATCTACCAATGACATTACAGATCGTGCTTTTAAAACACGAAATCAGGCCCTATTTTTGGAAACGGACTTAAGTAGTTTCTTGGAAACACAATTTACAAAGTTAACTACGGAAATGGAGGAATCTGAGCTAAAAGGCAGTAATTGGGCTTTGTTAGCAGTGGAAGGAGTACGATTGAAAATAAATAAGTACAATCCCTTGCGTGGAAGCACATATATTCCATTACCAGCAGCTATACAAGCAAGAAAAGCCAGCATTAATCCTGAAAACTTGAAAAATGAAAAGTGTTTTATGTATGCCATATTAGCATAACTGGTTAAAAAGGATGCTCATCGCATTAGTAAATACAAGGACCTGGAAAACAAGTATGATTTTTCTGTAATATCGTTTCCTACATCGCTAGCTGACATTCCCAAATTTGAAAAAAGCCAACGATATATCCATTAATGTATTTGGATTGGAACAAGACAACAAATTGTTCCCTCTGAAGGTTGTGGATCAAGAGCTGCAAGACCATCGCGACCTCCTTTTGCTAAGTTCATCATCCGGCCAGAACCACTACGTCTTTATCAAAGATTTTGATAAACTAGTAAGACATCAGATTACCCGCTATGAACATAAAATATATACGTGTAAACGGTGTTTTACACACTTTAATAATCGATATGGATAACAAGGAATGGAAAAAATGAAAGAACATAGAGCTTTGTGTGTCCAGCATGACATTGCTAGGGTTGAAATGCCTATTAAAAACCCCATTGTCAAATTCTTAAATGTTGAAAAAATGCTGAGAATACCTTACGTTATCTATGCAGATTTTGAAAGTATACTCTTACCCTATCAAACATGTCTACCTAATCCTGAGGCAAGTTATACAGTGCCATACCAGAGTCATGTTCCTATGAGCTTTGGTATATACGTTAAACCCTCACCTGCTGTGGAACACATAAAGACAAATCTTTCAAGCCAACCTGTTATTTATCGTGGGCCTGACGCTGCAGAAAAGTTTATGGACTGTTTGATCTCAATAGCTAATGAAATTCATCGCCTTTACAGCTTAAATGTTCCAAAGGCCTTAACTCAGGCTCAAGAAGCAGAGTTCCAATGTTCTGAAACCTGTTATTTGTGTCAAAAACCATTTACCCCACAGGACTGGAAAGTTCGAGACCACTGCCATATTACAGGGGAATACCGTGGAAGTGCTCACAATAACTGTAATTTGAGGTGTAAAACACGAAACCCCGTTCCTGTGTTTCTACATAATATGAGTGGCTACGACGCAAATTTCATTGTAAAGCAATTGGGGTGTACTACTGAGAGAGTGGATGTTATCGCTAACTCCAAAGAAAAGTACATTTCCTTTACCAAATATGTAGGAAATGTTAAGCTTCGATTTGTGGATACATTTCGGTTAATGCCGAGTAGTATGGAAAACTTAGTTTCCAACTTAACATTATACCCTGAAACAGACAAGTACTTTGGAAAAGAAAATGCAATGCTCATGACTCGTAAAGGGGTATTTTGTTATGACTACATTGACTCATGGGAAAAGTTAAGTGAAACGTGTTTACCTCCAAAAGAGGCATTCTTTAACAAATTAAGTCAAGAAGATGTTAGTCAAGAAGACTATGAACATGCCAAAAATGTCTGGAATCAGTTCAACATTAAAACTCTAGGGGAATATAGTGACCTCTACCTAACATCAGATGTACTCCTTCTTGCAGACAGCTTTGAAACGTTTAGAAACAAAACACTAGAAACACACCGAGTGGATGCTGCACACTTCTTTACTTCGCCTGGTTTAAGTTTCGAGGCAATGCCCCCTTAACACAGGCATTGAACTGGAATTGCTACAGGATTACGATCAGATTCTTTTAATCGAGTCTGGAATACGTGGAGGCATATGCCAGGTGTCTCATCGGTATGCTGAAGCTAACAATAAATACATGGAAACCTATGATTCTGAGAAACCATCGCAGTTTATTACCTATGATGATGCCAACAACCAATACGGGTGGGCTATGTGCCACTCCCTTCCTTATGGTGGATTTCAGTGGGTTTCTCCAGATACTGTTGATCTAGAAAAACTAAAGAAAGACGATCCTGTGGGATACATTCTAGACGTTGATGTTGATTACCCATCTGACCTTCATGATCTACACAACGATTTACCTTTCCTGCCAGAGTGTACACAACCTAAGGATTCGTCTCTGAAAAACTAATTCCTCATCTTGGAAATCGAAGGCGATATGTTGTTCACTACAGGGCATTAAAACAGGCTTTAGATCATGGAATAAAATTGATAAAAATTCATCGTGTGTTAAAGTTTAAACAAAGACCTTGGTTAAAGGCATACGTTGATTTTAATAACAACCTTCGAAAACAAGCCAAAAATGATTTTGAGAAAAATCTGTACAAATTATTCAACAATGCCATTTTTGGAAAAACAATGGAAAATATCCGTAAAAGAATAGACATACGTCCTGTGACTGACAGCAAAAAGGCAGAAAAGCTAATAGCTAAACCAACATTCATCGACAGAACAATTTATGGTCCTAACCTAGCTGCTTTCCACATGGCTAAACGTAACATTGTATTCAATAAGCCTGTATATATTGGAATGTGTATACTGGATATTTCAAAAACTCTCATGTATTCCCACCACTATGATGTCCTGCTACCCTATTATGGAATGAACAATCTTAAACTCATGTATATGGATACCGACTCGTTCATTTATTTGGTTAACACCCCAGATGTATATCAAGACAAGTTGGATTTCCTAGAACACCTGGACACATCAGATTATCCTACTAATCACATATGTTACTCTACATCAAACAAGAAAACGTTGGGGAAATTTAAAGACGAGGCTTGTGGACAAATTATAAAAGCATTTGTTGGACTTAGAGCTAAAATGTATGCTTTAGACATAAATGGTAAAGAAATCAAAAAGATTAAAGGTATTAACAGAGGTGTTGTCAAAAATTGTATAAGCTTTCAAGATTATAAGGATTGTGTCATGAAAAACAATGTAAAAAGAATACCAATGAACATTATCACTTCTAAACAACATGACATATCATCTATAAGACTAAACAAAATTGCTTTGTGTCCTAGTGATGATAAAAGAGTGATTGATGCTGATGGTATAGGTACACATGCCTATGGTCATTACTCAATCATTGACCATGCTTAAAGAGTTAAGTTATGAATATCAAAATCTTCTGCCTGCAACTAGCAAATACATAAAACAATTTAGGAAATAAAACAATAACACTACAAAAATAAAATAAAATAGTAATCATAATCAAAACATAAATATAAATAGAAAACAAAATAAAAACAACTGTACAATTTATAACAAAAAAAGAATATATATATAAAAATGTATTATGTGTAAATAGTGTACATGTATTTAAAATAAAAAATATTGTATGGACACTGCTTGTACATTTTTAATTACTACCCACCTCTCTCCACTCCTAATGCAAAATGAACATGTAAAACACAAATTGGAAAATCCATGTTTCCATATTGACAAAATAGAAAAAGCATTAAACTGAAATTTTAAAAACTGTAAATGGGAATTTCGTAAATTGACAAATGTACAACAACAAATTGGAAAATCCATGTTTCTATATCATGATATTGAAACACTTTAAACTGACATTTTAAAAACTGTAAATGGGAAATTGTGAAATTAATAAATGTGTAAACAACAAAATGCAAAATCCATGTTTCCATATTATGAAATTGAAAAACCTAAAACTGTCATAAAAAAACTGAAAATGGAAAATTGGGAAATTGACTAATGTGTAAACAACAAAATGCAAATTCCATGTTTCCATATTATGAAATTGTAAAACTTAAAATTAACATAAAAAAACTGGAAATGGGAAATTAGAAAATTGACAAATGCGTAAACAACAAAATGAAAGAAAAAATACTCGGTTGGGGTAGTGATCTTGTTGTACAGTAGCCTATAAGACTAGCATAAGGATAGTTGCATGAGCACTTATATACTTTGTGTATGTGCATTAGCCTTTGGATTAGCTTAAGTTAGGTTTGGTATAGTTAGGTTTAGTGAGGTTAGGTATGTGACCTTGTAGTTTACTCTTTTCGGAAAATGTAAAATGTAAAATCTAAAATCAAAAAATCTTAAATTTAAAATGTAAAATCTAAAAAAACTAAAAACTAAAATACAAAAAATCAAAAATGTAAAATGTAAAACCTAAAAAATATAAAATGAAAAAATCTAAAATGTTAAAATGTAAAATGTTAAAATGCAAAATCTAAAATCTTTAAATGAGGTTTCTGTGGGTTAGGTTAGGTTAGGTTAGGTTATAACTAAGTTTATTATTTGTGCTCTCACATTTGCTCTTACTTTTTTGCTCACACTTTTTGCTCACATTTTTTCTCGCACTTTTAGGTTAGGTTAGGTTAAGTTAGGTTAGGTTAGGTTATAACTTAGTTTATTATGTGTGCTCTTACATTTGCTCTCATATTTGCTCTGACTTTGAAGTTAGGTTATGTTATGTTAGGTAAGGTTAGGTTAGGTTAGGTTAGGTTAGGTTAGGTTATAACTTAGTTTATTATGTGTGCTCTCACATTTGCTCTCATATTTGCTATTACTTTGAAGTTAGGTTAGGTTAGGTTAGGCTAGGTTAGGTTAGGTTAGGTTAGTTGAGGTTAAATGAAGTTGGGTTAGGCTGAATGGCAGAGGTATGAATTTAAACCCGCTTTTTCTCACTTTTGCCTTACAAGACTGAGTGTACCCCGTTCTACTCGTGAGACCAGAAATTAAATTTCTTGTCAGAGCCAGGAATCGAACCCGGGCCTTAGCAGTAACAGCCAAGAATGCTAGCCACTACACTAAGTGGCTGACAATATAAAGCTGGTCTGGATTGCACATGATCAATTAATAATTACCTAATAATAATCATAATTACAATAATAATAATAATAATAATAATAATAATAATAATAATAAATATTCCATTTAGCAACTACACGGCCAACCTCTCCCTGTGAAGTCATTCACGGTCTCGGGGCGTAGTGGCCATATTGCCCATTAGCCACTGCGCCAGCTCCCCCCGGCATTGACAATTTGAAAACTCAAGCCTTGCAGTCTTCAAAATTGAAAATCAGAGACGTTTGCCAAAGAAACACCAATCTTAACTTAAACTGTCTCATTCTTACCAGTATTGGCAAGGACACTCCTAGCAGCTCTATTAATACTTCCGGTTTAAAGATTCCTTCGCACTTAAGGTTAGCTGATCCTCAGTTTAATGCTCAAGGTCCCATTGATGTACTTTTCAGTGCCAATGTTTTTTGGAATTGCCTCCGTAAACAGGTTCGCAAGTTATCTTCAAACGTGGTCGCCAGAGACACCGATTTTGGTTGGGTTATTACTGGTGAAATCCAACAACCCAGTCTTCAAACCAAATCGCAATGTCATTTCGTTACTGCTGATATAAATCCCCTTTCTGAAAAAGAGAACACCTATGTTTTCGATCTCGATACTTTTGAAAAACACTTGCCGAAACGATGTCTCATCGTGAACAACCACGCCACATTTGTAAGTTGTTTAAATGATTTTGCCTTCTTCCCGCACAAAATGGCAATTCAAGTTCGCCTCACCTTGTGTTACTTCGTTTACCTTCTCATGTCATTTTTTATAGCAGGTAATTGCTTAAACTTTCTATCGAAAACTATCTTCCCCTTGTATAAAACCATGGCTATCAGTCTCCATCACTTCGCTGTAAGCTATGTTTCACTTCTTTCGCTATTTAGAAGGCCACGGCCGGCTCCTTCCCCCTTCCTCACAATTGGAAGCCGCTTTTGAAACCGCTTGAAAATCTGAATTCTCTAGCATCTAGAATAACTATTCTTACGCATAAACTCCTTCTCAATGTCCCAGCTTCTCTTCTCTTTTCGGAAGAATCAAGCTTTTTTCTGTTGAAAATTGTCGGATTCCGTAATCCTCAAAAGTATGCGAAATTGATTTCTTACTTTATTTCATATGTCTCTAAATTGTTTTTTCACGTCCAAGCCACGAATGACTGCATGTCGTGTCACTTGCTTCGCTTTAAGCCACAGCTGATTGTGCTTGTGTTGTTTATTTCGAACTGCTTGTTTGTCCATATTGTTTGTATACAAGCTCGAGTAAGGCCAAACTGCTGTTCATTTCCTGTATGCTTGTCAAAGGTCAGAGCAAGTTTCCCTTATCTCAACTCTGGCTGACTGCCAACCATTGCCTTGCGAGTTGCTCCCGTAATCTCGGAAGCCGTTCACCTCATTACCAAAATAAACTTGTTCCGGTCAAGGACTCTTTCAGATATTTATATTCCTTATCTCGCTGTACTATGTGGGTCAAGGCCGTGTTTGCCTGCCTCTCCCACTTGCTTACGCTCGTATCCTACAACTGCTTCGATTCTTGTTTCATAACATCGTTGCGTATTTTTCACGCGCTCATGTATTGCTCCTTGCTTACATATTTTGCAATCTTATTGTTCATTGATGAACAAACTTGTTTTTACGCGTCGTTAAATTCGATGTGTTTTTGTATTTATACTTGTCACGTCACATTTCTCGCTGACTTAAGTATTTTTCTGATTAACCCCTTTGATACTTATTATGACTTAAGATCATTGTTTATGGCTACTAGATTATTACCTATGGCGTTCTTGTCTCCTACTCTCATAGGTCCGTTGTTTATTTGGTATATTCTTATCCTTAATAGATGTACTTGTTTCTATACGCTTTGTTTAAACTTGTTAATTCTTCTTTCGCATCTTATCGCAATCTTTACTAGTGCTTTATTTCCCTCAGCTTCTAGCTATTTTGTGATTGAAGGTGTTGTTAATTCTCGTTTTTAACTCCGCTTTCCAATGACCCTGATGACCTGCTTCCAATCACACCTGGTCACTTCCTTACACGCACTTCTCTCTCTGCCCCTCCTCCCCTTCCCAATTCTTACAGGGATTCTAATTTACCTATTGTTTGGTGTAAACTTGAAGCCCTCCGTAATTCTTTTTGGAAGAGGAGGAAATTGGAATATTTAACTTCCTTGCAACGGAGACAGAAGTGGTTTCTTTCCAGTCCCGACATTAAAGTGGGGGACTTGGTCTTGGTTAGGGATGTTTCTCCTCCCTTGGTCTGGACTTCGGGTAGAGTGACCGAATGTTATCCTGGAAGGGATGGGAGAGTCAGGGTGGCCAAAATCTTGACCACTAATGGTCCGATCACAAGACCACTGTCTTTGATCGCTCCATTACCTTTAAATGTTTAACTATTTATTTTGTTCTCTGTTGGTGTTTCCCCTCCCAGTATGCTGTATTCTTGGAATACACGGTACGAGAGAATATAATTTTTAATGCTCTTTGCTTGTTCATTCCTTCCTCTTTATCAAACACCAACAGTGATCTTCTATTTTCTCTTTGATGGTCATGTCTCTTATGTCATTGTGAGTCTGTTCTAGATATATATCTTCCATGATCCACCTAGCGACATCTAGCAGCGAATCTCAGAAGCTCCTCAATTCTTCCTGGTGCAAGAGGACTTCCTTATCCAACTGGCCACCAGTTCTCGTTGCCATCGCCAGCTATTATCTCCGTGATCAAGAGAACTTCGTCTACTCTTTCACCCACCAGGCTGTGCTAGTATCGCCTGCTATCAACTCTTTGAAGACCATTTCCTCAAGAGAATTTAAGTTTACAATATTGGTCATGCTTATATGTTCTCCTTTTTTCTCCTACCCCCACTCTTTCCTTTCCTTGGACCCTCCGCGCTTCGCTGAGTGGGTCTCACTTGTAAGTCGGCAGTTGACTCGGTCAGTCAAGGCTCAACTAGAGCCAGTCTCCTCAAACCAAGAGGCACTCTCTATACATTCTACGCCATGTTGGCACACTAAGTATTCGTCAAAGGGAACTTCACCTTCGACATGCAACCAAGATAAGTACAGACTTAAGGTTTTAACCTCATCTTCATCAGTTTTATTATCTACGTGCTTTTATTGATTACTTTATAGACAGTGTGAGATTACTATTTGGGGCAAAAATCATCCTTCGCGGGATTTGCTATGTTGGGCTTTTGTCTGTTTAAGCCAACCTTAATAGAAAGTAGCTTTTCTTAAGCTATTTAAATGAGAAATCTTCTCACCACGTGGGATATTATATAATACCCGCTGTCTATAAAATACCAAGCTAGTTCCTCCGCTGGATTAACTTTGGCCCCATTCTTCTATTAAAATCGTTCTGGAACCTTCCAGATCCTGTACTTTATCTACAAGTCTTGCCGTCATGTATTTTTCACTCACTTGTGAGAATACTATTTAAAATTGAAGAATCTTCCTTCTGAATTAAAGCTCAATAGCGAATTTCTTCCACCGTTGGAATGTTCTTTGGCGCATTTAATTGTAATACACAACTTTCTCAAGCAATAGACTTTCGCCTATCTAGTGCTACCAGTTCTTTTTCATCATTGCAATAACTTTCTTTGCCATAAACTTTCGTGTTACTACAGTGAACATTTCATCCATTAAACAGACTATAGTGATAACTAGTCCTTGTTAAATTTTTCTACCGCGTCGCAATCGTCCGTTTACATTAAACAAGGCCATGAACATTGATTCTAAATCCCAATTGATCTTTCCTAAACCTTCTACTAACAAACCATATTAATAAAATTGTATCTCTAGATCATTTTCAATAAGGTGTCACTCTAACGAAGTGCCCTTCCATCTTGCTTGTTTATCATTAATTAATTTCTGCATAACTACGTGTTTTATACACGGTTCAAGCTTACATTGTTTCTACCTTATAATTAGGGGATACAATTCTTTCAACTCATGAGTGAGTTATTTCTAGGTCTCACGAAAGGGAAACTTGCCCCATTTGTCACGTGATTCCTATTTAAACATAGGAAGTCTAGAACCTACCTTTTGACTTTCTCTTCAGGTTTCACAGTAAGTGACCTGCCCTCTTTTGTATAATAGTTATAAAAGTAATTCTGCACAAATATAAGAAGTTATAGGAACTTCTATCTTATTCTTCATGTTTTTCTTATTGTTATTTTCGAAGTGGTTACTTTCTCTAGAATGTTTTCTCATAAATTTCTTATAGTACACACCTTGTACTCTATTTATTGTTAAACTTTAATCACCTTAATTGTCTTTAAATTTTGAATTTTTATCTTTGCTATTTTAAATCCTTGCTAGGATTTTATAAAGGTTTGAAACCTAAAGAATTGTTAATTGCCTGGAGAAAACTTTAAATGTTAGGAGGTCTGCGACCCCAAATTGTTACTAAAAATTGAAACTATATACTTGTCAAATTTATTAGACTTTTTTGCCTTGTTAAATAAATTAAATATTTGTTTTTGGATTTATCATTTCGCAAATACTACACTTAGGCAAGATCATGGCTTTCCTAACTCTTCCTAGGTTCATGCCCTCGTTAATACGCAATAAATCTGTTACTATTTGTCTTGCCAGACCATCCCCCTTCCCCATAGTAGGCATATGCACGCTTGAGAGGGAATACACTAAAGCCATTCCCTGGCAAACCGCCCAAGTCTTAGCTGCGGTTCCCGTCAGCTTCGACCAGGTCCTTACCCACTTTAGGTATCAGAGAACGGATTTGCAGTGGCAACCACCTCTAAGTGCATTTAAAGTTAAATTCATAACTTTTGTGGGACTCTCCTCCTATTTTTCTATCCTTTTTCTCCAGCCCGAAACCTATCTTCTTTTCTTAATCATCTTCCCTTGGTGGTTAGGTTATTCCTCAGCCAATAATCTACCCAACTGTGCATGTTTTCTCCTATGATATAAACGCATGTTTGATTATCCGGAAAAATCGTTATCCGGAACACTTTCGGTCCCAATTAGTCCGGATAAACGACGCTCTACTGTATTTACTATGGATATTTGTATTCTTCCAACTCCAAACTAAAGCCAGATTGAATCGAATGGTTAACGGTAAGCACCAGCACACACAATTTTTGGCATTTCTTTTTTTAAGCATATTTTCTTAGTAAGTTCAAATTCTAATTTTTGCCAGACGATACCTTAAATAATGAAAAACAAATAATAGTAATCACAGGTGTATACTGTATATAAACTATGCCAACTCATTAATTACCCTACAAGTAGGCTCACATGAATATTTTGAAAAATATTTCAAGAGTTATAATTGGGAATAAAAAAGTAATTTTCAATCATCTGATCAAATTGAAATATAAAATCACCAGAATTGTGTTAAATCGAAGAGAGTTAGTTATTGCTTTATATTAAGGACAGTAAAATGATTGACATGAGCAGTAATGTTAATACCCGAAACAAAAGCGACTTCGCAGACCTACAGAGGGAAGTTTCAATGCACTTCACCTCATATGCCTCAAAATTAGGGTAAATAATATACTCTATTATTAAAATCTCATAGTTAAATTCCTTAAAAATGCAAGTTGTTTTGAGCCATGTCAATTTATAGTTGTGTCTGATAATTATCATAGTGGCGTGACTTTAGACGCGTGTGTTATTGCACACTGTGGCAAAAAATAGTGAATCACTCGTTAAATCACATTAAAGTGTAATTTGACAGGTGTCTTCTATTCTGCATATAAGGCATTTTTAAGCAATATCGATTTATTCGACACTTCACCCAAGCAATAATGAAAAGAGGGCCATAAACCATCGTGTCTTGTTTGTTTATCATCTCAGGCCAGTTTAATGGGGCTGGGTGTTATGCCACTTCCCTAAATGTAAGCTTGTAGTTTTATTACAGGATATTGATAAGGGATCACTGCCACCTCACTGTGACCTCTATATTGATAAGAAATTACACATTATTATTAATTGATAATTCAATTTCATTTTGCATAATAAACAATTTTCCAATGATCGATGTCTGCCTTATCCTTTTAAAAAGTCCTACACTTCGTCAGGTTCCTTTTTTTTGAAAAATCCGAATTCCTATTTGTTTTTTATCTAATAACAAGAGAACTATTGGTCTTACAGTATTTTGCTTCTGCTTAAATAAAAGCTAAATAACTTCTCTATAACTTTCCTTCCCATAACGTTCCTCGTAGAATGAGTATATTACACGATATTTTGTTCGAAAAACTAGCTTACTACTAATTTCTAACTTTTTGGAAAAAAATGGCCCATTTTTGAAGCGTTGTATTTCGAGATCTATATGACATACAGAGATTGAGTTACTCTCACATTGTTGCTAATATTGTCTTGTTTACAATTGTCATGGGTGACATTTCCGTAGAATACATTTTTAGAAGGTAGAAGCCAAAAACTGAAAACAGTCAGAAAATTTCGAGGTTTTTCGAGCACCACAAAGTTAGCATGGGTCTTTCGATGTTGCAAACTTGGTTTTACACTATTGGTATCTATGCTAACAATATCCAAAAAAATCAGAACCTTGCAATTTTTTGCGACCTTGAATGTTTTAGATGACTGTACAATAGCCAAAGCTTTCAATGAACATTGGATTACTAGATTTGCACTCAATTCAAGTCCGAATTATTCAAGAGTCTTACCAGGATGTGTGTGGAGGAGAAATGCGACATACTACACCTTACCATCTACAGTGTAATGGCAAAATGGAACGTTTACACAGGACCTTAAAGTCAGCTCACAACTCAATACACTGGACTGATACGTTACCAACTGTTCTGCTTGGATTACGTGGAGCAATACAGGAGGCTACCAACTCGTCAGTAGCACAAATGGTGTATGGAAAAACTATTCGATTACCAGGTGAATTCTATGAGGAACAGTTTACAGGGGGTGACCCAGGATCGTTTGCATCACAACTACAAGAGAGAATGTTATCAAAACAAAAGTTTGGTGCTTTTCAGTTGGTAAACACGAATGTACATAAATAGAGCTGGGTTATGCCCTGATCCTGAAATAAATTACATAAGATTAATAAATACACTAGGATGACCAGTTTCGACCGTCAAGCGATCATCATCAGATCCATTACACTTAGGCTATAACATCTATGTTTGAGAATACAGGTGAAAAATATATACAATATGTACAATTATTTAGTTGCAGGGTTGGTAATGCAACAGTCGGTGTATGTTAAATGTGGTATATCTAATGTTATGTTAACTTCTAAAATAGTGATGAAAATCCGGAATTTGTCTGTTAGGGGTGATTATATGGTTTTACAAAATCAACTATATAACAACTTAGGCTTTCACGGCCGGCGTTCATAATTAAATACAAGTTTTTCGGGCTTATAGGCCGTGGTCCAGACAGGATATCTCTCGAAGTTTCACCGGAAACTGCGTCCGGCATTATCAAGGGTTCCGCTCCTTTCCTTGGTCAGCAGTGGAATGAGGAAGAGGCTTGAAATAATGGGTAACGGCTAGTAGTGGAGTATTGTTGTTTGACTATGACTGTTGGTTGGGTGGATCTTGGCGATGAACTAACGGCTGGAAGGTAGTTTGGATCTTCAAATTAGCATGGTGAGCCGAGCGATCTCTTCGCATTCCGGCTGGATCGTCTGATCTCACGTACATGTTGCGGGGTGCGGTGCGTGCCACGGCTTCGGCGACCGAGCTTGTGCGCGGCCCCACAACACGGATACATAGAGAGACCAACAGGTTAATCAAGGCCTCTTCACTACCAGACCACGTGAAGAAGGATACATGCAAGAGTGAAGCTCTACCTCCCAGGCTGTACGGTCTACCCAAAGTACACAAAACTGACATTCCACTGAGACCTATCGTGAGTGTTATCGGCTCTCCAAACTACACCATCACCAAGTATCTCTCCATCATTCTACAACCGCACATCGGTAACACTGAGACTTACGTCAGGGATTCAGGCCATTTTATTGAGAAATTGCGAGAACATACGTCTGGAACCTGAAGACTGCCGAGTCAGCTTTGACGTAGTATCCCTCTTCACGATGGTGCCTATGAAAGAATCCATAAACCAGATAGCCGAGCTCTTCACGGAAGACATCACTGACTTGTTTCGCCACTGCCTCGTCACGAGCTACTTCCTATGGCGCGAGAACTTCTACGAGCAAATAGAGGAAGTTGCCATGGGTAGCCCACTTAGCCCTGTGATTGCAAACTTCTACATGGAAAAGTTCGAGCAGTTGGCGACCGAGACTGCACCCCTCAAACCGAAAGTATGGCTACGTTATGTTGACGATACCTTCGTAGTCTGGAGCCACGGAGAGGAAGAGCTGGAACGTTTCCTGGACCACCTTAACAGCCTCAACACCAGCATAAAATTTACTATGGAGAAGGAGAAAGACAACTGCCTGGCCTTTCTTGACGTGCTGATCACCAGGACTAATGACCTGCGCTTGGGGCACACCGTGTACCGGAAACCCACACACACCGACCGGTATCTACACAAGACATCCAATCACCACCCCCGACAGAAACACGGAGTTATTAAAACATTGGTAGACCGTGCTAGGAGAATCTGTGAGCCATCCAAACTCAACCAAGAGCTGAAACATATAAAGAGGACCCTATGCGCCAACGGATACAGCAATAAGGAGATTGAGCGAGCCTCTCATCCCAGGCGCCGGAGCACGACGAAAGATTCTGAGGAAACTCCAGTGGCCACCACATTCCTGCCGTACGTGAAGAAGGTGACGGACAGGATAGGCAAATTACTGAAGACCTATGGGGTGAAGACGGTTTATAAACCCACCGCCAAAATCCGGGACTTGCTGAGATCCGCTAAAGACAAGCGCCACCCACACTCCACTACAGGCGTCTACAGAATTCCGTGTTCCTGTGGGAAGGTGTACATAGGAACGACGAAGAGGAGCGTGACCACCAAACTCAAGGAACATAACAGACACAGCCGTCTGGGTCAAACTGAGAAATCGTCAGTCGCTGAGCATTCTCTCTTGCCCGGTCACGATGTACAGTACGGGGACACGGAGATACTCTCCACGACCACACACTACCACGCCACGCTGCAACGGGAAGCCATAGAAATCTTCAAACACCCCGACAATTTCAATCGGAAGGAAGAAATTGAACGTGTGCGTAATACATGGATCCCGGCTCCTAGGAACACCAAGGCCAAGAAATCACTCACACGTCAACCTGAAGAACCTTCCCGCTACAGCCCGGCAGTCGCGCAGGGAACACCTGACCCTCACAAGCTCGGTCGCCGAAGCCGGAGCACGCACCGCACCCCGCAACATGTTCGTGAGATCAGACGATCCAGCCGGAATGCGAAGAGAACGCTCGGCTCACCATGCTAATTTGAAGATCCAAACTACCTTCCAGCCGTTAGTTCATCGCCAAGATCCACCCAACCAACAGTCATATTCAAACAACAATACTCCACTACTAGCCGTTACCCATTATTTCAAGCCTCTTCCTCATTCCACTGCTGACCAAGGAAAGGAGCGGAACCCTTGATAATGCCGGACGCAGTTTCCGGTGAAACGTCGGGAGATATCCTGTCTGGACCACGGCCTACAAACCCGAAAACTTGTATTTAATTAAAATCAATTATAGTTGTACTGAAGTAATACCAGCTTATACTTATCGAGTTGTCTCCTTAACTGGAACTAGAAGCAGTTGCGTGTTTTCTTAGACACCAGTTACAGTCGACTAACCCCGAGTGTTAGCAGGGTGGAACTGGTTTTCCCCTTCCTCCCCCTTTAGTTGCTATTTTCTTCCAGAGGTCAGTGCCATGTATATTTGTGTGACTTTGCCAAGTCTAGATAAGAGTGTATGCTATTGAATCCAGGAATCTGCAACTACTAAAGACCGTGGAACTATCTTCGCCACGCCTGGCCTGGCCTGGCCCAAGCAAGCGAATTCGCCGGTTTCGCTTCGTGAATTCTTAGCCTATCGGCCCGAAGGCCTTAAGAGCTCTAACAAACTGTTTCGACCGACTACAATTGAATGAGGGGGGTTTGGATGATTACCGTGAGTCAAGTTGGCCAGAAAATGACCTGTTGTACAGAGACAATAGAAATACAGAAGTTGAAAAGGATAGTAGAAGTGAGAAGTTCGTGAAAGTCAAATCGGAAATAAAGAATGATGTGAAGATAACGGTTTTGAAGAAAAATAAAAGTGCTATAGTAGCATGTTTAGGAGAAGATTTACTCTATAATGATGCGGGGGCGCTTGTGGCGGCAACCCCTTGCTCGGTGAGTGTCGATGTTCTGTACATTTTAACTGCCTGTCGGTGAATCATCTGATTGATGGTCGAGAGGTTGAAATCAGTGTGTAGTTGATCATTCCGAACGTACCAGGAAGCTCCTGATATCGTTCGCAAGGCTCGGTTCTGGACAACCTGAAGTTTCTTGAGGGTTGAGGGAGCTGCGTAACCCCAAACAGGGCTGGCATATTCCATCACAGTGCGCACAAGGGTGCTATAAGACAAGAGCTTGCTGGAATCGTCTAGAGAGCTCTGGGCTTTAATTAAAGGCCAGAGATGCGCTTGGATCGCTTTCGCTGTGTTAGCGCGCTGAGAAACCTCCTGAGCGAAAGTAAGGCCTCGATCCAGCGTGACTCCCAGATACTTAGATACAGGTTGCCACCTGATTACCTCGCCAAAGAAGCTGTGATCCTGGACTTCTGTGTGTTTGCGTTTCTTTGTAAACAGTGTGGCGGAACATTTACTAACATTAATCTTGATTCTCCAATCCCTTAGCCAGGTTTAAAAAGCCATTTATACTAAGCGGTACACGGTATATTGAAGACGTCCCGGCACCTTTAATACTGCCGCGCATATCGGCCTAGGTTTATTGCAGAAAAAATGTACATAGTACCCTGATCCAAATAACATTTACCTATAACCACCGCTATTTTCCCCCTTTTTATCTAGCTTGGCTGTATCGCTAAGTTGTGTCTTGTTTTCGACAGGGTGTGTTTTTAGTAGAGCGAAAAGGGGTGAACTCTCCATAAAAGTGTGTTCATTTAGATTGTTGGGATTGTTTTGTTTGGCTAGGTGAATCTCGATTGCTTCTTTTATGTCGAGAGCTCTGCCTTTCGATTCGTGATGAATTATTTTTAGATCAGTCTCGATTTTAGTGAAGCTGTGCCCCGTGTCACACATATGTTCGCATACGGCTGAATGTGTTCCGTATCTTATCGCATTCCTATGTTCATTATAACGTGTATCTACTCGTCTTCCGCTCTGTCCAATGTAATTATCTTGACAACCAATGTCTTGGCATGTAATAGAATATACCCCTGACTTTGAATACGGGTCTTGTTTATTTAGATTGCTATTTTGCAGGTGCCTCCCGGTCGTATTATTCGTTGTGAATGCTATTTTTATGCCTTGCTTTTTGAATAGATTAGTGATTTTATATGTGTTCTCATTCACATAGTTGAAGCGCGCGAATTTTCTCTCATTAATTTCCGGTTTTGGAATCATTTTATCTTTATTTTTATGTTTGGCTACAATTTGGTCTATTTTGCTCACAAGAGAATGTTATTGATTAAAGCAACTCCTCCTAGACACTCTAGAACACTGCCTGTCTTCATTCATACGGATCTCAAGTCATGCTCTCATCGTCTTCGTGAGACTTGACAGGATTAGAAAGCCACTGGAACCATGCTATGAAGGACCTTATACTGTAGTAAGGAAATGTAAGAAAGGCTTCGCCATCAATATTCAAGGTAAAGTAATCAACATATCAATGGACAGACTCAAGCCAGCTTATCTATTATCGACAGAGGCTGTACTGGATGTACAAAACAAAGAACACAGACATTCGGAGAAAATAGGCTGCCACAAGAAAAACTAGTGTCACAAAATTCCAACTTAAATATGCGGACAACCAAATCAGAAGGAAAGTAACATTTCCCAAACGGATTATGGATTGCGTGATTAATGACGAACTAAATCCATGGATTGTGTAACCGAAGACGGTGATTTCAATAGGCGTGTTTTGGCGCGCCCTATGGTTTTAACCTGGGTTACGTTTGGTTACAGTTTGCGGTTACACTCGCCAAAACGAAATTGGTTAATAAAGGTTACCGTACAATATGGCGGCGAAAGATGTATTGGAATTGATATGGTGAATAAATATTGGTATTGGAATTCATATGGTGAATAGATGATGATGTCGACCAGATGTGTTTCCTACAATATATAGAGGGCGAAACTAATTTTCAAAATATCGCAATGGCTCTGAATGCGTCAAGAGAACGGGCACTTAAGACCTTCACTGTAGGCCTATAGCCTAGCGAAGGATTTTCATATTCATTTTAGGGTGACTCACGAGACTTTCCATAGTCACAGTAGTGTGCCCATAAGGGGGAGAAATGGTAGTTAAGAAAAAACTGGAATTTAATATGGTAGTATTTTGTAAAAGAAGGCTCAATGGTGACCATAGCCGATCGCTTCAACTGCGGAGGTACGGTTAAATTCCTGGCTCAGTCAAGAAATTTGAATTCTGGCGTAGGGGCTGGAACGGGGTACATTCAGCCTCTTGAGGCTAAACTGAGGAGAAGAGGGTTCAATTCCTACCTTAGCCATCCGTGGTTTCCCACTTCTACTCAAGGCAAATGCTGGGATAGCCACTGCCAACTCCTTCCCAATCCTATCCCCACACTCTAGTACAGCCATCACAATAACATACGGTATGAGCCAAATTCCACACACACACCCAAAAATACAAGGGGCTATAAGACCGCGATGTTACAGTTTCTAAAAATAAGCAACAACTACAACTGATGAGATTCGTAGCGCGCTACACACGGTATTAAAAGACCCACCATAATCCTTAAAATAACGTAGGCCGTATATCAACTGACCAAGTAACGAGACAACAGCTCGATTTCGAAATCGTCAAATAAAACATTGCAAAAACCACTAAGAATTTGATATTATATGATTTCATTTGTTACGTGCTGAGTGATTCAAGTTCAAATATGATTTCATACCTCGTACTTTCAATACTAGTTTCATATTATGTTTGAATTGGCGCTTCTAAAGTGATAAAAATTTCAGTAACCGCAGTAGTAGCTTGGTTACTGATTTCAAGAGCCTGGTTAAAACCAAACTATACCCGAGCTAAAACTAAAGCTCGCCAAAACGGTCTGGTTAGCTTTTGTATTAACCAAAGTATACCAAACGGAACGCCAAAACGTGCCTAATATTCAGTGTGATATGTGTTTTATGTTTCAGTGTTGTGTTTTGTTCATGTATACTACGGTATATGGATTTTCTTTTCTCCACTGCCATGCTATAGTTGTCATAGTCCTTACTGATGGGGGGGGGGGTGTTGATGTGGTGGACACAAGTAGCATTTCATTGCATTGACAAAAGAAGTCAGATAGTGAGTGAGCTGTTAGTTTTTGGTGCATTCAAGAGTTATTTCCCTGCTACCGTAATTGAAAGTATAAGTATACAAATATTTTACAAGACTACAAGTCTGGGATATTTTAGAATAAAGCAAGTCGTGGAGGTACACACTTCACTTTGAACTCATTTTCCCACTAATAATGTTTTTAGGTACTTGGATTAGGTACTTTAATAATAATAAATTATATTTGATACTGGCGACTAGGAAAACTTTTATTCTCTCTTTTTATGCCAACAGAAAGAAAAGTACATAAAAATAGCACAGAGTAAAGAATCCATCAAAGAACTCTACGTTCTCCAAAGAGGTCTTCGCTCATGGCCTCCACACACTCCCTCCCCAGTGGTAACGCTAAGGAAGCGACGGGGGAAAGTCACTCGTCTACCAACTCTTGTGGTGACATTGGGACGAGGCTCAGGATGTTTCAGAGGAGTAGCTGGATCCGGAGTTGGAGATGTTGCGGCAGTGCCCGTTGACGTGGATTGGGGTTCCATGAGAAGGAATGCTGGCTTAAGTCGATCTATGGAAATTGTTTGTGAGCCTGATGGAGTATCGATATTGAAATGTTTGTTATTCCTTGACTGAACACGATATGGTCCGTTGTACACTGGTTGCAGAGGGCGTCGGTATTCATCCTGCCGAATAAACACGTATTCACACTTCATTAGTTCTGGATGAACAAATATCTTGTTGCCAGATTGGTGCTCTGATTGCACAGGTTGAAGTGTCCTGGTTTGTTCTTTCAGCTTGTATAAGAAAATTGGAATATCTTCTGTATTTGAAGTCCATTGAAGAAGTCTGAAGGTAGTTTAATTGGTGTTCCATAGGTCATCTCTGCTGGAGTTGTGTTGTGATTGGGGATGATGTTGGATCTCAGCCCTAGCAGAACTAATGGAAGTTTGGGGACCCAGTCGCTTGTTAGGTGAGCTTTCTGAGATGATTTCAATTGCCGATGCCAGCGTTCAATCATCCGGTTTGCTGCTGGGTGGTATGCTGTAGTTTTGATATGTTGGACGCCAAGTGATTGCGTGAGACATCTGAAGAGTTCACAGTCAAATTGTAGTCCACGATCAGTAGTGATTGTATTTGGGAACTCCAAAACGGGCAATCCAGATTAAGGGTATGGTGGATGCAATGTTTCTGCGGTAATGTCTTTTATTGGAACTGCTTCAGGCCACCGTGAGAACCGGTCGATCATGGTGAGTACATATGAGTAACCTTAGGATGATGGAAGAGGTCCAACAATGTCAATGTTGACATGGCTGAATAGTTCTGTGACTTGCTCATATAGGCCGATAGCGCTGTGTGTATGACGCCAGACTTTTGCTCGCTGGCAAGGGACGCATGATGATGGCTGTATTAGTATGTGTATATAATTCAGGTAAGGATTCAATCAATTTAGGAACTTGGATTAGGTACTTTAATAATCTATCTGTTCTATCCCTGTGTTGGGGGGAGAGGGATGAACAGGTATGTAGATGTATAATTTTGGGGGTGGTTTCCGAAAGGTGCAGTTTCCGGCATTTGTGGAAATTACTAGTGTAAGTGTCTGTTTTAGGGTGAAATATAACGGGGTGCGTTCTTACGGGGTGCGTCTACTCGTTAAGGGATGAATGCTTAGTAAAGAGCTATTAACCTGGCTTACCAATTAAGTGTGAGCGAGCGATAGCGAGCTCATACGCTGAGTCGGCAACTTGGCCGCTGTTGTCTGGCTGCTACTCGAACACAATGAAGTTCCTGACGGTGCAATTCCTGGCCTTCACGGTCAGGGGCAATTAGGACTGAGGGCAGGCTGGGTGTAATGATGTAAAGTGAAATGAAATAAGTATAAGAAGTGTGTTTACTGACCAAGTGTTTATTTGGTCAGTTATGGTGATCTGCTGTCCCTTTCAGTGGTGGGCAGGTGTAAGACAATGTGTACAAGTATAAATGTGGAGTTTGGGCCTGGGATCGTGTAAAATGTGTGGTTTGTGCTGCCGCTGCAGGGTATTTAGCGCGGATTTCTAATGCCTGTAATTCGAGTTCCTGAAGGAGGCGCAGTGTGTTCGGTTATTAAGTCGCTATTCTTGATCTTGAGCTTTGGTAAAAGTGGGGTTGTACTGGCCGACAAATGGTGCGCGAAGTCCCTTAATGTAGTTTTAAATGTTGCCATATGATTTCTACCGACCTTCCCTATGGGGTCGGTATGATGTCTAATGCCTCAAATATGTGTACTGCGTGAGGGGAAAAAAAAAAAAATATATATATATATATGGCGTGCTCTCTAGAGAAAAAATGTCTACCTATTTCCTACTTCTGCTTGGCTGGTTTCAGTACCTCTGCCGATCTACCACGAGGGATCGTTGTTTGAGTACCTGCCCTTAATTTGCGTGGTAGCGGCGCCTCCACCAATCTGTGTGATGCCCGTGGGCCTATCATATCTATGTCTGTGTTCATCAATGCCTGTTGTATACTAGGCCTTCTAAATAAAAAAAATGGGGTGTGTTTTATATGTATGTGACCCTATGTCACGATAATAACCATATGTTTTGTGATTATAGGCATATGTATCATAATTGCCTTCGTGATTCGAAAAAGAGAGAAAGGGGGGGGGGGGGGGGTCCTCCATGGAATATGTCTGTACCCGCCCTTAGTTAGTTTGTGTGTTCGTGTGTAATTGCCTGGATGCCCCTAAGTGCTGGGCGCGTGTGGGAGGGAAGTGGCCGTGGCTTTAGTTGGCAGCGCGGTGTGTGTACGAGGCCGCCTGCTGGCTGGCTCTCTCGCCTGCGCGTGTCTTGTTATCTGAGCGGGCTTATCAATGTCGCATGCTATCGGCACACGCCGCCTAGTGTTTCTTATTGCCGCTGCATACATGTTTAAATTTCTTATCAGTGGTCGGGCTGAAATAATGTAGCCTCCCAAATCAAATCTGTCTGCAATACATGTGTAATATTTTAGTTAGGACCTAATGTAATACCGTCCTCATTTCCTGTGTAAACATCCGTGTTGTCACTGTATGTCTTCCTGTTATTGTTAGTGCCAGTGTCATCATGTTTGTGTATTGATGTCCTGTTCCGCTGTTGCAAAGTTTCTTTTGCAACAGTGTATGGCGTCACGCTGGAATTCACTGTGTTCGCATCGCGCTGTTTCCTGTATTTTGTTTATCGCCTTTGTGTAACTTAATGTCTTCAGCGACATGCAGGAAGAATAACAATTGTGTTGTCACTTATTGCCCGTGTGCCAATATATGTTTGTGTAATAAAAGAACAATTTGCTAACTTGTAACAATTCCGCTACCAAGCTTGTTTTAGAACTTGTTTCCGTGATTCCTTCGCTTTGTGCAATTATCTATTATTTATGTCTTGCAAATCTATTCGGTCTGTGTCCGGGGTAATCTACCTGCCCCTTTACTGAATACGCATGATTTTCGGTCGTTGAAATGTGGTTTTACCATGCTTTGTGTGAGCGTGTGTCTACGCCCATAGTATTCCCCGTGTTCATGAAATATGTCTACCCTGGTGTATTTTTGTGTGATGGAATGTGATTTTGCCCCAGGATGTCTATTCCTGGGCTGTTCTGACTGGTCTTCCTAGTCTGTCTGTTCTCTATCATTGCGCCTATCGTCTCCCATTTCGGAGCGTATCTTGCCCTATTTTCGGGGCATTTCTAAGTGTCCCGCACTGATTCGTCATACCGTCCAGTGTTGAAATGTGGTCTTCCCACTTTTTGCGTTTAATGTCTGCTGGGTCCGTTTATAGAATCCCAGTGTTTGTAAAATATATTTTGTATGTGCCTACCTCTGTGTCCTTGTTTGTGTGAGTGTAGTTTTCGTTATCCCGTGACCCGTGTACCTGAATCGGTCGATCTTCAGTTGGTCAACTTTTCCGTTTGTTTTTTCTTTTGTTGAGCCGCCCGTCCTTATCTAAAATGCGGACCCTATCTTTCGTATCCCGTGTGTGACTGTGTGTCCTCTGGTATCGTAGTCCGCAACTATCTGTCGTTGGCTAACTTGTTATGTTTCCTCTACCGGAGTTTGTAGATTGTCTACTGTGTATGTGCTGTATGATCGTGTATTTGCTAGTGTATACCCTTGACGCGACCGACAATGTATTCCTTGTGCCCCATTTCTGGACCTTCATTTTGTCAATTTTCATCCCATGGCGTGTATGATGGGTGTGAGATGGGCGTATTAGTGCTCCTCAGTGCAAGTGTCCTGTATACCCTTGAACGTCCCTTGTACTTAGATTTCGGGCGTGACTATTGGCAAGAGTATTTTGTGGTCTCCGTAGAGGCCTGGTGTTCCTGATACATTGGTAGTCCCGGGGTCGCTAATGCCCTAACTAGGTTATTATAGCTAATACCATGGAACAGGCCTTCGCACGTGTAAGTCTGACCTGTGTATATATTGTCGACCGTAATTCTACTGAGGCTGTATTATGGCTCTAGTCGCTCAGTGCGTCACGCATTCGGGCTGACTCTGCAACAGCATTGTGTTACCTCATGCGATAACGCCTGCTGCTAGCACTATGCTTCCTGTCCTTCTGTTTACATTTCAAGTGTACCGTGCTCATGTTGTAATCTTGCTACAAATGGTGTGAGCATGTTAAATTATGTTTTCCAAAAGTCCCTCCGTTTCTTTACAATTACCGTGTCTTATTGTTTCTGCCTGTCTCATCTGATGACGCTACATGTGTCAGAGTTGTGTGCTATACTCCCTTAACTTTTCCGATGCCCTGTAAAAGAACCTACGTCTACTTACAATTATTATGTTCTTTGTTTCTGTGTTCTACTGTGTTTTGGTGCATGTATGGCACTTGAGCTTGGTGTCAATGTCTGTGTAGCTCATGTGATTGTGTATGGTACCTCCTGGCCTCTGGTTGCATGTCTGGTAACTAGGTGTATGTGGCAGCTCTGTGTTCGGTTGAGGTTCTCGCAGTTCGAGTCCTACCTCTTGGCTTTCTTACCCTGTCTGTGAGTAGAGTCACTTCCTTTCTTTTTTGCGGCGTTTCCGCCCTTATGTGTGGGTGTTATTGTTCTAGTGTGGTACGCCTTCGTACGGCGGGTGTGTATAGTGTCCTTAATGAGTTTATGTCCATGCCGCGCGTTCACTATGTAATTCACATCAGATACCTTCCTGCAAACCTTGAAGGGACCTGTCCAGCGTGGTAGCAGGAACTCGGACACGTTCTTTTTGTGGGCGGAACTGGAAACCATTACCAGTTGCCCAGGCGCGTAGTCCACGTTTCTGCGTTGACTATCATACCGCTCTTTTTGTCTTTTCTGTGCCGCGATTATGTTCTTCCTCGCGTTCATTCGCGCTATCATCAAATACTCTAACCGGTCTGCGTTGTCTGTGAGGGTATCCTGGGGGATGCATATGTTGTCTATTGGGCTTCTGGATGTGTAGCCATGTAATAGGAAGTGTGGCGAGTGTTTTGTAGCTGTGGATATTGAAGTATTGCAACTGAATGTGATGGGCTGTAGGTAATTATCCCAGTCTGTCCCTGTTTCCCCCGTAACTTTCGCCAGGGCTGTCCCGATGATTTTGTTCATACTTTCTGTGAGCCCATTGGTCTGTGGTGAAAAACTCGTTGTTGTGTATGCCCTTATCCTTAGTATCTCCAGAAACTGTTGGAGTACATTCGAGGTGAAAATAGTCCCTCTGTCGGATAATAGGGTTTGGAAAAGGCCATATTGCGTGACTATTTCGAATAAGAATTCTGCTATACTATTCGTGTCTGCCTTTGGTATGGCCTTTGTGATCATATACCGGGTAAGATATAGCGCTGGATACCCTTCTAGATAACTGTTTTAGAGTTATTTGAGGATAAACTCCCGAACAAGAAACATATTTTTCCGACATTAGTAATACTTTGTAGGGCATAATTCTTACCGCACAGACCAGCGACTGGTTTCACTCGATGCGAAATTGAATACTGTATAGAAAGATATGACTGGTTTGTAGTTAGCACGTTCTTGATATTTTAGAAAAAAGATGGACAAGATATGTACGTGTTCAGGTTTATGGCGAATATCTACTCTAGATTCCATCCGATGCGGATGTCTAACTCTAGGTATCGTATTCTAGACACAACAAACAAGACCACAAACCGTAAAAAATTCTAATCAATGATTTATAAGAGGCCAAATGCGCACGCACATAGACTTAAATACTGTAGATACTTACTTATATACATAATTACATGCATACATACATACATACATTTATTTCGGTGATTCGTATGGGTCTTTGGTTATTTTGACTCTAATTCCCTTTTCTTTTTTCGTGAGATCTGAAACGACTCCGTGAAGCCAATAACTATAACTTACTTCAATTTTCATGGAAGTAATAATAAAAGCTCATTTATGTAGGACATTTTATTACAATAAACAAATTATGAAAATGCATACCAAGGGTAAAATTATTATGTACATATAATGAATTAAAGTTCCTAAGATATTCTCATCTGCCTATTAGCACAGGCAGTACTGCGTACTATACACAAACAAAAAATATTATACCTAATTATTTCCTGTTCTTGAAATCAATGCTTCAATTTTATCCATATCAAAGATAACGTTTCATGATTTACACACACTTATCAGTATTTTACTTCACCTCAGGTTCTCTTATATCCATTGATCTGGTAATCCTGGGAAAATGATCTCATGCAACAAGATTTTCTCGTAGCAGATTTTCAGTTACATAAGCATTTTTTGTCTCCAGAACTTTTCGTCCCTCTTCATTGTTTCTATGTGAATGTCCTTAGACGTCCATACCACAAAATAACATGTTTCCCGCTATGTTATTTACAACTGGCCCTGGTTCTGGAAATAAAAATCATGTGAGTGTTAGAGAGTTATTAATCTGTTCTCTTCTGAATGGCACTGTTCTTGACATTCTCTAGGCTTTTTTGTTTGCTTACTTTCTGCCAAACAAAATCCTTTTAGCTTCTTGCAGGCTTCCAGTATGGTCATATTCCGTGCAGAATAAGGGCAATTGACTTCGATTATAGCGTCATCTCCTATTAATCCCTCTGGGAAGGCACTTAAAAACCATAAGTTTTATGTACGAAAAGACCACATTCTTCGACTTTTCTACCGATTTCTCCTCTAAATTTTGTTTTGCAATTCAGTCATTATCACAGTCATACTGCATTGGTTTTTAGTGAAATTCGCCGTACAGAATGTTTTTTTTGCTACTGGAGCCCATTTCGAAGTAGGTTTCCTCTTGCATACATATCCAAAATTGGATGCCGTAAGTCTGTCCTTTCTAGCTGTGTGCCACTTTTCATTTTCCCTTTGGCCCCTTGTTCATTTTCCAGTTTTTGTATATGGCCTTCACTAAGCGTTAGTTGCTTGATCTTCTCATCACTAAACTCTCTCAACAGTACCTCATCGAAATCCAACTGCATTGATCGGTTTCCATAATCACGTGAGACAGTGTGTTTCATTTCATTAAACTGTTGTAAGGACATTCTTTTCCTTTCTCGCGACGGAAATAAACTTTTTCGGAAAGCGGCTCTTCTTCTCTTTCTGCAGAGTGCAGTGTCCTTCACTATTGTGGAAATTCTTTTTCTAAACTGATTTCATTGTTTTATAGTTCCAGGTTGGCCCAAACTGAAAGACCAGCCCGGCAGCTTTTACCTCCCGTGAATTTTCCAACAAGGGACATATCATTTTCGGCAGCATTGCTGGTGGTGTTTGATACTAGCTGGGAACTTTTTGCAATTAGGGGCTGCAAGCAATGATGCATAAGTTTGGTTGCAGTTAGCTATTTGTCCTCATGTTTTCATTTGAAATCGAACTTGCTTCTCTGAAAAAAGTTGACACAGAAAATAGTTCGTGATTTTGTACTCCTACACTTATGTATTAGAAGTAAAAAACAAACTACACACGTGGCGCGACAGCCCACGAAGGGCCTAGGTCTACCAAGCAACCGCTGCGCTGTTCAGCCATGTAGCCTGCAGATTGCAGGGTGACGTTTAGTCATCCAACTACTACTGTCCCCGATAATCCGGATAGTAGGCTGTCAGAAATCCGCCCCCTCAATCGGATTGCCAATAATCGATTGCACCGGCACAGCTACATCAATGAAAATGGCACTGACAGATACCACCGAGATTAGAGCACAGTAGTTAACATGAAATTATTGTGGAACACACCAAAATATACGGGGGTTCATACTTACCTTTTACTTACCTATTCAATTTAATCTCGGGTCTGGGTTTTCAACTGGATCACTTAATAGTATGCCCTCACAATAACCTCCACCACGATATTTAAAATGAACCAAGTCGAAGACCAGAAAATTTAAACTGCACAATAATTTATTTCACATAAAAAAAAATATTGTAACAAAATTTAACAACAAAATAGTTATGGCTGTCTGAAGCCATTGTCAATGCAACCATGTCCTCCTGTAGGACTGTAGACTTCACATACAAAAATTCAGCTTTCTCTAGCTCAAAAGAACGTAATAATAACAATGCACATTGGAATGGATAAGGGAGCTGGGACGAGACATATAACATTTGTTTCCTTGTTCATGAACTTCATAATTTAGTTCATTGACACACATTTATTAATAACCGCAAGGCCGCTAAGTAGTTGACCTTGACCTCCACCATTCAGTTATCTGGCCACCTGCAATACACCCTAAACAGTGTTGCATGCTTGCTTCGTCAAATGGACGCAGCTGCCTAACCAGTGTCACCATATGCTGGCCAACGCAGAGTCTAGCTCTCATTCAAAACAATTTAAATGCTCACATCTCAACTCAAATATTATCACGCAAAATTTATACAAGTTCCGTTCACATTGCAATGGATTACTCTGTTAATCTCAAATATTATTTAAATGTTTATTCCATTTATCGAATTAGCGTTGTTTAAATGTTAATAGCAAAACGCATAATGTCATATCATAGTGTTCAATAATTATTTATAACATTAAGATTGTTCATAACTTAATCAAACGACAATTGAAAAATGTTTACACGCCTCTATTAATCCCGTTTGTTTCAAATTATTATTATAGATATTTACATAGTTATATACATTATTCATATTTTATTTATATTTGAAATACATTAACCACACGTTTATCCGGTTGATATTTTCTTAAATCGTGGTAATATAATCGACCGATGAAGGTTACTTATATTAAAATTTAAGATTCAGGTTTAATAAGATTTAATAATTATAATTTGTGACGGTAACCTCCATTCAAAATCTATAATTCAATCAATTTATCACTCTTGTTAATTTTAACAGTAACTTCACATGAATAATTTTCAATGGACCTGAACAATACAACTCAGCGGAAACATACCTCGCACAAACACACAAAATTGGCCCATAATTTATCATATATCTCATTATATATGGCATCAAAAACTTCCACAATACACACAAAAACCTCCACTTATAAATTCATCATCATCATCAATATTATTGTGGGAACCTCCTTCACTTATTAAAGGGCATTATTCATCAGCGACTTTTACACGTCCACTGAACTAACGATTATACATCCATAGTTCCTCTTTAAAAATTCTTATATTCATCAATTGTATCGAAAACTGTTATTATATTTAACCTTCGTGGGTTTCATTCATGAAGCGATATGAAGTAAAAATTTGCCAGTCACAAATAAATTTAATAGCAAATACGATTAGACACGCCTCCCTGGTCTATCAAAACGAATTAATCTCATCATAATTATCGCAGTATAAAAATACTATATTCAAGCAAAATTCATTTAACTGCAGAAATAGTCGAATAGAATGCAAATAGACCAGAAAATGCAAACATTATTGTTTCAATCTAGAATTGAGAAAATCTCCTATCAAATGTTCATTACTATAGTGTACTGAATAAATCGTATTCAAAGTTCATATTTCATAAAATTGTCTATAATGCAATGGTATTTCAGAATTGACTAAAAATGTCTGTGTTTCAATCATGTTCATAAAAACGACTAGTATTTCCAAGATCGTCGATAAAGTAGTAGATTTTAACGCTCTAAAATCTTTTAATCATTCTTCTTTCTTGAGGATGACAGAAAATTGGTCAAAGTAATTTACTGGAAAGAATTACTTTAATAAAACGACACGCTGTCTGAATTCAAACTTGCCATAGAAAATCGTTAAATTTACAGTCAAATCGTGACTACAAGTAAAATTCAAATTCTCGAAAGAATATTTAACTTCAATATAAACTGATCCAAAATGTTTAAATATGCAAATGACATAATAATGTCTCAATAAATCGAAGAAAATGGCATAAAGCTGCAAAGTGTACAGAGTACAGAAACATCTAGCAAAAGAATATGGGGCAATCAAATATATGACAGAAAATATGGGAAAGATAGTTGCTCAAATCTCACTAAAAAGGCTCAAATAAATCAAGAAACGTTCACGGCTACCTTATCTGTTGGATTGAAGTTCTAGAAGAAAATTACAAAGAAGACTGCTGCTGGTTCCAATTCACCACAGGATAGATGTGCACCGACCTCGAACCTGGAACCTGCGCCCTCGGAGAATAGGACAGCTTCCTCCTCCGGAAATCGCACTGCTCCGTGTAGACGATAGACATCCTTCTGGCAAAACTCTTCTTTGTGTGCTGGGAAAAACCCTTGCCCCTCTTGAAAGTTCCCTGAAGTTCTTGTAGAAATCAGCCATGAAGTTCATTGCAAATATTTCCGCAGATATGTTCATAATTGTGGAGTATGAATTTATTTCCACTGCCATTTGATGTAATTCAGCGATGGATTACGATGAATGAGTGTAGCTGAATGTTCACTACATGCTCGTCTTTGTAGAATGACGATTATCGAAGCTCCATGTTGCTACTTCACACTACTGACGTATGTCCCAATTGCATTAAAGTTTTAGTCTTCCATCTCCACTTCCATTATAATGTTAGTCGAAAGTACTGCCAGATTGTATAGTTCCATTGTAGAATGTAGCGTTGTATCACCAAATGTAATCTTCAGTATCACGGTTGCAATACACGTGTCTGCCGTAGCGTAGAATGTGGTATTAAAAGTGCTTCTCAGGATTCGAGAAAAACACTTTTCTCTGCAGTCTTTAAATGCGAATATCTTCTGAAGTATTATAATGAAAATGTTCAACTTTCGCACACGCCTCAATATTGTAATGCACTATTGAATTAGTATAAATGCAGTAGCTAATTCTTGATAGATAAACTTGTAGAATCGTTTATGTGTGCGCTCCAACTTCGCCTAGTTTTAGTAACAGTAAAATTGCACTGCTGGATACCCAATACTGTTCGATGTGGTGGGCTCTGCCACGCTTGCTTATGACGATATGCTTGTTCTATCAGAACACGAAGTCAGACTAACAAGTCAGAATAAAACCACGAAGTGCGACCATCCTCTCTGCTGTGCAAGGCCTTTTATCAACTTTGAAGGGGCGTATCCATCCCTACCATAGCTTCTTCTTCCATCATTACTCGAAGTTCCAACTTTGGCTATTCTTGACGGATTTTCAGATTTCAAAAACATATAATTAATTTCTTCAAAATTCCAAATCAATGCCATCACTGAAAATAGTTTTCCACAATTCTGCATGCCAAAAGTTATTAAATATGGTAGTTTCAGTAATCTCCGTCTCCCTTCAAGCTATCATTCATTGGTTCGAGCCTCTCCTCCAATATCGTAACTTCTTCCTCAGCACGTTTACTTGCTTCCCTGCGACTGCGTCGTAAATCTAAGCTCCTTCTCGAACAAAATCGTGACGTCAGCAAGACTCTAAGCTCAGCCAGACTACTTGCTCGAGCGTTGCGTCATCCACGCCTACGTCATGAATATACACGTCACAACTATGACGGCCATAACTTTATTCACATATGCCAATACAGCCACCGTGGTCTCAGTATAATTCAATTTACGGGGGCATTCTCCCTTCACCACGTTTTAAAAACAGTTGCAAATTGTTTTTAACTCTGTTACAAATATCTGAATTCACTTGAACACGAAATTGAATTATTATTGACTTACTCTTGGATAATATTTCTTCAAGTTTCCAGCATTGAACTTGCCATATACGACATCATTCTCATCATCATAGAGTTCATAACAGTTGTTTCCATAAGCATTCGTAATTCTGAACGGACCCATAAATACTATTCCAAACTTGGGATAGATTTTCTTACTCACGTCAGCCTTGACAGGTCTGCGTAGTAATACCAGATTTCCAATTTCTAAGGGAGTACAAAAACGTTTTCCAGCTACTCTTTTCAGTCGTTTTTGTGCTGCTCTCTGGAGTTGTTCTTTCGCTCTGTCAATTCTCTGCTGCCTTCCTAGGTCGGGATCTCTAGGAACGTGGTTGAAAAGATTGTCCCACGGCCTTTCTGGGTTTCTTCCTAGATGAAGTCTCATTGGCACCTCTCCTGTGCTCTCCTGCACTGTAGAATTTAGACACTCCTCAATAAGGGGTACAAATCTCACCCAACTAGTATGATTTTTCGGACAGAAAATTCGACAAAATTTCGAAAATTCAGCCATGTATCTTTCTGAAGAATTCGATTCCGGATAGCGCACGCTTGAAAATATGTGCTTAATACCGAGCCTTTTCATATCTGCAGTAAATTCTAAGGATGTAAACTGAGCTCCATGATCCGATAGTAGATACTCTGGTTTACCAGCTTTTGGAAATACAGCATGTTCCAGTCTGCTTACAACGTTCCTCGTGTTAGCTTTTTGCATGGGACTCATTGTTACAAATTTCGAGAAGACATCCACGGTAACCAACAGGTTCTGATTACCCTGGTATCCCTTCGGACAGGGGCGAAATATGTCCGTCGCCATGAGTTCATTCGGTTTAGAGGGAATCATAGCCTTAGGTTTTCCTTTTAATAGAGCGGAAGCATACTTTGCTCTTTGACATTTATCACATGAACGAATGACATTAGCAATGCTGGAACGCATGTTAGTCCAAATAAACCCCTCTTTAAGAGTGTCAAGAGTTTTATCCAGGCCGGCATGTCCAGTTGCGTGATGAGCTACCCACACTAAATTGACTACAAGTTTAGGTGGCACGACTATTCGGAGCTTTGTATGCGCAGAGTCAGCATACTTACATACGACGTCTCCACTCAAGACAAAGTGTCGTGAATCTCTCTGTGTAGCTGCATAGTCAACATCAGTATTGTCCATGTAACCCTTAAGGAACCTGTACATTTTCCTGATTGGAGCGTGTCTCTTCTGTGACACACCGATTCGGGCTAACCTCCTAACGGTCTCTTGATCTTGCTGCTCCAATTGTACATGGTGTATCTGCACATTTTTGATAGGGTTACGTGATAAAGCATCAGCCAGTAAGTTGTCTTTCCCAGGCTGATGGACAATAGTGGCGTTAAACTGTTGGGTGAACAAAGCCCAACGTGTCAATCTAACACTAGACATGTCAGTTTGCAGCATAAACTGAAGTGCTTTGTGATCTGTAAGAATGATAACCTTGTGTCCCAACAGCATTTTCTTCCACGCTTGCAAAGCTGTTACAAAAGCTAACGCTTCTAGTTCTGTCTTAAAGTAGTTTTCCTCGTGTTTCTTTAATTTCCGACTAGAGAACGCAATGTACTGCTTGTTGCCTGCCTCGTCTTTTTGGTATAAGACTGCACTAATGCCTATTCTTGATGCACCAGACTCAATATAGAACACCTTCTCAAAGTCTGGGTACTCCAGTTTAACGTTGTTTCTGAGCATCTCCTTTGCTTTCTCAAAAGCCTCGTCTGCTGCGGTACTCCATTTCCATCTATTATTCTTCTTGAGTAAGTCATACAGAGGAGCCATAATTTCAGAGTATCTCGGACAGTGGCTGCTGATGAATTGGCATGCGCCTACAAATTCTCTGACTTGTTTCACCTTAGTTGGCTTTGGGAACCTTGTGATCGCATCTACTTTCTGCATGTTCGGATGATATCCATCCTTATCAATAGAATGCCCCAAGTAGTTGATCTCCTTCTTCATGAATTGACATTTTCCAAAATTGACCTTAATATTGGCCTTCCTTAAATTTTCAAACAACTTTCTCAAATGCACTAAATGTTCTGCGGCGTTGGGTGAAGATACAATTAAATCGTCAATGTAGCAGATTACATTTTCCTTTACTTCGTCAGTGAGCTTGCTATCAAGTGCTCGAATAAGTGCTGGTCCACTGTTGACTATTCCAAAAGGCATTCTCTGGAAGACCCATGACGTCTGGTCAAATAAGAATCCAGTGTACTGCATACTTTCTTCTTCCAGTTGAACTTGGTAAAACGAAGATGTTATGTCAAGAACACTGAAACATGCTCTCCCTTTGAACTTTCTAAGCAGATCTCTAATCTTAGGTGGTCGGTCATTTTCTGGAAGAATCTTTAAGTTGATGGTCCGAGCATCGAGACAGAGACGTATCTGACCATTACTTTTCTTGACTACAGTGATGGGGTTTATGTAAGACGACGCCTGTTTTTTTATAATCCCGTCTACCTCCATTTTTCTGATCAACCCTCGTACTTCTTGGTAGTATTTCTCAGGTATGGGGTATATTTTCTTTTGGTAGGGGGTTCCATCGGTCAGCCTTATCTTATACTTATAGTCTTTAATCACTCCAGGCTTTTCATCAAATATATCTTGGAATTCCTTTATCAAATCCTCAAATTCCCCCTGAATTTCTTCAAATCCTTCAGTTTTTCTACTGGGTATTACTGTTAGATTCTCCACTTCATTGATAATGGTATTTAAAGTCTCTTCCCCAAGGTCTATCTCCAGACTGTTTTTCACGTCCTGTTCTTCGATCTCTTCTGTGATCATGTACCCATCATTAAAGCTAATAATCCTATTCTTCATATCAATAATGGCTCCAACTTTCGATATAAAATCGATTCCTAGCACAATGTCGAAATGGATCTTGTTCACCACAATAAAGATCTGTTCATAATTCCTTCCATTAATTTCAAAGTTCAACAACACTTGGATCTTGCATTTCACTGCCTTGTCTTGGAAAATTCCTCTCACTTTGACGGTAGAAGCGGGTAAAACTGGCATGTTTTCTCCCTTTAATAGACTTTGATAGCATTCATCAGAAATGATAGAAATAATTGCGCCGGTATCCATAAGAGCTTTGTACTGTTGGCCATCTATCAGTACAGAAATAATAGGTAAGGCACATGGTCTTTCCTCTTTGACGATTCCTCTCTCTTCTAATAAATCCTCATCAGTTACTTCGTAAATTTCATTGATAGTAATTATGTGTGGTGTGGCAATGTATTCATTGTTTCTCACTTTCGTTGAGAAATCGGCGTTTTTTTTTTGTGTTACCATTTTCAAAGTTCCCCTGCTGGCTTGTAGAAGGACCAGGATCGATCACTAAATCCTGTCTTTTCTTCTGGTTTTCAGCTTCCTTCTCTCGTAATTCCTTCAAATACTGCTGACTTTCTTTCTCTCTCTCTTGATACTTGTCCGGTGTCATAACCTGACCTTGAGAATTTTGATTCCGATTCTGGTACTGGTTATTTCTGTTGTAGTTCCTATTGTACCCATTGTTATTATAATATCTACCTCTTCCGTTATTATAGTTCCCTCTATTGTTATTCCAGCCTCGTCTTTGCTGATATGGACGGTAACCTTGTGATCTGTTGTTGCGAAAATAATTGTTCCTGTGAGGACCTACATTTTCAGTTTTCTCTTCAGCAGGCGTATCAGTTTGCTGAACTTGATCCATGTAGACTGTATTAATGTCTTTGAATTCGTGCCTCTGACCTTTTTGAACCAAATTTGGCACCGGACTCGTGTAATCAAGCCTTCTCAATAGTTCGTCCATACTGGTCAAATCCCTTATATTTGACGATATAATAAGTCTTCTTACCTCAACAGGTAGCATACGTGAAATGGCATCTATTAACTGCTCTGTAAACAATGGGGGTTGTAAAAATCTTAAGCGAGATAACTGGCTCGTGAAGAAATCAGCGTACCGTGTTGGAAGAGTACCCGAATACTTCCTCGAGTATTCCTCAGCTCTTAATGAATTTTGTGCTTCTATTGCCCAGAATCGTTTTATCAGTGCCTCTGCAAATTCATCGAAATTACTAAAAGTGTACCGAAATGCTCTGAACCACTCAAGAGGTCCTCCAGCTAGAAATCTTTCTACGATTCTCATTTCTCTTTCTCTAGGAATATGGGTTTCAATAAAATAGTCTTTCAGGTTTCTGATATACTATATCGGTGTTAGACTATCTGTATTTCTAAATTTCTGAGGCTTGTCCTCAAAGTTTCGGATCACTGTCACATTTCCTGGATATGAATCCATGTAATTCTTCCCACTATCACGATATTTCCATTCAGGTTCAATATTCCTATCCTCTTCTTCTTCCCGGAATCTGAATATACGTTCCTCAGGACTAATATCTCTCTCTTCAGTAGCGAGGTTACATCTTCTCACGTAATTCCTATTATCTTCAAAAGTCAACCCTTCTGGATCCTTATCTGTGATTTCCGTGATGACTTTCCTAATCAACTCTTCTTTATACGTTTCCAACATGCTAGCTTCTCCTAGGTTTAAATTCTGAAGTTTGCTCGTAGTTTCATTGACATCAGAGACAACCTTATGAATTTGTTTCTCTAACGCGGTTTTTAATGCTTGCACGTCCTGGCCCACGTGAGTTCTATCCTCTACCTGCTTTTCGGATAGCGAATCCATCCTTATACTCAAATCCTTTCTAATTTGAACTACCTCATTATTTATATCTACTTGTGTACTGGCTAGTTTTCGTTCAATTCGCTCCTGAATCTGATTGACATGTTCCCCACTTGACTTGTTCCATTCATCTTTCCAAACCGTTACATTTGCAGTTAACATTTCAGCAATATCTACTTCAATGTCTTCCTTAAGTAAACGATTATGATCTAAGACTTGGGTCCTCATGACCTCTACATCATGTTTTAATCCAGCTAGTGAAGCTGTTGTCCTAAAAGACTCGTCAACCAATCTAGTTGTTAAAGCACTAATGTTACGAGTACAAAGCGTTTTTGAAGTTTCAATTTCTCCTCTAACCTTATTAACATCAGTTTGAACTTTGGCAATGTCTACAAAAACTGTATTAACTTCTATTTGCACCTTATTGATATCGCTTTGCATATCATTAATATCAGACTGAATATTATTTATGTCTACTTGAACGTTGGACACGTCGGTTCGAACATTTCTAATCTCTCTTTGAACTTCTTCTACCTTGTCTTGTACAGTAGCAACATCATTCCTAACAACGATTACTTCTGCTCTAGCACATGAAATATCACCCCGGACATTAGCAACATCAAGATTTAACAAAGTAAGATCTTTCTGGACTGAATCAACTTTTCCCTGTACATTGGAAACATCAATTTTAACATCTGAGACATCCTTGTGAATGTCAGTCACGGCATTCTGGACCTCCTGTGTACTGGTCTGTAAACGCGACATGTTATTTTCCAAATTTGCAGAACTGGTCTAGAGATCCTTCAAATTCTCCTTCATCATCTCCTGCATTCGACTAGCATTCCTAGCTTCCATCTCCCTCACACTTTCATTCATGCTAGCTTTCCAACTGTTGGACATCTCCTCCAACATCTTTCTCATACACTCATCTGCCATCTCAATAATATTTCAATAATAGACTGCGTTAGGGACATACATCAAATAGAGCAAGATAAAACAACATCTGAGCAACGCCTTTCACCATATATATAAAGTTTGAGCAATTTTCTGTGTTAAATCTAACTTATAATTAGCTTATCACTAACTTCATAAACACCCCATGTTGAAATAAACTCAAGCACATGTTCAAATTTCTTTGGTTCATTTTAAATATCCTAACATAAATAATTTACATTTACAATCCAAATAGTTTAATTTTATCTTTAATATGACTAAACGTGTCATAAGCCGGTCAAATAAAATAAGACTCCAGATCATAGGCGATTTTTCTAAGTTTCCAGCCTATTTAACCTCTCTCAGGTTGTATAAGATCTGATCGTTTCTGAGTGTAATTTTCCTAATACAACACAACATTTAATCCCTATATAATCACACTCTCAAATTCTACAATTGGCCAAGACATCTAACAAAGAATCAACCTCCCTATTTGAGTCTTCACAATCCCATTGACATCGATAACTTGGTAATCCAATGTTATTCGAGCCACGCGTTGATTGCGCCAATCCTACTGTCCCCGATAACCCGGATAGTAGGCTGTCAGAAATCCGCCCCCTCAATCGGATTGCCAATAATCGATTGCACCGGCACAACTACATCAATGAAAATGGCACTGACAGATACCACCGAGATTAGAGCACAGTAGTTAACATGAAATTATTGTGGAACACACCAAAATATACGGGGGTTCATACTTACCTTTTACTTACCTATTCAATTTAATCTCGGGTCTGGGTTTTCAACTGGATCACTTAATAGTATGCCCTCACAATAACCTCCACCACGATATTTAAAATGAACCAAGTCGAAGACCAGAAAATTTAAACTGCACAATAATTTATTTCACATAAAAAAATTGTAACAAAATTTAACAACAAAATAGTTATGGCTGTCTGAAGCCATTGTCAATGCAACCATGTCCTCCTGTAGGACTGTAGACTTCACATACAAAAATTCAGCTTTCTCTAGCTCAAAAGAACGTTATAATAACAATGCACATTGGAATGGATAAGGGAGCTGGGACGAGACATATAGCATTTGTTTCCTTGTTCATGAACTTCATAATTTAGTTCATTGACACACATTTATTAATAACCGCAAGGCCGCTAAGTAGTTGACCTTGACCTCCACCATTCAGTTATCTGGCCACCTGCAATACACCCTAAACAGTGTTGCATGCTTGCTTCGTCAAATGGACGCAGCTGCCTAACCAGTGTCACCATATGCTGGCCAACGCAGAGTCTAGCTCTCATTCAAAACAATTTAAATGCTCACATCTCAACTCAAATATTATCACGCAAAATTTATACAAGTTCCGTTCACATTGCAATGGATTACTCTGTTAATCTCAAACATTATTTAAATGTTTATTCCATTTATCGAACTAGCGTTGTTTAAATGTCAATAGCAAAACGCATAATGTCATATCATTGTGTTCAATAATTATTTATAACATTAAGATTGTTCATAACTTAATCAAACGACAATTGAAAATGTTTACACGCCTCTATTAATCCCGTTTGTTTCAAATTATTATTATAGATATTTACATAGTTATATACATTATTCATATTTTATTTATATTTGAAATACATTAACCACACGTTTATCCGGTTGATATTTTCTTAAATCGTGGTAATATAATCGACCGATGAAGGTTACTTATATTAAAATTTAAGATTCAGGTTTAATAAGATTTAATAATTATAATTTGTGACGGTAACCTCCATTCAAAATCTATAATTCAATCAATTTATCACTCTTGTTAATTTTAACAGTAACTTCACATGAATAATTTTCAATGGACCTGAACAATACAACTCAGCGGAAACATACCTCGCACAAACGCACAAAATTGGCCCATAATTTATCATATATCTCATTATATATGGCATCAAAAACTTCCACAATACACACAAAAACCTCCACTTATAAATTCATCATCATCATCAATATTATTGTGGGAACCTCCTTCACTCATTAAAGGGCATTATTCATCAGCGACTTTTACACGTCCACTGAACTAACGATTATACATCCATAGTTCCTCTTTAAAAATTCTTATATTCATCAATTGTATCGAAAACTGTTATTATATTTAACCTTCGTGGGTTTCATTCATGAAGCGATATGAAGTAAAAATTTGCCAGTCACAAATAAATTTAATAGCAAATACGATTAGACACGCCTCCCTGGTCTATCAAAACGAATTAATCTCATCATAATTATCGCAGTATAAAAATACTATATTCAAGCAAAATTCATTTAACTGCAGAAATAGTCGAATAGAATGCAAATAGACCAGAAAATGCAAACATTATTGTTTCAATCTAGAATTGAAAAAATCTCCTATCAAATGTTCATTACTATAGTGTACTGAATAAATCGTATTCAAAGTTCATATTTCATAAAATTGTCTATAATGCAATGGTATTTCAGAATTGACTAAAAATGTCTGTGTTTCAATCATGTTCATAAAAACGACTAGTATTTCCAAGATCGTCGATAAAGTAGTAGATTTTAACGCTCTAAAATCTTTTAATCATTCTTCTTTCTTGAGGATGACAGAAAATTGGTCAAAGTAATTTACTGCAAAGAATTACTTTAATAAAACGACACGCTGTCTGAATTCAAACTTGCCATAGAAAATCGTTAACTTTACAGTCAAATCGTGACTACAAGAAGAATTCAAATTCTCGAAAGAATATTTAACTTCAATATAAACTGATCCAAAATGTTTAAATATGCAAATGACATAATAATGTCTCAATAAATCGAAGAAAATGGCATAAAGCTGCAAAGTGTACAGAGTACAGAAACATCTAGCAAAAGAATATGGGGCAATCAAATATATGACAGAAAATATGGGAAAGATAGTTGCTCAAATCTCACTAAAAAGGCTCAAATAAATCAAGAAACGTTCACGGCTACCTTATCTGTTGGATTGAAGTTCTAGAAGAAAATTACAAAGAAGACTGCTGCTGGTTCCAATTCACCACAGGATAGATGTGCACCGACCTCGAACCTGTAACCTGCGCCCTCGGAGAATAGAACAGCTTCCTCCTCCGGAAATCGCACTGCTCCGTGTAGACGATAGACATCCTTCTGGCAAAACTCTTCTTTGTGTGCTGGGAAAAACCCTTGCCCCTCTTGAAAGTTCCCTGAAGTTCTTGTAGAAATCAGCCATGAAGTTCATTGCAAATATTTCCGCAGAAATGTTCATAATTGTGGAGTATGAATTTATTTCCACTGCCATTTGATGTAATTCAGCGATGGATTACGATGCATGAGTGTAGCTGAATGTTCACTACATGCTCGTCTTTGTAGAATGACGATTATCGAAGCTCCATGTTGCTACTTCACACTACTGATGTATGTCCCAATTGCATTAAAGTTTTAGTCTTCCATCTCCACTTCCATTATAATGTTAGTCGAAAGTACTGCCAGATTGTATAGTTCCATTGTAGAATGTAGCGTTGTATCACCAAATGTAATCTTCAGTATCACGGTTGCAATACACGTGTCTGCCGTAGCGTAGAATGTGGTATTAAAAGTGCTTCTCAGGATTCGAGAAAAACACTTTTCTCTGCAGTCTTTAAATGCGAATATCTTCTGAAGTATTATAATGAAAATGTTCAACTTTCGCACACGCCTCAATATTGTAATGCACTATTGAATTAGTATAAATGCAGTAGCTAATTCTTGATAGATAAACTTGTAGAATCGTTTATGTGTGCGCTCCAACTTCGCCTAGTTTTAGTAACAGTAAAATTGCACTGCTGGATACCCAATACTGTTCGATGTGGTGGGCTCTGCCACGCTTGCTTATGACGATATGCTTGTTCTATCAGAACACGAAGTCAGACTAACAAGTCAGAATAAAACCACGAAGTGCGACCATCCTCTCTGCTGTGCAAGGCCTTTTATCAACTTTGAAGGGGCGTATCCATCCCTACCATAGCTTCTTCTTCCATCATTACTCGAAGTTCCAACTTTGGCTATTCTTGACGGATTTTCAGATTTCAAAAACATATAATTAATTTCTTCAAAATTCCAAATCAATGCCATAACTGAAAATAGTTTTCCACAATTCTGCATGCCAAAAGTTATTAAATATGGTAGTTTCAGTAATCTCCGTCTCCCTTCAAGCTATCATTCATTGGTTAGAGCCTCTCCTCCAATATCGTAACTTCTTCCTCAGCACGTTTACTTGCTTCCCTGCGACTGCGTCGTAAATCTAAGATCCTTCTCGAACAAAATCGTGACGTCAGCAAGACTCTAAGCTCAGCCAGACTACTTGCTCGAGCGTTGCGTCATCCACGCCTACGTCATGAATATACACGTCACAACTATGACGGCCATAACTTTATTCACATATGCCAATACAGCCACCGTGGTCTCAGTATAATTCAATTTACGGGGGCAGTACATGTAAAATATAAGTGAAATCATAACTGTTGAGTGCATCACCGATTCTCTAATGCAAGCGTAAAGAAATATATAATTTCAAATATAAACTAGGAAAAAACTTACGGATGTGTAGAGGTGTTTTTCTTTTTTTAGGGCCTGACTTCCTTTTCTTGGTACTTAGTCGCATTCTCCCCTGGGATTTAGTGGAACGCCCTTGAATCGGTTTTGGTAGTGGCTCCATTTTTCAACAAAAACGAAAAAATAACTCCATGTGATGACCGTAATGCTCTCCACCAGTCGTTGCCTACCTATATGTACATGTATCTATTCCACCAGAAATCCTGTCCAAAAAATAAAGTGCCTAAAATAGAACACCTAACGGGCATTAAAAAATAATACTGTTGCAGGTAAAACAAATTAAACAAAAAGAAATTAATGAGATCGATGAACAAGGAGTCGTAACTAGGAACTGGTAAAATATCAAAGGATCACTCAGAAATATTCAGACCTTGACAATAATTCAGAACTAACCAGCACGGTCAATCGCAACATTGGACTAGATGCTCGGAAATTCCATACCGTCTGGCAAGATTGTCGGTCTCTCAAATCACTCGACCTCCGCTCCCCTCGCCTCCCCCTAACCCTCCCCCAACCCGCTCTCCATGACCTTGTTCTACTGCCACGCCTTGTTGCAAATACAGTAACACTTTTATTCACAAACTTCCCAAAGTGATCCCGACAAATCTATTCAACCTATTTAGGTTTTCGATGCGGCTTTGGAATCAGTGAGTAAAACTCAACTCTCCTATTACCCGTTTACATTCGAATTTTAATCAGATATATGAAAAACAAACAACTACTTTCCTGTTTTTTAAATTAGAAAGTGAGAATCGAGTGCATGCACTTCCTCACAGCATTTAAATCCCTTCTTGCACAGCATGTCGATGATTGACTATGTCTTCTGTTAATGAGCAGAGAATTCAAATTAAAGATTTCTAACGGTACATTCATCTTCTTCATGCCGAATGTCTACGACTGCTTTCTCACAACGGTGCGTCCGATTGGTACACCCACAATCTTTATTTTTCTCAATTTTCACTGGATTTCCCTCTGTTAGACTTACTTCCTTACTTAATTCCTGTCGCTCCTTCCGGAGCATAGGGCCTTGGCGAAATTTCTCCACGCAGTACGGTTCCTGGCTACTCTCTTCACTTCACACCATGTCTTGTCCACCTCTGCAATTTCTTTTTCGATCGTCCTCTTCCAGGTCTTCTTAGGTCGACCTCGCTTCCTGACGACCTGAGGATTCCAGTCTAGCACCGCCCTCTCAACAGCTCCGTCCGGCTTCCTTAGTGTGAGCCCAATCCAGCGCCATTTCCTCTCCTTGATCTGGATGATAATCGGTTGTTGATTGGTGATGGTCCAAAGATCTTCATTTGAGATTGTGTCCGGCCACCTCACATTCATGATGCGACGCAGACATCTGTTAATGAACACCTGTAGCTGGTTGGTGATCGGTTTTGTGACTTTCCATGTTTCTAAGCCATAGAGAAGAAACGACTTTACGTTCATATTGAAAAGGCAGAGCTTGGTCTTCCTGAAAATGTTTCTGTTTCTCCAGATGGGGTAGAGCTGCACAAACGCACAATTTGCCTTCCTGATACGGCACTATTAGTCCGGTGGCTTAACGCCATATATTCAACCAATTGTGCAAATCGAGGTAAACGCTATTTTATTTTTTGTTACGTTAAGGGGTCCATAAGGAACATTTTCAGCCACGGGGCATTCTGTACACCCCCTGGTTAAGTTTTTACAGCCCCCCAAACATGGTGATGGGGAGCATACTCTTATTTTATGGGTTAAAAATTCGTAATTATTTTTTATGGGCAAAATTAATAAAATTAGTATCATTCCCGATGTTAATGAGGGCAAGAAGATCATTTTGGGGTCATTCTTCTTGTCGGGGGAAGGGGGGTGTCGCTACAGGGGGCGGGGTGTCAAAACCCGTAAAACTTGGCTGATGCATATCATTTTCAAGGTATTTTGGGGCGTAGAATTCATTTCTGCGTTAGTTTTTCTTCTAGGGGGAAAGGGGTGGGATCAGTGAATCGTGGGGAGTGGAACTACGGGGGTGGTGCACACACTGATATCAAACTGGTGCTTATAACGATTCATATTCAGCCACGAAAATCACACTTACCCTCCAGCATTCTCTGAAAATAGTAAATTACGATTTGGAAACAAAGCAACCCTCTTGACATGCTTGGTACTGTAAGGACCACAATTGTAAGGACCACAATTAACTTTTTATTTTTAAGAGTTGGCAAGATATATTTACGTACTTTGAAAATGAAAAAAACGTTAGTGCAGAAACATGGTGGGAAACAAAATAGTTGATGTACAGTGCTTATATGTGTATTAATTTGTAAAAGTTTATATGTATTAGTGTGTAAAAGTTTATAAATAAAAATAGTGTTAAGCTCAGTGTCGACGGTTAAATATTGGGGACCCCGACGAGATAAAGAGAAGAAAAGTGTCGACAAACGAGACCCGAAATCTGGTTCTATCAGGTGTATTTGCAAAATTATTTTAAAAGAGCCTAAATTTAATCACCTAGTGTCTCAATTAGAACCTAAATACACTGAAAATATTTGGGACATTATTAGAAGTGCGGAAGTAAATAAATACTAATTGGCCAAGGAAGGTTTACTGAACATTTTCAAGGAAAGCAAAGATAAACTTATTAAGAGACTCGTTACTGGAATTGATTTAGGAGACCAGACACCTAGTCAATTATTGCGTAAGATGCAAGCCTTAGCAGGGATCGATGTATCAGAAAAAGTTCTTAAGACTCCCTGGTTAGAAAAACTCCCGGATTCAATAAAGAATATTCTGATCGTCAGCGACGAAGGGCTTGAAAAAGTGGCTATAACAGCAGATAAAATAATTGAAATGAATCCCCGTAACGAATTAATTGCAATGAAAAGTGACTCTTGTAAACAACTGGATGTTCCTGTTACAATGCGCGATCTAATGGACAGAATTTCTGAACTAGAGCAACTAATAGCTGCCTTATCCACTGGTCATCAGGTTAGGCCACGCCATAGAAGTAGTGAACGCCGACGACGTGATAATAGTCGTAGTAAATCACGTACTTATAGATACAATCCCAGGGGCAAGTACTGTTATTACCACTTCCGATTTGGACAACAGTGTAAATTGGAGAAATGTGCACCTCCACAGCTGGTTCGAACAGGGAAACGCCGCCCAGCAGCAGAATTAGCGGCAAGTTCTGCTACCCAAGTCCATTGTCGCAAAACCCACCTATTTGTAACCGACAGAAAAACGGGATTGCAATTTTAAGTTGACAGTGGGGCTGATGATTCGATAATACCGAGCAACTCCAAAGTTAATACAGATTCGCAATATAAATTGTATGCTGCCAACGGAACCGAAATTCCTACATCTGGAATTGAACTCCATACCATTGATCTAGGATTACGACGACAATTCCAGTGGCCATTTGTGGTTGCGAAGATTAATAAGGCTATATTGGGAGCAGACTTCTTGCATAAATTCCACTTGTTAGTAGATGCCCACAATACGATATTAATAGATGATATAACCAAGCTCTGGACCAAGGGCGAAGTTATGTTTTTCTCAGATGAAAATGTAGTCAGTACAATGAGCCAAAACACAAAATTTACACATCTATTGTTGCAGTATCCGGACATAGCTAAACCTAATTTGGTACCTGGCAAAATTAAACATGATGTCCAACACAGCATTACCACTGAAGGTCCACCCGTGTTTTGAAGGGCAAGACAATTAGATCCCAAGCGCACGGAAATGGCAAAACAAGAATTCAAATACATGTTGGACAATGGCACAATAAGGCCACCTAAATCATCATGCGCTAGTCCTCTTCAACTGGTGCCGAAGAGGGATGGTTCGATTCGTCCGTGTGGAGATTATAGACGATTAAATGAAAGAACAGTTCCCGATCGTTATCCTCTTCCTAGGATAGAAGATTTTCACTGTATTTTGCAAGTAAAGAACACCTTTTCTAAAATCGATCTATTAAAGGCTTATCATCAGATACCCATTGCTGAAGAAGATAAACATAAGACTGCAATCATCACACCATTCGGACTGTATGAATTTAATGTAATGAATTTTGGTCCGCGGAATGCACCTTCTACCTTCCAACGATTCATTAATGAGGTTATGCATGGACTGGATGTTGTATTCTCTTACCTGGATGACATTTTGATCGCCTCATCCAGTAATGAAGAACACCGAGCACACCTGGCACTAGTTCTAGAGCGACTGTCATAGTATGGCCTTCGAATCAACATATCAAAATCATTATTTGGTGCGAATGAATTAGCATTCCTAGGCTACTGGGTTACTCCAGAGGGATCTCGTCCCCTACCTGAGAAAGTACAAGCAATTTTGGAGTACAAGTTACCTAGTAAACTTCATGAGCTCCGCACATTCCTTGGTGTTGTCAACTTCTATCGCCGTTACCTTAAAGATGCAGCACAAACTCAGGCTGTATTACATAACTATCTTAAGGGAGCGAAGAAGAAGGACAACAGACTCATTCAATGGACTGAGGAAGCTAAGCAAATATTTGAGAATTGTAAAAATGATATCGCATACGCTGCATTATTAGCGTTTCCCAACCCGGACTTACCTCTAGCACTTTGCACTGACGCGTCTGATGTTGCTGTCGGTGCTGTACTCCTGCAACTGAAAATGACAGGTGGAGGCCAATTGCTTTCTTCTCACAAAAGCTGAGTCAGGCAAAGAAGGTTTATAGTACCTACGACCGAGAATTGTTGGGAATTTACCTTTCTGTAAAGAAGTTCAAGCATTTACTTGAAGGACGAGAATTCATAATCCTCACCGATCATAAACCACTCATGTTTGCTTTCAAGCAAAGCAATGAAAAGCATCTCCTAGGCAGATGAGACAGTTGCAGTATATCTCACAATTTTCAACTGATCTCCGTCATGTCAGCAATGTTGTTGCGGACGCCCTTTCCAGAGTTGATGAAATAGCAATAATAGATTATGATGAGATTGCCAAGATCCAGCTAAAAGATCATGAATTGCAGCAACTCTGGACAGGCAACAACTCCCTAAATTGCAAGCAATACCAACTACCATCTCTTTGGTGCGACACTTCCACTGCAAATATCAGACCTTACATTCCTAAAGCATTTCGTCACCCAATATTTCTACATTTTCATGGGTTAGCCCATCCTGGCATACGGACTACCGTGAAGCTGTTGACTAGTAGAGTCATTTGGCCGAATATCACAAGTGATGTGCGACAATGTGTGTTAGCTGCCACAAAACCAAGGTCACTCGCCACACAAGATCGCCTCTTGAAAACTTTGAAGAACCCGATGAACGCTTCAGTGTAGTGCACATTGACCTCATTGGACAGCTTCCACCCTCTAACGGTATGACTTATTGCTTAACCTGCATTGGCCACTTCACATCCTGGATGGAAGTCATACCCCTGGAAGACAGTGTCAAAAGCTTTCTGCCATCACTGGATTGCAAGATTTGGCGACACATCTCGCGTAATCACTGATCAAGACACTCAATTTAGATCACAATTGTTTAAACAATTTGGCCATAGTATGTGGAATGAAACTTCAGCACACAACACCATACCATCCACAGTGTAATGGCAAAGTTGAGCGACTGCATAGATCCCTGAAGTGTGCGATCAAGGCTCACAACTCTTCTAAATGGACAGAAATCTTACCTACTGTCCTATTGGGTCTACACACTGCACTACGAGAAACGTCAAGCCACTCTATTGCACAGATGGTTTACGGTAAAACCATTAGACTGCCTGGTGAATTTTTTGAGGAGCCAATTACGAGGATTGACTCTGATTCGTTTGCATCGAACTTGCAAAAGCAGATGCTGAACCTGAAACCTGCCAGATCTAAATATAGCACATCGAGATCAGTGTTTGTCCCAAAAGACCTTCAGACATGTTTCCATGTGTTTGTGAGATGTGATAGGGTCAGAAAACCATTAGAACCTACATATGATGGTCCCTTCCCTGTCATAACAAGACATGAAAAATACTTCACCATCGAGAGCAAGTGTAAACACATAAATGTGTCAGTAGACATACTTAAGCCAACATATATTGTTTGCTCTCAGGGAGAATTATATAGTGTTTTATTTCCACAGTTGGTAACAGATACATTTATTATGTTTAGGTTGGCAGCAGTGACCTGGACAGAGAGTGAAGTTGCCATCATGGCTGAATGTGTTTGTGTTTCGGAGCAGCAGCTCCTTCGCATATCAAGTGTTGTGTCTTTTGTAACATGTACATTTTTGTAAATACAGTCCACTAGAGTTAATTCGACATTTTCATTTATCCCCTGATGTTTCATCTGGGGCACGTATGTCGCAAACAGACATATGTTTTGGTCCAACACGGGCAGGATTCCCGCTATATCAACTGACGCCATGTGGTCTCGACAACCGCTAAAACTGCTGTATTTAAGTGAACCAGTGCGAAATACGTATGTAGAGACAATACTAGTACATTATTGTGAACAATGCAGGCGCAATTGCAATTTATTTATCAATGTTTGTGAGTTCGATCTAACTTATTTTGAAAAGTGAGCATTGTGGCTGCGAAACAAAGCCACCAGTGTGCTTTGGCTTCGTGTCGCTTCGGCTAGCATCGGTAAGCTTCGATACACGTGCTGATGGCAGTGCCAGCAGGCAGCGCCAGCAGGCAGCGCTCGCCAGCCTGTTTGATTCATGTTTACAACGCGGCTGTTGTAATACAAGGTTAATATTTGAATAAGTTAATTCATGCAGCGGGACTTGCAAAATTAATCATGATGAATTGTATATTCGTAAAAGCATATCCAGTATTGTGAAAGTTTCGGTGTGCAGTTGAAAGCATCAATGGACGCAGTTCCATTCAGTAGTGCAGCCTTCGATTCCTGACGGACACAGTTCCATTCAGCAGTGCAGCCTTCGATTCCTGACGGACGCAGTTCCATTCAGCAGTGCAGCCTTCGATTCCTGACGGACGCAGTTCCATTCAGCAGTGCAGCCTTCGATTACTGACGGACGCAGTTCCATTCAGCGGTGCAGCCTTCGATTCCTGACGGACGCAGTTCCATTCAGCGGTGCAGCCTTCGATTCCTGACAGACGCAGTTCCATTCAGACGTCCTGACTTCGATATCCAACCGTTTGGTGACGACGCAGACTGAAAGAACCTCTACACCAGATAAGTTAACAAAGGCATTTCATAGCAATTCCTTCCCATACCAAGCAATCCTTCCTGTGCATGAACCATTTTAAGCATGTCTACTGAACGTGAGATAAAGTCACTGACCAAGCGCAGAGGTGTTCTCCGAGCATCCCTCACGAGACTCCATACCCAAATTAATGAATTTAATAATGAGACTCCTGCTGAAGTATTAAATGTGAAGAATGAACGTTTATTAGCTCTATTACCAGAATTTAATGAAATTCAAAGCAAATTGGAGGATTTGGATGACAAAAATCTTCATGAGCAGGTCCGGTGTGAATTCGAAGATGATTATGATGAACTTAGGGCTAAGCTACAACAGTTACTAAATACCCATTGCACACATGCCTCATCTGTCTCTAGCAACGGTAGAGAATCTACAAGTAGTAATACAGGTTCGTACAGTTTGCCCAAGATACGGTTACCAGAATTTTTAGGTGATGTTACACAATTCATGCATTTCCATGACCTGTTTGATTCATTAATACTGAAGAATCAGTCATTGGGTAATGTTGAAAGGTTCCATTACTTAATGTCAGCACTGCGTGGCAATGCTCATCAACTCATTCAAAACATTCCTCTTACTGCAGATAACTTTGAGCTAGCTTGGGAAACGGTCTGCAAGCGATACCGCAATTCAAAGGTAATAGTAAATGCACATATCAAATTACTGTTATCTCCAGATATCGTCCAAAGGGAATCATCTTCTAGTCTACGCACACTTTTGAATCAAGTTCAGTCCAATTTAAAGGCTGTTGAGTCTTTGAATTTGAATATTCCCCTACATGAAATCATAATAGGTCAAATCATACTTGACAAGTTACCTGAAGCCACACGTAAGCAATGGGAAATGAGCAACAAATCCAAGGAACTATCTACACTTACGGAATTGTTAGAATATCTTGAAAGGCGGGCTCAAACCCTTGAATTAATTGATTTTTCACCTACTAAGGGTCACAGTGATAAGATCAGCAGATTGTCTCAAGATAAAACTTCTAAGCATGGTTTCAAGCATGAGAAACAACCATTTACAAGTAGTTCATACATTGCAATTAACAATAATTGTGAAGCCTGTAAGGGGCAACATCCAATCTTCAGATGTGATAAATTTTTAGGTTATGATGTTAATCGTAGATACAACCTAGTTAAGCAGCATAAGCTTTGCTACAACTGTTTGCATGAATCACACGCTATAAGTTCTTGTCCTTCGAAGTCAACATGCAAAACTTGCAACGGTCGTCACAACTCACTGTTGCATTTTGATTCAGGGAATCAGCAATTCAATGCCAACTCGTCTAAACAGTCTCAGCAAGGAGCTATCAGCAGATGCTCAAACCCCGAGTCCAACCAGGCTCACAATGCTCAAGTTCGTGGTAACTCCTCCAGTTATTGCACCATGAAACTCAAACCACAAACTCAAGTTCTACTTTCTACAGCAATAGTAAAGGTAAAGGATAGTGCTGGTAGGCTACACTTAGCTCGTTGCTTATTGGACAGTGGCAGTCAAAGCAATTTTGTAACCGAGAGTTTGGTTCAAAATTTGGGCTTAAGAAAGGCCAAGAATCTCACACCCATCGAAGGTATTTCTCAGTCCATGTCTGAAGCCAAGTATAGTGTGAGCGTTGAAGTGCATTCTTCCATAAGCAACACACGTCACAATGTTGAATGTCTGATCCTATCCAAAATTACAAGCGACATGCCTAGTCAGCAGGTACCCTATGAAGAGTGGGAGCTCCCTGATGATATTCAGTTAGCAGATCCAATGTTTTATGCCCCAGCCAAGATAGACATGCTTCTCGGTGCTGATGTATTCTTTAGAATTCTACAGAGGGGACACAGGACGAGACCAGGGAAGTTTCCAGTCCTACAAAACACAGATTTTGGATGGATTGTGTCAGGTTCATATGAATCCACCTCGAGAAATAGAAACAGTGCAGCAGGAACGTTTTTCCTTCGTAATGATGTTCACCTTCATAACCAAGTACAACGATTTTGGGAGATCGAAGAACTTCACGAGCCAGTCAAGTCGCAAGAAGAGATTGAATGTGAACAGCATTTTTCTGATCATGTGACACGAGATGCATCTGGGAAATACATAGTCAGACTACCATTTAAGCAGGATCCAAGTATATTAGGCAATTCTTTACAAACAGCTACTAGCAGATTTCAATACCTTGAGCGTAGGCTTAACAATGATACGCAACTGAAGGTAGATTATGACCAGTTTCTCACTGAATACCAGGAACTAGGTCACATGGATATTGTTAATTCTAGTATGGCAACATCGGTAGCATACTACATGCCGCACCATCCGGTATTCAAGAAATCCAGCACTACTACAAAAACTAGAGTTGTCTTCGACGCTTCTTGTAAATCGAGGTCAGGAAAGTCACTTAATGATATTTTAATGACGGGTCCTACTATTCAACAAGACTTATGTTCGATTGTCGCTAGATTTAGAACTCACGCCATAGGCTTTACAGCTGACATCGAGAAGATGTACAGACAAGTTAAGGTTGATTCCAGAGACAGCAGCCTTCAACGCATCCTTTGGAGAGCTTCTCCTAATGAGCCTATCAAGCAGTATCAACTTCAGACGGTCACATATGGCACATCATCAGCTCCATTTCTAGCAATAAGATGTTTAAGGCAATTGGCATATGATGAGGGACAACAGTATCCGCAGGCAGCATCTGTCCTTCTTCGTGATTTTTATGTAGACGACTGCATTTCAGGAACAAGTAAGGTTGACAATGCATTACTCCTACAACGTGAACTGATCCAATTGTTATCCAAGGGAGGCTTCAAGCTCCGCAAGTGGTGCTCTAACCATCCAGCATTGTTAGAGGCGGTTCCAAAAGACTGCAGAGAAACGCAGCTTCCCCTTCAGATTGATTCTGGAGAAAATATAAAGACTTTAGGTCTACTTTGGCATCCAGCGACAGACAAACTACAGATATCCAGTGGTGTGCAGAAAGAACAAGGAAGTGGATCTCCAGTGACCAAACGCAAGGTGTTATCGATTGTGTCGTCAATTTATGACCCTATTGGGCTAATCAGTCCTATTGTCATCGCATTCAAGATGTTTCTGCAGCAACTATGGCAAGAGAAGATAGGATGGGATGATGAACTTCCAACGAATCTTCTTACAAGATGGCGTACTCTGCATTCTCAAATACCCTTGATTGACAATATATATATTAACAGATTTGTGCTTCAAGAAAATTGTACTCAGGTGCAGTTGCATGGCTTCGCTGATGCATCCTTGAAGGGCTACGGTGCATGTTTATTCCTACGCTCGTCAACAGATCAAGGTCACGTAATAACACATTTCCTGTGCTCCAAGTCCAGAGTGGCTCCACTGAAACAGATCACGCTACCCAGACTAGAGTTGTGTGCAGCTGTACTATTGTCACAAGTGGTTAAAAAGATGTGTCATGTTCTCAATATTGAATTCCATAGCATTCATCTGTGGACAGACTCAAAGATTGTTCTCGCATGGTTAGCAGGTGAACCGTCAAAATGGAAAACTTTTGTTGCGCACCGTGTGGCTGAAGTTCAAGGCAATACTTCAGTCAAGGATTGGAAGCACGTAGCATCAGCAGACAATCCAGCAGATCTAATTTCTCGAGGAACTGTTCCTACAAACCTTTTAAATAATCATCTTTGGTGGCATGGCCCTGAATGGCTACAGTGTTCGGAACGGAACTGGCCCACTTCCAGTGAACAACCTGAATCAGAGATTCCTGAGCAACGCAAGATAGTGCTTAGTTGTTCAGTCCACTGTAATCCTGCAGACGTGCTCACAAGATTTTCTTCCCATCTCAAGCTACAAAGAGTGTTAGCATACTGTTTAAGATTCGTGCACAACACGAAACACAAACACATTCAGCCATGATGGCAACTTCACTCTCTGTCCAGGTCACTGCTGCCAACCTAAACATAATAAATGTATCTGTTACCAACTGTGGAAATAAAACACTATATAATTCTCCCTGAGAGCAAACATACTCCCCACCTTGAAATACATGGATTTCAATAATCTGAAATAGAAACACTGAAATGTTCCAATGACAAGGACATAAAACACTAAAATATTCACTAAGTTAAAACACTGACATATTATCAGTCAAAATTATGTGTCTGCTCAATTGGTAGCGGAGCTACCTTGACACCAGGTCACTTCCTTATAGGCGAACCCCTCACGACTCTTCCCGAACCCGATTTAACATTATGTAAACGGCCTTTGTTAACTAGATATAAGGTTCTGCAACAAAGACTCCAATCCTTTTGGAAGAGATGGTCATTAGATTACCTCACCCATCTGCAACAGCGCAGCAAATGGACGACCTCCTCCAGCAACGTATCACCAGGTACTGTGGTGCTGATACGGGAAGACAATGTTCCCCCACTCCAGTGGCCCCTTGGTGTTATCACAGAAGTGCATGGTGGTAAAGACAATGTGGTAAGAGTGGTTTCAGTGAAGTGCAACAGTGGTATTTTTAAACGACCAGTTTCCAAGGTAGCTCCGCTACCAATTGAGCAGACACATAATTTTGACTGATAATATGTCAGTGTTTTAACTTAGTGAATATTTTAGTGTTTTATGTCCTTGTCATTGGAACATTTCAGTGTTTCTATTTCAGATTATTGAAATCCATGTATTTCAAGGTGGGGAGTATGTTTGCTCTCAGGGAGAATTATATAGTGTTTTATTTCCACAGTTGGTAACAGATACATTTATTATGTTTAGGTTGGCAGCAGTGACCTGGACAGAGAGTGAAGTTGCCATCATGGCTGAATGTGTTTGTGTTTCGGAGCAGCAGCTCCTTCGCATATCAAGTGTTGTGTCTTTTGTAACATGTACATTTTTGTAAATACAGTCCACTAGAGTTAATTCGACATTTTCATTTATCCCCTGATGTTTCATCTGGGGCACGTATGTCGCAAACAGACATATATATTGCAGAAAGAATATGAAGCAGTAAAGGAGCTTTCAAAGTCAGCAAAGGATACTCAACTCCAACAATCCACAAATGAACCTTCGCCAAATACCAGACTGTCAACATCTGGAAGAACTATAAGGTGTCCAGTTCGATTTTTAGAGAACGTCATCTCTGTGAAGAATTCTTGAAGTGATGTATCAAGTTCGTAACTGTGTTACTGGTGGGGGAGTAGTGTAGGGACCACAGTTGTAAGGACCACAATTAACTTTTTATTTTTAAGAGCTGGCAAGAGATATTTACGTACTTTGAAAAAGAAAAAAAAACGTTAGAGCAGAAACATGGTGGGAAACAAAATAGTTGATGTACAGTGCTTATATGTGTATTAATTTGTATAAGTTTATATGTATTAGTGTGTAAAAGTTTATAAATAAAAATAGTGATACTAGCTCAGTGTCGACGGTTAAAGTACCTGACGAAGAAAATCCAGAGCAGCAGTGCCTCGACTTTGACATGTTGGTGATTCATGGTGCCGTCGCAGTCAATTACATCTTTTCAGATCCTGGAAGCACCTTCGCCGATTATGGGAGGAAGTTCCTTTCTTACATAAACAGTCCTGCGTATTTGAAAGCGCGAAGGATTAATGTAGTGATGGACGAATACGTCAGTACATCATTGCAGTCTGCTTTAAGAATGTAAAGGGGACAAGGAGTTCGCCAAAAAATGGAGCCAACAAAACAAGTTCCGAAAAAATGGTCAGACTGTTTGAGATGCACTGCGAATAAACAAGAGTTTATTCGAAGAAGAATCCATTGCAGGTTGTTCGCGTATCTTGCTAATTACATCAGCACGTCAGCATTTTACTGAAAAGTTGTCGTCACGCAACAAGAAAGAGTTCTTTGCAATGTCCAAAGCTATTTATCAGGATTGATGCCTTGCAATCACGAAGAAGCTGACGGCAGAATGTTTCTACATGCCGCAGACGGCGCAAGACAAGGATGCAGTAGAATCTGGATCAGGGCAGTAGACACAGACGTCGTCGTGTTGGCTACTGCCTTGCTGGATAATCTCCATGGACGTGAACAGCTGTGCGTTGGATTAGGCACGGGGAAAACGTGTCGATTGCTGGACATCCGTGCTATTGCACATCACATAGGACCGGAGAAGTGTGCTGGGTTGTTGGCGTTTCACGCCTTCACAGGTTGCGATACAACGTCATCCTTCAGCAGCAAGGGAAAACCTGGGCAGCCTGGAAAGCTTTTCCTTTTTGTATAAAGAGCTTTCGTTTTACTTTATAAGAATACCAAGTAACCGCCAAAAACCTCTGATTTTTTGGTAAAATGTACCCGAATTCGGTCTGCGGTAAAAGTGTACCAGGAAATTGTGACCTGTTCATGCAGATCGACGTGCAGTACAACTCGGTGCGGTTGTGCAAAAGCAGGTCTTCCTTGCACTTCCCTTTGCAAATGTCGTGGTTGCGAGACGTGACGTATCGGTAAGGTTCTTAATTATTACTGTAACCTTCTCTTGTTGTTTCAAGAAATACGAAATTTTTATCGACTTCTTTTCTTTCCAGGGTACCAGTAATTTCCATTTGTGTACACAGTATTTTCGAAGAAGAAGTTATCGTCAGAAATTTTGATTTTACTGTATGGTATTTTGATTAAACAAATTATCCAAAGAATAAATAATACTTAACAACACTACTGTCAAGCATAATATTTTTGCAACAGCATCCTTTAACCACTGCTTTTGATAACCTAAATACAAAATGACCTCGGAAATGAATTCTACACGCCTAAAAACTTTGGAAATGAGTCGATATGAGCAGATGTTTGCTGTCATTGTGTGCACCACCCCCGGAGTTCCGCCCCGTGGGATTCACTGCCCCCACTCATTACCGCTTAGAACAAAAACAAACTCAGAAATGAATTTTGCGCCCCAAAACACCTTGAAAATGATATGCATCAACCAAGTTTTACGGTCTTTGAACCCCCGCCCCCTGTAGTACCGCCCCCAAAATTGTCAGCCCCCAAACCTACCCCTTAGAACAAAAACTATCCTAGAAATTAATTCTACACGCCCAAAAAACTTTGAAAAAATCAATATAAGTACCAGTTTGCTATCATTGTGTGCACCGCTCCCATAGTTCCGCCCCCCCATGATTCACTGCCCCCAGCCTTTGCCCCCTAGAACAAAAACTGATCCAGAAATGAATTCTACGCCCCCAGAATACTTTGAAAATGATATGCATAAACCAAGTTTTACGGATTTTGACCCCCACCCCCTCTAGCACCGCCCCCTGTCTCTGACAAGAAAAATGACCCCAAAAATTAATTCCTTGCCCTCATAAACGTCGGAAACGATACCATATTTATTAATTTTGCATATTATTATTATTATTATTATTTATTTATTATTATTTATTAAATCGTTACAAATACACACATTTTACAAAATTCATAATATCTGTACACATTTTATGAATTTTCTTGCACTTCCTACTCATTATTTAATCTGTAAATTTACAATTATTAAATTATATTGTTACAATATGATAAAGACAGGTCGAAATATGATATCAAATTCATACAGAGCAGGAAGAGATATCACAATATGCCACTAAAAGGTGCAACCTTGTGTGTGGCATGCATATCGTTGATTACTATTTCTAAAAATTGTATAATGGCTTAGCCGAATAACACGTTCTATGTAAATGGTGTATACACAGAAAAAATGAATAAGAAGGAAAATTGAATTTGTGTTTTGTAAACTTGTAAGCTCAAGTAATTATACTTTCAATTTTAATTTTGTTTTCTCTGAGAAAATGTTTTATTTGCATCTTCAGGTTTGCATGATTTCCTTTAAATTCTTTTAATTTAATTGGGAGAATGTTATATAATTTTGGTGATAAATACAGAAAGTTACGTTTGGCTATACCTAACTTAGGTTGATATAAAATAGAGTGATTCTCTGTAATACTTCTGGTTTCATACTCGTGGCTAACAACTTGAATTCTATTTCTATCTTTAAAAATGTATTTATATATTTCAAAAGCATACAATTGTTTAATGTTGAAGACCCTTGTCTCAGCATACAGTCTCATAGTCGGATATAATCTATCTTTCTTCAACATTATTCGTAATATGAGATTCTGCACTATCTGAACACTTTTTAGTACATTTTTATAGGCGCCTCCCCAGGCAAGAATACCATATGTAAGAACTGACTGGACTAGAGCATGGTAGATGTCTCTTATTAATTTGTAATTGACAATATGTTTTAAATTGCGAAATATATAGATTGTTCTTCTTATTTTACTTGTAAGGTGTTTGCATTGGCTTTTCCATTTCATGTCACTATCTATAAATAATCCCAGATATTTAACTGTATCCACTTTAGCTATTTTAGGACAGTCACAGTTCTGATTACAGTTCAAAGTGTGTATTTTTAGTTCATTAAAATCATCTTTAACTGCTTTTAAACTGAATCTTACGAACTTTGATTTATTTACATTTAGAAATAGTTCGTTACCATCTAACCATACCTTTAACATTTTCAATGCCGCAGTTGCAATTTGTTTTACATTTCCCCATGTTCTACCTTCAACACAAACTACCGTATCATCTGCGTATGATATGACATTAACATTTTCAATTCCATGTATAGATGATTCAATATCGTTGATAAAAATCAAAAATAATAATGGACCCAACACTGTGCCTTGTGGTATTCCTCTTTTCACTCTTAAAGGTAGACTTGTAGTTCCATTTATTCTAACGTATTGAATCCTTTCAGTCAAATAGCTTTCTATCAATTTCAGTGCTATGCCTCTGATGCCATATCTTTCCATCTTCTGAAGGAGAATATGGTGAGGTATGGTGTCAAAAGCCTTCTCTAAGTCGAGAAATATGCCCAAGGTCGGTTTCATACTGTTCATATTTTCATAAATTCGCCTAGTTAATTCCCCAATAGCATCAGTGGTGCTGACATTTTTTATAAAGCCAAATTGTCTAGTTGATAGTAGATTGTGTTTCTTCAAAAACTGATAAATATGATTTTTTATACATTTTTCAAATAATTTTGATATGACTGTCGTTAACGATATCGGTCGATAGTTCTTTAGTTCTGAAGGATTGCCTGCTTTATGTAGCGGTTTTACAATTGTAATTTTTAATTGCTTTGGGAAGTATCCAACTGAAAGTGACTCGTTTATTATTGTTAGTAAAGGATTCCTTAAAGAATTAAAATTCTGCTTAATAATTTGAGCTGAGATGTTATCTATTCCCATTGCTTTAGTGTCGCTTATTTCGTGTAGGTACTTATGTAAATCCGCTTCGGTAATCGGAATAAAAAACAGGAATATGTGTTTCTGTTGATTTTCAAGGAAAAATCTGGATTGTTCTTAATATTTTTAGACATGTCAGTAGTTTTGTTAATAAAATAATCATTGAATGTATTAGCTATAGTGAAATCATCATCGTAAACATGATTTTGAGATCTTATTTTTGTTATTTTTTCTTTATGACTTATTCTTTGTGTTATTTCATTGACAATGCCCCATACTTTTCTTGGATTATTAGAATTGGAATTTATTAATTGTTTATAGTGGTCAGTTTTAGCTTTATTAAGCAATTCGTTTAATTTATTTCTATATCGCTTATATTTCTCCATGATGGCATTGTTCTCTTTATTTGCTATACATTCCTGATACAACCTATCCCTGGTGTGAATGGACTTAATTAGCGCGTGTGTGATCCACTCCTTTCTCTTTCGTTGCTTTGAATTTAATTGTATTGAAGAATTTTTTATGCAATTTTGGATAGTTTGTATAAATTTATCTACTTTAGAATCCAAGTGGTTGTTCCCTAATACTGTATCCCAATTAATATTGCTCAATTTATTTTTAAGCATCTCACTATCTAACTTAAATCTATGTTCACGTATGTTACACTGAGCTGCTACTAAGTCACGGCCATTTTCAAGATATATACTAACTAGTATAGGATAGTGATCTGTAATTCTGCTCTGTGATATAATGGGTAAGATGTTATCATTAGAAATACCGCTACGAATAAGTGCATGATCAATACAGGTTTTGCTCGTTGAAGTTTCTCTAGTGGTGCCATATATCAACGATCTAAAATTATGCTCATGCAGTAAGTTTAAATATTCATTAGAGTCGTACTCATCAAATAGATCTATGTTAGTGTCGCCTAGAATCACCTCGGTTTCTAGTGTACATTTTTGCTGGACATAATCATGGAGATTATTAATAAATAGTTGTTTATTGTATTTTGACGAACGGTATATGCCTGTCAATGCAATTCTATTGATCCCATAATTTATTTTGAGCCTAAGGAGTTTGAAATCATTGTAATTCACAGTTTCTACCTCGTGGTCAATAGAATTCTTCACCATAAAAACAACTCCATCACATTTATTAAAGCATCCTTCGTTATAGTATGTTTTATAGTTGGAATGCTTGCATATATTAAAGTTACCTAATTTCCAAGTTTCTGTGAGTATAACGACATCAAATATATGGTTATATGCTTCTAACTCGGCATCTAATTTTATTTTATTTTTAGATAGACTTCTAATATTTGTGTGAAATATGCTTAAGTTATTTACCTTCTTAAATTTAAGTATTTGAGACACACATTGATCAATACCTCTACCTACTTCTGTATGAATTTGATATCTTACAAAGTCATCATTAAATAAAGTCATACACAGAAATATTTGACAGGAACAGGATATTTACAATTAGTCAGCTGTTGAGATCAGTTAGTAAGGTATACTAATTACTGTATTGGATGTTTCCTCAGAAGTGTTCATACAATTGAATGAGGAAATGTGTTAAGTGTTAGCGGTCAAGTTATTGTGAGATATCTTGGAGGGAGGGGTGGAGTGGAATTCAGCTGTTGAGGGGAGGAAAGTGAAAGGTCAGTTTGAAATAGCACAAGCAACACGGCAGGGGAGGTATGCAATGAACAGTTATGCGGGAGAGAGACAGACAGATTGTGGTGTGGGTTATCTTAGAGGGTGTACCAACTTTTTCTTACTAAAACAATCTATTGCTATATGTTAAGAGGCCTTACTTTAAGCTTTGGGTAACTCACACATCTTTGTAACACGGTGCTTGCTGCCATCTGTTTTCTTCACGTAAATTACGCCATCGTAAGTCCATACGTTGGATTGCTGAAATCTTGCAATTCCCGCCTTCAAAATCGCTAGTCTTGTGGCTGTGAGATCTTCCCTGATTGTCACCGGGGTACCTTTGAGCTGTTTCTTGTTTTTAAACAATTCATGCCTAGCACGATACGTCGCCAATTTTACTATGATTGGCCTGGGTTTGGTCCCAATCTTGGGTCCTAACCTATGGCTTCTGTCTATGTCCGCAAGAGCGATGTTTGCCTTAATGTCTCCGGCAACTTTCAGCACTAAATTATCTGTGTTCTCGTTAGGATGCTCTGGCACACCTGGTGTATTCTTGGAATACACGGTACCAGAGATTATAATTTTCAATGCTTTTGCATGTTCTTTCCTTCCTCTTTGTCAAACACCAACAGTGATCTTCTGTTTTCTCTTAGGGGTTCAGGTCGCTTATATCTTTTATGAGTCTGTTCCAGATATATATTCTATGACCCACCTAGCGTCATATAGCAGCGAATCTCTGAAGCTCTTCAACTCTTCCTCGCGCAAGAGGAATTCCTTCTCCATCTGGCTACCAGATTTTACTGCCATCTCCAGCTATTTTCTCCTTGAGCAAGAGGACTACGTCTACTTTTTTACTCACCATGCTGCGCTAGTATCGCCTACTATCAACTCTTTGAAGACCAGCTCATCAAGAGAAAATAATTTTTTGTTATAAAGTTGGCAATGTTTATATGTTCTCCTTTTGTCTCCTATCCCCCACTCTTTTCCCCTTCCTTGGACCCTCCGTGCTCCGTTGAGCAAGTCTCACTTCTCAGTCGGCAGTTGACTCGGTCAGTTAAGGCTCTTCTCGAGCCAGCCTCCTCAAACCAAGAGGCATACTCTCTTCTACGCCATGTTGGCAAAGTAGTTATCGTCAAAAGGAACTTCAACGTCAACATGAAATCAAGATAAGTACCATCTTAAAGTTTTAACCTCATCTTCATGGTTTTAACTTTCACGTGCTTTTAACGATACTTTTATAGACAGTGTGAGATTATTTATTTTGGGGCAAAAGTCATTCTTCGTGGGATTTGCCATGTTGAGCATTTGTTCGTACAAGCCAACCTTACTAAAAAAGAGCTTTTCTTAAGCTATTCAAATGAGAAATCCTCTCACTACGTGGGATATTATCTAATACCCGCTGTCTATAATTCACCAAGCTAGTTCCTCCGCTGGATTAACATTAGCCCCATTTTTCTACTAAGGTCGCTCTGGAACCTTCCAAATTCTGTATTTCATCTACAAGTCCTGCCGTTATGAAATTTTCACTTATTTGTGAGAATGCTGTTTAAAATTGAAGAATTTCACTTCTGAATCAAAGCTCCCTAGCGAATTTTCTTCCACCGTTGGATGTTCTATGGCGCATTTAACTGTAATTCACCATTTTCTCCAGCAATAGACTTTCGTTCATCTAGTGCAACCAGTCATTTTTTTTTTCAAATTGAAATAACTTTCTTTGCCAAAAACTTTCGTGTTTCTATAGTGAACTTTTCATATATTTCAACGAACTATAGTGAAAACCAGTGCTTGTTCAACTTTCTACCGCGTCGCGATCGTCCGGTTACATATCAATAAGGCCATGAACATTTTTCCTCAATCCCTATTTCTCTTTCCTAAACCTTTTACTAACCATCTGTAATAAACTTTTAAATTTAGATCTGTTTCAACGAGGTGTCAATCTATAGATGTGCCCTCCCATTTTTTCTCATGTGTAATTAATTAATTTCTGTATAATCACGTGTCAAGCGCACGTTTCAAACTTACATTGTTTCTCCCTTCTAATCAGGGAAAACAATTCTTTCAACTCTTGAGTGAGTTATTTCTAGGTCTCACGAAATGGAAATTGCCCCATTTGGTTCGTGATACCCATTTAAAACATAGGAGGTCGAGAACCTTCCTTTTGATTATCTCTTCAGGTTTCACAGTCAGTGACCTTCCCTTATTTGCATAATAACCAACATTAATTCTGTATAAATATAAGAAGTTGTAGGAACTTCTATCTTATTTTTCATGTTTTCTTATTGTTATTTTAGAAGTTTTTCACTCTTTCTAGAATATTCTCTCCGGAATTTCTTAAGGTACACTCTTTGTACTCCAATCAACGTTCAAACTTTAATTACTTCATTGGTTATTTGTTTAAATCTTATAAAGATTTTAGAAACATGTAAGGTTTAAACCTTGTAAATTGTCAATTGCCTGGAGCAAAAGTTTAATGTTGAGAGGTCTGTGACCCCATTTGTTGAAAAGTTCAAATGAACTATGTTTGTCAAAAATATATTACATACTTGTTAAATTCATTAACCTTCTTTGAATTGTTTAATAAATTAAATATTTGTTTTTGGATTCATCATTTCTCTGATACTACAGTTAGGCAAGATCCTGGCTTTCCTAGCTCTTCCTAGGTTAATGCCCTCGTTCATACTCAATAAAGCTTTTACTATTTGTCGTGCCAGACCATCACCCTTCCCTATAGTAGTTTTGTACATGCTTGGGAGGAAATACACTAAAGCCTCTCTCTGGCAAAACGCCCAAGTCCTAGCTGCGGTTCCCGTTAGCTTCGACCAAGCTCGTACCTACTTTAGGTATCAGAGAGTTAATTTGCAGTTGCAACCGCCTCTAAATGTATTGAAAGTCAAATTCATAACTTTTGTGGAACTCTCCTCCTATTTTTCTATCCTTTTTCTCCAATCCAAAATCTACTTCCTTCTCTTAATCATCTTCCCTTGGTGGGTGGGTTATTCCTCAGCCAATAATCTACCCAAAATTTGGTACCAGAAACCCGGGAGAGTCCATTTGTCATTTTTCTGTTTGACAATACTCTGCAAATTATTAATATCTGCTTTGGATCTTTCAGCTATATCTACGTCGTGCAAAGCCTGTGAAGGGGAAAGAGGCCACTCCTGTCTCCTTTGGTGTGTCCCGTTCTTTCTACCCATTTGCTGCTGCCAGCTTGACAGCATCTCCAATGTTCTACAGTTTCGTGAGTTGTATTTCAATTTATTCTCTTTGTCATGGCTCCTACTGAAAAAGATGAAACTCTCATTGCCAGACGTTCTTCCTATAAAGGGCAACTCACCAGATTCAGAAATTTTATCAACAAGTTAAATCCCGCCGAGTGTGATTTAGACATCTTGACACATCGCCTTAAGTTGTACGAACGGTCTTATGATTATTATGATCAAATTCAAACCGAGATTGAATCCGCTTGCCCAGAACTTCAATCGGATCGGGACGAGGTCGAACCCTTGTACTTTGAAGGGATTGCAAAGGCCCACCAACTGATCCGCAATATCTCAGAACCGGACACTAGGGTCATCAATCCGGCCCAGTTCGCATCCGCTTCAGTTCACAAGAACAAACCGAAACCGTTACTTCCTAAGATAAGCCTACCGCACTTCTCAGGCAAGGAAGGTGAATGGTATTCTTTTTATGAACTTTACTGCTCCCTAATTCATGAAAATACTGAGATCCCCGACATTCAAAAATTCTACTTCCTCCGTAGGTCTTTGGAATGTGAGGCCTTAGCCTTAGTGGAGTCACTGCCTTTAAGCGCAGACAACTACCACATCGCCTTTAATCTCCTTAAAGAGAGATATGGCAATTTACGTTTGAGTGTCGCTCGTCATATCCGCTGTCTCTTCAACTTACCAGCCGTCAAACCTAATGACGTCACCTCTTTAAGAGACCTCTTAGACTCTATACAGTTGAATGTCAGAGCATTATACCAACTTAAGCAGCCTGTCCAAACATGGGACACTATTCTTATTCATCTGGCTACATTAAGATTCGATTTTTCAACTTTAAAGGCTTGGGAAATTGAACTCGCTCGCAAGGAAGAATTTTCCTTCGAACACTTAATCTCGTTTCTTAACAGCCGATGCCAAGTTCTTACAGCACTCGCATTTCAGTGCAAAAAGGTCGAAACGAATCATCAGTCTCACATTTTTGAGAAAAACCTTGCTTTTTCAAAGGGACATCAGCCCCCATCTGTCGAGAACAAGCAAACCCGTTCTTCTTTCAATCATTCAAGAGAACATATCAGGCCGCCCAACAAATCTTTAAAATGCACGCTCTGTAAAAAGCTTCACACATTGTATTTGTGCAAATCCTTTAAAGAATTGTCTGTCGAAGATCGAAGGAAGTTTGTCTTCAATAGCAAACATTGTTTCAACTGCTTATCACCTAAGCATTCTTCTTCAAACTGCACGTCATCCAATCTCTGTTTTCATTGCAAAAAACCGCATCATTCTTTATTGCACGTTCACGATAAATCGAGGTCACCAGCACCCGCCTCTTCAAGCTCCTTGCAGAGCCGCTCCGAACAAACTAATGCTTCTTCCTGCATTTCTAACGCCGAAACTTCTCACAGTGCGCAAACCCTTTTGACCACTGTACAATTCGAAATCCAAGATAAATTTGGAAATTGGGTTCGAACCCGCGGTCTTCTCGATTCTGCTTCAACGCACAACTTTGTTTCGCAATCGTTGATTAAAAAACTAGGTCTTTCGTCATCACCGACTTCTATCAATGTGACCGGCATTGACAATTTGAAAACTCAAGTCTTGCAGTCTTCAAAATTGAAAATCAGAGACGTTTGCCAAAGAAACACCAATCTTAACATAAACTGTCTCATTCTTACCAGTATTGGCCAGGACACTCCTAGCAGCTGTATTAATACCTCCTGTTTAAACATTCCCTCGCACTTAAGGTTAGCTGATCCTCAGTTTAATGCTCAAGGTCCCATTGATGTACTTTTCAGTTCCAATGTTTTTTGGAAGTGCCTTCGCAAACAAACACGCAAGTTATCTTCAACCGTGTTCGCTAGAGACACCGATTTTGGTTGGGTTATTACAGGTGAAATTCAGCATCCCAGTGTTCAAACCAAAGCGCAATGTCATTTCGTTACAGCTGACATAAATCCCATTTCTGAAAAAGAGAACGCTCATGTTTCAGATCTCAATATTTTTGAAAAACACTTGCCGAAACGATGTCTTATCGTGAACAACTACACTACCTCTGTTAGTTGTTTAAATGGTTTTGCCTTCTTCCCGCACAAGATGGCAACTCAAGTTCGCCTAGCTTTGTGTTATTTCGTTTACCTTCTCATGTCATTTTTATAGCAGGTAATTGCTTAAACTCTCTATTAAAAACTATCTTCCCCTTGTGTAAAACCATGGCTATCAGTCACCATCACTTTGCTGTAAGCCATGTTTCACTTCTTTCGTTATTAAGAAGGATGGCCACGACCGGCTCCTCCCCCCTTCCTCACAATTGGAAGCCGCTTTTGAAACCGCTTGAAAATCTGAATTCTCTAACATCTAGAATAACTATTCTTATGCATAACCTCTTTCTCAATGTCCCGGCTTCCCTTCCTATTTCGGACGAATCAAGCTTTTTCCTGTCGAAAATTGTCGGATTCCGTGATCCTCTCAATTATGCGAAATTGATTTCCTACTCTATTTCATATAGCTTTAAATTGTTTGTTCACGTCCAAGTTACGATTGACTGCATGCCGTCCAACCTGAATATCTGCTTTAAGTTACAGCTGATTCAACTAGTGTTGTTTGTGTACTTTGAACTGCTTGTTTTTCAAACTTGTCTGTATACAAGCCCGAGTAAGGTCAAGTCACTGTTTATTTCCTGTACGCTTGACAAAGTTCAAAGCAAGTTTCTCTTATCTCAACTTTGGCTGATTGCCAAGCATTGTCTAGTGAGTCGTTCCTGCAAGTACAGAAGCCGTTCACCTACTTCCCAAAATAAACTTGTTCCAGTTAAGGACTCTTTCAGCTATTTATATGCCTTATCTCGCTGTACTATGTGTGTCAAGGCCGTGCTTGCCTGTGTATCTCACTTACTCATGCTCGTATTCTACAATTGCTTCGATTCTTGTCTCGTAACATCGTCGCATATCCTTTACGCGCTTATGTATTGCACTTTGCTTACATATTTTGAAATCTTATTGTTCATTGATGAACAAACTTACTTTTTCTCGTCCTTACATTCGATGTGTTTTTGCATTTATACTTGTCACGTCACGTTTCTCGCTGACTTAAGTATTTTTTTGATCAACCCCTTTGATACTCATCATAACTTGAGGTCATTGTTTATGGCTACTAGTTTGTTACCTATGGCGTTCTTGCTTTCTACTCGCATAGTTTCTTTGTTTATTTGGTATATTCTTATCCTGAATAGATGTACTTGTTTCTATACGCTTTTTTTAAACTTGTCAATTCTTCTTTCTCATCGTATCGCAATCTTTACTAGTGCTTTATTTCTCTCAGCTTCCAGCTATTTCGTGATTGAAGGTGTTGTTAAATCTCGTTTCTTAACTCCGCTTTCCAATGACCCTGATGACCTCCTTCCACTTACACCTGGTCGCTTCCTTACACTCACTTCCCTCTCTGCCCCTCCTCCCCTTCCTAATTCTTACAGGGATTCCAATCTACCTATTGTTTGGCGTAAACTTGAAGCCCTCCGCAATTCCTTTTGGAAGAGGTGGAACTTGGAATATTTAACTTCCTTGCAAAGGAGACAGAAGTGGTTTCTTTCCAGTCCCGACATTCAAGTGGGAGACTTGGTCTTAGTTAGGGAAGTTTCTCCCCCCTTAGTCTGGATCTCGGGTAGAGTGACCGAGTGTTATCCTGGAAGAGATGGGAGAGTCAGGGTGGTCAGAGTTTTGACCACTAATGGTCAGATCATAAGACCACTTCTCTTGAATTACTTTATTACTCTTGAATGTTTAATTGCTTATTTGTTCCCTGTTGGTGTTTTCTCCTCCCAGTATGGTGTATTCTTGGAATACACGGTACCAGAGATTATAATTTTCAATGCTTTTGCATGTTCTTTCCTTCCTCTTTGTCAAACACCAACAGTGATCTTCTGTTTTCTCTTAGGGGTTCAGGTCGCTTATATCTTTTATGAGTCTGTTCCAGATATATATTCTATGACCCACCTAGCGTCATATAGCAGCGAATCTCTGAAGCTCTTCAACTCTTCCTCGCGCAAGAGGAATTCCTTCTCCTTCTGGCTACCAGATTTTACTGCCATCTCCAGCTATTTTCTCCTTGAGCAAGAGTACTACGTCTACTTTTTTACTCACCATGCTGCGCTAGTATCGCCTACTATCAACTCTTTGAAGACCAGCTCATCAAGAGAAAATAATTTTTTGTTATAAAGTTGGCAATGTTTATATGTTCTCCTTTTGTCTCCTATCCCCCACTCTTTTCCCCTTCCTTGGACCCTCCGTGCTCCGTTGAGCAAGTCTCACTTCTCAGTCGGCAGTTGACTCGGTCGGTTAAGGCTCCTCTCGAGCCAGCCTCCTCAAACCAAGAGGCATACTCTCTTCCACGCCATGTTGGCAAAGTAGTTATCGTCAAAAGGAACTTCAACGTCAACATGAAATCAAGATAAGTACCATCTTAAAGTTTTAACCTCATCTTCATGGTTTTAACTTTCACGTGCTTTTAACGATACTTTTATAGACAGTGTGAGATTATTTATTTTGGGGCAAAAGTCATTCTTCGTGGGATTTGCCATGTTGAGCATTTGTTCGTACAAGCCAACCTTACTAAAAAAAGAGCTTTTCTTAAGCTATTCAAATGAGAAATCCTCTCACTACGTGGGATATTATCTAATACCCGCTGTCTATAATTCACCAAGCTAGTTCCTCCGCTGGATTAACATTAGCCCCATTTTTCTACTAAGGTCGCTCTGGAACCTTCCAAATTCTGTATTTCATCTACAAGTCCTGCCGTTATGAAATTTTCACTTATTTGTGAGAATGCTGTTTAAAATTGAAGAATTTCACTTCTGAATCAAAGCTCCCTAGCGAATTTTCTTCCACCGTTGGATGTTCTATGGCGCATTTAACTGTAATTCACCATTTTCTCCAGCAATAGACTTTCGTTCATCTAGTGCAACCAGTCATTTTTTTTTTAAATTGAAATAACTTTCTTTGCCAAAAACTTTCGTGTTTCTATAGTGAACTTTTCATATATTTCAACGAACTATAGTGAAAACCAGTGCTTGTTCAACTTTCTACCGCGTCGCGATCGTCCGGTTACATATCAATAAGGCCATGAACATTTTTCCTCAATCCCTATTTCTCTTTCCTAAACCTTTTACTAACCATCTGTAATAAACTTTTAAATTTAGATCTGTTTCAACGAGGTGTCAATCTATAGATGTGCCCTCCCATTTTTTCTCATGTGTAATTAATTAATTTCTGTATAATCACGTGTCAAGCGCACGTTTCAAACTTACATTGTTTCTCCCTTCTAATCAGGGAAAACAATTCTTTCAACTCTTGAGTGAGTTATTTCTAGGTCTCACGAAATGGAAATTGCCCCATTTGGTTCGTGATTCCCATTTAAAACATAGGAGGTCGAGAACCTTCCTTTTGATTATCTCTTCAGGTTTCACAGTCAGTGACCTTCCCTTATTTGCATAATAACCAACATTAATTCTGTATAAATATAAGAAGTTGTAGGAACTTCTATCTTATTTTTCATGTTTTCTTATTGTTATTTTAGAAGTTTTTTCACTCTTTCTAGAATATTCTCTCCGGAATTTCTTAAGGTACACTCTTTGTACTCCAATCAACGTTCAAACTTTAATTACTTCATTGGTTATTTGTTTAAATCTTATAAAGATTTTAGAAACATGTAAGGTTTAAACCTTGTAAATTGTCAATTGCCTGGAGCAAAAGTTTAATGTTGAGAGGTCTGTGACCCCATTTGTTGAAAAGTTCAAATGAACTATGTTTGTCAAAAATATATTACATACTTGTTAAATTCATTAACCTTCTTTGAATTGTTTAATAAATTAAATATTTGTTTTTGGATTCATCATTTCTCTGATACTACAGTTAGGCAAGATCCTGGCTTTCCTAGCTCTTCCTAGGTTAATGCCCTCGTTCATACTCAATAAAGCTTTTACTATTTGTCGTGCCAGACCATCACCCTTCCCTATAGTAGTTTTGTACATGCTTGGGAGGAAATACACTAAAGCCTCACTCTGGCAAAACGCCCAAGTCCTAGCTGCGGTTCCCGTTAGCTTCGACCAAGCTCGTACCTACTTTAGGTATCAGAGAGTTAATTTGCAGTTGCAACCGCCTCTAAATGTATTGAAAGTCAAATTCATAACTTTTGTGGAACTCTCCTCCTATTTTTCTATCCTTTTTCTCCAATCCAAAATCTACTTCCTTCTCTTAATCATCTTCCCTTGGTGGGTGGGTTATTCCTCAGCCAATAATCTACCCAACACCGAAGATACGGAGATTTTGCCTAAAAAATAATTACTAATTTTTAACCCATAAAATAAGGGTACGCACCCCATCACATGTTTGGGGGCTGTAGAGAATTAACCAGAGGGTGTACAGAATGCCTCCATGGCTGAAAACTTTCCTTATGGATCCCTTTAGGTAACTAAAAATAAATTCGCTTTTACCTCAATTTGCACAATACTTCCCTCAATCCGTCGGACTATATTAGACAATAGTCATAAAACACTTTTAAGAATGCAAAACGAATGTTGCGTTTTGGAGTATTCCTCGTCCTAAAACCAAAACTGTCGCTGTTTCCTCAGCTAGTAGAAAATCTTTGATTGCATTTTCTTGCTACAACCATTTCTTAATATAAACACTTTATTTTGACCGCCTCTATTCAACATGCAGAGCTGAAGGGCTTAGAAGATATTCCAGTAATTCTTCGGGAGTGATTGGTTGGTTCCTTAGTTTAGGGGCTGCGACAACGCGGTCATGTCGCCCTGTGTACTTTGGGTGTGTGTAGGATCTGTCTGGTAACCATTGTTAATTGTGATGGCTGTGTTAGTGTGTGTTATCTGTTTTTAATTCAAATAAGGCCTGCATACATTGGATTTTCAAGTAGTTACAACTTTTTCTACCAAACGCCACCGTCAACGACCAACTAGTTCTGCACTTTGTTACTAGATGCCACCGCAGTTGGCTCCTGGTGACGAACGTTGGAACCTAAGAGCGTTACTCAAAGATAACCTATAATTTAGCTTCACACAGGTGTAATTAGTGGAAGGTTCTTTAACATGCCATAAATCTATCACATGGGTCGCCGGCTTTACTTCCCCTCCGAAGGAAGGCACACTGAGGGATTTTTAACGCTCTTAAAAAATCCGACGACTTCGGCCAGGTTTGAACCCTCGACCTTGGGCATAGAAGCTCAGCATGCTACCAACTACGCCACCGAATCCGCCGGGAGTGAATAACGTGGATCCTACACTTGCACTTAGATAATATTTTCATGATTTTCATATCTTATTTTATATTCTGGAAGTAATTACCAATTGTAATTGCTGTCCATTATCATGATTGCACTGGAAATATGTGCTAGAGTACGGAAATATGTAACTTAAGTCGTTGCTCAATTGCTACTAAAAGAGGCACATTAGGTGCCTTCAACTGTTACCGAACCGACAGCAGTGGCTACGCTGGTTAAAGCGCAGCGTAAGGCAATGGAGCCAAGCTCTCTGCTGACTCGGTAGATGCATGTGTTCGAGCCTCACCGTCGGCCGTCCTTGAAATGGTTTTCCGTGGTTTCCCCCATTTTCAACACCAGGCAAATGCTGGGACGGTACCTTCTGACAGGCCACGGCCGCTTCCATCCACATCCTTGCCCAGTTTCATTCATCTTCATCCATTCCATCTCTCATCCCGATGCGCAGGTCGCCCACGGGCGTCAACTAGAAAGACCTGCACACGGCCTCTCAAGAGGCCACACGCCAAAAAAAATGTTACCGAGACGCACACAGGCGTATACAATGATGTAATTTCACAAACTACATGACACAGCTGATGCCCAGCGAGCTAAGCGAGTGGAGCGAGAAATTGGCTTAAAATGCGGAGCGACTGACTGAAAAATACTGTTTGTACTACAATCAAGTGGATCTGAGGCGTTGGGTTTGTTTTTGTATGTAAAGCTTTCTTAGCATAGAAACACAACGAAGCGAACCAAGTTCGCGCAGCATAAAACAAACACCACACGACCGCGCTTACCGTATGCGTGGAGTTGGCATATTTTATCTGTCCCATAAATCACGCCTACAATGGCCGACACAACTGAAATCTCACTATATAAGTCGTGTTCTTAAAAGGAGGTGGTGGGCTGGTTATAGACGGGGATGAGAAAACATCTATTACATCATGTCCACAATTATTATTCATCATTACCAAGGTTAGGATTTTTAAGTGCAAATATCAGATGAAAAAAAGGGAAGGGAAAAGGTGCTAAAATGAGGTAAAAAAGAGGGTAAAAAGGTGCTGGATATTCAACTAATTTTCTCTTTCCTCTAGTTTATTGAATTACAAACAAGTACATCAAATCACTCATCAAAAGAAGGAAAAAGCATGAAGCTGTTGTACTGCAAGACATTAAGCATCTCTACATAGTCTGTTTCTATTCATCAGCAGCAGCTTCTAAAGGCTAAAAGCCTTGTCGTTGCAGCCATTTCTTACGGTCTTCGGCAGTCCTCTTCATATGGCCATACGAGGCACATTCCATTTCCTTGTCAATGTTCTTGAGATACGATTGTCTTGGTCGTCCCCTTGGTTTCTTCCCCAAAATTTTTCCTTCAAAAATTACCTGGAGGAGAGTGTCATGTATTAGTATGTGTCCCATGAATTTTGCTTTCCTTTTCTTGATGGTGTTCAACAGGCATCGATTCTGCTGAATTTGGTTCAGAACAAGCTCATTTGTCTTTCTTTCCATCCAGCTTGTTCGGGTCATTCGTCTGTTTCTATTACGAGATAGAATGTCTTTGTAGACGCTACTGATTCTGGTGGGATAGAATCACTCATTGTCAATTGCATTATTGCGGTAAAGCGATAGAAATAGGTTTTTTCGAATACACAATGATTTTCCTTTGTTGGAGGTATGCTTTCAACTCCCGCGCGGTGTTTACTGAAAGAGATATGCTTACTATTCGCACGTACACAGCAAGCTGAGGAGACGTTAATTGAAAGTTAAATATTTGATATTGATTAGAAGTCCTATAGAATAAATTAGAATTAATCTTAAGGAAAATGGTGGGAAAGGGGGATTATGGGCATGGTTGGGGGGGAAAGGGATAAAGGTCCCAAAAAAGGGAAAAGGGTGCGTGAAAAATGCCTCCTTTTGCAATTAGAAACAAAATTTCACACTGTGATATCTTCCCGAAGAGCTTTAATTTACCCTAAGAAAAAAAGGTGCGCTCCTAAAAATCCTAACCCTGAACATTACACACGGTGTTTAAGTAGTTTTGCACGTTCATCACTCCAAACGCGTTACGGAAATTCCTCCGCAGGCATATGCGTTTTATTTTATAACAGCCGTCTTTCAAAATGTACTCAAGTTTAATTTTTTCTGGTGGAAAAGTTCATGAAAATGCTGTTAAAATAGGTTGGTTGGTTCCTTAGTTTAGGGGCTGCGACAACACGGTCATGTAGCTCCGTGTACTTTGGGTGTGTGTAGAATCCGTCTAATGAAAATCCACGGTCTGCTTCCAGTCGACCGACCGGGTCAGGGAATGGAATGAATGAAGCCCCTATCCAGCGGCGAGGATATGAACTGTGCCGGCTGCCGAAGCCTGTCGCACTCCCCTGGGGTAATGATTAAATGAATGACAGATGAAATGAAATGATAGGGGAGAGTGTTGCTGGAATGAAATGGTGACAGGGAAAACCGGAGTACCCGGAGAAAAACCTGTCTGCCTCCGCTTTGTCCAGCACAAACCTCACATGGAGTGACTGGGATTTGAACCATGGACCCAGCGGTGAGAGGCCGGCGTTTTGTCGCCTAAGCCACGGAGGTCGTAATCGGTCGGTGACCGTTGTTAATTGTGATGACTGTATTAGCGTGTGTATCAGTTTTAATTCAAGTAAGGACTGCAGATATTCAATTTTTTCAATTAGTTCCTACATTTGCCGCCAAACGCCACCGTCAACGACCAAGTAGTTCAGAAATTAGTTACCAGATGCCACCGAAGTCGGCTCTTGACGACGAATGAAGGAACCTAAGAACGTTAGTCAAATGTTTAACCTGTATAGCCTTTATAATTTAGCTTCACACAGGTGTAATTAGTGGAAGGTTCTTGAACATGCCATAAATCTATGACATGGGATCGCCGGCTTTACTTCCCATCCGAAGGAAGGCATACTGAGGGTTTTTAATGTTCTTAAAATAATCTGACGACTTCGGCCGGGTTTGAACCCGTGGCCTTGGGCATAGAAGCTCAGCATGCTACCAACGACGCCTCCGAAGCCGCCTATTTTTAGATCCTAAAATCCTAGACCTTGAGATGAGACATACCACGCAAGGACGCTAGCCGTTGTCCGTGAATATGTTGCAACACGGCTCGAGGTTACCATGGAGATCATTATCCTGCTCACCTCTACACACCTAACCTTATGAGCTGATGACAGCTGTCAGCGTTCTTCTTTCGTAATACAGACTACACCTAACGGTTCGTTCTGACGATGGCACTGATGTCACGACATTGCTGTCATGAAATGTCACTGCATTCGCTGCCATAGCAGTTACCAGTTCACACGATAGGTACAGAAGTTTGGGCTTTCGTGGCATTTTCGCGCAACATGGTGGACGTTGTTTGTGCCGTTGCCAGTGTTGTCGGAGAATTGATAGCTCTAGAGGAGAGAACATGTAAGAAGGAGAAAGAAGAGTGGGTGAGAAAAACTAGAGGAAACCTAGAGGAAAACTAGGTGTATCTGAAACGCTAGTGAGAGAATTGGCATTGGAAGATTCTCGATCATAGAGCAATTTTTTACGAATCGACGAGAATATGTTTGAGGAACTCTTACGAAAGGGATATTGATGATAGTGTTCCAGAAACTGAAGAATATCAAACGCAGCCATAATATAATTAGACACAATACACGTGGTCGAGTGATGCAATGTCACGACACGACTGGCACAAACCTGTCCTCATGACGACATTGCGTGTGGAAGTTCACGTTAGTGTCACGACAGCGCTGATGCCGTGGTTTCGCATATCAAATCTTTTGAATACGCGACATCACTGCCACAGCAGTCACGGTGTCCTCAAAAACTGTTCTGACAATGACACTGCTGCGACATTTCAAGTCATGACGGCAATGTCGTGACATCAGTGCCATCGTGAGAACGAGCCTTAATGATAGCTTCAGCCGTGACAATGCAGAACACTGCAACGTGATAAACAGACCAATGTAGTATCTATGGCAACGTGGACCAGCGGTTCTCCATACTTCGAAGATGTTTTTGCAAGAAGTTTGAACACTTTGTCATGAAAAACACTTGCTCTAGAAATCATTAGTAAGTGCGTGACACTGATAATTAAGAATTTAGTTATTCACTATACCCACCAGCAGTGATGAAAAGGCATGGCTCTCATCAAAAGGTCGCTATGATAGATTTTTTTCAGAAGTCGCTTACGCAAGATCATACGTTTGAATTGAATCGAGTTGTAAATTGGAATTTAACAGTGTGCTATTGTAATCCGATAATCCTCGTTCTTGGTAAGTTTGTTACCTTCAAAAGGAGAGGGCACAGCAAAAATATGAAAGGTGGTTAACAGTAGAAATAATGCGAAAGTGAAGCGCAGTGTATTTCTACGTATAAAAATGTTCGCCATTTGACGCCACATGTCGTTGTTGATAATTACTTACGCCAGGTATCTCCTTAGCCAGGAGGACTTACCAATGTAATATGCAGAAATGCAAAAGTCAGAAAGATGAACCAACATGATTGTAATGACGCTTATATTACAACTATACGACGTGAAAGGAGGCCACGTAGATACAACAAAACAGAGGATCACACCAGCAGACTGGGGCTGAAACTCAGAAAATCAAAACACAATTTCAATCAAGATTCAGATGAAAGTACCTCATATTGTCGTAGAAAAGACGAGTATAACCCACCGAGGAAGAACAGAAAGAGTCCAGATAAGCGTAATGCAGAAGTATTTTATGAAGCAGCAACAAAACAAGAACGTATTCCACCTAGCCCTGTTAATAGGAATGCACGAATAAATGAAGACCCATGTCTAGAATACCGTCAGGTAACATTTCTCTCCACACAAATGTCAAAGTCTTCTGTTTGTTTCCAACCAGACATAATAAATGAAACCAATAAAAATGTATGTGAGTGTGTATTTCCGTCTTCTGATGATAACGATACGACAGGATCTTCATCGGAAAGTGATCAGGTACTCGATAAGCTTAGCTCCACTCTAGGTTTCCTTAGATACCCAACAGGAAGGAATGATATAACCAGCACGAATCCGGAATGCTGTCAACTGTGGTGGGAGTGTCGTCCCCCAGAAATATGCACAACGAGACAAAGAGAAAATACAAATTTAAAGCCTTTGTCCACAAAAATAGAAGATTCTTTAAAAGCTAAAAATACCTATTTGAATAGGTTGTCTTCATATAAACAAAGAGAATGTGATAACTTATCGGATTTGGACAACTTCGGATCGGTCTCACCTGCTATGAGACATGAGATTGAATTTACCTCATTGCGCCAGCAACGACATGGTTATCTGTCGGAACCAATCACGTACGAAGAACAATTCACTGCATCGAAAACGGACAAAGAGAAAGAAACCGTGCATAAAAGACAGGTCTTGGAAGATGAGCTTTTTGGTCAAGGACGGCGTTCGACCTCTCGACTGTGCGTTCCTCTATCGAATTTGTTTGTTGACGATTTATCTAAAACTCGAAGGAATCCAAATCCATGTTATCCTAGGCGTCAAGTTCCCTTATCATCAAATATTGCTGTAGATATGGACTCTAATTATCGCAGGAAGGGAATTGGAGACCCTGTAACAACTACTAACCGAAGTCAAACTGTATCACTTCAAAAAGAACAAGGATGCAGTGATTTAAAAATAAGGAGAGTAAACGTCAACCAACATTCCTGTGAGCGGTTAAAAGCCGGTGATAGAAGAAATGGTATAGAAACACATACTAATAGTATGGATGATAGAATCATTTCATGTACCGGCACTTGCAATCCAAGAAAACAATTAGCATCCACACCATCGTCCAGTGGAGTATCATCACTTGCTCCGACAACATATTCCGGTATGTCACACAAACCTAATCCTTCAGCAATAGAAAATCGTCAGTTTGGCGGTGCCTTAGTGCTAAAAAAAATAACTCCAGGCAAAAGTGCTTCTCAGTGGGAAATAACATACGGCATATCAGGACCACAGAAGGGCACATCGAGTGCGAAGAAAGTCGCAGATGAACAATATGCTCCTGGAAATGAAAATAAAACCTTCGAAAATGCGTTAGACCCAAGCATTAGGCGTAAAATAGAGGCATTAACCTCGTCTGCATCATATAAGACTACCAGTTCTGAATCATATAGGAATGCAAGGGAGTTACTTGAACAGTCCGAATCGATAATTGCAGATCGCTATAGAAAACAACTTGGCATCATAAAAATTCCTGTGTGTGTTGATGAAGAAAAGCGTGTCGATTCTCAAAATAAAACGAGCATTACAATCTTACGAACTGAGCCTGAATCCTCTCCTGATGAAGAAACATCTAAAGCAGGCGCTTTTCCAGACTTGAAGGCTTTGATCAATGAAATAAATGATTTTCTAAGCAAAAGTCCATCGTCTTTAAGTTGTACAAAAGACGATTTTGAGTATGTGGAAGAACTAAAGAAACAGATGATGAGTATGAAAAATACCATGAAGAACTGGAGATCACAAGCTCTACAATCGGTACGTATCATAGATATCTCTATAAATAAAGTAAAGCTTTCTGTCTGAATATTCTCAATGTTTAACTAAAACATTGTATTTGTCCCGGATGAGATGTCTAATGACTAACACCCGGATATTTATGTGCTTATATTTTTTTTATTTAACTAAATATTTTCTATTTATTTACATAGTTTTGCTGTTTTTATAAATAAATACATATTCTGGCGTATTTACTCATATCAAGGACCTGGGAGTTATTTTAACACATAACATGTGTTTTAAGCAGCACATCTATTTCTGTGTCAATTCGGCATTCAAAACTCTGGGATTTGTTATTAGGACAACTGAAGAGTTTACGCGCATTAAAGCCATCGATCATCTATTCAAAACCTTGGTCCGTAGCAAGTTAGAATATGCTTCAATTATTTGGCATCCGTATTATAAATCACTGGAAGGGAGCCTCGACAAAGTTCAAAAATGTTTTCTTATATTACCAAGACAACACTATATCTGCATTTAATGCAAATAAATCATATACTCAACTACTGGATGAATTCAACTACATTAGCTTGGCAGCAAGGCGCGAAAACTTACAGCAGGTGTTTTTGTATGAAACAGTTAATGGAATGTTGGACAACAGTGGCTTCTTGCAGCAGATTCATTTCAATGCCAGAGCAGGATTTGCGAAATCGAGATCTCTTAGTTTGCAAAATACCAAAAACAGTATATTATAAAAATTCACCATTAGTAAGAATGTGTCTGATGTACAATAAACTTGCCAAAATCAACGATAATTTAGACTTCAGCTGTGCATTACCAGTATATATTAAGGTTTTAAGAGCTACAATTCATACATTGTCAATGAATAAAATGTAAACATTAGCAACTACCGGTATGGAATGTAATCTGTAATTTTGTCTGTATGTGTAATTATCTATAGTACTTACAATTAAGTACAAGTTTTTCGGGCTTGTAGGCCGTGGTCCAGACAGGATAGCTCCCGACGTTTCACCGGAAACAGTGGAATTCCACTGCTGACCATGGAAAGGAGCGGAACCCTTGATAGTGCCGGGCGCAGTTTCCGGTGAAACGTCGGGAGATATCCTGTCTGGACCACGGCCAACAAGCCCGAAAAACGTGTACTTAATTATGAACGCCGGCCGTGAAAGCCTAAGCTGCCATTGTACTTATGTTATATCTGGGCTATAGTGTGACTTATGTATCATTGTCAAATATTTTTCTAAAACTTCTTTCCATTTTTGTTTGTAATATAGACGTAATATGTACTTTTTTCGTTTGTTAAATCTGTAACAATTCAATACAGTGTAATGTACGCCTTCTGTAATTAGAACCTAAGTTCTGTTGAAGGTATAAATAAATAAATAAATTAGGTGGTATGGGGAGCGTGATGGCGCATTGGCTTAGCGGCTCGTCTTTCACTTGGAAGGCCGAAGATCGAATCCCGGTGACAACTGGGTGGAACTTTCATTCGAAAAATCACGTGGCGTCAGGAAGGGCAAAAGGTCTTAAATCCCCAGCCAAAACCGAAATGAGCCAGTTTGGCTCTGGCGACCCTAATCAATTGGGACAAGCCAAAGATAGTTTAGTGGGTATGTTGTACTTGTTGGATGACTGCTGCCCACATTTTCGACTGTTGGCAATTCCAGTAATTTGCTTCTCTATTTCGTAAATGCACCCTGGTCTCTGTATTGTAGTAGTATTTTAAGACAGGAATTCCCCGGTCATTAAGTAGAGCAAGAGGGCTGGAGTCAACAGTCTCATTAATTAAGGGCCCCAGGCAGGTCCGGACACGACCACCCTAATCTAGGGCCGGTCAGCGGTTGACCCGACAGTTGGATCGTGTGTGGGCTTGTCGGGTGGTGAAAACTGTCACGTCCTAGATTAGGACGGTCGTGTCGGGAGAACCATCCACCATTCTCTCTGTCGTGTCGGAAAGTCTGTAGGGCAGTCGACAATTGATGCATGCTGCTGCTCGCTTTGTATCGTCACGTGACGTGCACGCGTGCCCTCTAGCGACGGGCTGTGACCTTCCACGCTCTGGTCGGAACCACACCTCGTTACACACGCCACGATTAGCCGATGTCGTCACCGGTTTGCGCATTACAGCCTCCGGCTCGTTACTCTTTGAACGCACCTTATAATATGTCATTCTCATACCTTATTTGATATTCTGGAGTCAATTACCAATTGAAATTACTGTCCATTATCACTACTGAACAGGATATGTGCTAAATTACATAAATATGTGGCTTTAGTCGTTATTTCTTGTTCATTCCATGACGACATTGACTTGTCGTTGCTCAACTGCTACTGAGCTTGCCTCGGTGGGTGAGTGGTTATCGTGTCGGACTACCAACCGCTCCTGGCCGTGGTAAGTGATTTTTGAAAGGCGAAACAAAATCACAGTAGGCTACGCATGTCATACGACGTTGGCATGTTAAAGAACCCATTTGAATTCAGTAGGTCGTGTTTATATTGGCAAAATTAATCTCGGGAGTTTCCGCCAACACAAAGTTCCCCATTTCTCTACTAGAAAGCGCTATAGTGTCAAGGAGTTTCGGTTTTGTCAAATTTAGGCGTCCACCTCTAAATTTTAAATTCCATTCCAAATTTGTATACTTTAATCTGTATTAAGATGGGAAGATAACCTCGTCGTTCCGCCCCTTAAAACATCAATAACATAACATATAACAGTGTCAAGGAGCTTAGTTATCTTACCTCCTTGACTTTCATAGCGCTCCAAGGAGATATAAAATTCGACATGCAAGCTGCCCTCTGGACGTTAATTAACAAAGCTTGCACCCGTCACCCGCGGCCATACGATATTATTATTATTATAACTGCTACTGAAAGAGCAGGTGTGTTCATCTGTTACCGAGACGTTATTTCAGTGTTACCAATGTATGGTAAACAAAACACACGTCACAGGTCTTGCGTAACGAGCTCAGCGAGAAACTATTGCCTTCTTTCTGGCCGAAAATTACTGCTGGCACTACAAGCAAGGGGGTCTGGGATGTTTCTTTTTTTCTTTTTATGTAAAGCCTTCTTTACAGAGAAACACAACGAATCAAGCGAAGCGAGCGCAGAATAAAACAAACACCACACGGTACCGTATTATTGTTGAAACAGCGCACAATGTGCAAAATACAACAGTGAGTAACCTACTGTACATTATTCCAATCCCAATTGGGTTATTAATGTATGTCTTTGTCGGCAATATTTTGCATGATATCGTGTACAGCATTCACAGCATAAATCACACACACATTCTTCAGTTGGTTGGTGGAATCTCTTGTTTTTGCAGAACTTTTAGTGAAAGCCATGTGTAGCGTATCGTGTCATTACGTGTCGTAGTTCGAAGTTTGCCTGTTTCCATTCGTCAGTCATTATGGCGTCAGTAGAGAAGAAATCATCCCAGGTAGCGTTTTGCTTTTCTTTTAGTATTTGAAGGGCATTCTCATAGGCCTCGGTGCGCGGCAGTAGCATCTGTAGTCTAATGTCTTCTATGTAAAATAATTATTTTGTGAAGACAGTCAGTCTGGACAGTGCTGTCTTCCCTATACCCAAGACTCTTTCCATATAGCGGGCTTTGACTTTCTCTAATGTTAATAGCTCGTTCTCTATTAGTTTGTCCCAAATTATGTGGATTCCATAAGTCGCTATTGGTGCTATGGTCGTTTTAATAATGTCATAGCCGTTTTATTGAGAGTTTTTGAGGCTGTTGAATGTGGTAAATTGCTCTTATCGCTGCTGTTGCTCTTTCTTTCACATGAATGTTGGATGATGTCAGTGTTGTTTGGAGAGTAACTCCAAGATATTTGAATTTTGAAACTACTTCTAGGGGATTATTTTGAAGGGTCAGTGTGTCCTTTGGGGAGAATTTTTCTGATAATTATTTGTTTAGTTTTGTCGTGACTTATTTGGAAGTCATTTTCCAGAGCCCATGAGGTGAAACAGTTTAGTACCGTTTGTACCTCTTCTTTATCTTCTGAGCCTATTACCATATCATCTGCATAAAGTATGAGTGTTGCTGAAGTGACCGTAATAATTTTTATGATGTAAACCGTCATGACATTGAATAGGATCGGACTGATTGGGTCTCCTTGTAGTACTCCGGAAGTATGCCTGTGGCTTCCAAGCCACATGGGAATTGCGGGAAATGAGTTAGCGGATCAAGCTGCAAAAGTGGCGTTATCACTACCACCTCGACCAACGGAGGTACCCGCTAGAGATATTCACGGGAGAGTCAGTGGCTATCTGACCCAATGCTCAGTAAACTGAGAGCCCAGTTAAACTCGCGTGTGGCGGAGCTCCTTCCGGTCACAACGGGGTCCGTCATTTTGTGTAGGCTAAGGATAGGTCATACAAGATCCACCCACTCGTACCTAATGAGAAGGGAAGACCCCCCACTTTGTACCTGTGGAGCCATGTTCAATGTGGCCCACATATTAACCGAGTGTGTGGACTTACGAAGAAACCTTGGTTTGCAGATGACACTCAAACTTATACTAGCCGATGACGCGGTGGCTGCTGATCGCGTTATCCGCTTTATAAGTGAGAGTGGGTTAGGGCCAGCAATCTAAATTTTCCAGTGTACATTGACTCAACGACTTGTTCGTTTTTGAATGATAAATTGTTTTGTTTTTCCGTAAATTTTGTTTATTTTTATACTTATTATTGTTATTTAATTTTTTTGTTATATTAATTTTAGGTCTTTTCAAATTTAGGTGTCCACCTCAAAATTTTAAATTTTAAATTCAATTCCAAATTTGTATTCTTTAATCTGTGTTAAGACGAGCAGATGACCTCGTAGTTCCGTCCCTTAAAACAACAATAACTAATTACTGGTACCGTATGCGCGAGTTTGGCAACATTTTATTTGTTCTATAAATCACGCCCATAATGGCAGACACAATTGAAATTTCACTATAGGAAATTAGAGAGAAATTTAAAGTGGGGGTGAAGATTCAAGGAGAAATAATTTCAACTCTGAGATTTGCAGATGACATCGTCATCTTGGCCGACACGCCTGAGGATTTGAATGAGTTTTTGAATGGTATGGACTCCGTCTTGAGGAAAGAATTCATGATGAAAATTAATAAATGTAAAACAACAAGAAGTTCCGTGAAGAACTATACAGCCTACTTTTCATGCCAATGATTATTCTACAGTATATGAACCTATCTAGAATGATGACGAAATTAAGTTGGTAATATCGAAATATCTATCTAATTAGTTAAGTACAGAATACAAAATTTGGTTGAAGTCCAATGGACGTTACATGCAGTTGGACACTGGATCTATCAGCACGCGTAAAAGCATGTTGCCAACAATACCATGCGTGTGCTGGTCAGAAATAATCTAAAATATTATGATATCTTGTTGTGCCAATTTTGGATGAAATCCATTTGTTAGTATAGAAGTTACATGTATTTTAAAATTGGACATATCAGCAGGCATAGAATCATGTTGGCAGCACTGCCTTGTATTAATTACTCCAAATTAACCTAGAATCTCAGTTGCTATACGTGTGCAAAGTGTAGAGCTGTTGGCTTGCATACTTTCTGATATATTGATATTAGGGTTAAAAAAATATAGACAGCATTTATTAACAGTTGGCAAACCGACAGTAGTGGCTACGCGGGCTAAAGCGCTGCGTTAGGTCAAGGGGCCAAGCTCTCTGCTGACTCGGTAGACGCGTGGGTTCGAGCCCCACCGTCGGCTGTCCTTGAAATGGTTTTCCGTGGTTTCCCATTTTCAACACCAGGCAAATGCTGGGACAGTACCTTCTGACAGGCCACGGCCGCTTCCTTCCACATCCTTGCCCAGTTTCATTCATCTTCATCCATTCCATCTCTCATCCCGACGCGCAGGTCGCCCACGGGCGTCGACTAGAAAGACCTGCACAGTTGGCAGCCCTGATTGCTCTTAACAATACATATACTCATATCTGTTATGGTACACATAGCACATACGAAATTTAGTTGAAATCCAACTGATAGTATAGAAGTTACATGTATTTAAAAATTGGTACTATCAGCAGGCTTATAATCATGTTGGTAGAACTGACGTATATAAGTTACTCCAAATTAATCTAAAATGTCAGAATATACGTGAGCATAGTTTAAAGCTGTTGGCTTGCATACTTTCTGATATTTTGGTATTTGAATTAAAAAAATAGAGAGAGAGCAATTATTAACATTTGGCAGCCCTGGTGGCTCTTAAGAATACGCTCAGTGATATCTGTTTATGTAAAGATATTACATACAAACTTTGGTTGAAATCCAATTGATAGTGTAGAAGTTATATGCATTTAAACATTGGACATGTCAGAAGGCTTAAAATTATTTTGGCAACACTGTCATGGTTGGCCTCCTGGAAATTAAACTGAAATAGAATTATCTACATGTGTGCCAATTTTGGAATAGCTCCCATGCATACCTTGCAAGATATCCAACATGGAGCTCTAATTTCTAGTGTGTTTTTTCAGCAGTTGGTAGCACTGACATCATTTTCAAATATGGACGTGAGATATTCCGGTGCATATCTTTACTCATACTAAATTTGGTTTTGATTGCTGCAGCCGTTTAGGAGTTGATAGGGGGGGACACACACACAGCCAGCCAGACAGACAGAAGGACAGACAGACAAACAGACACACATTTTCCCGGATAGATCTCATAAGTCTACTTTTTCCTCATTTTTGCAAAATGTGAAAAGTAGGCTAAAAATATTGGAATGAAGCCGCAATAAATCTGAAACCTCTATGGACATCAAATTGGTAGGGGAGAAGCTAAAGGAAGTAGGAGACTTCTGTTACTTGAGAAGCAAAATAACCAGTGATGGACGAAGCAAAGAGGATATAAAAAGTAGGTTAGCTCAGGCAAGGAAAGCATTTGTACAGAAAAGGAATGTTGACTTCGAATATAGATTTAGGTATTAGGAAGACATTTTTGAAAGCCTTTGTCTGGAGCATGGCGCTCTATGGAAGTGAAACTTGGACTATTGGTGCAGCTGTAAAGAGGAGAATTGAAGCGTTTGACTTCTGGTGTTACAGGAGAATGATGAAGATCAAATATGTAGATAGGGTTACAAACGAAGAGGTATTAAGACGAGAGGGAGAGGAGAGATGTTTCTGGCGAATGCTAATGAAGTGAAGAGATAGGTTGGTAGGACACTTACTATGACACCCAGGAATAGCAAGCTTAGTTATGGAAGGAAGGGTCGAGGACAAGAACTGTAAAGGTAGACCAAGACTAGAATATGTTAAACAGATTGCCTCGGATGTAAGGTGTGGTAGCTATGTATAGATGAAACGATTAGCTCAGGAGGTATGGAGGGCTGCATCAAACCAGTCAAAACACTGAAGACTCAAACAACAACTGGTCGTGTTAATATTTATTTAGCGTCTGGCAACTGAAGAGCAACTAATGTACAAAGTTTACAAATACTAAAAATCTACTAGTTAATGTCAAAAGAGGTCGTGTTATAAAAAGGGGACGGTGGGTGTGCGTAGACAGCGGAGGAGAAAAAATCTAATAGGACATAATTTCCACAATTATTATTATTCATTATTAACACAAGATATTAGGATGTCTCATAAACAATGTCGTCTTTTAAGATTGGTGTTTTATAAAATAGAATTGGTTTTCTTTGATTCGCCAAAGCTATTTACAGGAGGCCATGACAAGAATTGTGTGCTACCCTACCAGAGAATTGTTACCGCTGGAACGAGAGCGCAGCTGTTGTATATACATTACGTCATCTCGCCTCGTTATAGTTGCAGCCGATGTAGGCATGTCCAAGAACCCATTTGAATTCAGTAGGCCGAGTTCATAATGGCAAAATTAATCTCGGGAGTTTCCGCCAAAACAAAGTTCCTCATTTCTCTACTAGAAAGCGCTATAGTGTTCAAGGAGTTTAGATATCTAACCTCCTCGACTTTCATAGTGATTCAAGGAACAACGAAATTCGACATGCAAGCTACCCTCTGGGTGTAAAATTACAAAACTTGCTCCCGGCTTCCGAGGCCATACGATATTATTATTATTATTATTATTATTATTATTATTATTATTATTATATTATAGCTGCAGCGAGTGGCTTGTGGGGCAAGGGGGGAGGGGGGGGGGGGGGGAGGGGTGAAGGGACTCATGTACAGTCATAGGCTACAAAGAGAACACACCGCACAGCATGAATCAGGCACACAAAAAACGTCCATTACACGCGTGTGGCTGGGCGGAGCGCATTAGTTCTGATTTCTGCCACCGGTAACAATTCGCTGGTAGGGTAGTATCAGTCGACAGTTGTTGATACGATACACAATCACAAATGGAACTTAAGTTGGAAGTTGGTTCTTCAGTTTAGGGCAGTGGTTCCCAAACTTTGACAGCAGACGCCCCCCTTTTCAGATACGGGAGTTCATCGCGCCCCCGCTTGCCACGGTGGGTGAGTGGATAGCGTGTCGGTCTACTAACCCCAAGATTGCAGGTTCGCCCCTGGCCGTGGTAAGTGATTTTTGAAAGGCGGCAAAAATACGATACGCATGTCATACGATGTTGGCATGTCAAAGAACTCATTTGAATTCAGTAGGCCGAGTTCATAATGGCAAAATTAATCTCGGGAGTTTCCGCCAACATAAAGTTCCTCATTTCTCTACTAGAAAGCGCTATAATGTTCAAGGAGCTTAGATATCTATTATCTAACCTCCTTGACTTCCATAGCGATTCAAGGAACAACGAAATTCGACTTGCAAGCTACCCTCTGGGTGTCATATTACAAAGCTTGCACCAGGCACCCGAGCCCATACGATATTATTATTATCGCGCCCCCTCCACCCCCCCCCCTCCCCCCCACTCATCGCTTCTGTAACCTCTTCGATTGAGGCGAAGGATATAGACCTAACCTATTAACACTACATAATGGACTAGGCAGAGCCTCCGTGGCTTAGGCGGCAGCACGCCGGCCTCTCACCGCTGGGTTCGTGGCTCAAATCCCGGTCACTCCATGTGAGATCTGTGCTGGACAAAATGGAGGCAGACAGGTTTTTCTCCGGGTACTCCGGTTTTCCCTGTCAAAATTTCATTCCAGCAACACTCTCCACTATCATTTCATTTCATCTGTCATTCATTTAAGCATTGCCCCAAAGGAATGCGTCAGGCCTCGGCAGCCGGCACAATTCATATCCTCGCCGCTAGGTGGGGGTTTCATTCATTCCATTCCTGACCCGGTGGGAGACTGGAAGCAGGTTGTGGATTTTCATTTCAATGGACTAGGCCTATCTGTTACATACTAACTTCATTTTAGCACAATACAAAGAACAAACTTTTACAACCAATTAGTCAACAAATGTCAGTGAGAGGGTTGACACTGTTTTCTCTTGGTAAGATTCGGTATGTTTGGTTTGATATTTGACAGAGCACAGCGGAGATCACTTGCAACATCAAGCAGACAGCGCTGCTTTGTTTCTATGACACTCAGCGTTAAAAATCCTGATTCGCATAAATATGTCTTTGAAAATGTAAGTAGAAACTGTTCAGAGCTTCAAAGAAATCACAAAGATATGCCAACGAGACGATAAAATTGGCATAATTTTGCTCCTTACAACACAGCAAATTCCTTATTTCACGTCCAACCTCGCGGCTCCGCAGAGGTTTTTGCCGACAGTTGGCAATTACCAGTGCTTTTGAATGATTGACTTGGTGCGACAATTACTTGGAGAGATTCGAAATTTTTATTTTACAAAATTGTAATATTCGAGTTTTAAAAAAAATCGGCAATCACTCCACGCCCCCCTCGATAAAGCCCCACGCTCCCCTAGGGGGGCGCGCCCCCAGGTTGGGAACCCCTGGTTTAGGGGCTGCTACAACACGGCCATGTAGCCCCGTGTACTTTGGGTGTGTGTAGAATCTGTCTGATAACCGGTGTCAATTGTGAAGGCCGTATTAGTGTATGTTGTCTGTAATTCAGGTAAGGACTGCAGAAGATCAATTTCAAGTAGTTACTACTTTTGCTACCAACAACGAAACCTAGCTGTTAACTTGGCTACTAGATGCCACCGTAACCGGCACCTGGCGACGAACGTTGGAACCTAATAGAGCGTTAATCAAATCTAACCTACAAATTTAGCTTCACACAATTGTAATTAGTGGAAGGTTCTTTTACATGTCATGATTCTATGACATGGGCCCGCCGGCTATACTTAGCTCCGAAGGAAAACATTCTGAGGTATTTTCACTCCCTAAAGAAATCGGAAGGCTTCGGCCGGTTTGAACCCGCGCGATCTGGGGCATAGAAGCTCAGTTTGCTACCAACTACGCCACCGAAGCCACCATAGATCCTTCTAAATTACTACTGGGAATAAGATTATAATGCTGCTGCCGCGGTTCCAAGAATATGTGAAGTGGAAGGAGAAGGTGTCGTTAGTGAGCGTGCGGCACAACGATGGTTCCAACGTTACAACACTGGAGAAGAAAACACTTAAGATTTACTGCGTTCTGGAAGACCAAAACTATGGGATATTGAGAATACACGCAGACGTTTGAAAGAAAATCCGCAAATAATAAGTACTCGTAGGCTGCCAGAAGAACTTAGTGTATCAAAAGATACCATACATTGCCAGATTAAAACCCTGGAACACTACACTGGGGTCTGAACGACCCTGTGAAAAACAAACTATTAAATAATTGTTGTATGTGAAACAGTACGCAACTAAGACATGTTTGCAAATTAGGATAATAGCTCACTACCCTCGGCTAGCGACATTCAGTTCTGTCAGCGTACAAGAACATTCTTGAGACAGAAATAATTATAGGTCAGGGTCATAGAGACCCCAGTGTGGTGTTGACGCTTGTATTTTCCAGGTGTGCCATAAAACCCTTCTACTGCTGCAGTTCTTGATAAGTAATTGACGAGGTGAGATAAACTTCCTTAGTGTGAGAAACAGTGTGTGAAATGGCCAATTCCAAGAATGGACTATCGCAATATCAGGGAATTATTGTCAGAAAATACTGGCAGTGAGCAGAATATCGGTGGTGACTTAGTTTTCGAATCTGACAATGATTTTGAAGACAGTGAATACGAAAGTGAATTCAATGCAGAATATGAAGGCGACACCGAAGTTGAAATGGAAGTCCCGGGTTCAAGTTGCAATTCTGTCAGAGTCACCGAGCCATGGCGTGCGATTGCGTCTTATGTGAAGGATATTGTAACCTCTCAGTAAGGGAAACTGTCCGTGCTATTTGTTCCAAACGACGGTTTTATAACTATTTTGTATGTTTACTGTAAATTTACCCCAAAAATTTAGAAATATTGTCCACAGTGGTAACAAAAGAATAATAATTAATGCACCTCTACAATATCCAGGCTGTAATTGCTTTCATTGTGTTCATAATTTGATTAATTAAAATAAGTTAGCAACAGGCATCAAACTGATCATGTTCCGGTATCCTCTAACTATATAGTAGATAGCTAGAATAATAAAAATTGTTAAAATTCGTCAGATACGATATAAATGACTACAACTAGACCGGGACGGTCAGACCCTACTGTGGTATTTACGTATGTACTTTATGAGTGTGGTGTTCCAAAGTTTAGAAACTTGCAAGGCTAAATAAATCCAGGAATCTGGAATAATGACAAAACTTGCTAATGAATAGTATCGAATACGTCTTTTAGATAACCCTCCGTGGCTTAGGCGTCAGCACGCCGGCCTCTCACCGCTGGGTCCGTGGTTCAAATCCCGGTCACTCCATGTGAGATCTGTGCTGGACAAAATGGAGGCAGACAGGTTTTTCTCCGGGTACTCCGGTTTTCCCTGTCAAAATTTCATTCCAGCAACACTCTCCACTATCATTTCATTTCATCTGTCATTCATTTAATCATTGCCCCAGAGGAGTGCGACAGGTTTCAGCAGCCGGCACATTTCATATCCTCGCCGCTGGATGGGGGCTTCATTCATTCCATTCTTGACCCAGTCGGAGACTGGAAGCAGGCTGTGGATTTTTTCATTCATAACAAGAGTAGATAGCGAAGAACACCGTGAATATTAGCGCTGGTTGACACATTCCGACAATATGTCCAGTTTGGAGTTGAGGGCATTGAAGCACGCTTCAGGCAACTTCCCTGTTAGGATTCTCCTAATTAACCCCCATGGAGAGAACCCATTAGAATAGAATGGAATAGAATACCCTCTGCTCCAAATCTCCGATAACCAGAGATTCGGACGAGAGCATTATGTATTCCAACAATCGCCTGATACATGTAGCTTCAAGTATCTTGGGTCAACAATGTCTGAAGATGGCAGCATAAATACTGAGATTAACCACAGGGTTCCACCTCGACCAATGGAATTACCCGCTAGAGATATTCGCTCTCAGTTACGCCTACAAGTACTGGCATTTTGGGAGAGTCAGTAGCTAGGTGACCCAATGCCCAGTAAACTGAGAGCGATCAAGGGAACTACTCGCGTGTGTCGGAGCTCTTTCCGGTCACGGAGAGAGTCGGTCAATTTGTGTAGGCTAAGGATAGGTCATACAAGATCCACCCAATCGTACCTAATGAGAAGGGAAGACTTTGAACCTGTGGAGCCGTTTTCACCGTAGCCCACATTTTAACCGAGTGTGTGGATCTTGCTGATTTACGAAGAAACTTGGTTTGCAGATGACACTCAAACTTATATTAGCCGATGATGCGGTGGCTGCTGATCACATTATCCGCTTTATAAGTGAGAGTGGGTTCGGGGCAGCAATCTAAATTGTCCAGTGTAAATTGGCTCAACGACTTGTTCGTTTTTGAATGATAATTTTTTGTTTTTCCGTAATTTTTATTTATTATTACAATTTTTATTTTTATTTAATTTTTTGTTTTTGTTTGATTACTTTTTGGTCTTTTTAAATGTAGGTGTCCACCTCAAAATTTTTAATTTAATTCGAAATTAGTATTCTTTAATCTGTGTTAAGAGGGGCAGATGACCTCGTAGTTCCACCCCTTAAAACAACAATAACTAACTAACTAACCACAGGGTTCAGTCAGCCTAGATGAACTGGAAAAGGTTTTCTGGCATTCTGTGTGACAAAAGGCTCAATATAAGAGTGAAAGGAAAGGCCTCCAAGACAGCAGTGAGGCCAGCCATGATGTATGGTGCGGAGACATGGGCAATAACTAAGTCACAATGTCATAAACTGGATGTGACTGAGATGAAGATGCTGCGCTGGATAAGTGGCGTCACTACGATTGATCACATCGCAAATGAGAAACTCAGGGGCACAGTTAAAGTAACAGAAGTCTCCAAGAAAATCCAGGAGAGAAGACTGCTGTGGTATGGGCATGTTATGCGTCGAGATAATAACTATGTAGGGAGGAGAGCGATGTCTCTGGTTGTGGATGGCACGAGGAATAGAGGCAGACCTCGAAGAAGATGGACTGACAATATCCATGAAGACCTAAAGGAGAAGCAATTAGGGGATGACGATGTGTGGGACAGAAAAAAAAATGGAAAAGACTTGCCAGAAACATCGACCCCACTTGAAGTGGGATAAGATGAAGAAGAACAAGAAGACAGCAATTCCCCAATAGCCTAATACAAAACTCCTTCTCCGTAAGATTAATATATCGCAACATAACATTTAAAAATAAATCACAAACCTACAACTATTTGTATTGTATTAAACGTTATAAACATTATCAAGACACTAATGAAAATGAAAATCCACAGCCTGCTTCCAGTCGACGGACCGGGTCAGGGAATGGAATGAATGAAGCCCCCATCTAGCGGCGAGGATATGAACTGTGCCGGCTGCCGTAGCCTCTCGCACTTCCCTGGGGCAATGATTAAATGAATGACAGATGAAATGAAATTATAGAGGAGAGTGTTGCTGGAATGGTTGATACATAGAGGCTATCCTAGACTTTAACTAAGTTTTACAGTTTAGGAAACCATCTCCTGTACCCGTATAGTTATTTCACGTGCATCTTTGTTCTGATTCTCGTCTGTCGCTTTCCTATTCCACATTCGCCTGATAATATTAAAGAATTTCGCTAATTTACCTGACTTCCTCCATTCCCATTTTAGTAATTTTATTAAAGTGTGAGACTCATTCTCACTTTCTATTCTGTTTATATCTGACTTGTCTACAAACTTTGCTCTTATCATTTTAGTCTCATTGCATTCCTTCATCAGGTGTGTGTGCTTCACCCATAACCTTCCCACAAAACAGGCAAAGGTCCTCTTTTCCTACTTCACTCAATGCTTTGTTCTTATACACCCCCATCAACCACCAAATAATCCTCTCATTTAAGAGAACCCATTAGCGCAGTTCGGTATTACACGGTGTAAGAAGGGCTTGGTTGACTCACTTGATCTAAGAATATCGCCAGGTGAGAAAGAAATATTCCTGACAGCCATATGTCACGAAACAGATTTAATGATGTTATTTCATATGACGTGCTTGAACATCGTGGGCATTTAGCCCCGTGTACTTGGGTTTGGTCCAGAAATTTGCCAGATAACCTGTGTTATTGTGGTATAAGTAGTAGTGCGTGTATTTTTCATTCAGGTGAGGATTGGAAAGGAGGCTGCCGTAGCCTTAAGTTAGGAAACATCCCGGCAACCATCAGTTATGTCTCAAGAGGCTCAGTGTAACCCGTTCCACGTCTCAGACCAAAATTTAATGTCTTGGCAGAGTCAGGAATCAAACCCGGGCCTCCGGTGTGACACCACTGATGCTAGCCGCTATATATTGAACAAGCAATGAAGGAAATTAGAGAAAAATTAAAAATAGGAGTTTCTTATTTATTTATCGTATGGCTTTTAGTGCCGGGAGTGACCGAGGACATGCTCGGCTCGCCAGAGGCTGTAGCTGCTTCTTGAGCACACCCATAGGGTGAGCTACAAGTTCCGTTCAATTTCAAGTAGTTCCAACTTTCGCTACCGGATGTCACTGATGCCTAGTGGTGAACGTTGGAACGTTGATAGAGCGTTCCAACGAAATCTAACCTAGAAATTTAGCTCCACACAAGTTTAGTCTGTGGAAGGATCTTTTACATGCCATAAATCTAGGACATGAGCCCACTGGCTTTACTTCCCCTCCGAAGGAAGACATACTGAGGGATTTTAACGCTCGTAAAACATCCGACGACTTCGGCTGGGTTTGAACCCGCTATCTTGGGCACAGGAGGTTAGCATGCTACCGACTACGCCAACGAAGCCGCTAAAATAGGGGTAAATATTCAAGAAGAAATAATTTCAACTCTGAGATTTGCTGATGGCATTGTCATCTTGGTCGACACGCCAGAAGATTAGGATGCGTTTCTAAATGGTATGGACTCCGTCTTGAGGAAGGAATTCACGATGAAAATCAATAAATGTATTGGAATGCAGCCGAAATAAATCAGAAACCGCTATTGGCCATGGGCGCACGCAGGGAGAGGCAAGGTGGGGCCGTGCCCCCACCCCCTGGAATTCCGAAAATGTTGATATTCGATTGGTCATTGTCACCAGTTTATTTCATAAATTGCAGTTTCTGATATCAACTGACAAATGTTACAATAGAAAACTTCTTTAATGTTGCTGAGGTATTATGTATTCATATTCAGAAATATATGGTTCTAATGATGTCATGCACTAGACCACCAATGGAAACATAGCTCCATTTTTCAATATGGTTATGCCTAGTGTATGTTTACCCAACGCTATCTAAGGTGATTAGGCTGGCTACTACTTTCGCCACATCGCTTTGGCAGTGACGATATGAAAGCACGTTCTGGAGATATTTTTATACGATGCAACACCGATAGCGGATTTCATCCCCTAAAACGAGGTTTTCTTTGATGACTAGTAAAACACGGTCGTGCTTACAATATTGAGTCATTTACTGTATTCAGGCCCGTAATGACGGGGGAACAAACAGGGCAGCTGCCCAGGGTGGCAGGCTTTAGGGGCGGAAAATATTCTGGAAGCTGTACAAAACTGCTTGGTCATTAAACGCCAAGTAATTAAAGTATAACGCCACCCCTCCACACACACACACAAGATAATTATTCATTGTCGCACATTTGCAATGTTGGTTATTTAAGGACACACAAAACGGGATTGTGTTAGTCATCTTGGTGTTCTTGCTTTTGAATCTGACTCGAAAGTGAAATTGGACCAATGAAATCCGAATCTTGTTTGCAAATGACATGGCAGGAAGGAATCATCATCATCATTCTCTACGGCTTATCCCAATTAATTGGGGTCGCCGGAGCCAACCAGGCTCATTTTGGTTTTGGCCGGGGATTTAAGACCGGATGTCCTTCCTGACGCCACGTGATTTTTCAGGTGAAAATTCCACCCCGCTGTCACCGGGATTCGAACCCCGGCCGTCCGGGTGAAAGACGAGCAGCTAAGCCACTACGCCATCACGCTCCCCGCAGGAAGGAATCCCCTTGTTATTTAAATAAATCGTGTTCTTGCCATTGGTTGTGTATGATATCTTACAAAATTTAAATGTAAATTCTTTGTATTAAATTTTGTTTCTATTTGTAATTTTAGTAAACACATATTTATAGGGTTTGCCACCCATAGTTAAATACAAGCTCAGTGAATAAACAGTTACATACACACATCAAAAAAAGTTTTGCATCACCTCGGTTCCCAGATCTCCGGCATATAGACGTTGACTGTGTATATTGTATCCAAGATACAGTCCCTTTGACTGTTCATAGATGTCACTAAAACTGCTCAAAGATGTAAACAACCATGCATGAGCAGGGCCTATTAGACGGAGGGGGTACGACAGCCGATCAGTTCCAGTCATTCCACCAGGACGAAGGTACGCTGCTCATGTTGTCTGTAGTTCTACCATGCCTAGAAGGTCAATACCGCAGTTCGATCGCGTCCGCATTGTTACTTTGTGTCAAGAAGGGCTCTCAACAAGGGAAGTTTCCAGGCGTCTCAGAGTGAACCAAAGCGATGTTGTTCGGACATGGAGGAGGTACAGAGATACAGGAACTGTCGATGACAGGCCTCGCTCAGGCCGCCCAAGGGCTACTACTGTAGTGGATGACCGCTACTTACGGATTGCCGCTCGGAGGAACCCTGACAGCAATGCCACCATGTTGAATAATGCGTTTCGTTCAGCCACAGGACGTCGTGTTTCAACTCAAACTGTGCGCAATAGGCTGCATGATGCGCAACTTCACTCCCGACGTCCATGGCGAGGTCCAGCTTTGCAACCCCGACACCATGCAGCGCGGTACAGATGGGCCCAACAACATGCTGAATGGACCCCACGGAATTGGCATCACGTTCTCTTCACCGATGAGTGTCGCATATGCCTTCAACCAGACAATCGTCGGAGACGTGTTTGGAGGCACCCTGGTCAGGCTGAACGTCTTAGACACACTGTCCAGCGAGTGCAGCAAGGTGGTGGTTCCCTGATGTTTTGGGGTGGCATTATGTGGGGCCGACGTACGCCACTGGTGGTCATGGAAGGCTCCGAAACGGCTTTACGATACCTGAATGACATCCTCCGACGCATAGTGCAACCATATCGGCAGAATATTGAAGAGGCATTTGTCTTCATGGACGACAATTCTCGACCTCATCGTGCACATCTTGTGAATGCGTTCCTTCAAGATAACGACATCGCTCGACTACAGTGGCCAGCATGTTCGCCAGACATGAACCCTATCGAACATGCCTGGGATATGTTGAAAAGGGCTGTTTATGGACGTCTTGACCCACCAACCACTCTGAGAGATTTACGCCGAATTGTCGTTGAGGAGTGGGACAATTTGGACCAACAGTGTCTTGATGAACTTGTGGATAGTATGCCACGACGAATACAGGCATGCATCAATGCAAGAGGACGTGCTACTGGGTATTAGAGGTAGTGGTGTGTACTGCAATCTGGACCACAAATGCTGAAAGTCTAGCTGTATGATGGTACAACATGCAATGTGTGGGTCTCATGAGCAATAAAACGAGCTGAAATGTTGTTTGTGTTGATCTCTATTCCCTTTGTATTTAAAGGTTCCGGAACTCTTGGAACCGAGGTGATGCAAAACTTTTTTTGATGTGTGTATTATGTTAAGGAAACTTTAATATATCTACATATTTTAAGTCGGGGGTTGCAAATATTATTTTTCCCCCAGGGGCTTCAAGAGCCCTAAATACGAGCCTGACTGTGTTGTACAGTCGTCTAATTTTGCGTCGTTCTGCCTTTCCAACTGCGATCGTTATTCGTGCTGCGAAATGCCGTATAGTTTTATTCAAGGTGTGCCATAGTACTGTGGTCCATTTCTTGAGAATAGAGCAATTATTGCTTCAAATGAACATCAATCTACCATTGTTGTAGATTCTTAACCTGTAGTGTTAAACCTTCTACGATCGAAGCAATTTATAGGCTAATAATAAAATTGTTCTGCGGTGTTTTTGCTTTTTGTGCCGTTATCAAAGCGACTGAGATTCGCACTCTCAGTCGAATGTAGACGGTAGATCAGTTGAGACAAAATGGTGAATTCAATACTGATAGACTTCTTAATATTGTAGGCTATATAATTCCAATGGAAACTTGTTGCAATGCAATTTTCGATGCGCAACATGTAGCCTACTTATATGAGCGGAGAACGTAATTTAATCCTAATTTAATTGGACTTATAGTCATATTGACCGACTGAAAGTTACAATTCAATATAGATCAATTAGGTGATTAAGCCAAAGTTCAAGGGGGGGATTGATGATGATGATCATCATCATCATCATTTTCCATCTCCAGTTTCCCGGGTGTGGCAAACGAGCGCTCTCCATCTTGCCCGATCTTGGTACACCATTTGTTCTTGAAAGAAGAAAACTACGGAACAGACATTGGCAGGATCTTAACTCAAGGAACATTTATGTGACATTCTTAAATACGAATATATAATAGATAGGCTAAATTATCCTGCGATATTTGTCGTTATCAAAGCGACTAAGTAAGAAGTACATGATTTAGTGATTAGGCTATTATATATTTTACTTAACGGTCATCAATAATCAAATGAAATCATTTCTTTCTAAAACGAAAATATGCTAAAACCATGGGCGTCACAAGTACGAGTAACGTACAATACGAATTTATCACTTCGCACAAAATTCATTAGGCTAAGAAGAGCAATGCGAAGTATTCCTGATAGCTTGTGAAGAAGAGGAAAACTTGATGGATCCGCTGTAACGGCCAGTACAAACTAGATATTTGGAAATAGTGCTATTTGAATTATTAGGCAGATTCTTGTGTAGGGATATTACCACAGATGAATTTAACTCAGTGATTTTGAAATACCTGAAAATATGCCCTCCAGTTACCGTATTTAGAAAATAGGCGAACTGGACTCATATTAGCATTTTAATGAACTGCTTTTTTACATGTTTTAAGACCTCAATATTATGACAAGGAGTCAAAAAAGAAGAAACGCGAACTTTCATGGACAAAAACTGTGAACTAGAAACAAAACATTCCTCCCAATCATGCATAAGGTAGCCAACGGATTGAGAGCAGTCAAATAATGAATTTCACGAAGCGAGTAAGAAATGAAACGAAAATTGTGGAGGGGAATGGAATGGAAATTATAATTTGCCCCCCCCCCCCTCTCTGGAAAAATCCTGCGGGCACCCATGCTATTGACGTCAAATTCGCAGGTAAAAAGCTAAAGGGCGTAGAAGACTTATTTTACTTAGGAAGCAAAATGGCCAGTGATGGATGAAACAAAGGGGATAAAAAAGTAGTTTAGCTCAGGCACGGAGAGCATTACTACAGATAAGAAATTTGTTGACTTCAAACATAGGTCTACATTTAGGCAATAGGAGATCAATTTTGAAAGTCTTTGTGTGAAGCGTGGCGCTCTATGGAAGTGAAACTCGGACTGTTGGCCCAGCAGAAAAGAGGAGAATTGAAGAGTTTGAAATGTGGTGTTACAGGAGAATGATGAAGATCAGATGGGTAGATATAGTAACATTTGAAGAGGTATTAAGACGAGTGGGAGAAAAGAGAGGTTTCTGGCGACTGCTAATGAAGAGAAGAAATATGTTGGTAGGACGATACTAAGACGCCCAGGAATAACACACTTAGTTATGGAAAGATGGGTCGAGGGCAAGACCATGGTTAGAATATGTTAAACAGATTGCCTCGGATGTGGTAGCTATGTAGAGATGAAACAATTAGCTCTGGACAGAATCACATGGAGGGTTCCATTAAAACAGTCAAAAGACTGAAGACTCAAACAACAACAACAACAACAACAACAACATCAATAGGAGTCCGGCTAGGAGTAAAGATGATCGATTCTCTCAGAAGTAACTTATATTTTATGTTTATTACTGTATTTCAGTGGCAACTCTTGGTGGTGCCAGCAAATTCAAAAATTGCAATGAAATCGTTCAAACGTTTCAACTACAGACAGTGCAAAGTGTATGCTATAAATTTCTTGAAATCACATTATTTAGGCCTAACTGTATTCAGCCACCACTAAATAAGCAGGTGAAGTAAAATGAACAAGATGCTCTACCGTCAAGACAACCTCACAGTACATAAAGATATAAACTTCGTAAGGATATCCGCTGCACCCGATATAATTAAACACAAAAATAATTTAATGACGCTATTCTTAAACACTTGTAACGGTTCGACTCGTCAGAAGGCGTCAATTTCATAATTAATTAATTATTTTATTATTATTAATATTATCATTGCTATTCTAATTCTTCTTCTTCTTCTTTCTTCTTCTTTCCGATGAGGCCTGCTAAGGTCCACGTGCCAATTTCAATTCTTCACACTTTGTTGTTTTCTCTTCCGTTCCCTCCAGTACTCCTTCATCCGTTCACTATGCTGCTTCTTTCTGTCCTCGGACCAATTCACACCAGGTTTCTTTGGCAATCTTCCTTGGAATCCTTTCATACTTAATACCCTTTTTCTAAAGATCTCTCTGTTCACCGTTTCTTCTTCACTTATATTATTTCTTTCTAAATATTTTCTTTACTTCTTGAATCCAGCTAGTTGTTGCCTATTCTCCCAAAGGTACTTGAATATCCTTTTTGTTAATCTGGAATCATCCATTCTGTAAATATGTCCAAAAAATTGCAATCTCCTGTTTCTTATCGTTTCTGTTATATTTTCTATGTTCCTGTATATTTCATCATTAGATCTTAATTTCCATACTTCTGCTGTTTCCACTGGGCCTAAAATTTTCCTCAGGATTCTCCTTTCTAGTACTTCAAGTTTATCTAATCTATAGTTTAGTACCAGACATTCACTTGCGTATAGGCATTCCGGTTTCACCATTGAAGTGTAGTGCCTTATTTTAAGATTTTTAGATCAGCACTTTTTGTTATAAAAATTCTTAGTGATACCATATGCTCTTTCCATCTTGTGTACCCTTCCTTCTACCTAAGATTTTTCTAAACCATTTTCTTGAATTATTTCTCCCAGATATTTAAATTTCTTTACTTTTTCCAACGGGCCAATATCTGTTGCCAAATATTTTGAAGCGTTCTTGATGTTTGTAATAAATTTAGTTTTTTCAGCGGAGATTCTCAAACCTGTTTTGTTGGCTATTTGCACTTGTTAGGTTTTCTGACAATATAGCAAAATCTTCTGCAAATGCTAGGCAACTTAATTCAATGCCTTTGTTTCTTCTCCCCAAAGTTACTGGGGAAATGTTATGTTCTTTTAGCTTTAAATTCCAAATTCTGATAATTTTCTCTAAAACACAGTTGAACAGAATGGGTGATAAACCATCTCCTTGCCGTACGCCTGTATTTATCTTAATAGATTTTGATATCTCACCCATAAATTTTACTTTTGAAATCGGGTCAGTAAGGGTTTCACGTATTAGGTTCTTATTCTAATTCTTCTTATTATTATTATTTTGTTGACTTTATTCTTGTTAATTTGATCACCTAAAGGCATCCTGAGTCCAGCTCAGTGTTGGTACTGCCCGAGCCAGGATAATCCAACCGACGTCTTGTCACGAGTAATATCCTGAAAAGCACTACAGTCTTCGTCACTTCGGTGGCATGGGCCGCTATGGCTAGCCGATCATCCTAGCTCTTGGCCCCACAGCGTGTGTTGAACGCCTCACTCCCAGAGACTCGAAAGACGTATCAGCAAATATTTACTGTCGGTAGGACGGAACCTACCATCATTGCCTCCAGATACAGCGGTTATTGGAAAATACTGCACATCATGGTGGATTTTAAGCTTCTTGAACAACGTTAGACAGTCAAAGAAAATTTATGGAAATCTCACTGGACGTGAATTAGAGGCTTCCTGATTGTGCTGGATACGTTCAGTCTAACGTGAGTGCTTTTCCGAAGAGTACGACGCTCTGACAAAAGAAAGAGACTTGTCTGGAAAGTCCAGGATTGCCCGCTACAATCCCTTCTTACAGGACAGCCTTATTCAACTGGGAGGGCGCCTCCACCATGCAGACCTGCTAATGCAGCAGAAACATCCTCTAGTACTCCATGGCACACATCACATCACTAAGTTGTTGAACCTCCAGACTCACGGCTACACCACCTCCAAGTTCGAATCGTTCTCTCTGTGCTCCGCGAAGAATTTCCGATTCTCACGGCACGCCAGACTGTCAAGAAGGCCATCCATACGTGCTTACAGGGTAAGAAAAAAGCAAGCAAGCTTGTAGTTTAACGTGACCGTTAATCGCGAGATCATGAGCCACGGGACCTCCTTTTTACGTGGAATCCAAACCACAGGACATGGCATTTCTCATCGAAAATCTCACATGCATTGACCGGGAATCGAACCCGGTCCACCTTGGTGAGAGGCATACAGCTTAACCGCTGCGCCATCACGCCCCCTACTGGGTCAGATCGCGAGAAGCCAGCAAGGTAACGAGATCGAAGCCCCGTTGCCTCCAGAACGTGTGTGACATACAACGCCATTTGCAGTCACTGGTATGGATTTTGCAGGACCAGTACTCGTTAAGGTGGGGAACCTCGTACATTCACATGTGCGACTACAAGGGCCCTTCACCTTGAACTGGCTTTGGACATGAATACGGAGACGTTTCTGTGGCTCTCAGACGATTTGCGTGACGAAGAGGACATCCAAACACCATTTACTCGGACAACACTAGAACATTCCAGGTAGCACACAAAGAAATGATACAACTCAGCCACGATCTCAATGGGCACTACGCCCACAATGGAGTCCAGTGGAAATTTTTAGCACCACGGGCGGCTTTGTGGGGAGGCTGGTGGGAGAGAACAGAGGGGACGACTAATAGATGCTTAAGAAATGTTCTGGGAAAGGCTCAAATGAGCGAGGAGGCACTCAGACCTCTATTGGCGGAAGTAGAAGCCATCAGTAACTCACGACCTATAATCCAAGATTGCTCTGAGATACTGACTCCGAGTCATTTCCTGACTGGTACATGACTGACTACCCAGCCGAACGTCACTGAACCCACGACCCGTATAGACCTGAGGAAGGAGATGAAGCTCTGAGAGAAAATTCAGGAGGACCTCCTCAAGAGATGGAGGAATAAATATCTTCTTGATCTGAGGAGTAACCACGAAGTACGCCACCCAAATGGACAAACGTAGGAGTGCCGAATAGGATTTATTTATTTATTTTATTTTCCGCATCTGAATCAAATTACAATTTGCCAGTAATATAGCAACTATTACAGCATTAGTATTTGCAGCCATAAGATCGTCTTTTTAACATATGTCCTCCATCAAGGGGCAGATCAGCTGGTGTTCTGGATCTTGTAACATGCTGCAATCGCAGAACTCATCATTGTTGACGAGCATGTTCCATTTATTGATATTATTCTTGCAGCGTGAAACCCCCGTCGTCAGCCTGTTCAATGATTTCCAAGTTCCATATGGCAAGTTGTGACCAGGTGCCATTTTTTCTGATAGTGGAAAATTTGGGATTGATTTCTGTCTTCCGTATCTTCACAAGGGCAGCTTCTTGTGAGCCTTCGAGGGTTGTTACTCCCCTCAAAAAGCTGTTTCTGGACTTGTCTGTCGGGCTGGTTGTTGACCAAAAAGTGATGCCTTGAATCGGTTTCTTCCAATTTCTTCTAAGATGCTGCAGCTACCATTCTTCGGACTTGAGTTGGCTAAATTCCAATAAGAGAGTAGATCTTCTGAAGTGATGTTGGTCTAAGACATCCAGACACAATCCTGGAAGTCTCATTCAGAGCTGTATCCACCTCTTTGGAATGTGGAGAAGAAAGCCATTACTGAAAGGAGACAAGGCAGAAACAACAAGATACGAACTCTCATCCTTCAGATGGCCAACGGCACCAAGATCTGTCGGCCTGTACAGCTGGTCTACCCTCCCGAGATAGGATTTAGTGAACTGAGAAGCTGAGCATCTTTGATTTCTTTATCTATGTACTAGCAACCCGTCCCGGCTTCACCCGATATCTTTAACGGTTTACCCAGCGTAAATTTAAAAGACACACGGACGGAATGTCCCAGACGCAATTCAGAAAAGCCGAGGTGAACAGCGAAACTCCAAACATAATGAAGGCCTTATTTCAATAGTGGTACAACTCCAGTTTTAAAGTGAAGAGGGTTATCCATTCTTTCATGTTCATACAAGTCAGTTTTCTCTTATTTCAAAAATGGTACACATCCAGCATATGTTCTTGTGCAAAGAGAGTGCACCACAATGTATAGTTTCGCCTCTCATTTATATGAAAAAGAGGATAATTCCCTTCATTTTAAAAGTGGAGTTGTACCACTATTGAAAAAAGGCCTTCATATACCCTTCTCCGAAGGCTTAACTCGAACGACTCGACAGTTTGATACTGGCCGAAGCTGGGGTGATAGGTTCGCTCGTAAGCTCGTAAACTCGATCCGAAGCTAGTAATTTAAATTTCCGCTGAATGGAGATTGTTGGAAGAGATGAAAACGTAGAAACACTTATAGTGGGCGATGTATTAAAGATAGAGATATGCTGTCACGGACGTTTTTGTAGAACTTTTCATACTGAGCAATTCTTACACTCATAGTATATAGATATTTTGAACGGTTTACCCAGCGTAAGCTTAAAAGACGAGCGGACGGCAGGCTTTTCTTGGACTTCATTCACTGAAACCGTAACTGCTCGGCTTTTTCTTTGGTCATAAATGAATGTTTTTCTACAGAAACCTTCCTCGAGAAATCCTTTACAGAACGGTAAAAACCACATCAAAGTCCATCCAGTCGTTCTCGAGATTACCCGTTTCATCCAAGAATCGGGGACTATGTTTTATACTAAGTAGAGATTTCTTTCTTCATGTTTTCTTTTCTCTTTGTAAATAGTGCAATAAAAGATGGCTGCGCTCTAAGCCGTGTTGTTGTTGTTCCACGACCACGTATTTACGAAACCCTTAGATCATAAATCCAATAGATGGCTGATGACGTCACTTTGTTGATACCAACATCTCGATCAGCTGACTAAAGGGAACTGTGGGTAGTTTGGAGCACTGAAATACTACACGTGATGATAGAATTGGGTTATTTAAAGAGAGTTCTATTCATTACTAAGTCAGAATGGTGTATTACTGTGTCGCGTATGGATGTAAGGAGACGTTTTAAAAAGGATCGGGCTTTTCTTTCCATACGTTTGTTAATTCATTGCTAAATAACCCTAAAATTCTTGACTTAATTACTAGCATTTCTTTAGCCTACGTTTCCTCTTAACTCCGAAACATGAAAAAAAAATAAACATGGAAATGCTGGAATTTATTATAAATTATTATAATTTACCCTATCCCTTACTCCACTGAACAGGCCTGTATTTATGCTCGAAGGTATCAAGTATTTACATGTACATAGGCTGGACGTTTTTCTTGGTGTTTTGTTGAGACTGCTAGAAAATGCATCTCTGAACATAAAAATGCTTTATGTCCCTATGCTGGAATAAATGTAGTGTGGACTATACAATGCAGTCGTCAATCATGTTTAGTGTCAAATTGCAGGTTATGCTACAGATGTGACTGTGTAGTCTTCGATAATAAATATTAAACGTAAGTTATGGACAGTGCGTTTGGTTGAGGGAATTTTGAGATTCTTCTAGGATAGGCTACATTGCATCCCTAAATTAGTCAATTCTTCGTTGGATTTCAAAATTCTGGGTTATTTTTGCGAAGGTTTCTATGATTCATGGAAAATTGAATTTAAAAGGAAACAGTTCATTGATTAAAATATTTTCCTGTGTAGCAAATGTAATGCATAGTTGTTAAAAACCAACGCTTACTAAATCGATAGACTTTCTTATTTCCATTTGCCCATGTTGTTTTGTTCACTTTCATAAAATACAAAAGTGGAAGGGTAACGCTGAATGAGAGCTCATCGTACGATAAAATTTTCTTACGTACCGGTACTAAAATTAGCCAAAATACATTTTCTAATGATGAAAAATAATTTGGGAAATGATGTAGTAAGTTAATAGATCGAACTTGTTTGGAGCTTTCGGGCGTACAATCAAAAATGACCAGACAAACACAATTCTGTTCAAAAATCAATAGGCCTAATTCAGAGTTGGATTTGTTATTAAGTATTTACAAGAGGGGATCCTGGATGTATGAGTATTACGGAACACGACAGCCACTTTTTATACAAACACAATTCTGTTCAAAAATCAGTAGGCCTAATTAAGAGTTGGATTTGTAATTAATTATTTACAAAAGGGGATCCTGGATGTATGAATATTACGGAACACGACAGCCACTTTTAACACCAAATATGTTACATGCTTAACCTTTGCTACCTTCCGGTACGTAAAGAAACATGCGATGCTTTTCCCAATGCCGTATAAATTACGAAAATGTGTGTTTAAACCCTCATTAAAAATCATTTCCCCACATACTCCTATCACCTTCCATTACGAGGTCCTCTGTTTACCCTTTAATCAACTGATCGAGATGTTGGTTTCACGTCACAGTATAGGCGCAGTGTAGCAATGCGCACTCTATTGTATTTATGCTCGAAGACGAAACCCAACACCATGGTTTACGCTTTTATGTCGCATGTGCCCCAGTGAGGACAGATGACGTTGTTGTTGTTGTTGTTGCTGCGACATCGTGGAATTTGTGTGATAACCTGTATTATTTTGATGGCTGTACTAGTGTAGCCTATGTATTTAAGGTTTTTGAAACCTTTTTCAATGTTGCCTTAATAATCGATGTTTTTCAGTCGGTCAACACGATTGTACACAATTGTAATGGGTGGTTCCATAATCCTGAGAAAAAAGAAACACATGAGGTTATTAAAATACACCTGGATGACCAGTTCCGATTGTCATCAGATCCATTACACGTAGGCTATTAAGTTTATGTCTACGAGTATGGGTTGGTTGGTTGGTTGGATCCTTAGCTTAGGGCCTGCCACAAGGTGGTCATGTAGCCCCGTGTACTTTGGGTGTATGTAGAATTTGTCTGATAACCGTTGTTAATTAACTGTGATGGCTGTATTAAGTGTGTTATCTGTGATTCAGGTAGAACGACTGCAAACGATCAATTTTTCAAGTAGTTCCTACTTTTGCTACCAAATGCTACCATCTACGACGCCTCACTGCGGACTTGGCTACTAGAAGCCACCGAAGCCGCCTCTAGTTTAGCTGATATCATTTCCAATATTTACACTTATTTAGTAGCAAGTAACCTACCAAACTACCATCTTAATATTAATGCTACCCCTATTGAACAAGTAAGCAAACACATATATTTGGGGACCAACATTAATGACCAATGGGATAATTCACATGAAATTCAAGTCCATATCGAGAAATCCAGAGCTGCATTTTGTAAAATGGCTGATGTGTTTAAGAGCCATTACTTCTCGATGGAAACGAAATTAAGATTTATACGTTGCTATATAGTTTCCATTCTGTTCTATGGAGATGAGACTTGGAATTTGACCGAAACAATGGGCAAGCGACTTGAGGCATTTGAGATGTGGCTCAACAGGAGAATGCTTAGAGTGCCATGGATAGATAAAATTACAAACAATGACATTCTACACAAAATGAAGAAAGAAAAATAAGTCCTCAAAACAGTACAACGCAGAAAGCAACAATATTTAGGTCATGTAATGCGAAATGGATACAGGTATAAACTGCTGCAGAACATTGTTCAAGGAAAGATTCCTGGTAAAAGAGGACGGGGAAGAAGAAGAACATCTTGGCTTGGAAACTTAAGAACATGGACTTTACACACGAGTGAAGAACTATTCAGAACATCCAAAACTGACATAACTATGATGGCCACCAACATCCGGACCGGATGGGCACAAGAAGAAGAAGAAGAAGAAGAAGAAGAAGAAGAAGAAAGTTGCAGTAGCAGATAAACAACTATTCAAGATGTGTTAGTTATATGTGAGATTTTGTTCAAAAGAGGCGGTATCACTACCACCTCGACCAATGGAGGTACCCGCTAGAGCTATTCGCTCTTAGTTACGCCTACAAGTTCTGGCTTTTTGGGAGAGTCAGTAGCTAGCTGACCCACTGCCCAGTAAACTGAGAGCGATCAAGGGAACTACTCGCGTGTGGCGGAGCCCTTTACGGTCACGGAGAGTGTCCGTCATTTTGTGTAGGCTTAGGATATGTCATTCAAGATCTACCCACTCGTATCTGATAAGAAGGGAAGACCCCCCACTTTGTACCTGTGGAGCCGTTTTCACCGTGGCCCACATTTTCACTGAGTGTGTGGATCTTGCTGACTTACGAAGAAACCTTGGTTTGCAGATGACACTCAAACTTATATTAGCCGATGATGTGGTGGCTGCTGATCGCGTTATCCGCTTTATAAGTGAGAGTGGGTTAGGGACAGCAATCTAAATTCTCCAGTGATTATTGACTCAACGACTTGTTCGTTTTGGAATGATAATGGTTTTTTCCCCGTAATTTTTGTTTATTTTTATAAATTTTATTGTTATTTAATTTCTTTTATTATTATTAATTTTTGGTCTTTTTTAATTTAGGTGTCCGCCTCAAAATTTTAAAATCAATTCCAAATTCATATTCTTTAATCTGTGTTCAGAGGGGCAGATGACCTCGTAGTTCCGCCCCTTAAAACAACAATAACTAACTAACTGAGAGTTTGTTAAAATACTGAAAGTGGTAAGTGAACTTCACCTTTGCTTGCCTATTATGATTATGTGATTGATGTTAAATGGTCGGGTTAGAGTGGATTGTCTACTTAGCTGCTTGAGTGGTTTTCTGGTAGCGGCTTCAGTGGCGTAGTTGGTAGCAAGCTCGAGCTTCTATGCCCCAGATCGCGGGTTCAAACCCAGCCGAAGTCGTTAGATTTTTAAGAGCGTCACAAATCCTTCAGTATGCCTTTCTTCGGAGAGGAAGTAAAGCCGGCGGTCCCATGTCATATATTATAATAATAATAATAATAATAATATTGTATGGCCTCGGATGCCAGGTGCAAGCTTTGTTAATTGACACCCAGCGGGCAGCTTGCGTGTCAAATTTAATGCTCCTTGGAGCGCTATGAATGTCAAGGAGGTATACCGCTTTATACAGTAGTAGAGAAATTAGAAACTTTATGTTGGCGGAAAATCCCGATATTAATTTTGCTATTATGAACACGGCCTACTGAATTCAAATGGGTTCTTTAACATGCCAACAACGTATGAAATGAGTATCGTGATTTTTGTCGCCTTTCAAAAATCACTTACTATGGCCAGAAGCGAACCTGCAAGCTTGAGGTTGGTAGTTCGACACTATAACCCCACACCCACAGTGGCAAGCATGTCATATATGTATGGCATGTTAAAGAACACTCCACTAATTACATTTGTGTGAGCTAAAATTTGTAGGTTAGTTTAAAAACGCTATAATAGTTCCAATGTTCGCCACCAGGTGCTGACTGCGATGGCATTTAGCAGCCACGTCCGTAGCTAGGTGTCGTGGATGGTTGCTTTTAGTGGCAAAAGTAGGAACTACTTGAAAAGATTAATCGTCTGCAGTCCTTCTACCTGAATCACAGATATCACACACTAATAGAGCCATCACAATTAACACAGGTTATCAGACAAATTCTACACACTCCCAAAGTACACGGGGCTACAGGAGCGCGTTGTCGCAGCCCCTAAGCTGCGGAACCAACCAACTATCCTCTTTTCTTCTTAGGCTTTCCCCCTCCCACATTCCTAACTGTCTGTGTTCTTCGAATATGTAACATTATGTTCGCTGAATTAAATTGCAGTGTATGTATTTATAAATTGGGGATAGGATTGGGCGTGGCCTTAATATGTTAGGAACCATCCTAGCATTTTTATATTGCTATTGTGGCTAATATTTTTGCTTATTATAGCATTTTTCTGGAGTAAAAGTGGGGAAACAGTGACACCAGACTTAATTATATTAATCATTTGCTTTGAACATCAATTATCAATATGCATTAAAAATAATGTTATAATTATCATATCAAAGCTTTTTCAGTATTTGATCACAACAGACAGTGTGTTAGCAAATATCATTGAGAAATCCGCAGCTTAGCTTGATTTCACGTAGAAGAGGCTCATAACAGACAAATATTTACCGCAAAAAACAGGGGTGTTTATATTAGCTAACGTGGTCCAGGCGAAAACCATTGATCTGTCGGATGCGATAAAGTACCGAATGCGTGGGGTTGGCTATATTGTACATGATGCTAAAAATGTCAGCTGGAATTTCATCTATATAAGTAGTGATCCTATTTGGGATGGCTGGGTGGGTGGGTATTATCTCCAGATTTTTTCTCTACCATTACTACAGGTATTTGGGCTAATTTCAGTAGTTTAAGAATTTTTACTTCGGTTCTGGCGTTCTGTACTGCTTTAACACTGCAGCATGCTCATATGTAAACATGTAGGCTACATGTGATAGCATATTATACAAGAATACGGTGCCGGTATAACTAGGTTTAATTCTCGCATGCACAGCAAACTTGACTCGCAGTTAGGGAGATTCGTTGATTAATTATTTAATGAGAAACACCGTTCGTTATTATCTGAAACTTGGAGCAATACTTTGGATAGGCCTACTCTAACCTTAAAGGACGTGGTCACTTGCGAGTTGTTTACAAGCTAATGTATTAGTTCTTAGGGCTCGTTATATTATTAAGAATATATCGGCTATTTATGTAGTAGGTTAACACTGCCTAGATAAAAGAAACACAACGTTTATTGGCACTTACCACAGAATGCTTTGTTGGTTGGAAGCTCTCTCGTTTAATTACTGATACCCAACGTTTCTTCAAATCCTCTTCTTCGGGGAACTTAGACACTTGAACTCTATGTTCATTATCATAATTACCCCTGCACTTCAGCACACTAAACTTGTGAACCATATTTTACAGCAAAAAAATAAAAAATGAAAAAAATCGCAGAATAACTACAACGGCTTGCCCACACCACTTCCAGCTGGATCGCATCCCTCCTGGCTGCATTAGACTGCCTGCCCATTCAACACTTGGAGGCGTACAAGATATATATTAATTGCAGATTTCATTTCTGATTTACAAAAGAGCACGCAGCAGTACGGCATTCTAAAATGTAGGTTAGAACTTCGCGGAAAACAAACAACAAACGGTTGAACATCGTAATTCAGCGAGGCTCCAAAGCCTTTCTCACTCAAAGCAATGGCTTCTTACCAAGGAAGTCAGACCGTACCTAACCTTACCGACAGTTCAACCAACACCACCGGGTTCTACCCACAATGTGCCCAAGAAATCCCAGAAAAGGTATGCTTCTGCAATACAGTTAGCACTGAATAATAAACAGGCTATTACTATTGACGCCATTAACATCAATACAAAACAAATGTCTGCAACAGTGACTTGAAAAAGTGGCGATCACAGCGGGTTGGTGCTGCTCTTAGCGCCTATATTTGGAAACGAGGTTGTACGCATAAACCAATGCTGTAATAGTTGAATGGGCAGTCAGTCTAGAGCAGCCAGGAGGGATGCGATCCAGCTGGCAGTGGCCCACACACACATCTGCCTTCGAGATCCACCAATGGCTACTTTCAAATCAGTGCAACGGTGTTGGTTTCACTTACGACACCAAGCTGGCTCATCAGCGGGCTATTGGTATCCCCGCCCGGACCCCCACAGGAGTAGCGAACTGTGCACTACCTCCATTTTTATGAAGCGCACCTGCGCCTATTTACTGCGAGAACTAGAATCTCAAGCTGCCATAACCTCCCTATGAAGGCTTCCAAAAAGATGGCATATTGGCTTTCACGGCCTGTGAATTAAAACTAAGCAATTTTTCTAGGTTTGTGCCGTGCCTTGTGTGGGGTTTCGCCTAGGACACCAAGCTGGCTCATCAGCGGGCTCTTGGTGTCCCCGCCCGGGCCCCCACAGGAGTAGCGAACTGCGCGCTACACAAGACACGATCCAAAACTAGAAATATTGCTGAGATTTAATTCACTGGCCCTGAAAGCCACTATACCACGTCACTATATTGAACATCCAAACCTTTACTTAAAGAGTCCGAGCTCACAGTGGCAGTGATTCTGTTTGGATTGGACAAGCAAGGGTTGAGTTCTTGTTGTTGCTGTTGTTCGTATTAGGCACTCTGACATCGTGGTCATTTTAGCTCCGTGTATTTGGGTGTGTGCAGAAGTTGTCTGATAACCTGTGTCACTGTGATGTCTATACTAGTGTGTGTACTTGTAAACGAGGAAGGATTTGGGTAGGAAGCTGCCATGGTGTTAAGTTAGGTATCAACCCGACACTTTGCCTGGAGTAGAAGTGGGAAACTACGGAATACCGCTTCCAGGATGGATGAGGTATGACTCGAAACCACCACTCCTCAGTTTTATAATCCTCACCTCAAGGGGAGAGCTACACCTTTTGCATGACAATTTCTTCTGAGTTAAATACAAATATATCTCATAAACTGTCTATATGTTGCCAAGAAATGAGACTTTACAGGATTATTAAACACAGTTCACTCTTCCTTCTTCTTCTTCTTATTTCGGATTTGGCCGACAATGGACTGCATGGAACTTAAGGCTTCTTGGCCATGCTTCTCTTTTCCTCCCAGAACCTCTTCATTCTTTCGCTGCTTATCTTTCTCTCCTCCTCGGAAATGATCCGCAGGGGTCTCTTTGTAATTGGTTTCTCTTAAATTGATTTTAAACTGTCTACCTTTCTTCTAAACCCACTTCTATTGTGGATCAACTCTGGAGTAATTCCAACTTCTGCTGCATCCCTCTTGACCTACCCACTTAGATGTGGCCTTTAATCCCAAGATGTATTTGAAGATCATTTTTGTCAGTCGGTTCTCGTCCAATCTTACCAGGTGTCCATAGAATTTCAGCCTTCTTTTCCGCATTGTGTCAGTGATATTTTCAGAACATTTGTAGAGCTCCTCGTTTTTCCTCTTCTTCTAAATTCCATCAGAAGTCTTCTGAGGTCCCAGAATTTTCCTCAGAATCTTCCTTTCCTTTTCTTAAGTTCTTGAGCTCCCCTTTTTAAATTTCAAATTAGACACTCTGAAGCGTACAATCCTTCTGGTTTTATGACTGGGTTATAGTGTCGGATTTTGACCTTGTATGATATTGCCCGTTTGTTATACCTGTTCTGTGTTAGCTTGTAGGCCAGGTCTAATTTTCTGGCTCTTTCTTTGTTTGCTTCTTTATCCAGTCCGTAGGGTTGGATCCATTCTCCCATGTGTTTGAATTTCTCTGTATTATTATTTTCGTATGGTACAAATGATCTTGTTGGTTAAAAAATATTATCGTAAATGAGAAGTACGCTTGATACACAAAACACTTTGGTGTGTGTTGCTCATGTTAGTACAATACACAACCATGCAACATTTCATTGAGATATCTTGAATAGTATTTGAGTTATCAAGTGAACGCTGTGTGACAATAAAGTTTTCGGGAAACGAGCTTCAAACCTACCAAAGGGTAGATAAATAATAGTAATGTTAACGATTTTACGTCCCTTTTAACAACTGGGCTTTTAGAGACGCCCCTAAGGGTAAAATTTAAGGAGACAACTTGAGCGATATCAACTTACATTTTGGGGCATATCTCTGGAAGTGTTGAAGATATTTTCATTTTGTTTTCACCAAATGCTAGATAAAAGATAAGTCAATCAAATAATTTATAAACAACTCTTTGACTCTGAAAGATGAATCTCCCCTGTTGTTGTTTAGTCTTAGTCTTTTGACTGGTTTGATGCAGCACTCCATGCCTCCCTGTCCTGAACTAATCGTTTCAGCTCTACATAGCTACCACACCCTACATCCGAGACAATCTCTTCTTCTTCCTATTCTTCTTCCTAGCCTTTTCCCGTTACGCGGGGTCGGCTTTTTTAGTCCTGAGGCGCCACTCATTTCTTTGGAAAGCATTATCAGCAGATAGGCCCAATACTCTCATGTCCCTCTGAACATTCGTCATCCATGTTGTTTGAGGTCTACCGCTCCCTCTCTTTTGCATAGTCATGGAAAGGCACTTCTTCACTACATGATTCTCTGGTCTTCGCATAACATGTCCATACCACTTTAGCCTGGTTTCTAAAAGTTCTCTGTTCTAGGCGCTATTGTACTTTGAAACTGCCCCGCACATGTTCATTACGGATTTTATCTTTGAGAGTAACTCCACCTGCCCAACGTAACATACGCATTTCAGTGGTATGTAGCTTTTGCTCATGTGCCTTTGTAGTAGCCCATGTTTCACTACCATAGAGTAGGATTGGTATTACGGCAGTTTTCTAAACTTTCCCCTTCGTTCTTATGGGTATTTTCGGATCACATAAAACTCATGTTAGTTCGCGACATTTGTTCCACCCAGACGTGGCCCTAAGGATTATATAGGCGGTTATCCTGCCATCATCAGCAATGACAGAACTTAGATATTTGAATTTTCTTACCCTTGGTAAGGTTTCACCATCTAGTTTAAGTTCAATATTTGTCATACTGGGTTTATTGTTGTGGAAGTCGCATACCATATATTCAGTCTTGGTTCTACTAATGCGCAGTCCATTAGACTCGAGAGCTCTCCTCCATTGGTATAAACTCTCCTGTAGGTCATAAATACTGTCAGATATTAGTGCCACATCGTCAGCGTACAAAAGATTCCACGGTACATCCGTGGCAATCTGTTTAACATATTCTAACCTTGGTCTACCCCTACAGTCTTGTCCTCGACCCTTTTTTCTATAACTAAGCTTGCTATTCCTGGGTGTCTTAGGTTGTGTCCTACCAACCTATCTCTTCTCTTAGATATAAAAGTGTAACTTTCAGTGTGAGCATACTGTGTCTGTTGTTGTTAGTACTGTATTCTGTATTTTATTTCCTGTGTTGTGTAGCATCATACTCCCATTAAATAAATCTCTTCTCTTCATTAGCAGTCGCCAGAAACTTCTCTCCTCTCCCACTCATCTTAATACCTCTTCATTTGTTACCCTATCTACCCATCTGATCTTCATCATTCTCCGGTAACACCACATTTCAAACGCTTCAATTTTCCTCTTTTCTGCTGCTCCAACAGTCCAAGTTTCACTTCCATAGATCGCCACACTCCGGACAAACGCTTTCGAAAAGGACTTCCTAATGCCTAAATCTATATTTGATGTCTACAGATTCCTTTTCTGTAGAAATGCTTTCCTGCCTGAGCCAACCAACTTTCTATATCCTCTTTGCTTCGCCCATCACTGGTTATTTTCCTTCCTAAGTAACAGAAGTCTCCTACTTCCTTTAGCTTTTCACCTGCCAATTTAATGTCCATAGAAGTTTCTGATTTATTTCGGCTGCATTCCAACATTTGTGTTTTACACTTATTGATTTTCATCATGAATTATTTCCTCAAGACGGAGTCCATACCATTCAAAAACTCATTCAAATCCTTTGGCGTGTCGGCCAAAATGACGATATCATCCGCAATTCTCAGAGTTGAAATTATTTCTCCTTGAATCTTCACTCCCACTTAAGTTTTTATAATTGTAAATGATCTTGTCGACTTCGTCGTTACGATGAAGTCTGGCGTTACGTTACGGTCACGGTACGAAATGTACCTAGAATGCACTGAGGTGTGTGGCGTCATAGTACGATGTAGCAGCCAAGTACCAAGAAGGCAGTGCGAGAACGGAGTTTCAAGAAGGCAATGCGAGAACATTCCAGTAGGCAGTGAAGAAACAAAATAGAATCTTGAAAATCTGTTCTCGCACTGCCTTCTTGGTGCTCGGCTGCTAGCATTTAAAATTATATAAAATCCAGTCGTTCAGACTGACTATCCTTTTTTTTCCAATTTCCTTCATTGCTTTTTCAATGTAAAGATTGCAAAGTATGGGTGATAAGTTGCAGCCTTGCCCCTGATTTAAGAAGATTAAATGCTCTCATACGAGAGTACAGGAAGATTGAAAAGAACCCTCAATTGCCTGTTCTGGATAATATTCCCGCTCTCAAGATACCGAGGCCCAAGTGCGTCATCCATCTTTGCATGAAGCTGTCGCTTTGGCCGATGGGAGTTTCTACCCTTTAGAAGAATGGAGAAGTCACTGGAAAGTGGCCACAGACAGTTCCCTACACAACATGTTTTCTGGAGAACATCTCGGCAGTGGACATCATCTACCACGTAAGCTCTGGACCACAATGAATTGGGTGAGAACAAATCATGGACGATATAGGGACGCCCTTTATAAGTGGAAACATATTACAACACCGGAGTGCGACTGTGGTGCCTCTCAACAAACAATTCCTCATATTGTAAGTGAATGTGTGCGACTTTCCTACACAGGTATCCCAAATGGCTTTCAGGAACCAGCAGAGGAAGCCATACAGTGGATCACCCAACTGGACATTGTAATAATATTAAATCTTGCCCCTGGGAAACATGTTTCTTGTCTGTGTATATTTGTACTTTTGTATATTTGTACTTGTATATATGTATCTAACTTCATGCCATACGCTAAATAATAATAATAATTCAGCCTAGCCTTACACCTTTCTGAATACCTTTTGTACTTGTATATATGTATCTAACTTGCTGCCATACGCTAAATTATAATAATGCAGCCTTCCCTTACACCTTTCTCAATACCAGCTTCTCTCTCATGTCCTTCAGCCCGAATCACTGCTGTCTGGTTTCTGTATAGATTGTATATCATCCTCCTATCCCTGTACTTTATTCCAATCGTGTTCAAAATGTCTATTTAGCCCAATCAACGTTATCAAAAGCATTTTCTAAGTCTATAAATGCCATAAACGTTCTCTTATCTTTCCTTATTCTACCTTCCAACATCAGCCTAAGACATAGTACAGCTTCCCTTGTTCCTCCAAATGTGGGAATACACTAAACAATTACTTCACGAGAAGACTCTTTCTAAAGAGACATGGAACCACAATGTATTCACATACAACATTACATTAACTTAAGCTTCAACCATGTTCCATGCTTCCACTATAGGTGTGTTCAAAAACATAACGAACACTTAAATACCAACATACACCTAATCGATATGTGTCAGTTCGAGATATTCTAGTCTTTTTCTCACATTCTTCTCCTGAAACCAAACTGGTTTTCACCCAACTCCGTTTCTCTCTGGCTATCCATCCTCTCGTAAATTATTCCAGACAGGATCTTTGAAGCACGGGTAATCAAGCTGATTGCACGGTAATCTTCACATCTGTGAGCTCCTACTTTCATTGGCATAAGGATGATAGCATTCTTCTTGAATTCAGAGGGTACCTCACCTGTCTCATAAATCCTACACACGAAGTGATATAACCTGATCAGACCTTCATCTCCTGTGCAGCGTAGCAACTCAATCGGTATATCATCTATGCCTGGTGCTTTGTTCCTGCTTAAGTCTTCCAATGCTCTGTCAAATTCTGATCTCAATATTAAATCTCCTTTTGCATCCTCATCAATTTCCTCTTCACTTTCCATTACATGATTCTCAATCTCCCTTCCCTTATACAGTATCAACACTCTATGTAAGCTATCCATCTCTCAACCTTTTCACCCTATCTGTTAGAGGTTTTACATTTGTGTCCTTAATATTTCAGCACACAGTCTTGTTTTCCGCAAAAGTATTCAGAATCCTTCTATGAGCTATATTTACTTTTCCTAATTTCAGACAATGTTCTGTACCTGCACATTTCTCTTTCAACCACTCTTCTTTCGCTTCCTTGCACTTCTTGTTAACCTCATTTCTGAGACATCTGTATTCTGTTATCCCATTTTCATCTCTTATATTCTTGTGTTTCCGCCTTTCATCTATTAATTATAGTATATTGATCCCGTATTCGCTCATGCTGGTGATAGTTTTTGTGAGAAGTATGATTTATTACAACTGAGAGTTACTGAACGCATCCTCGAAGCATGCCTCAGCCTCAGGAGATCTTTTGACTTCATGCAGGTGGCTGGAAAAATTTCTACAGGATTAAAGATGTTAAATCTTTAATGTACATATTTGAGCTAATCATATTCTGAAATTTAGCATCATTAGCCGCTTTGAATTGGCATAATATTTATTTAATTACGGTAATGACAAAGGTATATCATCGCAGAAACGCGAAGTACATGTAAGTAGTCACTGCACGACTACAGAAGTCATCAACGCCGGAACCTGTAGTTCTTAGCAAATTCATATCTTGTAGTGCGTTCGACGCATGACGACGTGTTTTTGGACCGGTCGAGAAGACCGAGGGTGTATTTGAAGGGTCAACGAGTCCGTGATCAGCGATAATCGCAAGACATCCAGTATTATTTTAGCACTAAAGTGATTTTGCGGTATTATTTTACCAGTTTAAATAACGTGAGTGAGTTATTTCATCGAAAACTGTGATTTCCAATATTTGTCTTACTAAGCACATGGTGAATGTAACGCCACATAGCAGAAAGCGTGTACAGCAAAATCTTACAAGTGTAAGAAATATTAGTGATCAGCAGTGCTTTCTATTGCTAAAATATAAATTCTACGTGTAATAATTGTGGCGTGCCATGGCCGATCTTTTTATGAGTCAGATTACACTGATATCTTTTTGATTGTGATATCCTTCGTGTGTAAAATCTGGTTTGGAGAAAGTAGCTTCAGTGAAGCAAGCACATGGTCAAATTTTCTAATAGCTTGCACCAGTGTAGAATCAGTTTTTGAGAAGTGAAATCATACTAGAATCAGTGAATTCCACCCAATTTCACCATTCTCCAATTGACGACATGCTGCTTCAACTAGACCACATGCTGTCAATTTCCTGTTCGACTAAGATATTCATGATGGCTTAAGCTATCGTATGAAGAGGCCATCGACCGCCTAGCGACACTACAATATGGAAGCTGGTACAAGAGAATAACTATAATCATGGCCAGGGAGCTGCAGGCCTTGCAAAACTCACCTCAAAATTATTCCTTTCGAGGGAGAAGTGAACAACAGCCGCCATGAGTTATGATTAAATTCCTCTTGTGAGGTTATGGATCAGGGCTGGATTAGTTTTAGCAACCGTACGAAATAACAGTCATTTTAGGTAGTATTTTCTTTCTTGTAGCCGCCACTTATGGTGGATTTTCATGATGAGAGCTTCCGCACGTTTAGTGTTGGCTAAGCTCAAGAGTTAGCCACCTCATATGCAAAGCACGGGTGCAATATTTTATTTATGTGTAATCCACTTCATGGAAACTAATTTGAGACAAGGAGCTCTAATTTTCACTGATCAGCTCTAGTTGAAATTTTTGTCATTTTTGACGCTCCCATAATGTCATATTTCTTTACGCCACTGTTGCGGGCGTATCATTTAGGATGGAAAGAAGCTTACTCATCGTCATAATTGAATCGGCACACGCTAAAAGGGCCTCAGTCCAAGCAACCTAGTTTTGAGAAAAACAAATACAAAACTGTTTCTAAGCAACCCTATTTTTTCTTTTAACTAATTAACTTTACTGGAAGGTTGTGCTTACCTCAATGTTAACCTTTTTACTATTTGAACATTCTTTTGTGTTTAGTTACTGTCCTAACTAGGTTTAAAAGCTGTCGACTCAGGCCCTTTTAGCATACTGCAGGGTTTTCATAAAATAAAAACAGAACATCTTTGCTTTTTTCAATCTGTTTACTAACAATCAAAGATTCACAGTACCAGATTGGTATAAAGTTAACAAACACTCAATGTAACAGTAAAAAATGTCATTTAAGTTGAACTTAGTCATCATCTCGATCATCATTGCTGCTTTCAGAGGTAGGCCAGGCTAGAATTTCAGTATAGAACTCCATAAATTCATGAGGAATGTATGGCATTAACTTTTTAATGTCATTTACTTTGGCAGTTTTTATTGGTACTTTGTTCAGTGTGTAGGCTACTTCATCTGTAAGCTTTACTTCTTGAACTCCGGGTTGTTGAAGGCGAAATGTGTGGGTTATCAATGAATCGATGAAGTGTCTTGCGACAATCTGGAATTTAAACCTGGAGTTATAGGTAAAGTGCATGCATGTACTGATCATAAAATTAACTTTCTGGTCTCTAGGAACAGTCTTGGGTTTAGTTTCTTCTGAGATACAGTTCCTTTTATAGTATCGTGGCCACCATTGTTTGAAATCGATAATTTCTTCTGATTGAACTTCTTTTAATATGAACTTATGAGTTTTACTTGACTGGATGATAATGTTTGTCAGTTCATGAATGCTATATATTCTGTCGTGTTTTTTCAGTGCTTTTTTATTATGGCGAAATCCCTATCACATGGTAGAAAAGAATGTCCTCGGACAGGAAAAAATTGTTCAATTCTTTCAAAACGCTTTGTGTCAGTCAAAGCTAAAAGCATTCTAGATAGGGCATGATTTTTATTTTGCCCCCCACAGTTGTCTGAATACACATGCAGCTCTGTGTATTGTGGGGGGACACTATTCAAAAAGTCATACACAAGTGAGCATACTTCATTGGGCCCTTTTTTTTGCTACACCTTCATGATACAGATAAATAACTGCCTCATTTTTTATCATGTCGTGTATGCAAAACACGCTGGTTGTCAGCTGACGTAAGTAGAAGGTTTCTTGAACAGGTATTTGAGGTAGTTGGACATTCTGCATGAAATCAAAGCAGATAGCAAGCACATGTGGTTCGTCTTTGGTTTCTACTTCCCTTTTCAAACGAGCATAAAACTTTGAGGCTCTTCGGTTATGAACTAAAAGCTCCACAGATGCCACTCTTTTAGCTGTCTCATTGAGGTGGGGGCTTTTTAACTTGAGTTTCAGTTCTTCACATGTGCAACAACAATCACTCTGTGGTACTCCAAAATACAAGTTATAATTTTCATCAAAAAATCTTGAAAAGAATGATTGGCTAACTTTGTTGTTTGGATTCTTTTCATTGTAAAGGGTGCAAAATAGTTTTTTGTTCAACCTTGCATCTAAGTACTGTAGTTATAAGTCTTTGATGCATAACGGGTTTGTTTCTGAGGGAAACTTTCAATATGTTCCCGCAAAAGCTGTTTTGTATCTGGCAAGTGGGCTTTCTTAACGTGTTTTCCTCGTTTGTCAACAGGACTTTCACCCAATAGTTTCAATGATTTCAGTCTCTTAACTCTTTTTACTGACACTGAGTGGAGAGCTAAGAAGGCTTTAAAACATACCTGTTGTCTGCTTGATCCTACCTTCACATGATAACGAAAAGCGCTACTATTTTCTCTGGAATCTTCTCCTTTTCGAGGACGTCTTCGTTTTACCGCAAAAACATCAATCAAATGTTGCAGATGCAAATCTTGTAAATCCTTGGAAGACGAATCATAAAACTTCGCCAAAATGTCGACTTGTTCATCTTCGGTTATGATTTCAAAACAATTCATTCTCTTGCAACTGAAAGAGAATATAAAAATTAATAACAGAGGCTAAAAACGGAAACAAATGCACTTTGGGTATGTTGAGTTAGGCTATATCCTTTATATTATAAAAGTGTAGGTCTCAAATTATTTAGGCCTATGTTTTTCATTAAAAAGGATTTGATGTCAAGTTTGAAATTACAAATTTTAATGTGTAGGTTAGTTTTTATAATAACTAAGTAGTTTCAAAGATTGGTTGCATTGTTATTACACTAATATATCTTACCTGCAGGCATTTCCAGTAGTTTTCTTAGGCACAATAACAATTCCTTCTAAGTCGGCAAATGTTTCATTGTTAACCCTAGCTCTTTTAATTCTATTCCTCTTCCACAAGTGTGTGTTGCCTTTACGCTTACCAACAGACTCTTCACTATTCTCTACTAAATCTTCCATTGATATTACTAAGTACAACAAACTGAACTGTTTTATTACACTACAGTAAAACGAACGTTTAATTATCCTCTTAACACAATACACACAGTGCAGGCTTTCTAAGTAAGGTTTGGTGCAACAATACCAAACAAGTATAACAGCTGATCCAGCGCGCGAAACGGTCAGGCAGTGTTGCCACTAGTGTATGCTAGAAGGGCCTCAGTCACGGACTGAGAACCTTTTAGCGTACATTAAGAATTTCCCCACCTAATATTAGCTAACTCGCGCGTGTGACTCAATCCCTTTTAACATAGATAGTTGAAGCTATCCTATAACATGCGATTTCCATGCTTAACTCAGTTTGCCATTTTTTGTGACTGAGGCCCTTTTAGCATGTGCCGATTCAATTATCTTGTAAATACATTTTAAAGGTCTTAGAACCAGAGCAAGATTCAGGTGGAATCTTATATTAGTGTAATTGAGTGTTGTAGTGTTGACACACTCGAACCCCGGATTACACTTAAAACGTAGCAGTTCTAATTAACACCAAAGGTATAGGTGTTTGTAAAAACATTTGAGAAACTTTTGGCGCCCAGTGTGCACTATTTTGTATAACAAACATTCCGCAGTGGCGTGGAATATCTGTCAGAGACAATCATGAGTAGGAATTTCTACGCTCCACTACTCATTGCTTCTTTGAAGCTAGCACATCATTGTAAATAACTTTTAGAGGCCAACTACAACACCTCACTGTACTATAATAATGTTATTCTATTTAAAAGTGTAATGGGTTAATCTGTGGACATTTATCTAGTGAAATCTGCGTGTTTTTATTGAATGTTATGATAGACTTTGCTAACTGTAATGGACTCACTAGCAGTGATGAACACTCATTTGAGCCAGACACGATGACAGGTGTCTCTTCAAGGCCAAACCATAGTAATATTACCCAGCAACCCTGTGCAGTCTCTAGGCGAGACAGCGACTCATTGACAGAGCATTTCTGGTTGGTTGGTTGGTTGGTTCCTCAGTTTAGGGGCTGCGACAACGCGGTCATGTAGCCCCGTGTACTTTGGGTGTGTGTAGAATCTGCCTGATAACCGGTGTTAATTGTGATGACTGTATTAGTGTGTATTATCTGTTCTTTTTAATTCAAGTAAGGACTGCAGACTTTTTGAATATTTCAAATAGTTCCTACTTTTGCCGCCAAACGCCACCGTCAACAACTACTAGTTCAGAACTTAGCTACTAGACGCCACCGCAGTCGGCTCTTGGCAACGAACGTAGGAACCTGAGAGCGTTGTTTACATTCCTAACCCATACAATATAGCTTCACACAGGTGTAATACAGAGCATTTCTATTCACATTTTTTAAAGGAAACATCTTTCCGAGCCTTGCTTGTATGCTCGATTGGAATGTAGGTCACATAACAGCAGTTCTGAATACAGGGTGACCAAGAAGTCACGAGCTATAATATATTTTTCTCTTCGCAGTCATGGTAAGCGAATGATACATGTTTATTCTATTGAAAGGGATACAATCAGAGTCATGCTTATGAATGGACCAGACTATTGCATGAATCAGGCTATTGTTCTCACTTTAAGTGATTGATTTAAGCCGTGTGTTGACACGATGATAGGGTTGGTTACCTGGATTTTTGTGAATGCCAGTAAATCTAAAGCTATGCTTGACTACTGAGGTTACCTCCAGAGTGATCATACAGGATGATACGTAGAGATACTTTTTGATTGGTCAGACGGAGCTTTTGAATGCCCGTAAGTAGCAGTTTTATTGTGGACCAGATTATATATTTTTATAATATTGGAGCCGCCTAGTGCTCAAGACGTCTTTGTGACTTGTCGGGTCACACGTCTCAAAAGCATCTGGTTCAGACTTTCGACTATTTTTATAAGATTTTGTTATTGTAACAGGCAGAGGTTACGTGTTCTTTGTTGTTTGCACCAGTTTATGGCGGAGCTTCAGGTAATGTCTTGGTTGAAGATGACGTGTACTTTCTCATGTTTATTGGTCCAAAGCCTTGCATGGTTGGTCATTCTACATAACTAAGATACTCATAAACCTACGATTGTAATAATAACCTTATTTAAATCATGAACGCTCATTTTACTCAGCCGACGCTGGTTAAAACTATTGTTAATTACTAACAGCTGTTTAATGTTGATCTTACTTACCTACCAGCGGACCAATGCATTGCGCTTGATGGAATACATTCCTGGAGGAGTGACTTATAGAAAGATACAACTCTTTTGACTTGACAGGAGCTCACAGGCTTACCAAAGGTTTTTAACATGGGGGCTGAGTGACCTCACTTGTGAAACACTGTTCTAACAGTGTGTTTATTCATTTCCATTCACACACGCTAGATGACAAATGGCAACAAACAGTTCTCCAGTTTGCCCTAGGCAGTTTAATAAGAATATTTTTATTTGTGTTCCATTATTTATTTGTGTGTATAATCCCATTGTAACCCTACTGTTTCCTTCTGTAGCTACTATTTTGTACAGCTATGAATGTAATATTTGGATTGTAATCAAATTACTGTTATGACAATTGTATTTAGTTCTTTCAACCCAGAAGCCTAGCGCCATGTTTATTTAAGGCAGGATTTAGTTAATCTAGGTAAAAATAACTGTAAATACGGGGGTGGTACCAGTATGACTTAGGTTTGTTGTCATGTTTTGAATATTTATGGCATGATGTTTTCTTCACAGAATCATCATTACACTTTCATGTATCTTAAATTAGGGCTGTTTTAGTACCACTTTCCCAAGCTTTGCCATGCATTTTTTGATGTAACTAGGACTGATCGAGAGGGTTAATTTCCATTAGTTTAGGGATGTTTCTAGTTTCTTTTATTAATTAGCGGATTAGCCGATTTTAAACCCTCCGATTGTAGGATAGGGGTTGGTTTTATCAAATAAATATTCCAACAAATTTTACGTAAGCCTGGACTTTCTCATTTAGTAATTTGTATTTTTGGGGTGCATTTCCTGGGGTGTCTTTGACTTGTGTTTATGATGGGAACCTGATCCCATGGGACGGGAGTCTCGTGCCGGCTAGCCCTTTTGGAATGCATTCCGATCCCCTTCGGTATGTGTTCGAAGGATGAGGTCATCTGGGTGGCCACACAAGGTTGGTGGTGACCAGATAATCTCTTCCGACGGGCACAATATCCTGAGTGATCCACGGTTTTCTACCTATTCTTCCTTTCCTGCCAATGTTTTCTTCTGCGGATTTTGTTATTTAATTCTTCAAAAGTGCCCATTCATCCGCAAATAAATTTTGTTTAGGTTTTTTCATTAGTCCTTCCTTTGTACTCTTCTTGAATCGCTTGCTTACATCCTTCTCTTTCCGTCGGTATATTGGCCACCTTTCTGGATTTTGACTTTTCTTCAGTTTCTTTAACTTTAATCTGCATTTCACAACAACCAGATTGTGGTCAGAATTTATGTCAGCACCGGGATATGTTTTGCAATCCAAAATCTGGATTCGAAATCTCTGCTTGACCATAAAGAAGTCGATTTGGTAACGCCCTGTATCTCTTGGTCTCATCCCCTTTTAGTACAAATACACACACTAATACAGTCATTGCAATAAAACAGATTATCAGACCAAATACCTCAATCACCCAAGTACACAGGGATTAATGACCACGATCTCAAAATCCCTTATAATTATGAAACATTCAAATCCATTGTGACTGAGACTGCAAATGAACACCTACAGAAGAAAGAAAATAAAGGACAGGAGGAGATATTGTTCAGTGAAGAGTGCAAAGAGGCGATTAAAACGAGAAAGAAGTACAAACAGAGGATGCTAGATAACGACACCCCACACTCCAGGGAAGAATACGTGGAGCCAGCGAAAGAAACAAGGTAAGTAATACTAAAGAAAAGAGGCAGTTCATCAACAAGCAACTGGAAAAAGCTGAAGAAGACAGAAACAAGAACAATGTAAGAGAATTCTATAGGTATGCAAGGTATTTCAAGACGGGGTACAGGCCAAGAATCGTAGCGATGGAAAACAATGAGGGTGATTTGGTGGCTGGTCAAGAAGAGGGCTTGAAGTTATGGAAGGAATATTTTGTAGAATGTCCCTGAGGGAAAAGAAGTGACTGAGGAGACAAAGACATATGAAGGACCCCAACCAAATGTGGAGGAGCCTACAATGAAGGAAATGGATGAAGCTCTAAAGGAAATGAAGAACAGCAAAGCTCCAGGAACCGACGGCATGGCAATAGAACTGCTAAATCAAGATGGAGAAGCATTCAGAAAAGCACTGTATCGATTGATACTGCAAGTATGGAAAAATGAAAAGATGCCCAATGAATGGCAACAAGCAGTAATATGCCCAATATATAAGAAAGGAAAAAGAACCAAGTGTGAGAATTACAGGGGCACATCATTATTATATTGCGCATATAAGATTCTTGCCTGCATTCTCTTACATAATCTACTACCATACATAGGGGAAAGCCTTGAAGAACACCAGGCCTGCTTCCGGAAAGGCATGTCAACAACAGACCAAATATTCATACTCAGACAAATAATTGATAAGACTTGGGAATTTGATAAGAAGGTATACTGCCTATTTATAGACTTCAAAAAGGCCTATGATAGTGTCAACAGAGAAAGCATCTGGAGGATAATGGAGGAATCGGGAATACATTCGAAACTGATCGGGCTGACAAGAATGTGCGTTGAGAAAACGGAATGCAAAGTGAGAGTTGAAGACAGGGAATCTGAATGTTTTACTGTAGAGACGGGTGTCAAACAGAGAGATTGGATATCGCCCAGCCAGTTTAACTTGGTTTTGGGAAAAGCACTAAAAAGAGCATCATCGATTGTAAGAGGTATGATTGTAGGTGGTGAAGTGAAACTCTTAGCGTTTGCCGATGGCATTGTGGTTTTAGCGGAGGAGTAAGAGGAACTAAAAAGAACAGCTAAAGTTATAATAGAAGAAGCACAAAGAGTGGGTCTGAGGATCAATCAAGATAAGACAGAGTGTATGATTGTAACCAGAAACAATGAAGAGGAAACAGAGGGAGTACTGGCAATAGAAGACATGGAATTTAGGAAGACTAGGTCTTTCAAATACCTAGGGAGTACAGTCAATGCCAACAACAAAATGGAGGAGGAAGTAATGAACCGGCTAAAATCTGCAATGAATAAACAATTTACCAGCAGGCTATTAACGAAAACAACAAAACTCCGCATTCACAAGACAATCGTGTGACCAGTATTAATGTATGGGGCGGAAACATGGACACTGAGCAAGAAAATGGAGAGAAAAATTATAACTTTTGAAAACAAGGTGTTAAGAAAAGTTTTGGGGCCAGTGTCTGAAAATGGAATCTTTACAAGAAGAAATAATATAGAAACCCACACGCTGTTTAATGAACCCCATGTGACAGCTGTAATAAAGAGCGAAAGAATTGAATGGCTGGGGCATGTCCTGAGAAGAGAAGAGAAGAGAAAATGGTGAAGACAGTGCTAGAAGGGAAGCCACAAGGTACGAGATCCCTGGGTAGACCAAAACTGAGCTGGATGGATGGAGTCAAAAAAGACCTGGAGACACCGGGAGCCAACGAGAACATGGCTAGCAACAGAGACCAAAGGAAGAGGCTAAAGAGTGAGACAATGAACCGACTTCGGTTCGTGTGATCAACGAAGAAAGTAAGTACGGTACTGTTATATTCTTCGAGGAAGAACACACAGAGACCAGGAACAGGTATCGGATAGCATGGGAACTGTCAACTATAAGTTTTGCAATAGCGCATTTGGCAAGGGCGTGGGTGTTGTTTGGCAAGGGCCAGGGCTTGAGGGAACGGAAGTTCGAATCCCACTCAAGGAAGTATTTATTTTACCGCCAATTGCCTGAAACGTGTCATGTTCTAGGGTTGCATGCTTAATAGTTTCCACCGACTGATTTGATTATAACATGTCTATGAAAAAACCGTTAGATTCGTGACATAGGGTTGGATTGGATAAGAATGAGAAGGTAATGGTCGATGGTTGGGACGCGTGCCACCAACGTTAGTTAGTTATTAAGGTTTTAAGGGGGGAAAAGCAAGGTCATCTGCCCCTTGCCACCAACGTTCCTGGTCCTCAAGGTAGGTTCATCCTCCCCCATTAGCGTTGCGATCGAATCAAGAAATCAAACGCAGACATTGCAGTACCGGTACCATTATGTGTAGCCATTGTGGTGGAGTAGTTAATATTATAGAGAGAGTCTGAACCATCAGTTCGGAGTGCAAGTGGCATCAGCATTTTAGCACTTCGGTCTCATTAATTTAGCTTATTAGAGGCTGACCTCCATAGTCATTCCTAATAAACCTATTCTTGCTTCTAGGACTTCTGCGAATGTAAAATCCCGGAAGATGGTCCTGCCAACTTGTTAAGTGGACGCTCGAATGATGGAAGTACACGCATTCTGTTAGAAGTTGATCAGGAACTAAGGACACTTGAAAAAAACTTTTCCCAGTTGGAAAACAAATGTGTAAAATTAGGATTATCTCGCTCGACTGTTATTAAAGAAGTTCAAATTAAGCACGAAGAGCGAAAAGGATCAGAAAATACTGTTCAGAGAACCTCATTCTTTCAAGAGTTTAATGAGAGAGTTATAAAACTACTCGGCATGAGAAACGTTTTACAGAGTTCCTTTGGGGATCAAGACATTAAAAAAAAAACCTCTCCTAAAACACCCAAAAATGTGAGAATGGACGCAAATGAGGGTGCTAAGAAAACTGCTAGTGAAATCAGTGGAGCACTATTTTCAACTGAAAGAATCATGAATACTACCGATCCCGAAACGTTAGATAGTGCAGAGAAAGTTTCAAATAAGAGTTATTTGATGAATACTCTACCTAAAGTCTCTACATCAACTAAACAGAAGATATCCTCTTCCGACAAGGTCAAGGAAGTAACTGATATCAAAACATCAGGCAGTGTAAACAAAGAAGTAAAAGAGGAGGAATCTTCGTCCGAAAAACTCATTAAATACGTCCATAAGAAGATGCTAAATCTGACGAAAGATGAACAGAAGGATGCTTCCAAACAGGTACCGCCTGAAGTGTCTACAGAAAACGAATATCCCAGTGAAAAAATAAAATCAAAAAGAAGGTCTTCGACTGAAAAAAAAATCAAAAATCCCAATCTTGAACGTTTGAGCACTGTAACTAAAATTGCAAAGGAGGATGATTCTAATCAGTCTCCACCTGAAGTGTCGTCTGACAACGAATATCCCAGTGAAAAAATAAGTACAGAAAGTTCGACTGAACAAATTTTCAAAAACACCAATGGTGAACGTCCAAGCCCTGTAATTAAAATCGCAAAAGTGGATGATTCTAAACAGTCTCCACCTGAAGTATCTACTGAGAACGAATATCCCAGTGAAGAAATAAAAACAGAAAGTTCGACTGAACAAATTTTCAAAAACACCATTCGTGACCGTTCAAGCACTGTAATTAAAACTGCAAAGGAGGATGATTCTAAACAGTCTCCATCTGAAGTGTCTACAGAGAACGAATATCCCAGTGAAAAAATAAAAACAGAAATTTCGACTGAACAAATTTTCAAAAATACCAATCGTGAACGTTCAAGCACTGTAATTAAAATTGCAAAAGAGGATGCTTCTACACAGGTTATACCTGAAGTGTCTACAGAAAACGAATATCCCAGTGAAGAAATAAGAACCGAGCGAAAATCTTCGCCTGAACAAATTTTCGAAAACGCCAATCTTAAACAGTCAAGAAATGTAACCAAAATTGGAATGGAGGATGCTTCTACACAGATTCTACCTGAAGTGTCTGCAGAAAACGAATATCCCAGTAAAGACATAATAACAGAGGGAAGGTCTTCGCCTGAACAAATTTTCACAAATACCATCTCTGGACTTTCAAGAATAGTAACCAAAATTGGAATGGAGGATGCTTCTACACAAGCTCTACCTGAAGTGTCTACAAATAACGAATATCCCAGAGAAAAAATTCAACTACAAAGGTCTTCGTTTAAACAAAGTTTCAAAAACTCCAAACATGAACGTTCGAGGATTGTAGCTAAAATTGAAAAGCAGGATGATTCTAAAGAGTCTCAACCTCAACTGTCTACAAAAAACAAATATCCCAGTGGAAGAGATAAACTAGAAAGAAGGTATTCGTCTGAACAAATTTTAAAAAATACCAATTTTGAATGGTCAAGCGCTGTAATTCAAAAGGAAAAGGAGGAAGCTCTCAAAAGGACTCCTCCAGAATTCAGTACAGAAACCGAATGCCCATGTCAAATAGTGAAAAGACAAAAGTCTCTGTCCGAGAAAACCAGAAGTTTTGAGCATTCTGAAAGTGAGAAAGAATCTGCTAATGTTGATGAATCAGATAATCAGAAGTCTTCATCGCACGTAAAATTTGCTGATTCTGGAATACAAAGAAAAACAACAGAAACTTTACATAAAGGCATTACCGTCTCTACGTCAAAAGAATGCCTCTGTAAAACAATGCGAACAACGATACCCTCTCCAACCGACAAAATGCTGAAGGAATCAGATCATAATGATGTAGACAGAGGTGATGTAAACAACAAAATTCTTTCTCTTGTAATAAATGATATTCGGGGTAAGTTGGTAACAGTGGAAAATGACTTGCTGTCCTGTAAATTGAGGATAGTTAACCTGAATGACAAAATAAATGTTTCGTCAACTGAAGCACAAGGTGACATAGAAAATCTGCAACGAACAATGATCGTAACAATGAAGGAACTGGTTGATAGTATGCAATCCTTGCGTAAAGTGGGCATTATCAGCAAAATATATTGCGAATGTGGAAAAAATGTAGGTGTTGAAGATGTAAATGAGGATGACGAAATATTTACGGATGCACAAGAAATGATCGAGACACCAGCGTCATGCCCAGTGTGTAAGGCAGAAGAATGCCTCTGTAAAAAATTACAATGTGATTCTACGGCATGTGACTGCACTAAGAAGAAAGAAATACCGAAATGCCCAGTGTGTAAGGCAGAAGAATGCCTCTGTAAAAAACTAAAATGTGATTCTACGCAGTGTGACTGTATTAAGAAAAAAGAAATACCGAAATGCCCGGTCTGTAAGGCAGAAGAATGCCTCTGTAAAAAACTAAAATGTGATTCTAGGAACTGTGACTGTATTAAGAAAAAAGAAATACTGAAATGCCCAGTCTGTAAGGCAGAAGAATGCCTCTGTAAAAAACTAAAATGTGATGTCACGGAGTGTGACTGCATTAAGGAAAAAGAAATACCGAAATGCCCGGTCTGTAAGGCAGAAGAATGCCTCTGTAAAAAACTAAAATGTGATGTTACGCAGTGTGACTGCACTAAGGAAAAAGAAATACTGAAATGCCCGGTCTGTAAGGCAGAAGAATGCCTCTGTAAAAAACTAAAATGTGATTCTACGGAGTGTGACTGCACTAAGAAAAAAGAAATACCGAAATGCCCAGTCTGTAAGGCAGAAGAATGCATCTGTAAAAGACTAAAATGTGATTCTACGGAGTGTGACTCTATTAAGAAGAAAGAAATACTGAAATGCCCAGTCTGTATGGCAGAAGAATGCCTCTGTAAAAAACTAAAATGTGATGTCACGGAGTGTGACTGCACTAAGGAAAAAGAAATACCGAAATGCCCAGTCTGTAAGGCAGAAGAATGCCTCTGTAAAAAACTTAAATGTGATGTCACGGAGTGTGACTGCATTAAGGAAAAAGAAATACCGAAATGCCCGGTCTGTAAGGCAGAAGAATGCCTCTGTAAAAAACTAAAATGTGATGTTACGCAGTGTGACTGCACTAAGGAAAAAGAAATACTGAAATGCCCGGTCTGTAAGGCAGAAGAATGCCTCTGTAAAAAACTAAAATGTGATTCTACGGAGTGTGACTGCACTAAGAAAAAAGAAATATCGAAATGCCCGGTCTGTAAGGCAGAAGAATGCCTGTGTAAAAAACTAAAATGTGATTCTATGGAGTGTGACTGTATTAAGAAGAAAGAAATACCGAAATGCCCGGTCTGTAAGGCAGAAGAATGCCTCTGTAAAAAACTGAAATGTGATTCTACAGAGTGTGACTGCACTAAGGAAAAAGAAATACCGAAATGCCCAGTCTGTAAGGCAGAAGAATGCCTCTGTAAAAAACTAAAATGTGATGTTATGGAGTGTAACTGCACTAAGGAAAAAGAAATACCGAAATGCCCAGTATGTAAGGCAGAAGAATGCCTTTGTAAAAAACTAAAATGTGATTCTACGGAGTGTGACTGTATTAAGAAAAAAGAAATACCGAAATGCCCAGTCTGTAAGGCAGAAGAATGCCTGTGTAAAAAATTAAAGTGTGACAGCACTAATAAAAAAGAAATACTGAAGTGCCCAGTCTGTAAGGCAGAAGAATGCCTCTGTAAAAAACTAAAATGTGATTCTACGGAGTGTGACTGTATTAAGAAAAAAGAAATACCGAAATGCCCAGTCTGTAAGGCAGAAGAATGCCTCTGTAAAAAACTAAAATGTGATGTTACGGAGTGTGACTGCACTAAGGAAAAAGAAATACCGAAATGCCCAGTCTGTAAGGCAGAAGAATGCCTCTGTAAAGAATCAAAGTGTGATTGTATTGAGAAGGAAGGAATATTATTGAGGGCACTGAGAGTTACTGAACTGAACAAGCCATGCAAAGGATGTGGAAATGTAGATTGCAAGTGTACGGGCCCATTTATGAATATAATCTCAAAAATATGTAATTTAATAGCCGATTACAAACCTTCGGGGACTACTGAACACACTTGTGATAAGAAACCACCTGATGGAAGTAGATTAGGTTGTTCGGGATGTAACAAAAGTCCAATTGGTATAGTATGTCAGCCAGCAGCGTCAGAAGTAAGTAGGGTGACATGTGACACATGTGGTTCATCTACATCTAGCCCAAGTCCTTCGACTTCGTCTACATGTGACACATGTGGTTCATCTACATCTAGTCCAAGTAATTCGTCTACATCTGGCACCAGTAGTTCAACTCCATCTTCATCTGAAAGTCCTTCGACTTCGACCAAATGTGACACATGTGGTTCATCTATATCTAGTCCAAGTAATTCGTCTACATCTGGCACCTGTAGTTCAACTCCATCTTCATCTGAAAGTCCGTCGACTTCGACCAAATGTGACACATGTGGTTCATCTACATCTAGCCCAAGTAGTTCGTCTACATCTGGGACAAGTAGTACGACTACATCATCAGACAATAGTAGTTCAAATTCACATACATGTGATATATACAAATCTGATACAAGGAAGACGATTCAGTCGTCCACTTGTGATAAATCTTCTTCATATATAAGTAGTACGACTCCGTCTACTTGTATTAAATGCACATCTTATACAAGTTCGACACAGTCTACTTGCGATACATGCACGAGTAGGATTCAGTCTAGTTGTGATACCTGCACGAGTAGGATTGAATCTACTTGTGATAAATGCACATATGGCACGAATTCATCTTCATCTTGTAAAAGTTCAGATAGGGTAAAATCTCCATTTGCAGTTCGTCAACCAGAGAAAGTTAATGCAACAACCTCACAAAAGTTTCAATGTGTATGCAAGAAAAGTCAACTTGAAATTAAGTCGATGTTGCTGTCAGAAGAAGTTAGTCGGATTTTAGCAGTACATGATGAATTGTCAGATACACTCACATCGTCACAAGCAATGCGAATTCCTCAAAGTGCTTGCATCAAAAGTCTGACTGGATCAAAGTCCATGGTGGTGTCCTGGGGAGGAGATATAAAACCCGGAAGTTTATATGAAAGACAATCAGTTATAATAAAATCCTCTGCACTATCATCAAATGAGACTGGTATGACTGAATGTATATGCGGTAATCAACATCAAATTAAATTTAAGGACCCATCAGAAAATATGTGCCGAAATAAGACACCTCCCATAAGATCAACACAAGAATGCGGTAAGCTTCAAGGTGTATCTAGAAAGGGTATACCTGAAATAGAGTCCAAAGTAGAGAGACACCCCAAAAGGATTTCTGAACATATAAAATCTCCTGTGACATCTTTATACGGATGTGGCATGTCACAGTGTGTATGTGGAAGAAATCAAAATCATAGTATATTGATGGAGACATCGTCATGTGACAGACGAACTCCAGGTATAATAGAATCTACTGTTGCATCAACAGGAGGGTGTGGTATGCCCCAGTCTGGATGTGGAAAGAGTCTACTAAATTTAAATTCTATGGTGCCATTGGAAGGACACAGGAAAACCAAAACGGTACCTCAAATAATTCAAGATAAATTTGTAAAGACGAATCGAGGCGACAGACAAGATACAATAAAAACTACTATAGCATCACCAAAGGGATGCGGTATGCCTCAATGTGCCTGTGGAAATAGCTTAACTGAAATAAAATCATCAGATAGAGAAATTCAAAATGCATCTGATAAATATTCAGCTAAAATAAATTCTTGTGTTTCATTGTCTCAAAGATGCTTCAGGAAAATGCAATGTGGATGTGAAGAAGCGTCACAAGGATGTGGCCTTGATCAATGTGGGTATGGGAAATGTACATCTGTAATAATATCATCAGAAGGAGACAGTCCCTGTGAAAAGGGACAATCTGACATAAATTATCCTAGACCATCCTGTGCAAGTTGTGGCTCCCCTCAGTGTACATCCGGGAAAAGACCCGCTGAGGTAAAATCTCCAGCAACGTTGGCCAAAGGCTGCTGTGGTATGCTTCTTTGTGCATGTGAGAAATACTCTATTGAACCAACTTCTGAGATATCAAAATGTGGTAATCAAAGCAAAAGCGTACCTGCAAAACGTATACCAGAAATTAATCCATGCAATGAATGTGGCCAAACTAAGTGTATATGTGGAAAAAGTTTCGCTGACATAAATGCAATATTATTTACGGGACTGTTTTCGGAAGTACACAGTGAAATGAAAACACCAGATAAAAATAAATCTGCTGAAAAATCGTCACAAGGTGGTTGCAGTAAGCCTCAAAGTACATGTGATAAAAGCAATGATGGAATAAAATATACAATCACACAAAGACATCCCCCTAATACCAAGAAAACAGAAACAACACATTCCTCAGAAGAATGTGGCATAGATCAGTGTATATACAAAACTGCAGAAATGACCGTTACAGAAGATGATAAAATCCTTATATCATCACATTCTTATATAGATCGCTCTAAAAAAGGAGTTAAAGGAAAAGGATCAAAGAAACGTTACCCCAAACGACGAAAGCCTGGAATAAATGATGATTCTGAGAAAAAAGATGTACCAGAAAAGCCTCCGGAAGGATGCGGGAATGCTAATTGTGATTGTAATGACACATGTAGTCAGGGGATCTCTTCTACACGTGCATCCGAAACTAACCCATTCTTTATGGATTATTCTGCATTATTCGTCCCCCTGTCACGTGAGCCAGTGAGAGTAGTCCCAAATACTACAATTGACCCACGTCAGCAAACCCAAGAAAATCAATCTCAGGTGAAAGGTAATGACACTGTGGTAAATTATCAGTATGGAACAGTTTTGGACGTCACAAATCCATTTTATACGCCCATTGTCCAAACAGCTCTAAAGGAATCGTCGGAAGGGATTGTTTTAAAAAATAAATGTATCACGGACATGGAAAGTTTCATCAAAAATACTCAAAATAAATATGCAACAATAAACCTTGAACTTGGAAGAAACACTACTATACCAAATGTGCTGAAGTCTTACTCTCCTTGCCACCAGCAATCCCCACCGCCGAGTGAAGGTGCAATACCTGTGCAAGAGCAGGGAGTCCAAGCTTTTGAATCTGAAGCTGAGCTCGGTTACCAGCGGATACTATCTGAAAAACCGGAAACTGCTAATGATAGAATTTTGTCAGACATTGTAAATCATCTTAACGCATTAGTAACAGAAATGTCTAAAAATAAAGATGATATAATAGAGCTTTCTAGTAAGATGTCAGAGCAACTGAAAAATGCATATACAACTTCATTGAGTGAGAGTTCTCTTGTTGCAAAGCGCAGTGTTCACCATGTCCAAGAAGATGAAGACATTCACTACCAAGAACTTCAAAAGATAGAGCGTGATATGGCTTCTGCTATAGAAATGTTAACCCAAAATATGAATCAAGTGGACTCGGCCAAATATCTTGAAGACAGTAAACTAGATTTGATGAGAGTAGAGATGCGGCTCGATCAGGCAGAACGAGAACTGGAAGAAACTTTGAAAGGTGATGAATCGCTTCAGCAAGATATATTGCAGATAACGAAATGTTTCTCCCCAGAAACTAAGAAAGACGCTAATTCTGATGGTTTGGTTGACCTATAGGAAGTTCTTTCTTTACATGGCAGATGACCGAAAATACCTCAAAAGAGAAATGTTAGACGGTTTTCAATGTAAATAAAGAATTGTATGTTCCTTTGGAGATAAAATTGATAGAGCTTTATGTCATATGTGTGTAGGAAAGAATAAATTATATTGAATGGTTCTATAACATTGTTAAGGAGAAAAAAGACAGATATCGTATAATTCCATTGAATGGAGAATCGTTGCCATATTTCAAGGTGCATAACACTATGCTATATCACATTCGTTTCCTTTTCGCATGGATTGTTTAATTATTATGTAGTGGCATTTATTTTTATTTTCTCGACACTTCTGGTTCTAAGTTCTACTGGTCTTCGAAGTGTCATGTCCCCCTCCCTCAGAGCAAATAGACTCTTCTCCATCCACGCTGTTCTCAGTGACAACAACAATAAGAGAAGCAGTTTTGAGCAAGCGGTTGTGGAATACAGTCGCAACACTAACAGAGAATTTGGATAAATGTGTTCATGGACTGCATGAGGTGTGGTACAGTTTACGCCACGGTATTTGGTCGGTCAGTCGCGGGTGCGCAGTCGTACACAGAACAATCGGTGAGCCTCAGGCATGAGAAATTGATACGTGTGTTGTCATTTACGCTGAAGCTAGGCTGTGTGTGCTCTGCCGATGACGAATAAATGAAATAGTAGTCTTGGGAGGTTATGGCTGCTTGAGCTTTTAGTTCTCACAGTAAAGAGGCGCAGGTGCGCTTCATAAAAAGGGAGGTAGTGCACACTTCGCTACTCCTGTGGGGGTCCGGACGGGGACACCAAATGCCAGCTGATAGCCAGCTTGGTGTCCAAGTTAAACTCCACACAAGACACGGCACAAACCTAGAAGAATTGCTGAGTTTTAATTCACTGGCTGTGAAAGCCAACATACCAACTTTTTGGAAGCCTTCATAGGGAGGTCATGGCTGCTTGAGCATTTAGTTCTTGCAGTAAAGAGGCGCAGGTGCGGTTCATAAAAAGGGAGGTAGTGCGCAATTCGCCACTCCTGTGGGGGTCCGGACGGGGACACCAAGAGCCCGCTGATGAGCCAGCTTGGTGTCTTAGGCGAAACACCACACAAGACACGGCACAAACCTAGACAAATTGCTAAGTTTTAATTCGCTGGCCGTGAAAGCCAATATACCAACGTTTTGGAAGCCTTCATAAGGAGGTCATGGCTGCTTGAGCTGTTAGTTCTCGCTGTAAAGAGGCGCATGTGCGCTACATAAAAAGGGAGGTAGTGCGCACTTCGCTACTCCTGTGGGGGTCCGGAAGCGGACACCAAGAGCCCACTGATGAGCCAGCTTGGTGTCCTAGGCGAAACCCCACACAGGACACGGCACGAACCAAGACAAATTGCTGAGTTTTAATTCGCTGGCCGTGAAAGCCAATATACCGTACCGTACCATCTTATCGTAGTTACAGTTCCTTGTGTGAGTGTTGCGCATAGTGGGGTGAGTGCAATCACAACGTCATGCAGAACTATTCACAGACAAACTCTAGCTTTTAATAGAGAGGAAGGATATTCGATCCTGGCGCGTTTCATATTTACGTGCAATAGATAAATATGAGGAGCTTTGTATCAACGTAGGACGTTCGTTTTGAGATTGTGTTCACTCTTATGTGACTTTTGATGCTGAATGCGAATCTACAACTGTTCTACTTCAAAGAAAGACATAACTTACGGAGAATAGCATATTTGCTCAGTTCGCAATCAAAATATGGATATTTCCACCAAAGTTTCTTTTCAAGAAAAGACAACTCCTTCAGTAGCCAATGAGAAGCTTGCATTCATGCAATCTCCTCCCAACATGAACTGCAAATCTATCATGGCTGAATGTTTATAGAGTTGCTTACACTGTATACAAGGCCGGAAAATAGAAGCTGTTTTGCGCTAAATATATATCACCATCAAGTTCCGCCTGTGACCGCTAAGATCGCTTTGTAACACCCTAATTCCAGCATTCGTGCCAGTTTAACTCAATAGTGACATTGAAGTTAGTGGTTAACATGAGTATTTTTAAAATGGTTTACTGCTGTGTTCCGTTTTGTACGTACCGGCAGGGAATGTGTAAATCAGTTTCGTTTCACTCGTTTCCTGACAATTAATAGATCAATCAATAGATTTCAGTAAAAAAAAATATTACCATACTCAAAAAAATCTGCCAAATTCCAAAAAATAAAAAAAATATAATTTCGAACCTATTTCAGAGTGGAAGATGAATTTAGTCATCAAGGTCGAGTATCAGTGGTTAAATATCATGTAAAAATCACATGACCAAATTTTGAAAAATGTTCTCAGAAATTGTACCTAAAATGTCAAAAATTTCATGACTTTTTGGTAAATTTATGACCTATTTACTTGAGTGGTTTTTTATCATTTAGAGCAATAAAACTGTTGTGAATCAAAGAATAGGCCTTGATAAAGACTGAGAAAAAAATGAAAAAAATCATTGAAAACTTTATTTTTAAATGGATGTAATACCATGATAAGCGTTTTTCAGCATTGCACACATCCCGGTTCCCTTAAGCAATAAGTGGATTATAGCTGTTTCTTGACGAGGTGATACGCCAGGTAGTGTGTGGACTCCTTCTAAAAGGTCGGCATTTCAGACAAGAAAATTACAGTGTGAGCACAACTAGAAGATTTCTTCTGCCTAAATCCGTACCTTCAGTATTTACAGACTTCCCTCAACACAAAGAAGTGACAACTACCGCTAGGAAAACAACAAAACGACGACAGTGTCAAACTGACGACACTCTTTCATCCAAAAGAAAATGTGACTCTCCAGAAACTGTGAGTAATTTTATCCTTATTTGTGAAGACGAGGTAAGTTGTAGAAGTATAGGGACACAGTTTTCACCCATTTCAAGGCCAGTAGAAAGGAAGTCTCTTCGAATGAAACTGCGGAGTGCTACGAAAAATACTGCCAAGCGAGATGCTGAAATTCACAAGCTACGAAGAAAACTTCATAATCTTCAGGCTGAATTGAAAATATATAAAACTAAGAAATATGACATGAACTCGCAGCTGTCTGCAATTCAAAATAAATCCTAACAAGGTAGCCTCGAAGCCTTTTCGAACAACTGCAAGCATTTGGAAAGAAGAAATATAAGTACTAAGAAACTACAATTAAAATGTGTGTTCTTCTATCTACTAAGTCACCCACATGCTTTCGATTATTACGTGAAATACGTATCTTGCACCTACCCCATACCAAAACTATGAAGACATACGTAGGGTACTCGAAAGGAGAGACTGGCATCACCTCATTGATCAGAGCAAGATTGATGGCAGAGGAAAATTCACTGGAACACGAGAATGCAAAAGTGGGTTCCCTTATCATTGACGAAATGGCTATAAAGCCTAGGCTTGTGTTCGATAGGAACTTAGACCTGTTTCTCAGCATGAGTGACGCAAACTTAGACGCTCTTCGTATTGAAGACAAACTAGCCAGCAAGTTACTTTGCATTCTTTTCAAAGGACTATCTTCTTCTTACAGAATTCCTGTGTCATTTTATTTTACGTGTTCTACAGTACTGTTTTTAGAAAGTGAAACACCAAGAACAAGAGATGTGACCACATTGCATTTTATACCACAGATTAGGGACATGACAATACATTACTGATTAGAGGGACAGTCCGGTACATGCACGTTGACAGTCGATCTTCAGTACGACGTCGCGCCACCATGTGCTGCACTCAGAGCATGGCATGGAATCATACAGCGCTTGAATACGCTTCTGGGGAATACCGTCCCACGCGGTTTGTAGACGCGTCAACAAAGCATCAACAGTGGCGGCAGGTGGACCTGAACGAACAAGTTGCCGACCGACCATATCCCAGACATGTTCGATGGGCGACATGTCAGGCGAACGGGCAGGCCAGGGAAGCAGAGGTATCCGTCATTCTGCGAAGAAGGCTTGCACATTCCTCGCCACATGCGGGCGGGCATTGTCCTGCTGAAATATGGCCTGTGGAACGGCCTGCAAGAGGGGCAGTGCCATGGGCTATAAAACTTCCCTGATGTAGCGGTCAATGTTCAAAATGCCCGCAAGACGTACGAGGCGCGATCGCCTGTTATAGGCAATTCGCCCAAAACCATTACACCTGGTGTTTGCCCACTATGCCGCTCAACAATACAGTCTGCCTGATTGCGGTCTCCACCGCGTCGAATTAGTTAGTAAGCGGTCATAATTGTAGGACAAGTTGAAGCGGGAGTCATCCGAAAACACTACATTTCGCCACTCAGCCTGCCAGTGTCGGCGTGCACGTGCCCATTGTGGTCGGAGGCGTCGCTGGTTCCCAGTCAATTGAAGCCGACGCAGTGGCATGCGTGCTACCAGTCCAGCCCTCAAAGGACGGCGCCGCACCGTCGACTCAGACATGTCCACCCCCGTTGCAGTGCTCCAACGTCGAGCCAACACCGAGGACGACGCTGTTCTGTCCGATACGGCCATGCGGAGAAGATGGCAGTCGTCTCGCGCTGTGGTCATATTGCGTCGTCCTGTACCCTGTCGTTACTGTGTAAGGCTCTCCTCTCTCCTCTGGATCCACATAGACCTTACTGTTGACGCAGCTTGCCCTGTACGAGCCGCAATGTCCCGGAACGACAGACCCGCCTTCCGGAGCCCAAGCATTCTGCCCCGTTTAACCGCACTCACATGCTGAGATTCCACCCTGTGATGATGGTGAGGCATCGTTGCACTTGCTTACACGTTTCCACTTGGTATGACGGCCCCACACAGACGGAGCTGTGCGAAACACTGACCTGTCCGGTCCCACGACAGAGGGCACTGGTGGGCCAATGTGCACGCCATTTCTCTGCGATTTCAATCACTTGGTATGCTACCGCAAGCCTAAACGACCCCTGTTCTGGGAGTGTCTCCGACCCTTTCTTCTGGGTGTTTCACTTCCTACAAACAGTAGTGTATTTCTGGAGCGCACTTGGCAAAATTGGTATTAGATGCTATGAAGGTAGTCGAAGAAAGTGGTTTCAGAGTGTTAGGAATTGTAACTGATTACTGTCAAGCGAATGTTTCGATGTTTGAAACGCTATGCGGGGGTCGTATAACACATGAAATTAAACATCCTCTTGATGAAAATCGACTGCTCTTCATAAGTTTTGATCCCAGTCACATTATCAAGAATGTACGATCACAGCACTTGTCTAGGGAGTACTTTGTAAATGGCAACAATGTGACAAGTGATCATTTGAAGATCCTTTCTAATATTCAGAAATCTCTGGTGATAAATCCTGTCAGGAAACTAACTCTCCAGGAAGGTGGTTTATCGTAGTAATTTGGGAAAGATGAATGTTTCCAGGGCCAAAGTTATGTTCTCACCTGAAGTTATCGCAGGCTTTAAAAGTATGGCAGTCGTATGCTCTGAGAAAATTAATGACTAAGGCAGTTTACTTGAGACTATTATCTTAATGGAACATTTTCAGAAATGGTTTGACATCCATGATGTCTGTAACACATACCATGGCACACGCTCCAGAAATGACAATAAGATGTTTTTTGTGAGATGGACGATGAAAGACTGCACAGGTTAACAGACGTATTTCTGCCATACAATGAGGACATTCAGCAACAGCCCGGAAAGTTCAGGAAATTTACTAAAGAGACAACGATATGGGGATGACAACTCTCTCTTCAGTGGCATGCATACGATATTTAATAAGCATCAATTTCCACTATGTCCTAACGAGGAATTTGTCGAGTGACGATATCGAGCTCTTTTTCAGTCACGTCAGACGAAAGGGGGTTTCAATGATACGATGTATGTGAGATCTTGTATCCATGCTATTGAATCTACCCTTCGCACTGGAATTACCAAGCCCTCGTCCTGTCCCGGCTAGACAATGGTTCTGCGGCATACGGTTCAGCAAGGCCGGCAACCTTGAAAATGCTGGACAGTATCCACCATAGTGGCGTTAGGCTGGCTACCGGTGCCTTCCGGACCAGCCCGATACCCAGCCTACACGCCGAATCGGGTGTTCCACCTCTACATTATAGACGCCAACATATGCTTTTAGCAAATGCTACCAATGTGCGTCAAATGCCGCAACACCCGAGCTACCAAGCTCTCTTCAGTACCCAATACCACCAGAGGTACGCCAACAAGCCTCGTGCCACTCGGCCGGTGAGTATTAGACTTGATAGCTCGTGTACTGAAATAGGAGTGGCTGCAGGTCCCTGCATGATCCGGACACCTAGCGAGGTGCCTCCGTGGCAAGTCCGGCGTCCGGAAATTTGGCTAGATCTGCACCGAGGTCCTAAGGTGAACACGGATGCCTCCGTTTATCGGAGGCAGTTCCACAGCATAGCCTAGTTCACCAATTTCCGGACGCTGGCATTCTCTACACGGATGGTTCGAAGGTGGACGAGAGGGTGGGTTGTGCTTACGTTATTGATGGTGCAAATACCAAGATCTCTTTGCCTGAGGCCTGTAGTGTCTTTACTGCGGAGCTCGTTGCCATCTATGAAGCTCTGCAGTATGCACTACAGGATGCACGAATCCACTTTCTCGTGTGTACCGACTCGTTTCAAGATGGCGGCTGTGCGAATTTTATTTTTTTATTTTTATTTTTTGTGTCGTAATCATGCGATCCAAGTGAAAGTTTGAATAATGAACCTACGCAATAATTTTCCTTTAATGGTACATGACTCTATGGCCTATAAATGTAACAATCCAACATGGCGACCATCCGCAATATTTAGTCGGTTCTCAATATCTACGAATCTATTACAGCAATCAAACTGAAATTTTGTATGTTGATAGAGGCAATTAACATAAGTAGGATATATGAAAATAGCCTGTATAGTTCTTCATGGAACTACTTGTTTCACTTTAAGACCGTTTTGTATGATTTCGATTTAATACATTAGATATAATTACATTATTTTAAAACACCCTCAGGCATTAGAAGTGGAGAATAAATAAATAAATAAAATGAAATCATTGATATCGATTTCATAATTATTGGGTTTCAAACGAGAACAGATTCAATTTCAAAATAGCTCCCTTTTGGCTCCAAAAACAGACAACTCCATGACTTGGTTCCATACATGGCCAACTCCACTATTTAAGTTATAATTACGGCTTGAATATTCATTTAATTTAAATAATGAGTATGAAAAAATGCTAATGTGGCCTATAAGATTGAAATAAAACATCACCATGATACTGACAACTATATTGTGGTTTTAGATTTTTACTTCTCCTGTAAAAGAAAGCAAACAACTTTGATACCAAGCTCCTCAGATTGGGATGAGGGCAGATCTACAATTTATGAAGCTGTCTTCAGTATTGCAGGACCCCTGGGGTGGCTGCCAAGAACGCTAGCCGCTACGCCATGAGGAGGACGAGGAAGCAATGTAACGTCACTGCTGCAAGAACTGCAGTTTGTGCTATCAAACGGATAGTGAAGTCAGGACTCATGCTTTATTCTAAAGCAGCCGTTGGGAGTGTTGATTAGGGATGGGATTTTTAGGTGCTAAAAATCGAGAAAATATTAACTTTTAGCCTACTTTTCACATTTTGCAAAAATGAGGAAAAAGTAGACTTATGAGATCAATCCGGGAAAATGTGTGTCTGTCTGTCCGTCTGCCTGTCCTTCTGTATGTCTGTCTGTCTGTCTGTCCTTCTGTCTGTCTGTCTGGCTGGCTGGCTGGCTGGCTGGCTGGCTGTGTGTGTGTCCCCCGCTATCAACTACCAAAAGGCTGCAGCAATCGAAACCAAGTTTAGTATGAGTAAAGATGTATACCGGAATATCTCACGCCCATATTTGAAAGTGATGTCAGTGCTACCAACTGATGAAAAAACGCACTAGAAATTTGAGAATGTTGGATATCTTGGAAGTTATGCATGGGAGCTATTGCAAAATTGGTACACATGTAGATAATACTATTTCAGTTTAATTTCCTGGAGGCCATACATGACAGTGTTGCCAAAATAATTATAAATCTTTTGAGAGGTCCAATTTTTAAATGCATATAACTTCTACACTATTAATTGGATTTAAACCAAATTTTGTATGTAGTATGTGTACATGAACAGATATGACTGAGCGTATTCTTAGGAGCCACCAGGGCTGCCAACTGTTAATAATTGTCCTCTCTATTTTTTTATCCAAATACCAATATATCAGAAAGTATGCAAGCCGACAGCTTTAAACTATGCACACGTATAGTACCTGACATTCTATATTACATTGGAGTAACTTATATACATCAGTGGTACCAACATGATTCTAAGCCTGCTGAGAGGTCCAACTTTAAATACATGTAACTTCTATACTATCATTTGGATTTCAACCAAATTTCGTATGTGCTAAGTGTACCATAACAGATATGACTATACGTATTCTTAAGAGCAACCAGGGCTGCCAACTGTTAATAAATGCTGTCTCTATTGTTGATACCCTAATACCAATATATCAGAAAGTTTGCAAGCCAATAGCTCTAAACTTGGCACACGGATAGTACCTGACATTGTAGATTAATTTGGAGTAACTAATATACGTCAGATCTGGCTACATGATTCTAAGCCTGCTGATAGGTCCAATTTTAAAATACATGTAACTTCTATACTAACAAATCGATTTCATCAAAAATTGGCACAACAAGATATCATAATATTTCAGATTATTTCTGACCAGCACACGCATGACATTGTTGCCAACATGCTTTTACGCGTGCTGATAGATCCAATGTCTAACTGCATGTAATGTCCATTGGACTTCAACCAAAATCTGTATTCTGTACCTTAAGAGATGGAACTAAGAATATATTCAGTCACCAGGGCTGCCAACTGTAGTGCTCTATTAGGCTATATTATACCGGGTATATTTCGCAATAATTAAACATTTCGATATCACCAACTTAATTTCGTCATTATTCTAGATGGGTTCATATACTGTAGATTAATCTTTGGCATGAATCTTAATTTTTAGAAAAGTAGGCTCTTTAGTTCGTTACGGAACTTCTTGTTTATGTATTAAAATACTTGAAATACAGGGTGTTTCAGAAGGAACAGTAAATATTTTAGGAGGTGGTAGTTTAGATGAATTGTAATAACAAATTCCATGTAACATGTGTCCCATCTGTATTTGTATGTAGAGCCAAGGCAAATAAGGACGTTCAAAGTTGATTTTCAAAAATTCCACCACGAAAGCATTTTGCACTTCTCTTAATAATACCCCGTGTAGATCTTCGGAGGGCGTCTTAGCGTTCTTTGAGCTCTTGTGTTAACTTTTTGCTTTTAGACTTTGCTTTTGGGCGGCATCGGTGGCGTAGTCGGTAGCATGCTGAGCTTCTATGCCCAAGATCGCGGGTTCAAACACGGCCGAAGCCGTCGGATTTTCTAAGGGCGTTAAAAATCCATCAGTTTGCCTTCCTTCGGAGGGGAATTAAAGCCGGCGGTCCCATGTCTTAGATTTATGGCATGTTAAAGAACCTTCCACTAATTACACCTGTGTGAAGCTAAATTGTATAGGTTAGGAATTTAAACAACGCTCTTAGGTTTCTACGTTCGTTGCCAAGAGCCGACTGCGGTGGCGTCTAGTAGTTAAGTTCTGAACTAGGCCTAGTAGTCGTTGACGGTGGCGTTTGGCGGCAAGAGTAGGAAATATTTGAAAAATTCAAAGTTGCAGGACTTACTTGAATTTAAAATAAACAAAAGATACACACACTAATACAGCCATCACAATTAACACCTGTTATCAGACAGATTCTACCCACACCCAAAGTACACGGGGCTACATGACCGCGTTGTCGCAGCCCCTAAACTGAGGAATCAACCAACCAAGACTTTGCTTTTGAACCAACCTCACAGGCAAAAATGCAAAGGGGTAAGGTCCGGGGACCTTGGTGGACAAGGAACGCGCCCATATCTCCCGATCCATCTTCCGGGGAATGTTAGGTTTAGATGTTGTATCACCAGACGACTAGAATATCCAGGAGCCCCGTCATGCTGGAAGAACATACACATTATTGTAGCCAAAGGAATCTCTTCCAATAATGCTGGAAGTTCACTTTCAAGAAAGTGTAGATAATGGGGTCCTGTTAGACGATGCGGCAACACAAGAGGCCCAATCAACTGATTGCCAATCAACCCACTCCACACATTTACAGAGAAGCGTTCCTGAAAATGTGTGTCCACAATAACATAGGGGTTTTCTTCGGACCACTGATGTTCATTACGAGTGTTATTGATGCCATCACGAGTGAACGTGGCTTCATCAGTGAGGATTACAAATGGGATGACTTGGCGATTTGCACGTATCCAATGAAAAAATTCCAATCGTCTATCTGCATCTGCGGCTCGAAGGTGTTGAACGGGCTGGTAATGACACGGAAGCAACCCACGCTTACGAAATGTCCGTCATTCTCTTGTACACGGAACACCGATACGTGCAGAAAGTCTACGTGTACCAACACATGAAACGACAATTGCTCTAGTTACTTACCAACGTCTGTCTCTCGGTACGCAATAAAAACGGAACACATGTTATATGGAATATGTATTGCAATTCATCTATACTACCACCTCCTAAAATATTTACTGTTCCTCCTAAAACACCCTGTTTGTGACAAAACAACGTAAAAATATTTAATAATAATTTAGTTTATTAATGTTGCTACCTGACTTGAGGGAAAGCGCTAGACCAATTTCTATCATAACCTAGGTTAATTAGTTTCAAGAGACTACACATGTTAAATTTAGTGTCAAGAAAACACACAAGAAAAATTTCATGACAATATATTAAGAATGAAATATTACAGGTAGATTATGACAACATTAAATAATTTAAATAAATAATAGATTACATAATAAAATACAAGTATGTAAATATGAGCGAAGAACCGTGAACAAGACGACATTCACGTAATGTCTAGTGATATTACAAGGTTTACCTAAATGAAGGAAAATAACAGACCCCTTAAATGAAATTCCAATAAAATTACCTTATATGTCCATAAGGACCCGGCTGAACGACATAGGTTCAATAAAATATTAATTATCCATACGAGTATTTAATCTTCCAATATTAGTCAGAGCAGAAGACTATTACGTCAAGCTTATTCCCAATCCAAACATGTCTACCCTTTTTAATAACAAAATCTCTCGTTAATTGTTAACCAGAAAAATACGAACGACAACAATATAGAGCCGTAACCTACCGAAACAAGACTTTACATAAAATAAAATACGTATCATAATAAGTGATACTTGACACGGAGTTCATAAGGAACTATACTAAGAGCCAAAGATATGGATAGAAATTACAATAATTAGGTTAAAAATAAAATATCTTTGCTCGGAAAAAATATGACGTTCTGGACCATACAGACAAGACAGGCCAGATACAAACGTTAAAAAAAGAAATCCCTAAGAGAATTAAACTCAAAACACAAATTTAGGTTACTGGAAAATAATATAAAATAGTTGAACATACATTACCAAGCCGCTTACAGATACCATTACAAGGTTAGGTACTTCACAGAAAAAAACTGAAATATATATAAAATATTAAGAAGTTACCACACAGAGACAATCACCTTCACTTACTCATGTATCAATGAACAACTATGAATTAGAATCCAGTACCTAATGAAATATAAATTACAAAACTTGGGTATATTCCTTCGTTAAGTCTACCACAAAGAGTTGCCAAATGTGCATTTTCTACAATTCTAACTCCGATAAGAATAGACTGAAGTTCTATATCCACATAGTTACACAAGGATGTGTAATAGAACTGGGGAACCACTTCTAGGTCGGCCTAGGGTCCCGGTAATTTTGGATTTCGTGAAATCACATGCTGTCTTTACGAGTTCCAAGCAAAAAAAAACTTCACAACAGTCATTGCTATTGGTTACTACGTTCCACTGTTTATAGACGACAAAGGCCAAAAATTTCAGGAAGGAGACACGCGCACAATCTCCCGTCCCGTTTAGCAAATCAGGCAGTGCGTCCACATTCACCCAGATGGCACCACGTACTAGTTCGTGTTTACACAGGTACAACATACTGCCCAAAGATGTCGCCTGAGGGCATTTACAACTCAAGAATGAGGAATTCCCGTACGAGAGCAATACATCGTTCGAGCAAGGCAGAAACGTATCAACCCTCCCTCCCTACGATAGTGAACAACAGTTCACTAATGTTCACAAGTTGTTGAGGTATAGGAAGTATAGATCGTCAAATTCTTTGCTGAAATGAATACTATAAAACAGTTCATTCATACAACATGATCAATAGAACACCACACTGGTCGTTCGCAGAGATAAGAGTCCATAAAATTCCCAGAAACCTGAAATTCCCAACATGCTTATAAGTTCAACATCTTACTTTTGGTAAATTCACAATCTGGACTTGTTTTTACATAATTAGAGAATACATATGTAATATCTTCATCAGGTAGAGGGTGTCAAGTTCAATTACAAACGAAGAAGATTTCTATCACGACGTCCTGGGCCCCGGACATACACGATAGTCTTCATTCTCCAATTTATATGCTCGAATCACCATCATTCTTGAACTGTAACCCAAATTCACTTGCGACAGCAATAGTACTAGAATTCTACTTAATGACTAACAATAAAAATCATACTTGGACACAAATTGGCAACTATTTTCAAAATAACATAAAATGGCGAACGGAACATACTCTTAGGTTTAAACAAGAACATCAGGGATAATAACATTTAAGAGATTCCTCGCTTTCACAAATTTACAATACAATTTTATGACGAATTCTCTTTCGAATGATCACCACCCTTCTTAACATGCGATAAATGAACCCTAAATATCCTCTTTTTCTGAGGGTTGCTGACTAATAATGTGACTGGAGTTAGAAAACTTACAACCCTGCATGGACCACGGAACCTAGTGATCAGCTTACCACTCTCCCTTGATCCAGGCTCCTTAAGAGCGAAGTTCTTAACATACACAATGTCGTCAACCTGAATTAACGTTGGTTTGCGTCCATCATTATACCTTCTCTGTAACTTTTCGTGGGCTACCTTCATGTTTCTCTTAGCCTTATTCCAAACACAGCGAACATTTTCAGGAATACTCTGATCGGGTAGAAGTTGATTAATAGATCAAAGATTGTTATTAGGGGAATTGGGTACATAGGAGAACATTAGACTGAAGGGAGTGGTGCAATGCGATTCATGAACAGAAGTGTTGAAGGAATGCGTCAACCAAGGTATACAATGATCCCACAACTGGCGATCTTTATGGTGATAACGATATCAACGCCGCACGAAGGTTCCTGTTTACACTTTCAGCATATGAACCTTTAGGATAATATGCCGTAGAAGTAACGTGGCATATAGACAGCTCGAAAAGATAATTACGAAAAACGTGGGATTTAAAACATTTTGCGTTATCAGTAATCACAAATTGACTAGGACCAAATGAAGCGAAAATTTCATTTAAACATTTTTTTACTACTTGCGTTGTCGCTGATCTAGTTGGAAAAATCCAGTTGAACCTCCTAAAGCCATCAGTGCAGTCTAATGTAAACCGGTTTCCCATTTTAGACAACGGCATCGGGCCGATAAAATCCACGAATAATCATTCCATAGGTCTTTGAGAAATTTCGGAAAATAACAACCCTACCTTAGTGTTTACTGAAGGTTTGGCTAGATTACAAGCCATGCAATTGCTTACCATCTTACGAATATCTTTGTCCATCCCTTTCCAAATAAAATTTTGTCTTATTTTCATCCTAGTTTTAAAAACTTCTAAATGACCTCCAACCGGAGATTCATGAAAATATTTCAACAATTCAGGAACTAATACTGCAGGTAACACAATTTTTGGAATCCTATCATGACGAGCTAAGCAACATAGTACACCCTTTCTTACAGAGTAAAGTTTAATAACCTCTCCCTGTTCGATTTTTCTAAGAACTTCTCCGATAAATGAGTCTTCCTTATGATAATATTTCACATCTCCGAACAACTTCGGACAGTTAGACAGAATTACAGTATTTACGTTACAATCCAAAATTGCGTTATTGCACCTTCCTACGTTTTCTTCAATTTCGGAATCCTCAGAATACATTCTACTGAGACAATCAGCTATCACATTTTCACTTCCAGGAATGTGGCGTACCGAAAACTTGAACGAGGAAATGCGAGTAGCCCAGCAAGCTATTCTACCCATCTTCCTCGGTCTGCCGAGAACCCAACTTAAGGCTTTATTATCTGTCTCCAACTCGAAAAAAACATGTTCAATATAAAGTTTAAATTTTTCTAAGGCATCCATTACAGCTACAGCTTCAAGTGCATAGATTGAGTAATTCTTTTCAGCATCACATAAGGTACGAGAAGAGTACGCTATCGGCAACCTACCTTGTCCATGGTCTTGGAGCAACACCGCCCCAACAGCTCGATTGGAAGCATCTGTTTGGACTATAAAGGTTTTGGAGAAATCAGGTATAGATAGAATCGGAGCATTAATTAGTGCTAATTTCAAATCTTCAAAGGCTGCTTCTTGCGAAGGTCTCCAAACAAAATCGACAACCTTTTTTTCTTAACATATTTATTGGAGCCGCACGATGAGCAAAATTACCAATGAATTTACGAAAATAGCCCAGCATCCCGATAAACCTGGCTACTTCTTTTACATTCTTGGGTGCTTTGAAATCCCGAATAGCTTGCGTTCTGGAATGATCTATAGAAACTCCTGATGAGGATACAATATGACCTACGAATGAAATCTGAGGTTTAGCGAACGAAACCTTGGAGAGTTTTACCGTAAGTCCAGCTTTCTTAAAACGAGACATTACTTCAGTTACATGTTTCAGATGATCATCGAAGTTTTCACTGTAGATTACAACATCGTCTAAGTAATGATAGACGTACTTAAATTTGATACCATCAAATACCATATCCAGTAAACGGTTTAGTATGGCGGCACCCGTAGAGATACCAACGGAAAAACGGTTAAAATGGAATAGGTTCCAGTCAGTGGAGAAGGATGTTAAATGTTTAGATTCTTCCGCTAACGGATTTTGATTGTACGCACGATTCAAATCTAAAATTGTGTAATAGTTGGCACTCCTGAATCAAGTAAAACAGGATCTTAGGTCCGGAAGAGGTATGGACTGTTGGATGACCTTTTTATTGAGAGCACGGTAATCAACTACTGGCCGAAACTTGCCATCATTGTTTGGCACTAAAATTATGGGTGACGGATATGAAGAAGTAGATTTACTTATTATCCCCACTTCTAAAATCTCATCAATCATGTCCTTCAAAATTTTCATTTTGGGAGGAGCTAACCTGTAAGGAGAAGAACGTACAGGGATGTTGTCCGAAATATCAATTTTGTATTCTAAGAGATTGGTCATTCCTAACTTATCAGTCAAAACTTCTGGGAAGGAGGCAGACACTTTACGAAGCTGAGCAGCTTGTTCAGGATTCAAATTTTCAAATTTAAGGTCTTCGATAGTGTCTGAACTAGATTTATCTCCGGAACAATTCACCCCAGAAAAACTAACACAAGGTTTGAAATTAATCTTTAATTTAGGCTTGAATCGGAACCAACATGACCTAGTTCTAAGGTCTAACAACAATCCCACATGTGACATGAAATCAGCACCCATAACAATATGGCAAGACAAATTATTAGCAACCCAAAATTCATACTTCCACGTGAAATCTAAAATTCTTATTTTTAACTTAACCAACCCTAAAACTTCAAGGTTAGAGCAGTTTGCCGACACAAAATTATTTGATTGTTTAATAATTTTCCCAAATTTGCATACTGAACTCATATTTTCAAACCAACTTTTGTTTAAGAACGACTTTACACTACCAGAGTCGACCAGAGCGGTCACAGGTTCGTTGTTGACTAATATATCGATGAACGGAGAACAATGTTTTGATACCTCGGTTATCCTAGTACATAACCTCTCTCTTAGTTTGAGACCTTTGTCATCATCAAAATAATTATTTCCCTCCCTTAATTTCGTCACAATAGTATCAGATGCATGACAATCCGATGAGGTCTCTTTATTAGATAGTCATTGATTTGGTCCAGGTCTCCTCGTACACCACCTAGAAATGTGATTATACGAACCACATATGTCACATCTTCTATCAGAGTTAGTTCTACGACGATCAGAAAACAAAGAATTTCTACCTCGAGCATAATTGCCTTGAAAGGAATTAGGCCTACTTTCAATTCGGTAATTCGGAGTATTACCACCTTGGGATCTTAAATAATTAGGAGTAGGCGGATGAATATCAGCAACTCTAAAGAATCTGAATGTTTTACCTCTTCAGCAGCCAAAATAACCTTGTTTAGTTCAACATAATTCCTAGGCCTACCACACATAGTCAGGTACGATCTATACTCTGGACTAATGCCCTTTAAAATAGATGATACAATCTCGAGTTCAGTTAGTTGCACTAAAACACTCTCGCATAACCTTTAATATCCAAGAAATATTCATTTAATGATTCATCGAATCTCTGTACTCGATAGAAGTACTTATGCATCAGTACGCTCAACGCACGACTGGGAAAAAGGAAGATAAAATATCTTGTTGAAAGTGATTTACAGAATAACGACGTCTCATAGCAATAACTAATCTTTCTCGCAACGGTCCAGTAGTGTAGGGGAAAACCAAATTAAATATTTGACTATCTGAACACCCAAAAACGTCAGCGTTATCACATAAATCAATGAATTGTTCTAAAAATTTCACCAATTGGTCAATATCGTTACCCTTACACATCTGTAGACACTGAATACATGAGGTTAAGGGATGGGGTACACTTCCAAACTTGATTCCCATATATAAATTTACTCCAGAAAGTATACCACGGTTGTGCGATGCATTAGAGTTAACATTAAAATTAATAGGACTGATACGGTTCCCATTAGATTGGCACGCTAGATTTCCACCATTAGGCCTAACATCAGATAAAATACCACCCACATTATTATTTTCAGAACCAGAAATAGAAATGTTGCTAAAGGAAGCATGCAAATCATCAAAATTTTCATTGGCAGTGTTCGGTGGAACTGATTCTGTTCGCATATGGTAGTTGGCAGACCTGGCTTCCCTGTTTCTGCCTGACATTACGTTATTTTGATCATCATCGTTATACATGGTGGTGGGCTCGAGAGGCAATGACGATTGCTCTGATTTATTTATTAAATTGCTTTCAACACTGATGGTATCAATTATTTCACAACGTTCACTTACAGAAGGAACCACATCAATAGAATACACAATCGGACTTACTCTATCACGATCACCATTATTAGGAAACAACTTAAAAATGCACTCGACGAGCTTTGCTCGTAGGGAAATTAATTCAATGTGAAAATCAGTATCTTTTTCCTGCCAAATTTTAATCAAATCATGGAGAGGATAATACCAGTGTAACGTACGCACCTTGAATCTATTCAATTGAGAAGATGAGGAAGCACTATTATTATAAAGGCAATCATACACATGCAACAAGCCTTCCAGAGTTGGTATAATTATAGACTTACCCAACGCCCAGTCTAAATCGTCCCAGGAAGGGATATGTACAGGAACATCCTGCAATGATTTCAACAAAAGCAGATCAATTTCCCTATGCCCAGATGGAGTTCGGCCTCTTACAATCAGCTCGTACCCTATTTACTCCTTATTTAGACTGGAAGCTGATCTCAAGGTTCTTGGTTCCATTTGTTGCAGGTTGACATGAAATAGAAAATATCACGATCATTAGTACAGAATTAGATTGAACATATAAGCCTGAAAAATTTCTTATGCCTTCCCCAACTCCAAACTCAACATGACAATCTCCCAAACAAATTAAATGTGGTATACCGGAACCACGTTCTGCCTACCACTATGCTACCTGACTTGAGGGAAAGCGCTAGACCAATTTCTATCATAACCTAGGTTAAATAGTTTCAAGAGACTACACATGTTAAATTTAGTGTCAAGAAAACACACAAGAAAAATTTCATGACAATATATTATGAATGAAATATTACAGGTAGATTATGACAACATTAAATAATTTAAATAAATAATAGATTACATAATAAAATACAAGTATGTAAATATGAGCGAGGAACCGTGAACAAGATGACATTCACGTAATGTCTAGTGATATTACAAGGTTTACCTAAATGAAGGAAAATAACAAACCCCTTAAATGAAATTCCAATAATATTACCTTATATGTCCATAAGGACCCGGCTGAACGACATAGGTTCAATAAAATATTAATTATCCATACGAGTATTTAATCTTCCAATATTAGTCAGAGCAGAAGACTATTACGTCAAGCTTATTCCCAATCCAAACATGTCTACCCATTTTAATAACAAAATTCTCTCGTTAATTGTTAACCAGAAAAAAACGAATATGTATCATGATAAGTGATACTTGACACGGAGTTCATAAGGAACTATACTGTAGGGTACCTGCAAGGGTTGCCTCTACAAAGTGTATTGAAAGGGGAATGAAAGGAGAGTAGCTGAAGGCTGCTCGGGACGATGGTGTAAAAAGATGTAGGTTGGATGGGTTCGGGCGTGAATGCAGCTCGATGGGCTAACACCCACTTGTACAAGCTGCGGGGGTGGTCCTAAGGGATGGCTACAAGGGATAATTTACTAGGTGATGGCAGGAGCAGCTACGTGACTGCCTGGATTGCTGATGATGTTAGTTGACTGGCCGTGCTCCTAATGAGTATCGCGCACGTATGCAATGTAAGGTGATGCCGGTGGCTGACTACAGCAACAAATAGACAGTTAACTAATTACTAATTAGGGATCCTTCCGGGAAGTGAATTAAGGGGTAGGATCTTATTAATTAATTAAATAAATGAATTAAAAGACCAGTTAACTTATGGATTCTACTGTTTAATCCGTACTCCTGAAGAGGATAATAATGTTATTGGTTTTACGTCCCTTTTACTACACTGGCTTTTAAAGACGCCGGAGTGCCGGAATTTTGCCCCGAAGGGGATCTTTAACGTACCAGTAAATCTACGAACACGGCTCCCTCGCATTTGCGCACCCTCAAATGCCAGCTGACTGCGCCATCCTGAAGAGGAATACAAAGAAATAGTGCAGAGCAAATATTCGTGATCTTTACAATAATAGGGGGATGCTTTATGTGTTGGTGTTACAGTTTGTGTAGGCTCACTAGACACTCACCTATCTGGATGTGGCAGCTACAAGCAGCGTCTCAGCACCTGATGCACTTGTGAAAGACTGACCCCGTCTCCCCTCTCCTTCAGTGTTTTATAGAATCCGCCAGCCGAGTTAGCATTAGTTGGCATTAGTTGCGGATTCTATAGGAAGTGAGGTGCTTGCCCTGGGTCATTGGAGGTCGACTCTATGCACTAAGCCTGGCCTTGGTATGAGTCTATGTGACGTAGGCCGCAGGCATCCATGTGTAATTAGATGTATAATTTATAGTTGTAGGTTTGTAGTTAATTTATAGTTATAGGGAAGGGATGGGAATGCATCCCTCGGATGCAACAACTCCTTCGCCGGAACTAGTCATCGACCTCGATCACGGGACGAGACTAGACCATAGGGGTAGTTGTTGTAGCATAGAGGGGTGTAGGAACATCTTCTTCTTTCTTGACATCTTGTTTCTTCTGTTCTTCTCTTCTGCTCTTCTTTTGATTTATGATATTTTGTTGTCCAGAATGTGGGGGCGTCGTTGGGGGTATGGGTTGATCCCCGTCTGGGGCGGGTGACAGAAACGAAGACGTTGGGAGTGGAGTAGCGTGTTTTATGTGATATAAGAGTATGTGGATGCCAGCGTGCAGTGCCTAGTGCATAGTGTCTTGTAGAGGCGTTAGCGTCAGCGTTAGGTTCGTACCTAGCGAGCAAGTGTATGTTTTGATGTGTGAGGGGGGGGAAACAATATTGTTACATAGTTATTTTTATCATCAAACAATTAGTGAACAAAAAATAAAAAATACATATATCTGTATAATCCATAGGACAATAATTAACCTGGCGAACTTCATTATCATTAAATGGTAACATCAGTCATTAATACGATTATTTGGAATCATTGTCTTCAGTAAACATAATTATCCTTAATTTGTACATTAGTAATATTAATCATATCATCGTTATTATATATTACGAACACAAGTATTATTATGAACCAGCTCAAAGGGAATAAACAGCTGCGGGGCCTAGCTTACCCTTTGTCGATGTACCCATATGTGCTGAAAAAGTGCCCTTGAGTTGCGATAAAACAAGTAAGTGAAAAGAATAGATAGAAATAGGGGTAAAGAAAACTGAGTGCCTCGGTGTTTCCGTTAAGGGGGAAGAAAAAATGGTTTTATTGTGCGGGGGGAAAAGGAGGCACCCTTACAACTGGGAATTTAGAAGGATTGAAAGGAAAAAAAGGAAAATATACATGGCGCTCTATAATTATAAAAAATACCAAAAAACATCAAAAACAAATAAATAAACCTTCACTCTGGTTCTCTTTGTCTCATACTCTCTCTCTTTCTCATACTCGCTCTCTCTCTCTCTGTTTCGTAACAATGCCGTAGCAGCCACCTTACATCTAACAATGGAATACCGTACATGTGCACAGTTTCTACTTAAGTCTTGATTTCTCTATATTATTAGCGCTAAAACCCAACTATATTATATTATGGCCAGAAATCATAAAACCTATCTATATGCATGGATCGCCTCCTGTGGGCTGACGGTCCATCTTGACGGGGAAGGTTGACTCTTACATTAGTGGAGTACAACCCTCTCCGCCGGATTGCGCCTCTCATGTACAGGCGTAACAATGTACCATGGAGATCCGACCTGCGGTGGAGTATATCCCACAGGCATATCTCCCCCGTGGTGCGGATTGAGCTGCTGTAAAGAAAATTTAGTTAATTGTTTGTAGAGGGGAAATGGTGTACTGGAATAGGGGATGGAGACGTGTTTGGGCGTGGGCAAAATATTTACAAAGGGCTAAATACAAATGACGCCACCTGTGGGAATGAAAAGAAAACATTGTTTTTTTTATGTGTGGAGAGGGTGTTTACCCCTTGTCATCGTCTGGGTGGTTGTTGGTTCTGGACCTAGATCTGGAGGGTATAAGAAAAGAACATTCATTATCTACTCACATCAAAATACGTATCTTATCCGTATATTAAGAACCTGGAGAGCACCCGTTGTGGCGTGACTCTCCCTGCATACATGAATAAAGAACCATAACTATCGAGCACCCTGTTTGGGAAATGGGTGTCCCATTTAGGATGTCGTAGCTGCAAGTGAAGTACACTCACGTGAACGGTAAAGACCGTTCTATTCGGGCTTACGCATCTGCGTAAGACCACAGTCGGCAAATTATATATTGCCGTCCAGGCAATATCAATATGTTCCCCTCCCTGGGGCACAACCAGAGTGACCAACGGTGGCCGTAACCTCGGCCAGGGAGAGAACCGTAGGCTCGTTGTATATCGCAAATCGTAGGTGATACTCTCCGGGGGCATGGACAGAGGAGAACATCGGTGCCACATACCTCGGCTCGGGAGATCATATATTCATTATTTCAATCGTCGTTTTTCTTGATTTTTTTTATTCGTTATCCACCTGTGTTCGTGAACAGGACTTGCTTCCGCTATGAAGCTGTTACTTAACCTTACAGACTGACTAACGTCAAGTAAAGTGGGTCGTCCCTGGATGGAGGGTCCATCCTGCCCGATGGGGAGGTGGTCAATCCCCTCACCGAACTATCAAGCCTCCATCCGCAGGTGTAGCTTAGACGACGTTAGGGCATAATGGGTATAACGGGCCCCGCGCTGCTGGAGACAGGCTAGGTACATCCTCGAGCGCGGGCGCTTGCCCACCCTAACTCGTCACCGCTATGACCTTCCGTCGTTCGTCAAATCAAAGTCTAAGTCATATTATGTCAGGTCAAGGGCTAAGTTGTCCCTTTTATCGATGGCAACTTCAACCATCTACCAATGTGCAAAAAAATAAGTGGTCACTCTCACAACCTTGACCAGGTGCGTATACCAAATGGGTACAGTGTATAGTGAGTTATGTTTGTGTGGGGACCAATGTGTGCTATTGTTACAAGGGTCCGGGGGGGGTGGCACAGTGCGCAAACGTTGCGCCTAGCAAGCGGACTCCCAGCCAATGCAGTGCATTTTATTTATTTTTGGTCACAGTTAGTAGGTGTGATAGGGATAAGGTAGGTATCTCCCATGTTATAAGGTATGTTGACATGTTATAAATAGTTATTTGAGGGCAATAGGATGGCTAAAATTGGAGGATGCATGTGGCGCTAGTAGGACGTAGGAAGTAGTTAAATGGTGAGGCACATCTTACTGGAGGGGTATTAGTTATTTTCATGCAGGGAAAAAAATAATACATGCGGGTGAAAGATGTAAATAAATATATTGATATCACTATTGTTAGCAGGGGAATGTATTCTATAACCCACTGTTGCCTTTTATTTCCGCAGTGTTCCTTCTTAATACTTTGCAAAGAGCGATTTAGCTTGGTGCACACCTTTGGCAATACATGAATACCAAGTGCCTTGCACGAACCGGGTAATGGGGAAAATGTGTAATATGTATCAGTGTGTTCTCTGTGTTAAAAAGTGGGGGTTGGACGTTGACCTGGTGTCAACGTTTGATCACGTCGATCTCTGCTTTCGGTGGTGTATAAGAAACCACCTGTGCTTATATACTAAAACATATACACAAAAACTGGTCAGATTGTTATTAATAACTAAGTAATTCCCTATACTATAAACACGTATTATTATTAATGGGGAATGGAATAGGGAATTAAGAATTGATTGTCATAACCTGCTAGTGGCATGCTGCTGTCAGCGTCCTGTCAAACTATAACATGGAGTTATATATAGGCGGGCTGGAGCTATATATAACCAATTCCGATACAAAATATAGTGTGTTTAGTGTGAACATTCGCTCTCGAGGGTGTCCTTCCGTTATCGGCACTGCCGATTGTCACTGTGTATTGAAAGACAGTTATGGGGGATTGTATGCTACACCTCTGTGTGCCGGGTTGGTCTTAACAAATCGTAACATCTATGTATAAGGCATCTAAAATGTCATCTATGCGGGTTCGATTGAGTATCGCTCTCCGTGGGCTAAATTCACCATGGAGGAGGAGGGGGGGTAGATAGTGTTTAAAACTATTATCCGTCGCTATGTGGATGTGTGGAGGGAATAAAAGCATGTTCAACCACCTTAATTTGGGGGGTGAATATAAATGCGACCCCTGTTACAATTAGAAAAAAATTCCCAAAAATGTAAGTGTGTGAGCCAATCATCGGTGGGGGGTAAGGGGATTGTGTCGGGGCATATGGCTGGACCATTGTATCGACCGATCCTGCTCGATCCTGTCCGTATTAAATCGGTATTATAAAATTAGGTGTGCTTTGAAAGAAAACTAACAACTGGCGCGGATGTCCATCTAGGGACGGGGATGGGGGAACGAGCGTGTTTTCCTATAGCGGAGGGCATGTTGAAGCTCGCCGCGTCTCTATGCGTGGGTGACATGTTGTGTTCAGTATGTAGGAAATATGTTTCCGTGGTCTAATCCCACTTACTTCGGAAAAATGAAAAAAAATTTATTTAATTGGGGAATAATGCCTTTCGTGGAGTGCACTGTATGTCGCTGCTTCCCTACTGTTCGTATATTAGCACAATGGGCTAAAGCTATAGGATAACCTGCATGATGGAAGTGAGAACTGTCACTTGTATGCCTGTAAATCCATGTGTCGATGTACACAGGATGTATTCCTAATGTGTATAAGTTGTTCGTGTATCCAAGTGCATACTTAGTGTTCTGAAGGAATAAAATCATTGGGCCTTTATTTATCGTTTCCTATTGAAAAACCTGGGCGTTTTCTGCGTCCATGATGAATATCTATCCTACATTGTGTTTGGGAAAAGACTCTTTAACGTGTGACACGATACTATTCCACAAAACACAGGATACTCATGGACCATGGACGTAGTTGTTGTCTGAATCTATATATATATCTGGCTGGATATTTATTCATAACCTCGTTTGGGGGCAAGATTGTTTTAATGTAAAAATTTTCATTGCATTAACCCCACAAGATTGTAAAATACTTATGAGCCAGAATACAACGCATATATACATAGAGTGATATGTATATAGGTTGGAATTAGTGCTTAATAGAGAAATCCGAAGTGAAATTTGGCCAACTAATGATTGTAGCTACAAATTTTTGTGACTAATGGGTGTAAGGTATCGAGGGGCATCTAAAGAAGGACTTGTGGTCCCATAGTAGCCTTGTGGCTTTCTTAAGTTATTCCGTTAAGTGATTATTGACTGTAAATTCGTCGTATGGCAGACGATGATCAACAGCTCATAATTCAGCATCAGGATGATAAAAATGGAGCCCTGAGTGGCCAGTAAAGAGGTATAGCCCCACACAAGTGGATCTTGCACCACAAGACCTGGCCTCGTAGACTAAGGATGAATGATAGAATTTAAATCGTGAATGTAGTCCCTAATTCGTTGGCTAAGTATGATGACGCTTCGTTGGAGAACCGTTTATCATGTCTGCCCCTGTGACGGTATGGTGTGGTCAATGCCACCGTTGAATTGCAATAAAAGTTAAAGATCCCCTGTGAGGAGAAAAAAATAAGTATATAAAATGGAGTGTATAAGAACTGCAATAGCGCCGGACGTGGCTGCCTAATATTGCCTTCCCTGCTTCTCGTAAGTCGAGATGCTTTGTGCGCAATCCTCGCTTCCGCCATTGTGTATGGAGCGCGCATCACTGTCTATGAGCAGTTTGCAGTATTGAGTGTGAGAAGTGATTGAGATGTATTAAAGAAGGTAGCCTGGATTACAGTGTATGGGAAATGTAATCTACGTAAGTATAAGTTATCCTTATTCCAAGTGTCTCCTAATTGTTTGTTCAGATGACCTATAGAGTCTGATGCTCGGACGGTATGATAACCTGTGTGATTGTATCAAATTCTGCTGGCCGTAGTGGTAGTAACCAACCTGTGTTATAGTGAGATTGTGTGCGGAATTGTATCGAATGTCGCTACACTATGTCATTAGTGTTTATACGCCTTGGCCTTTGCGGAAGGCCGCTAACCTGTGTTATTGTACGAATACATCTTTGCAGTTGCGGAAGGCCGCTAACCTGTGTTATTGTATGAATATCTCTCTGCAAGTGCGGAAGGCCTCTAACTTGTGTTATTGTATTAAGATCTTTTTGCATTTGCGGAAGGCCGCTAACCTGTGTTATTGTATGAATATATTTTTGCAAGTGCGGATGGCCGCTAACCTGTGTTATTGTAGATATTAGGCCACTGTATGTGTGTAAGGCTGCTAACCTGTGCGGTTGCGGTGTCCAAGCAATGAATTGTAAACCGCGTATGGTAACGTATGTGAAGCCGGTGTATGGTATAAATCTTACCAAAATATTATGGTAATGAGCGAAAGTGCTTTTAAAGAAAGTCACGATCTCTTCTAAGATGGATGAGGCTTTCGCGAGTTGTCAACCCGTGGGCTTGTGCGGATAGAATGCCTGCGCATCCTACCCTCTCTTGTAATAACTCTATTGTATACCTATCGCCATAAACAAAGAAGTATCTGTGGTGATACAGTAGTGTGTTAGTAATCGTGATCCTAAGGAAATGTAATCTTCAATCGGTCAAATCACGGGTGTATAGACCATTCTGATTCCTGTAATTTCATAAGTATATAGGTATCGTGTGGAAGGGTTTGTATGTTCTGTATCATACAGTAAGGGATTGAATCCATCGTCGGTCAACGAAAGGACCTGGACTGTGTGTAAAAATGTTCGTTGGACATGCTCCTCGCCTAACTATAATGTGATTAGTATGGTATGTATAGGCACTGACTAAAAGTAAGTCTTGCCGCGTTCGTACGCATGGCCTTCATGTGAATGTACTAGAGCACGCCTGGCTATGCAAGCACGTTGGCACGTGTCGCGCCTGGCCTGTCTGTCGCTATGGATATGTTACTTGCTGGCTCAATGTGCTGTGCTGGCAAAGTGTTTCCGGTGGCGTGTAATTGACCTATGTTATCAGCTGCTATGGAGACATGTGTTACATTGTTCCCACCTTTCTTACACTAGTGTTTGCTTACAGAATCCATTACCATAGAAAGACATGAGACATAATAAATATAACATGGTACACATCATTATATTCGTCATATCTAAACATGCAATCTTATAACTAGGACTCGTGTCTATGCACTGTGGGGAACTGTCGGTGACCGATAGTCGTGAGCATGGCTACCGGATGCCATAGCGCGTAGGGCGCTTGTTCGACTCTTATGGTCCTGGGTTTGATATGTGCGTGGTAGAAATACACTTTAACGCCTTATACGGGGGATCTAACGTTTTTGTTTCGTGGCTCTGGGGACTGGGAAAACGTGGAGATATGTGGAGCTGCTGCAGGCGCAGCGTGCCTCGACATGTCTTACCCTCTAATTATGCATAATTGGTATGTTTTTAAAATAAAAATTGGCCTTGGATTCTCGTTATGTGTGCTCCAATGCTAAGCCATAAGTTGTCTCTTACTGTGAGGCGTATCTCCTCTGCCCACGGATAGCTAAAGCAACTTTAGCGCCTGGGATCCACTCAGGGGCTTTATCCTGTTTACAGGGCGTTTGTAAGAGTGTGATTTTGGGCTTGAGCCGGTGTGGCTCTACTGGGGGTATACATGGTATATGCCTGTACACTAGTACGGCTTTTCGGCGTGCCTTAGGACCGTTGCTGGCCAGAATAGGCGCTAAGGTCCTAGGGTATAATGGAAGCGTGGGGATGGAAATGCTATTACGTGGCGGGGGAAATGTATTTACGTGTGCACCGTTGCCAATGGCGGGTTGCGTGTGTGGCATGGCCACGGCGGTCCCCTTCCTAATAGGAGTGGGCCGTAGGGGAATGGTCCTGTTGGCCATTCTTGGTAAAATGTCTGTGTTAATCGCTTCCACTGAGGAAGGTTTATGTGTTAACAGTTCAAACGAAATAAAGTGTGCTTGGGGCTGACGGAAATGTCGCCATAATTCGGCCTGTTGCAGGGTAATTGCCCTGGTCTGTTCCGCCATTATAGGGTGGGCAGTGTTCACCCTCATGTGTGATAGGGGGCCGTGGAACTGCGTGGAGTGAATTATTCGGCTACGGGGGCGCAAGGGTTTGTAGCAGTGGGTTTATGTGCACCGCGCTCCCGTATGTGGCAAAAAGGGAATACCCATGCTGTCTGTAATTACTAAGAGGCTTGAGCTGGGTATGCGTCTGTGAATTGGGCACTCAGTCACCTATATTCGGTAACGAGTTGTGTATGATGACTACGCAGTAACGCATACTGCTTTCGTACGCATTGAACGGTTGGGTTTAAAGTGAGTGGATCGTGCACCACACTGATGCGGTGGTGGATCCTGTATGTTTTAATGTGTTTAAGATATAAAGCGCCATGAATAGTGTGTAAGTGTCGATGGGCTTTAATAAGTAACGCTTTCCTCGCTGCATTGGGGGTGCGGAAATATCTAACCTGCGCGTCGCTAACCCTCGACTGTATTGCCTGGATACGCCATTGCACATTGAGCATTCGGCGCTGGCGGCTTCGTAATAGAAAAAAGAACAGTTCGGAATCCCTATTTGTGTGCCTACGGTGCACCCTCCCCTGTGTATTGGGTGCTTCGGCAAAAGGTGCCATGGTGTAAAAGTATCTATCAACTGGTTGTAAACTCTCAAGAGGATCGTAAAGGGCTAGTGTAAAATAATTGTTCCTATTTTTGCAATTATAGGGATTCCTACGGGCTATCTAAGCTGGTGGGGCAGTATTGTACCTAAATGAGTGTAACCTCCTCTCTATTCTATGGGGGTAGTGAATGAAATATTACTGTTGCAATGATATTTAAGATACCGGGGACCGAACTGGGTGGGCAATCAAATAATGTGACTCCTATTGACTATATGGGGTGGGCTTAGCGAATTTGGGGGTCGTGAATGGCTGATTATTATTTAAGGGTGGCGTTAAGTAATGTAATCTCTATTAGGGCGGGCCTGGGTGGGCACAAAAAATATTACTGGACCCGTAATTCAAAAAATTTTCCCAATTTTGGGTGGCGTTCGCTTGGCTAGTAAGAGGTTGTTAAGTTTAGGGATCTTTTCCGCAGAAGTACGTTGTATGTACCCCTTTAGGCGTTGTCCTATGACAACGTCACGGTACCTAGTGCCTCCACCATTTGTAGGGTACCTGTAAGGGTTCCCTGTACAAAGTGTATTGAAAGGGGAATGAAAGGAGAGTAGCTGAAGGCTGCTCGGGACGATGGTGTAAAAAGATGTAGTTTGGATGGGTTCGGGCGTGAATGCAGCTCGATGGGCTAACACCCACTTGTACAAGCTGCGGGGGTGGTCCTAAGGGATGGCTACAAGGTATAATTTACTAGGTGATGGCAGGAGCAGCAACGCGACTGCCTGGATTCCTGCTGATGTTACTTGACTGGCCGTGCTCCTAATGAGTATCGCGCACGTATGCAATGTAAGGTGATGCCGGTGGCTGACTACAGCAACAAATAGACAATTAACTAATTACTAATTAGGGATCCTACCGGGAAGTGAATTAAGGGGTAGGATCTTATTAATTAATTAAATAAATGAATTAAAAGACCAGTTAACTTATGGATTCTACTGTTTAATCCGTACTCCTGAAGAGGATAATAATGTTATTGGTTTTAAGTCCCTTTTAACTACACTGGCTTTTAGATACGCCGGAGTGATGGAATTTTGCCCCGAAGGGGATCTTTAACGTACCAGTAAATCTACGAACACGGCTCCCTCGCATTTGCGCACCCTCAAATGCCAGCTGACTGCGCCATCCTGAAGAGGAGTACAAAGAAATAGTGCAGAGCAAATATTCGTGATCTTTACAATAATAGGGGGATGTTTTATGTTTTGCTGTTACAGTTTGTGTAGGCTCACTAGACACTCACCTATCTTGATGTGGCAGCTACAAGTAGCGTCTCAGCACCTGATGCACTTGTGAAAGACTGACCCCGTCTCCCCTCTCCTTCAGTGTTTTATAGAATCCGCCTGCCGAGTTAGGATTAGTTGGCATTAGTTGCGGATTCTATAGGAAGTGAGGTGCTTGCCCTGGGTCATCGGAGGTCGTCTCTATGCACTAGGCCTGGCCTTGGTATGAGCCTATGCGACGTATGCCGCAGGCATCCATGTGTTATTAGATGTATAATTTATAGTTGTAGGTTTGTAGTTAATTTATAGTTATAGGGAAGGGATGGGAATGCATCCCTCTGATGCAACAATACTAAGAGCCAAAGATATGGAGAGAAATTACAATAAATAGGTTAAAAATAAAGTATCTTTGCTCGGAAAAATATGACGTTCTGGACCATACAGACCAGGCAGGCCAGATACAAACGTTAAAAAAAGAAATCCCTAAGGGAATTAAACTCAAAACACAAATTTAAGTTACTGGAAAATAATATAAAATAGTTGAACATACCTTACCAAGCCGCTTACAGATACCATTACAAGGTTAGGTACTTCACAGAAAAAAACTGAAATATATATAAAATATTAAGAAGTTACCACACAGAGACAATCACCTTCACTTACTCATGTATCAATGAACAACTATGAATTATAATCCAGTACCTAATGAAATATAAATTACAAATCTTGAGTATATTCCTTCGTTAAGCCTACGACAAAGAGTTGCCAAGTGTGCATTTTCTACAATTCTAACTCCGATTAGAATAGACTGAAGTTCTATATCCACATAGTTACACAAGGATGTGTATTAGAACTGGGGAACCACTTCTAGGTCGGCCCAAGCCGACCTAGGGTCCCGTAAAATTTAGATTTCGTGAAATCACATGCTGTCTTTACGAGTTCCAAGCAAAAAAAAACTTCACAACAGTCATTGCTATTGGTTACTACGTTCCACTGTTTATAGACGACAAAAGCCAAAAATTTCAGGAAGGAGACACGCGCGCAATCTCCCGTCCCGTTTAGCAAATCAGGCAGTGCGTCCACATTCACCCAGATGGCACCACGTACTAGTTCGTGTTTACACAGGTACAACATACTGTCCACAGATGTCGCCTGAGGGCATTTAAAACTCAAGACTGAGGAATTCCCGTACGAGAGCAATACATCGTTCGAGCAAGGCAGAAACGTATCAAATGTGAATATAAACAATATGCAATACTCACGAATGCAATTTATGCTATGTCTCACTGACTGCTGAAGCATTACAATACACAACGAGTTACATCTTCAGGTTGTCCATCACAAATGACCAACGATTATCGTGAAACACTTCTTCTGAAGGCGCGACACTGCGGCAATTTGTTTCTTGCCCTTGAGGTTTTGTGTAACTTGAGATCGCTGTTCAGCCTTGATTGCTTTCCCACATAGTTGGCAGAACAAAACGCCCCAATCACAAGTAAAATTATTTTTAAATTCTGCAACATACTGCTGCAGACGATAACTTGTAGTTCTTTTTACTTTAGGCATTGTAGAACTGCCTTACATTACACAGTGCCAGAAATGAACTGCATGTGGTGCAATATGGCTATGGACAAGGAAATCCCCAGCATCCACGGGGCGACAAGTTAAGAATATCACTGTTGCAAGCTGACATACGCTCTGCATATAATAATAATATCGTACGGCCTCGGATGCCGGATGCAAGCTTTGTTATTTGACACCCAGAGGGTAGCTTGCATGTCGAATTTAGTTGTTCCTGGAATCACTATGAAAGTCAAGGAGGTCAGATATCTAAGCTCCTTGAACACTATAGCGCTTTCTAGTAGAGAAATGAGGAACTTTGTGTTGGCGGAAACTCCCGAGATTAATTTTGCCATTATGAACACGGCCTACTGAATTCAAATGGGTTCTTTGACATGCCAACATCGTATGACATGCGTGTCGTATTCTTTCCGCCTTTCAAAAGTCACTTACCACGGCCAGGAGCGAACCTGCAATCTTGGGGTTAGTAGACCGACACGATATCCAGTCACCCACCGTGGCAAGCACCTCTGCATGAAGATTAGATAGCTCACTGGTTCTTCCCCGTTGAAGTAACACACATCAAAATTGCAATAAACTGAAAGATCTAGGATACTGATTTTAATAAACGTAAATATTGTGTCCTTTTATGGGCTAATAAGTTAAAAGCAGGAATTTATGTATTTGTAGAAAAATACTTAAAATATGTATTTACATAAAAAACACGGACTCAGCGAGGGAACTCACCACTACCGCCCCTACGGGCAGTGTCCTACAGCTGGAACATCTGGTCGGAGTGGATAACACTGAGGAGGTGTGATCAGCACCTCGCCCAGGTGGCCTCACCTGCAAAGCGAACAGGGGCCTTATGAGGGATGGGGAGGGAGGGGAAGATTGGGATGGATAGGCACGGAAGCGGGAAGGAGGCGGTCTTGGCCTGACAGAATGTACTGCGTCCGAAATTCCAATGCTACGTTATGAAAATTATGATAATTTTCGAGCCCCATTATACAGTTTAACATTGCAATATAAATCCTGGAAATTGGCTCAAGGCGAGTTCTGTGAGTGAAAACAAGCAGAGGGAGAAACCAGTCACGTGGTTTGAGTTGTTCGAGAATACGCTAGAACATTGGAAACTGCCTAGCAACAAGAATAAACCGCGAAATATTACCAATTTATTGTTATAAATATATCATTGGATATATGTCTACAGGCAATGAGAGGACGGTTTATGAAGCATATATGGATTTTACCTAGTTAATGTGATTAACTATTCCATTTAAGCACCATGTAACAATTTTATTCCATTGAAATAATCAAGAACATTTAGAGAAGACACTAGTATAACTTTAAATGCCGCAAAAGAGAAGAAATTTACCGTAATAAGCATATTATTAGTGCGCGCCATTAAATAAGCGGGACAAACAATGGCGTCGACAATAAGCCGAGTTGGAGTGGGGACGACTAAAAGAGAGCGTTCTTATTCTGGGAAATGTTGGAGAGTGAAGACGTATTGTCCGGGACAGCTCATTCCCGTAGATACTTTACCGAGTGCGGTATTACGCTACTCGAAGGACGGTGCCGATCACGGCCAGCATTTATTGAGAGCCTCACTTGCAAACTAGGTTTTTTTTTTTTTTTTTTTAGCGTACCGATATGGCTTTTAGTGCCGGCAGTGTCCGAGGACATGTTCGGCTCGCCAGTTTTTGTAGCTGCTTTGAGACGAACACCCAATGGGTGAGCTACAAGTACCGTTGGGGAGGAAAGTTGGAAAGTAAGGACGAAGAGTTGGAAGGTAGCGGCTGTGGCCTATAGTTAGGGACCAACCACAGCATTTGCCTGGAAGGAAGATGGGAAACCACAGAAGACCCTCTTCAAGGTTGCCGGTGGGGGATTCGAACCTCCTCGCCTCCCGGATGTGAGCGACTGCCAACAGTCATGCCTTAAAGACCACGGCTAACTCACCCGGTATTTGAATCACTGAATTACCTTTACATGCAATCATTGTTGATCTAAACATGCTGTCCGTTATGCATCGGAACTAGGTGAAGTTTAGCGAAGGAATATAAGTCAATAGCGAACAAGTATTCGACTTCTATGTAAGGAAATTGTATACAGTATATACACATAGTTACAAGGCAACGGTATATGAAGATTTCGAGTGAATTATTAGTGGAATTAGACAGTTATAGGACAAGTTGTGTTGTCAGAGAAAGTTGCGCATCTCCGCAGAGAGAATCATTTTTAGTGCAGCGAGAATACAGCATAACCAAGTCCACGTTACGAAAATAAGTGAGTAACATAGTGATATTGTAAGAACATTGAGATTTTGTATTTTTTGAACATTACGATGGCTATGAACATTTATCAAGAGGAAATATATTATTACACATTGATGATGATTGATATTATGGACTAAGACTTTTGTGCGTCGGGGTATACTGAAATAGAGTTGTGAATGCCACCATGGAGCAATGCTAATTAACAACGGAGAGATGTATAACATCTAGCATGTTTGCAATGCCAAGACAACATGAAACATTATGTAAATTTCCATCCAGTACATTAAATGTATTTTCATGTACATTTATTCTCGACTATGAGCAACTATGCTCGTTCATTAACCAACAAAATGAACATTAACATCTACGACAGTGATTCGAAGTACATCTTGTAAAGAAGACACTATATCGTATTAATTGCCCGATAATGATGAGGAGCATTCGGATGATGTCGGCAAATGAAGATTTGTCATTGGGAAGACAGAAGATACCCAAGCCAGGTCCGATGATTTCTCGAGATTGAAGTCCATGTTCAAGAGACGAGGTTTGATGTCCGGAGGAGACCAGTGTTTGCCGGGAAGGAAATTCCTTCCGTTCCCGAGGTCGCTGTTCGTTCACTGGTGTGGAACGATTGTAGTTTCGGCAATTCATACGAGGAAATATGTAACATCTAGGTATTTTCTAATACCTAATATGAACTTCATCAGTCTACAAGACAAAGGTACAATTGTTTTACATTATTATGTAGTTTGAGTATATATGACGGCATCTGTGAGCAACTTAACTCCATATTTAATTCGATGTTTTATGAAGTTTATTCTACAAGATCGTATAAGATGATGGTCATTAGTCATCTATACTTGTGAAATTCAACGATTCAATTTCTAAGCTGAGATTTATTTGTTTGAGAATTTATTTTCCACTGGGAAAATTTTGATGAAGTTAATATTCGACGATTTTCGATTTTTAAATCAAGATTTAAGACATTTTGTCTTTGACTTTTCAGTAAATTCATATTCGAGTAAAATAAACTGTATGAAGAATATTAGTTAGGAGAAGAGATCTACAAGTGATATATTGTGTAATATCACCAATTACTATGAACAGTTCGTCGATCTGGCAAGTAATATTCGTCACGAATTCTATGTGAAGTCAAGAACTTATGAACATTCTTTGTATAGAATGCAGATACATTCACGCGTTGACAAACCCAATTTAGTTGAAGGAAGGCTATGCCCTTCATTAAATGTAACATTTTTGAGACTTATCTTCTTGGAAGATAATTCATCCGACATTAGGGAAAGTTAGATAGAATCTCATCCCGTCGTTATTGATTATTATTATTGGACACTTATATAACACGAGTCGTAATTATTACACAAATATAACACTACGTTAATTGTCAATGTAGTATTGCAGCAGTGTAGTTTGAAGCAAGGATCAGTATGGAGAAACGAAAATATTTATTTGTATTAAATGTATAGAGACATGGTAGTTGATGATAAAGTAACGACGATGAATTAAACCTTTCAGATCTTTCAATATAATCGCTTTGAGAACGATAAGTGTGTCATTAGAACAGATAGTGCTGTAAACATATAGGCAGCTGATAGGAACAACGATAAATAAATTCTTGGAAGGAAGTAATGCAAGTACTGTTGTGCAATTGTTGGAAACAATTGAAGTTGATGTTATTGAAGTTGTGTATAGGTTATACGAGTGATTCATACCGTATATATTGTGGAGTCTACGATGATATAGTGTTGAAATACGAAGGTATTGCCGTATTAATATAATGAAGTACTGTTGTGAGAGTATAGCATTGTTGTATGAATATTTGAGTTGTTGGGAAACTCCTTGTTGTGGATAGATCTACGACATATATGTCGGGAATAGGAGGAAAAGTGTCTGGAAACGTTATCAATGTCCATGTCCACTAAACAATTATTATAAACCATGTTAACATGGAACTATAATAATAATATGAACTCATCTTTGTTGATCGGTCATATTTAAACCGATGATGACAATTAACATCATTTTGACTATGATGGTATAGCTTCTGTATATTGGAAAGACTAGAAGAAGAGAATTATATACTAGTAGAAGAGTTAATAATTATATTAACGGAATAGTGTCGTTAAGGAATTAAACTTTGGAACGATAGACATGAGTAGATGGTGTACATAAATATTTTTCATTGTTTAATTGAGGGTTTTCATTATTTATAATTAATAATAATTTCTATATGTTTTTGATATTGTCAGTAGTTAGGAAGAGTAAATGTAATTAAAGTGAGTTTTTACGATAGCGATGATTGTTGGGTGTGTGAAGGCTTCATCGGTCATGAACAATGGAAGCGAATGTTAGCAAGAATATTATGAAGTATGAATGTGTATATTAAGGCTTTCACGGCCCGAATTATTTATAAAGTATGAATGTGTTTGAACGAGAAATGGCTTGAATATAGAGAGTTTTGTAAATGTAATTGTTTGGAAATACGATGTGTTTCAAAGGAGTTAGATTTCCGTATTTTACGTGTTGAGTGCAGAGAATTCAACAGGTGTGAGACAAGCACATTAGATTAAAGGCAAGGTCGGAGTATTTAAATGGAACGAGTTTCGCATCTGTGCGAATGGACAGGTCTTGTGACCGTGTCAGAGCTATTACTGTATATAATAACCAGTCCAGCTATGCAGGAGGCACGTGTAAAAGAATGTGAACATCTTTAAATGGAATGCCTGCCTCGATAAATTTCCAGTAAATTGTTTTATCATTTTATGATTTTGTAAATGGCAGAATCTTTACATTTTGTAATCAGGAATGTAAGCGTGCGTGTAAGAAGTGTTGACAACTTCAGTGGCGTGAATGGGAATGAATATTTGACTGTTATTTATTGTTTAAGTGTTATAATAGTTTTTATTAATAAATTTATAATTTTAAACGCCTTGTTTTGAGCCTTATTTTATACTATAAGTGGAGACGTGTTATGGAACAGCCTAACATAGATAGGATGTCTATAAATTCCACAAAGCCCCGAGATTAAAGGTAAGTTTTACACTCTCCCGTATAAAGCTAGTTTGTTCTAAACATAACACGATCGTAGCCTACTGTGTATAATTTTGAGGAGCTTGTTGGCGTGATTGTGACCGTTATTTAGTCGGAAACTTGCATTATTCTACAATCCAGCTGTGCTTTGGGTGTTCAACAAGTAGCTTCTCGATTTTTACGGGTACAGTACTGTAACCGTATTTTGCATTTAGTTGTAAATAGGTTAAGTTGGCAATAACACTGATGGCATTCGTGCGGCATTCTTTAAAATGCAAGTGCGCATTGAGACTGTGGCTGGGTTAGGAGCGGCCAGCAACCCGCCTTACAAGGGGATGAACATGTGTGAGACCTTTGTAATACTTGTATTGACAACAAAATGGAGGCAGCACTACAGTCGTTCAGATGTGCACTGTCGTATGGTAATACACACTTCGCATTATGAAAGAAAGATTGGGAAATGCATTGTATTGACAAAAGAAGATACTTGAGAACATTTAATTGAGTATAAATGCACGCAATGATATATCATGTGATTATCAAACTAGGCAGTGTATATATCGATTGTCATCATCGTTCAGAGAACGAGGTGCATTGTGGATCAACTTGAGACAGTCTGGAATAAGAGACCGGGTGTACGGTACATTGATAATACAATCTACAGCTGTGGAGATGTAGATTTCACCAGTTTGAACGAAGCGCTTGCGTTTCCGTGAAAACGTGTACTTAAGCAGCGCGGTGTCGAACCTACGCAGGGTAGATGCAGTACAAACGCGATACAATTTTTCGTCTGAACTTGTTACAGTTTTAGATTGTGTTACTCTTCAGTTTGAGCACGGTGAACTTGCTTCCACTTAGTATAGCCACTTCACAAGCTAGTAGTATACAATTCTATTCTACATTGCAGTACAAACTAGACAGTATAAACCATGAATATGGTTAATGAATTGAGAGAAGAGAGATATTGCTACATTATGAGAGTGTCGATTATGGGCTGAATATAGACAAGGAATGTGACACAATAGCAGCGTTGACCACGCAGAGCGTTTGCTAGAACCAAATATGAACATATACAGCAGAAAACTTTATAGAAGGAGATTGAAGATACTCTGAAAGTTGGAACGATAATTCGTACTGCTACATAATGGAATTACCATGGCGTGTTACATCAAGGCTATCGTGTTCTTTAGAAAGTGATAGAACAATGAACATTGTCAAACGAACAGCTGTTAGCCTCATCTCGTTCGCGATCGGCACTCGGGTCTTCATGATTTCCAGTCGTTTCATGATCGGTGCAGCGAAGCAGATAAGGGTTCGATCCTTGGCAGGAGCATGTTTATTAACATTCTCACTACATTCATCTGGAACTTCAACAAGGTAGCTGGCAGCCATTCCTTTTAGTAGACAGTATGAATTTGTCATGCTCTTGAGTGCTCCTTTTCACCAATTTTGATTAAAGTAGTTAGGAGATACATCCGAGGGCTAGGGTGATTCTTTAATCATTTCTGTCCGAGTATGTATTTCACTTTGTAGTTCAATTTAGTAGTAACCTTTAATGTTATTTTTGAACATTGCTTTGCTTTTATTAGAATATTTTGGGAATAAATAGAAGAATATAGTTTGTTGCGAAGACAACATAAGAAGATTTAGGCTGAAGAATACGTTAAAATTATATAAGAATAATTTAACTCAAGCAGACGTCCCATAACCCTCCGAATACTTAAAATCTATTTAAACAAATTCTCAGAACTTCTGAATGTGATAGCGACTATTTTGATAGCTCATGCAAGTTTATTCGATAGACGTGTAGGTCTATTTTCATCGAGTTGAGCATAGAAATGGAACATAGTGATTTCTAGTATGTTTATTTACGATTTTATGGATTAAATTTTGGTAATCCAGATTTTTGAAATTTCTTTTTGATTTTGACACTTTGTGAGTTCGTTCAGTTTTTTTAATTTTTTTTCTGATTCGTTTGGGAAACTCCAACTTGGTCAAGAGTTCAAGTCTAATGGTTAAGTTGTACCTTCATAAGATAGGCTTTTCTCCATAGTGTAGATTTTGACGTGTCTCCTTAGAAGAGGTTCTCCAGTTGAATTTTTATTAAGGCGAAAACTGAATCGTTCTTTTCACAGTGGTCAGTCGAGAAATATTGAGAGAAATACTTTGTTTGTGAAAGTATAATAAATAATGATATGACAGGAGAAGAAATAAATGTTAAAATATGTACGTCATAATCGAGATGACGATTTTAGAAATCCTCACACACAGTTGTTTGATCATGTGAATACACTATATATTTATCGCTGTTCTGATAAAGATTGTTCAAGACACTTTAACTTTTGGCTAATTTGAAGCAGAATATTTATCGGTGATTGTATAAAAAGCTTTTAAAAGTCTTAGAAATATTTGGAGTTTATTTAGAGCTGTTGAGAGCTAATAAGTTAATAATGTAATTATTGTCTGCGTATTTGAATCGCAATAAAGGAGATATTAGACATCAGTGGATGGTCGATATCAAGATTTTCCAGTAATGATTTAGCTATTGAGCAATTACTGAATGCACTTCGGTGTATAATTTTTGAACGTGAAGTTGAATCGCGATTCTAGTTAGTGGAAAGCTAATGTACAATTTTGAATCCAACATTTAAGAAACCAAGCATTGTAACAACATCGTAGATGAATTGTTAAAAATTTAGTAAAAATCGTTTTAGAGTAAGGTTCTAATTGGAAAGACTGTAACAATAATATTTGTATAAACCTGTGACAATAATAATAACTGAAATATTGAGAGATAGTAACTCAGATATTTGTGAAGAAGTTAAATGAATTATAATCAGTAAAATGAAAAACAATACGCTCGATTAGCTTAACTGTTTGTCGGATAGGACGGAACAGCCAGGTAATTAAAAATCACTTCCATGAAAATGAATGCAGTTGAATAATAGAGATGAATAATACAAGGCGTAATTCAATCTCAGAAATGAAATGTATTTATGTAAAATTATGTATATATCGTGTTACAATTTAATAGGGTATTTAAATTTGTCAAATAGACAGTTGATCATGTTAGAATTTTTGTGATAATTATGTGAACGTCATTAATAATACTGCAACTTTAAGCAGTATATACAGCCTAGTTTAAGGCAAATGTCACTTAGACATTATCATGCTTCAGCAGAGGTATATATATATACTAGCAGAAGTACCCGTTCTTCGAACGGTGTTATATATTAAAACCAGACATTATCAATTGAGCTACTGTTGCAATGGTTAGCGGCTTGTCATTCCTTCATAAGTTTATCAGAACGAAGTTAGTTTTCTGGGAATATCACACACACTGTTAATTTAAGGGCCTTAAAATGTGGTTTTCGGAGACACCTTATAGACTCGCGAATTTTGTGTCTCACAATGAGAAGCGCAACATATGCTTTGATCGTCCTTCTAGGATAATTTTTATATTTCGCCTATTTTAGCATGAATTTGAGAAGTTTTTCCCTATATCCACCCTTCTACTGTATGAAAAGTACTGTGAGGAGTTTTATAAATAATTGGTGTATTGACTCATGTTTACCATACCTAATTTTACGATGCACCAAGCATCCGAAGACGATTTATAGGCGTACATAAACAGAAAGACAGACAGACAATTCTATTGTCTACAACATATCACCCAGATATCCAAATATGCGTATATCTACCATACGTATCAAACAAAATCATCCTTACGATGAACCCGTATGTCGACAACAAAAAAAAAAAAGATTAGTTAAAATGTGCTCTCAAACTAAATTCACCCAACGTGTACTTCCTGACGTGAAATAACTTTGAAAGCCTTGTAGACGAAACGCAATACACGTCACATAAAAAATGTCCCTCTACGTTGTGTTAGGTCCCCATACACAGGAAGATCTCTTTCATAAATTATAAAGGCTTGTGGTGCATGAAAATTCAGATTCTTTAGCCTCAAAAGGCCCAAATTCCTAAAAGCCGCAAAAAATGCTGATTCAATTCAGGAATTTTCGAAAATAATGTTTCTGTTTGTAGATATAATAGACTTTCTGTACTATATGTCGCATGTGAAATTGCATGAAAAATTCTAGGTTACCCCTTGACCCCCTTAATTGCATTGCCGAATTATACAGTCTACATTGGTTCCGTGATAACCTTATAGACATTTGCAAACTTTCACAGAAATGTAATAAATGGAGTAGCCTAATAATAATATCGTATGGCCTCGGGTGCTGGTTGCAAGCTTCGTAATTTGACACCCAGAGGGTAGCTTGCATGTCGAAATTTCGTTGTTCCTTGAACCACTATCAAAGTCAAGGAGGGTAGATATCTAAGCTCCTTGAACACTATAGCACTTTCTAGTAGAGAAATGAAGAACTTTGTGTTGGCGGAAACTCCTGAGGTTAATTTTGCCATTATGAACATGGCCTACTGAATTCAAATGGGTTCTTTGACATGCCAACATCGTATGACATGCGAGTCGTATTTTTGCCGCCTTTCAAAAATCACGTACAGGCCGGACGTTTGTTTTAGACGATTGCCCTTGACCTTCAAGCCTGCGGGTGAGCCTGTACACAGTCACTCTCTCACCCTATCACTTCACATTTGTCACCACCGATCTGATGTAATGGAATTCCAGACTTGAGCAGACAGTACAGTCCACGTCGAAGTATTGTGTGACACGGAAGTACACGCTACATAGTTACGAACAGAACGTCATTATATTTGCCAGTGACTATACTTCAGCAATAGTGTGAAACAGATTTATCAATCATCGGAGCGCTTGGGGAAGCTGATAACAACACAGGTACTGTAGTAACTCGCCTCCAGGCTTCCATTACGATTTTTCACTCATCTAAAACAAATGTCCGGCCTGTACCACGGCCAGGAGTGAACCTGCAATCTTGGGGTTAGTAGACCGACACGCTATCCACTCACCCACCGTGGCAAGGTATAAATGGAGTGATATTGCTTCTTACAGAAATAGATGGAAAGTTGGATGCCACCCCTTGAGATAATGTTGTCATGGTTAACGATTTCCATTCCTTCATTAGTTTGTTAAATTAAATTAAATTAGTTTTGCTGGGAATATTTCAGATACTGTTGGTTTTAGAGCCTTATAATGTAGTTTTCGGGGCCCCCAAGTTTTGTTTCTGGCACCGAGGGGCTTTGTCTCCTTGTTGTATGCCATAATATAATACTAATAATAATAATATAATATAGGGATAGGAATATAATAGACCTGCCGTACCACGCCCGCAGGTGAAAATCCCGTGAATAAATTATTGTGTACCCCTTGACCCCCTTAAGCGCATTATATGTATTGATGAATTTTACAGCTTAATTTGGTTCCGTGATAACCATCTAGCCGTTTGCAAACTTTCACACCAATGTAATTAATGGAATTGCATTGCGTCTTACAGCAATAGATGGACCTCTGAGAACCTGTTGCCATAGTTACCGGCTTGTATTCGTTCATTAGTTTATTAAATGAAATTAGTTTTCTGGAAATATCTCAAAAATGGTTGGTTTTAGGGCCTTAAAATGTGGATTTCGGGGACCTTTTAGGGCCCCCGAGTTTTGTCTCTCACATTGAGGGGATGCAAATGATCTTTGTCTCGTCCTTCTAATCCTATTTCAGCATGTATTTTAAGGGAGTAGGCCCTATTTTATGAGAGGTACGGAGAAGGTTTACATCAATGATTAGTGTCGTGCCTCTGATGGATATCTGTACCAAATTTTACGTTGATACACCCAGCCGTTCTCGAGTTATAAGGGAACAAAATTGTCCACAGACAAACAAACAAATAAACAGACAGACAGACCAAAAAATTATTTTCGCGCGCATCCACAATAAAACAGTCTGAAACGCGTAAATAACTCAAATTTCCGCAGAAATTGCGAATAAAACATACAAACTTTAATTTTTATGTACGTCGAGATATACTGCACCGCTCGGTGTTGACCGTGTTTTATTGCACAAATTGAGGTTTTACTCGCTAACCGTTGGAGATACATGAAAGGTGATAAGGACCTTTTGGATACAAAATTAAATGTTAAATCTCGTGTATGCATCAAACGTTTGCTATTTCTTAGCGTTCTCTTTTTATTTGAAATGGAAATATAAAATTTTGAAACCAAAGGGTGTAGTGACGTCACATATGTGGGTTTTACTCGCTAACCGTTGGAGATACACGAAAGGTGATAAGGACCTTTCGGATAGGAAATTAAATTTTGAAGCTCGAATGTGCCATCAAAAGTTTGCTATTTCTTAGCGTTCTCTTTTTATTTGATATGGAAATATGAAATTTTGAAACCAAAGGGTGTAGTGACGTCACTAAAATGGTCGCCATTTTTTAATTGTGCAAAATATCGAAATTAAAAGTAGCCTATCCTATGTGTAAACATGGTAAATCAGCTAAATACATGTAAAATTTCATTTAAATCGGACCAGTGGTTCTTGCGTTATTGAGTAACACACAGACAGACAGAAAGACAGACACACACCATCTCATTTTTAGCCTACTTTCGATTTTTGCAAAAAATGAAAGTAGACTTATGAGATCACTACAGGGCGAAAAAAAGTGTGTCTGCTGTGTGTGTGTATGTGTGTGTGTGAGTCTGTGTGTGTGTGTGTGAGTGTGTGTACTCTGAATGTCTGTCCCCCTATCAATTCGAACACGGTGAGTGCAAATTGAACGAAATTTGGTACAAAGGTAGCACTAGCAAAGGACACCTCAGTGTCATGTTTTATATCGCGGCCATCTTGACGGAAACGTAATGGCGGCCTCACAAATGTTCAAAGCTTAAATCAAATTACGACTAACCTAATCATTCGATCTCTACCAAATTTTGCAACAACATACCTTTATGGGGGCAGCATCTTTTCACCAAACGAATAGGTCATTAGCCTAATAGTTTGCGGATGGCGGCCATCTTTGTGTCAAAATGGATTACCCCTATTAATTCGAACACGGTGAAACCGACTGGAATGAAATTTGGTACAGAGGTAGCACTAGCAAAGGGCACTCCAGTGTCATGTTTTATATCGCCGCCATCTTGACGGAAACGTAATGGCGGCCACCCAAATGTTCAAAGCTTAAATCGAATTACGACTAACCTAATCATCCGATCTCTACCAAATTTTGCATTAACATACCTTTATGGAGGGAGCATCTTTTGACAAATCTAATAGGTAATTAGCCTAATAGTTTGCGGATGGCGGCCATCTTTGTGTCAAAATCGATTACCCCTATTAATTCGAACACGGTGAAACCGAATGGAATGAAATTTGGTACAGAGGTAGCACTAGCAAAGGGCACCCCAGTGTCATGTTTTATATCGCCGCCATCTTGACGGTAACGTAATGGCGGCCACACAAATGTTCAAAGCTTAAATCAAATTACGACTAACCTAATCATCCGATCTCTACCAAATTTTGCAACAACATACCTTTATGGAGGGAGCATCCTTTGATGAATCTAATAGGTCATTAGCCTAATAGTTTGCGGATGGCGGCCATCTTTGTGTCAAAATCAATTACCCATATTAATTCGAACACGGTGAAACCGAATGGAATGAAATTTGGTACAGAGGTAGCACTAGCAAAGGGCACCTCAGTGTCATGTTTTATATCGCCGCCATCTTGACGGAAACGTAATGGCGGCCACACAAATATTCAAAGCTTAAATCAAATTACGATTAACCTAATCATCCGATCTCTACCAAATTTTGCATCAACATACCATTATGGAGGGAGCATTCTTTGACCAAACTAATAGGTCATTAGCTTATATTTTGCGGATGGCGGCCATCTTTGTGTGAAAATCGATTCCCCCTATTAATTCGAACACGGTGAAACCGAATGGAACGAAATTTGGTACAGAGGTAGCACTAGAAAAGGCCAACTCAGTGTCATGTTTTATATCACCGCCATCTTGACGGAAACGTAATCGCGGCCACCCAAATGTTAAAGGCTAAAATGTAATTACGACCAACCTAATAATATAGTCTCTACCAAATTTTGCAACAACAAATCTTTATGTGGGAAGCATATTCTGACCAAACTCCTAGATCATCAGCCCAATAGTTTGCAGATGGTGGCCAAGTATGTGTGCAAATCGATTCCCCCAATCAATTCAAACACGGTGAAACCGAATTGAACGAAATTTGGTACAGAGGTAGCACTAGCAAAAGGCACCTCAGTGTCATGTTTTATATCGCCGCCATCTTGACGGAAACGGAATGACGGCCACCCAAATGTTAAAAGCTTAAATCAAATTTCGACCATCCTAATAATTTGATCTCTACCGGATTTTGCAACAACATGTCTTTTTGTGGAAAGTATCTTATGACTGACTACAAGGTCATCAGCCCAATAGTTTGCAAACAGCGGCCATGTATGTGTGCAAATCCATTCCCCAGATCAATTCAAACACGGTGAAACCGAATTGAATGAATTTTTTTACAGAGGTAGCACTAGCAAAGGGCACCTCATATTCATGTTTAATATCCCTATAGCACGTTGTATTTCAACAAGCTACTACAACCAACATTCAATTATACTCCTTGAAACGGACAAAGAGTTATAACAATACCCATGCATTTAGGAGAAAGTAGGCTATATGTTCTTTACTGAACATCTTGTTATATATTAGTATGATATATATATCTTTGTTTAGTGGAGAAGTATTCCACAATATGGCAGTTTCAGTCAATAAACTTTTGTTGAATTTTAAACTTCTACGGGTGACTTGGTGATTTATATTTGGACCAGGATGTGCTACGAGGACCAGTGGGCCATTAGCTAGGATGCTTAGTCATGCGCCCGAGATTAATTTAATTAATTTTAAGAGTCTTGCTAGTTCACTTTGAGCTATTTTTTCGTTTTTATTTCGTCGACCATCTTCTTATCACATTCTTTAATAATGAGGTATCCCTATCCCTGGTTGATACTAGCTGGTAGTGTTTTGGGGGTTATTTCAGCCGGGGCTTCCAGACTCTACGATCCAGTATTGAAAGTTGGTACGCTTATCGGTTGCGATCAACGAGCTTTAAAGATGTTTAAGCTCGTTGCCCTGAAACATCGTATGGTGATATAGGGCACTACTAGAACATTAAAAAACCTGTTAACTTCAAAACGAACATGGTGGCCAAGCGAAGCTGAAACATTTGAATATACTTTTCTCGATATTCAGTTATCCGAACGTAGTGAAAATTGGAACAGCAAATTTTTATACACATTGTAATGTACTGACATCTAATTTAGTTCAATCGTTTATATAATCTCAAGATGGCAGCCGTGCGTAAATATAAAATTACGCTTTAATTTCTTGTGTCCTAATCATGAGATCGAAGCCAACGTTTGAATATTGAACCTACGAAATAATCCTTACCTACTAGTACATTACTCTATGGCCTGCATACATTAAAATTCAACATAGCGACCATCCGAAATATTTAGACGGATCTCAATATCTATTAATCTATGACAGCAATCAAACTGAAATTTTGTATGCTGATAAGGCTTTGAACATAAGTTCAACCATGGAATTTTTTTCAATAAACTGGTGAGCACAAATCCGACATGGTGGCGATGCAAAAATTAAATATTTAACTGGATGTTTCTCGCGATTTAACCATCCGAGCGCAGTGAAACTTGGAACGGTATATGCTTATACAAATTTTAATCCACTGGCTTCTAATTTATTTCAATTGTTTTCATAACCAAAAGATGGCGGTTGTGCGAAATGTTAAAATCTCGTTTTTACTTCTTGAGTCCCAATCATGCGATGGAAGTTTGAATACTACACGTAGGCTACACAATAATCTTCATGTAACAATACATAACTCTAAGTCTTACGTACATAAAAATCCAAAATGGCGACCATCCGTAATATTTAGATGGTTCTCAATACCTAAGAATCTATCACAGCAATCAAACTGAAATTTTGTATGTTGATACAGGCAATTAACATAAGTAGGATAGGATAGGCTATATGAAAATAGGCTGTATAGTTCTCCACGGAACTACTTGTTAATTTAGTAGGTAAAGCTTAAAGTATTAAAGCAACACATTTAGACATTTGCGGATCAATTCGTTCCCTTAGGGCTTAGGCTGTGAATCGCAAGACAATGTTGACTGAGTTTTGCCCCTCTGAGTAACGACAAGTGAAACAGCGGGTGGCTAATTATAACACTTAGTTAGTCGTCGGATACACCCACGCAGGCAAGTGCAAATATAATAAAATTAAAGGACTTTTTTTCTTGGCAGTCAACACTAATTGAGGGTATTTCCTTGACTGGCTTCTCTCACTTCGCTATCATTCTCATACAATCTAAGCGAAAGCAAACAGGAAAATAAGAAGAAACGTGATAAACGCAGATCTTAGCAAAAGCTAAAATTATTTTTAAAAGATCAAGTTCAACATTGTATTCCATTATCTATCCCGAAATTTACTCTAAACACTATTCGCAGAGTATCCGCTATCCACAGTCATGCAAACTATATCCGCAAAGCGAAAGAGTTGCAAATATCAGGATTCACGCAGGGCTTAATAATAGACACACCCAGTTAAACGGGGCTGTGGTAGGTTATTACTAAGTAAAAACACGTCCTAAGGGAAGGTGATGAGAGAGAAAAGGAGGTAGGTTTAGGAGTGGAAACAATTTTTGGCAGATAGGAGGAGAATCCAACACCAAGTAAAGAGGAATTTCGCCGTGCAAAACCTATGAAATACCCAACATGAGCGGGGGCATGCGCAAAGCTAACGGAGGACGCAGCATGAATTGAGGTTACCTGCAAGCGATCGCTAAGTGCTCTTTCCCTCCCGAGCAGGTATTCTAATACTATGGGGAAGGGTGATACTCTGGCAAGGCAAGGTATGCCAAAAGGAAAGGATTTAGGCACTTTCCCTTCAAAAGGGTGAAATTTTAGAAACCATTCTGAAATGCTGGAAGGATTTGAATTTGTCGTGATATTTTTTATTACTGGACACTGTTGGATCCCCGACAGGACGGCCGAATGCCCCCAGAGTGGGCATTAATAAAGCAACTCTATTGCTATTAGCAATAGTTTTATTATTATTAGTGGAAATTTTGAGAAAGTACCAATTGTTGCACCTAAAGCAGGCTAAACTCTTACCCAGCAGGGTGCCGACTAAAAGTTTAGAACGGAGGAAAACCTCAGACCTAACTTAAACAAAACCAAATTTTTGAGCAGTAAAACACAAGTCAGAGAGAAAATTTCTACAAGTAGGAAGCTGGCGGAGCGAACTGTACTTGCCTCAATGATTTAATAGAATCAGCTTTAAGAGCTAAGAGAAACTTTGCAGATGTTGCTATTGGAAGTTTTGTTTTAAACGCAACAAGTGATAGATTTTTTGTATTAATTCAGTGATTGCCTTTTTTCTTTGAATAGGAGGAAATTTTAGGGAAAGAATCAAGGAAGAGAAGGTCCTGCCTAACCGTTATTCTAGAAATACAAGTGGAAACAAATAGTAAGGAATATATTTAACAAATTATAGAATAGTAGGTTAGTAAGGCCGGTTCTAACGCCCCCATTTTATTTGTACCCGACTGTACATGTTAAAATAATGAATATCTCTCGAACGCATGGTCCGATTTTGACAAATGAGGTGTCGTTGGACTCGAGCTGACGTCCTCTTTCCTATGAACCACTCGTTATGTTTTTGAAAAATGTTTGAAAATTTTTGTTTTCGAAAGTAGGTGATAGTTTGAAAACCAAACATGATAGCATGTTTTGATATGGCTCAAACGAACGGTCTTTATGACCTTTATATTCTATAACAAAACTTTTTTATTTTTATGTTTTTTTTTCAAAACACTCGAATTTTGAAAATCTACTATTTTCGAATCTAGGAATTATACAAAAAAGTTTGTTTGAAAAAAAATTAAAGGTCCCTACCCCTCCCCCCTACCCCCCCCCCCCCCAAAAAAAAATTAAGTCTCTAGGGCAAAAATTTGTGTTTTGTAAGTAGTGTCAATTGGACAGTTTTGCGGCACTTAGGAAGTTGTGAGCCCCTGGCGACCTTGGGAAGGAAGGAGTGCTGCTAGGAGGGCGTGCTTGGATTCGTTTTTTCGTCTCGTTGCACTCTTTACGGGAATGTAGGTGTCAAAAATGTGAAAAGCTGGAGAAAAAAAATTGGGGGGGGGGGGCGTGATTTTTGACTTTTTGTTATATCTCGCGAACCAATTATGCTAGAGGCGTGTACGAGCGGTCCAAGGACTCGGGATGACGTCCTCTTTGCTATGGATCCTGTATGATATTAAAAAGAAAATGAAAAATTTAGTTTTTGAAAGTAGGCGGCAGTTTGGAAACCAAACCTGATAGAACGTTATATGCCATAGTTGAAACGAATGGCCTCTATGTCCTTTATATTTTACAATAACACTTTTTTATTTTAGAGATTTTTTGAAAACAGTCCAATTTTGATTTTCTACTATTTTGGTAACTAGGAAGTTTACGAAAACGTTTGTTTGACATAAATGAAAGGTCCCTACCCCCTCTAGCCCCCTATTAAATTTCGAGTATCTAGGACAAACACTATGGATATTAAAACTTTTTTAATTTTATTTAAATAAAGCATGTTTGTAGACAGAGAGAAAGAGAGCCGGTAGCGTTGGGGCGTGTGTTACAACGAGGCTATGACTGGCCATGGTGAATACAGGAAATGGCTACTTCGAGGGGGCGATGTATGGCAAAACGAAGGGTCGCTTTTCGATATTTTCCTATGACAGATGAATGAAGGCGAATATTTTCGAAAATCCCTCATGGTGATCTCGGTGACCGTGCCCGGAAGAAATGAATCGCTATTTTGGCAGGACGGCTGGGGCTGCTTATGACGGTTGGTTTTGTGACATTTCCTATGACAGATGGAGGCGAATATTTGAAAATGTGTTAAGTGTGCTAGGATTATTTTAACCCTGAAGGGGATCTTTGACATGCTAGTATATGGTAATAAGCGAGACTGATGTCTGGCACAGTAAATGGTTTTAGAATATGGAAGCCTATAACATTTGCTCGACCAAGTCGTGTGCATGTACGCAATGAGCCAAAACAGTAAGGTCATTGGCCTAAAATGTTATAAACTAAATATTGAACTGGGATGTGTTTTAGGGTGAAAGTATGTGGTTAACATGATCATGTATTGAGGATGGCCGCTTGCAAGTAATTATTATTACAGTAAAATTATTAAGACACACACGTTTTGAATGCTACAGAACAGAGTTGCTTGCTCGCATTCATGACACGACCTGGCCTGGCCTTGTCGGAGCAACTGCTGATAACACAAGAATGTCTACGTGGGCAGGAAGTAAAGGGTCAGGTTACTTGGCTGGTAGAGGCTAGCAGGTCTGTCGTTTAAACAGACCTGGTAGAGGCTAGGAGGTCTGGCGTTTAAACAGAGACCGCCATTTTGGTTCCTAGACAGCCGTACTACCTATGTATAAGAGGCAGCCATTTTGGTTCCTTACTGAAAACATGAAACTCGTATAAGGTACACGAATCTTATTCAGATTGAGGAATGTGAAGAGGCGTGGGAACACGTGTGAGAGAGACAGCATTTCAAGGTCAAGACGCTGAGAAAATGCAACTCTCTCTGTTGCTAGGCTAACTGATAACGATTGCGTTAGTGATGCACTTGCCATTTTAGCAAACGGACGTATACAGTAGAGCTCTGAACTGAACTTTGGAAGAAAAAATCCTTTTATTTTTTGGTAAGTACCTATGAATGATTATTTTAATAATGAAATGCTAATGAACCTTAAATTTGTAGTTATTGATCAGGTAATTAATGATTTTTATTTATTTATTTGTTTGCAGATAACCGGTATACCTTACATGTCTGAGACACAAGAAACCATTGCTCTTTAGGGCCCACTAAAGGAATCAGTAACAAACCAGTGCAAGTGAAGGTGAGATTATTTCTTTAAACTAACTTGTTTCATTTTTTTTTGTTTGATATTATTTTATTTTGTTTTTTTAAGTGCATGTATGAACCTGAATTTAGGTATTTATAGCGGTTTATTTTATTTATTTTTAGAAACTTGGAAAGAAAAGCCTTACCGCCGTAGCAGTTGCTGAAAACCCAAGACGCAGTAGAGTGCAACCATTGTTTCCAGGCAGTGAACTATTGAAAACTCAGGTTAGTCTAACATAAAATTGCTATTCCATTTTACCATTACTGAAAACTCGTAGACAAAAAATTCATTACCTGTACATGACTAGGACGGTGATTGCTTTCTTGAATAATGGCCAAGCATTGACAAACGGTACAAGACTATATTGGTTGTTGACTGGGAAAAGTACAAGGCTATGTTGGATTTTCTAAAAACAAAACAAAAATTAATTTATGGGTGGTTCCCTATGGACTCAATAAATATCCACAGGTTTGAACAAGATAATCTGAACAAAATGAAATGATATTTATTTTTTGTTTATATATTGGTTAAAGGGAAATGTAAATGGCTGCAGGTTTATAAAAAAAAAGTAAATGGGATACTGTTAGTGCAGACATACAGTTTATTTTTTAATTATTTTTTGATGGTTTTTTTATTTAATGCCAATTAACGTTAAAGTTTAATTACAAGTATTGAGATTGATTGAGTGATGAGTTATTTTGTTTGCTTTTTTAGGCGTGGACATACGCCATTAACATAGTGAACACACAGTGAGAAAAAGCATACAGTGTGGTTTAAAGTACTGTGTGCAACGTTAATAACTTACAATAAGAAAAAGTTCTATTATAACATATGGCGTTAGTACCAAATACAACAAGTGAACAAGTTGATTTACCACGTGGGTTAAATTTAAAATCAGAACATGATCGTTGGTTAACATTTGAATCCTGGCCTGAAGGCTTTTTGTCAACACATAAACTTGCAAAAGCCGTTTTTTTTTTTTTACTTGAACCGAGAAGATGTGGTGCGCTGTGTGTTTTGTCGTATTGAACTTTCACCCTGGGAAGAAGGGGATGATCCCTTTAGAGACCATTTGCGATGGTCTCCTTGTTGTCCTTACATGCTTGGAAAACAAGTGGGTAACATACCCGTGTATTCATTTTACCGAACCACAAGGCCATTGGCCGCTACTTACGTTGCTGAATCACAAATAAATAATAATAATAATGATGTATTACCAGCCAACAACGGTAGTGTCGATATATGTGGTCCATATGCCATAGACAGTGTTGAATTGGCATGTGCTTTTGAAAAATTGGGAGTTTGCAAGACTAAAGCACTAGCACACCCAGAGTACAGCTCTGTTGAAAAACGTTTAGAATCTTATAAAAATGTTTGGCCATTAATATTAAAACACCTTACCAAACAGCTAAGTGAAGCTGGATTTTTTTATACTGGTGAAGGGGATAAAACAATATGTTTTTATTGTGGATTTGCTTTAAAGGTTTGGCAAATGACTGATGACCCTTTTGTGCAACCCGCTCGTTGGTTACCAAACTGTAAATACATGGTGTTGCTTTAAGGTCAGGAATTTGTGAACACTATTCGAAAAGAAAACGTGATTGCAGCACAAGACATAAAAGTGCCTTTAGAGTTAGAACACGCGGAGCAAATACATGAGGCTGAAAGAAAAGACTTGTCTTACGAACAGATACAAAAGTGTGACCAACAATTATGTAAAATTTGTTATCAAGATGAACTATTATAGGTGTTGTATTTTTGCCTTGTGGACACATGATAGCATGTGCCAAGTGTGCATTAGAACTTAACACTTGTGCTATATGCAGAAAAGTAGTATCTGCTACTGTTAGGGCATTTCTTGCATAACTAGTATAATTTATTAGCCATGCATAGTGAAAAATCCCTAATTGCACAATATTATTAAAGCTGTTCTGGAGTGTAATAGATATGCTTTTGTTTTGTTTACAGACTGCTACAATGAATGTTTTGAATGCTGTGGGACAATCATGTGGCATAGAGACAAAGAAGCTCAGCGAATTGCCAACGCATATTCCATTCCGCATTATCAAGATTTGGAAATTGAAAACAGCATATGGTGATCGTGTACTTTGTGTATGTGAAAACATTGTCTTAAAAATATTATCATCAAACCAAAAAAAATGTATATCAAGTTTTTAAATAAATGTAAATAATGGTACAATGTTGTTTTATTTTCTACAGAAGTCAGAATATTTAACATTGAAGAGTATACATGAATATGAAAATAAAATGCACACTTAATACAAGTCTTTGCCTTTACGATAGTGTGTTATAGTTTTAAAAACAAAGCTTGTTGTAGATCACTTTTCCCCACGGTGAACAATAGGCATGAAAAAGTTATTGTCTTGTTTCGGATCATTAACGCTGTCATAATCATAAGCAGCATGATATATATATCACTATTATTATAATCACCATAATTATCCTCAACATTATCCTCAACATTACTAAAACCAGTCAAATCTTCCTGTTCCTCTTCCTGTTCCTCCTCCTCTTCCTCTACAGTGTCCTCATGTAGAGTTTGCGTGGCTTTTGATAATGTTAAGGTTTTTTTTGAACGTTGAACTATTGTGAGCAGCAAAATTGTTTTCTTGCACTCGCTTTTTAGCATTTTTATAATTTTCTGTTGACAACAATAATGTATCATGCAGTGCACTACATTGATGATTACTGACACTTAAAACCTAACTATTTTTACTTTTTTAGCTCACCGCGACATTGTTTTGAACGTTATTTTGAACAACGCCAAATAACAGTTCCATTTTTATTGGTTCGTTTCACAATATATGAATATCCTTTATAGTATGCATAAGGCTTACCCTACCTAGTCACTGATACTTCCATGTCAACTGTCAAGCATAGACTAAGCTCTAGTAAAGACAACTTGGCGATAAGAACAATAGTTTAATGTGAGAGCATATATGAGTGCAAATGTGGGGGGCAAAAGTGAGAGCAAATGTGTGAGCAAAAAAGTGAAAGCAAAAAGTGAGAGCAAATGTGAGAGCATAAATAATAAACTTAGTTATAACCTAATCTAACCCAACCTAACCTAACCTAACCTGACTTTACCTAACCTAACTTCATATAGCTCAACTTAACCTAACCTAACTTTACCTAATCTATCCTTCAAACCCTTAGATCAAAAATAAATTCTTGGCATAGTTGAGTTGGAACCCAAGACCTCAAAAGTAACAACAAAGTATACTGGCCACTACACTGCAAAATTGTCAGAACACAAAATAAAATGCGCAAAAGTAAGAGCAAAAAAAGTGAGGACAAAAAGTGAGAGCAAAAGTGAGAGCAAATATGAGAGCCAAAGGTGAAAGCAAATATGAGAGCAGAAAAGTGAGAGCAAATGTGAAAGCAAAAGTGAGAGCAAAAAAGTGAGAGAAAATGTGAAAGCAAAAGTGAGAACAAAATGTGAGAGCAAAAAAGTGGCATCAAAAATAGAGAGCAAAAGTGCGAGGAAATATGAAATCAAATGTGAGAGCAAAAACTTTGAGCAATTGAGAGAGCAAAAGGTATAGGCAAATATGAGAGAGAAAAAAGTGAGAGCAAAAAGTGAAAGCAAATATTTTATTTATTTTTAGATACTTGGAAAGAAAGGCCGAACCGCCGTAGCAGTTGCTGAAAACCCAAGACGCAGTAGAGTGCAACCATTGTTTCCAGGCAGTGAACTATTGAAAACTCAGGTAAGTCTAACTTAAAAATGCTATTCCATTTTACCATTACTGAAAACTCGTAGACAAAAATTCCTTCCCAAGGTCGCCAGGGGCTTACAACTTCCTAAGTGGAGCAGAAATCTCACTACAGCACTACTGTCAAGTTTTAGTCCTAGAGGCTTGAAATTTATTTTCGTGGTAGGGGGGGTCAGGTCCATTCATTTATGTCAAACAAAAGTTTTCGTAAACTCTTTAGTTTCCAAAATATAAAAAATTCAAAATTGAACTTTTTTCAAAAAATGTAAAAAATAAAAATATTTTATTATACAAAATAAAGGACATAGAGGCCATTCTTTTATGCCCATACAACACTTTTTAGAATGTTTGGTTCTTTAAAAAAATCGCCTACTTTCAAAAACAAAAATTTCAAAAATTTCAAAAAAATATAATACAGGGTCCATAGGAAGAGTCCAAAGACACCTCATTTGTCAACATCCTACCATGGGTTCGCAAGATACGAATAAGCAAAAGGTGTGTACTAACTTTTTGAGCACCATGTGCGTTAGAAGCGCCATTACTCCCCTACTTAGAATTTATTACAATTAACAATTCTTTAGATTTAGTATCTTATATTGAGTTAAGAGTAACGTTATTTGGTTACAAGATTTCGAGGTCTTAGACCTAATAATAAGAGGTTTACAATTCGCAAATAATGTTAATTAATGTTCAGGTTTTGAACCTGTTACACGCACTAAAACCTTACAAGGGTTTTAAAAGTGTGCATAAAACTAGGAAGTTTCAAGTATATGATTATGGTAGTAAAGCATTACAATTTGGTATAACATTTTGTTGAGTTAGTTAGGTAAGATACCAGCACTAGTAGAATGCCCTTATGGCAAGCGAAAAGGCTATAAACAAATAGATTAAATTCCTGATCGTAGCAGGAGAAAAGAAGAGATTTACAAGCGGGGTTGACGGCTATTATTTAAACAGAAGTTAATAAATATTACATTCAAAAGGGTCAGGTCGTATTAACCAAGCCTGAATCAAACAAAATAAGGTACAAAAGTTTAACAATTAGAAGATTACCAATTCCTGGACCAGCAGGATAAGAAAAATGAAGATTAATAAGAGGTTTCTATAACCTCTGTTATTGACGCAGAATTGAATAGATGATACATTCAAATTGGGCAGGTCATCTTTTGAGAACCTGGATTAAACAAATTAAGTAAAAAATTAACAATTAGAGAACTAGGGGTTCCTGATTACCAATTAAAACGAAGATTGTAGCTACGGTTATTTAAGCAGAATGAATAAATTTGACATAGAGCAAAGTTGGGAGGGCGCTTAATGTTAAGCGAGGCCTCATAGAAATAGAACCAGATAGTTCAATTAATTTAAACGTGTTAGTAAAAGGTATTTGTAGGACAAGGATTTATAGTTCTGGCCAATTTTATTAATACGAACGAATCGCGACGCGGTAGCTTGTTGAACGGACACAGTTTTTGTAGCACGAAAGTTTGTTGATAGTTTGTAAATATTCACTATTGAAGCACTGAAAATTCGTGGAACAAGGGAAAGGTTATTGCAGAATATGGAGATACGCTTAGTTGAGTTTTAATATGTTTCTTGCGTTATACAAGTTTAAAGTTGCAAATAATAGTTCCAGTTAACTTGAGGTTTTTAACAATTTGACAGTATTGAGCATAATTCTTTGCGGTTTGAAGTTTATTTTGAATGGAAAATTCCATAACTGTAGTGACAGATAAATGGAGCGGTAATAATCCCTCGCCGGAAACAAGTTAAGTTTTAGACACAGGTTAATTTGACATGAATCCCTCGTTGCGGGAAAGTATTCCCTTACTTGGTATGGAAAATACTAGATTTCATGACTAGTAGCAAGCTCTGTTAGCTAAGAAAAGCGATTCCCTCGAGGGGCAGATGTTGAACAATTTTACGAAATCCCAACACTGCCTATATAACATTTAGTAAAAGCATTCCAATTTTGATTAAAAACCTTTTAAATGGTGAAAAATTCAATGTAGATAGTTATAGTAAAGCCATCATTACTTCCGACTTGACGTTTCAGTGCTAGGCTAGAGTTCCGTTCGAAAAATTGCGAAATCGCGAACGAAACTCGATTTGTCGTGATATATTGATTTGAACGACTGTCTGCGATTCGCTAGTTAAAATGATTTTCCTTCTGACCGCAAGATAACTCAAGGGTAACACTGAAACGTCAAGACGGAAGTAATGATGGCTTTACTATACTTAACTTGCATGGTGTTTTGAAGTTGAAGCCTCCTTCGACCTTCATTCGTAGAAATCAGACATGGGGTCGATTTTAAATTTTCTTCATTTGAAGAGGAAGAGAGCCTCTGAGAGGAGACTGAACTGTTCACTTAAAAGTCCGGACGAGAAGTGAGAGCTAGCAAAGCAACACACGAAGCAGCTAGGTAGGAGAGGAGGAGGGGAGAGAAAACAAAGGAACATATAGCAGAGTGGGAAACATTAAAAAGACATAAATTCGTCATTTCGAACTTCGGTACATAGAAATTATCTTCATGGAAATGGCAGATGGCGACAACGACGAACTCTGCTTGAGTGGAGTGAATCCAATCTTGAAATTTGCTCAAGTCAATGGCTTCGACGGGTTGCCGCGAGATGCCGCTCGGTAGATTCCATAGAAGATACACATCTGGAACAAACTTAGAAACAACTTAAGCACCTGTTTGGAGAAAAATGGAATACAGAGGGTCGCTGTTGGTATTTGCAAGAAAGGAATTTGAATAAATGAAACTAATGAAAAAGAAAGCAAAGAGCAGCAAGAGCTAACTCTAACTAGACGTGTATTCCAAGGAATACACCAGGCTGCGGCATAAACACGAGGTCTAAGCCCTGAATAAGACATCAACAAGACTTCACCGCCATCTATTTATAGCCTAATATAAGAACTTTTTCAGATTGACTGATAGATGTCAGGATCTGTTTCCCGGGGTAAGCAGCGCTTCTGTTGAGTTTCTCGAACACTAGCAATGATACTCCCATCGATCGCTAATGTTGCCAACATTAGCAACAATTCGCTGGATCTAGCAATTTTTACCAATATTTTAAGGACAAAATAATTGGATATTTCAATTTTTAAGGCATTTGACGGCTTCGATAAACACCTTGAGAGAGAAAATATACATATCTACTTAGAATACAAGCAATCAGCAATAATGCAACTGCTGCCAATTTCATTCAGCAAAGAATGGTCACTAACGCTACCTACCGGCATAAAATACAATGATCAGCGTCGGGACGCTACCTTCCGCGCCGCACAACAGTATTGACATTTTCTCCACGCGTTATTTGCCGGCAGGCTTGGTTCTGTGGTAAAGCGTGGGACTTGCAACTGAGCCAGCGCCCTGTCGCCGGTTCAAATCCGGCTTCGGGCATGGGTGTCTAATGTTTCCAACCACTCAATACGGAATACTTATATGTAACAGTGAACAGCTAAAAAAAATTGTTTTTTTCGCATTCCGTAAAAACGCTTGGTTTAAATGACAAGATGCCCCGTGACGAATTAAAGAGCCTAATTTTCTTAAATGTAAGATTCTAATCAATGATTGACTCAATATATCTATCTACAATTACATCCATCTACAATTATGATAAAATTAACTTGGTAATCCTGGCATTTATGATTTGTTCGAGATATACTTGAAATATTGTTCCCTAATAGAGCACTGCAGTTTGTTTGAATTAGTTTCCTTCCATGGACTCGGAGATACTGAGAGTCTACGGCTCGCATACTTCGAGATCTGTTGCCTCTGAAATTGCGCACTATATGCAGTGAAATATGGTACTGTAAATGTTTGTACACATTGTAATGCACTGGCATCTAATTTAGTTTAATTGCTCACATGCCCTCAAGATGGTGGCTGTGCGCAATTTTAAAATTATTTTTTATTTTTGTGTATTAATCATTAGATCGAAGTGAGCGTTTGAGTAATGCGCCTACGCAAAAATCGTCATCTAATAGTACAAAACTCTATGGCCTACATATATAAAAATCTATCAAGGCGACCAACCGAAATAATTAGACGGTCTCAATATCTATTAATCTATGATAGCCATCAAACTGAAATTGTGTGTGTTGATAGAGGCTATAAACATTAGTTCACCTATAGGACTTTCAGTAAATTGGTGAGCACAAATCCAACATGGCGGCGCCGCGAAGTATAAATATATAAATGGACGTTTCTCGCGATTTAACCATCCGAGTGCAGTAAATCTTGGTACGGTAAATGCTTATACAAATGTTAATCCACTGGCATCTAATTTATATCAATTGTTTTCTTAATCACAAGATGACAACCGGGCGAAATTTTAAAACCTGATTTTTATTTCTTGCGTCTTAATCATGCGATTGAAGTTTGAATACTACACCTACACAATAATCTTAATGTAATAGTTCATAACTCTAACTCTCTAAGACCTACATATATAAAAATCCAACATGACGGCCATGGGTAATATGTAGATGGTTCTCAATATCTTCGAATCTAATACAGCAATCTAGCTGAAATTTTGTATATAAATTATGTCGATAGAGGCAATTAACATAAGTGGGATATATGAGAATAGGCTGTTTAATTCTTCTCGGAACTACTTGTTTCCTTTGCTAAGTACTCTTTGCCCTTCTATTCCTTTGAATATTGCATGTATGATGCCAGAAACCTTCACTCACTTTTTTCTTTGAATATTAACAGTGTTCCAAGTTTCCTATTCGCTAAAGGTATATTTCACTCCTGTGACTCCGGGACTCCTCTCTGAGAAGCGTAATATCGATACCTTTGAGTTCTGCAAATGTTTCTTTGTTATTAAGGAATCAGCAGCAGATTGAACATGGAACACAAGCCTCCGTGGCTTAGGCGGCAGCACTCCGGCCTCTCACCGCTGGGTCCGTGGTTCAAATCCCGGTCACTCCATGTGAGATCTGTGCTGGACAAAACGGAGGCAGACAGGTTTTTCTCCGGGTACTCCGGTTTTCCCTGTCAAATTTCATTCCAGCAACACTCTCCACTATCATTTCATTTCATCTGTCATTCATTTAATAATTGTCCCAGAGGAGTGCGTCAGGCCTCGGCAGCCAGCACAGTCCATATCCTCGCCGCTAGATGGGGACTTCATTCATTCCATTCCTGACCCGGTCGGAGACTGGAAGCAGGCTGTGGATTTTCATTTCATTGTTACTGTTTGGAGATATAATAGACCTTCTGTACGACATATCGCACGTGTAATTCGTGTGAAAAAATCTAGGGTACTCCTTGAACCCCTTAAGCGCATTGATGAATTTTACAGTTTTAGTTGGTTCCGTGATAACCTTATAGCCATTTGCAACCTTTCACAGAAATATAATAAATGGAGTGGCATTACTTATTCCAGAAATAGATGGAAAGTTGGATGCCACCTCTAGAGGTACTGTTGTCATGGTTAGTGGCTTGCATTCCTTCTTTAGTTTATTAAATGAAATTAGTTTTCTGGGAATATCTAAGAAACTGTTGGGTTTAGAGCCTTAAAATATAGTTTTCGGGGACCCTTTACGGCTCTTGAGGGGCCCCGAGTTTTGTTTCTGACACCAAGGGTTTGAAAATGAGCTTTGCCTCGTCGTTGTACGCCATAATAATGATAATAATTGAAAGAATAATAATAATAATAATAATATAACAATATAGGGATAGGGATATAATAGACCTTCCGTACCATACCGGCACGTGTAAATCGCGTTAAAAAATTCTAGAGTGCCCCTTGACCCCTTAAGCGTATTATATATTGATGAATATTTCAGCCTAATTTGGATCCGTTATAACCTTATTGCCGTTTGCAAACCTTCACAGTAATGTAATAAATGGGATTGCATTGCGTCTTACAGAAATAGACGGACCTCGGAGATTCTGTTGCCATTGTTACCGGCATGCATTCCTTCATTAATTTATTAAGTGAAATTAGTTTTTTGGGAATATCTCAAAAACTGTTGGTTTTAGGGCCTTAAAATGTTGTTTTCGGGGTCTCTTTAGGGCTCCCGAGTTTCGTTTCTCACATTGAGGGGCTGAAAAAGAGCTTTGTCTCACTCTTCTACGCTTATTTCAGCATGTATTTTAAGGGGGTACGCTCCCTGTTATGAGAGGTACGGAGAAGAGTTGCATCAATGATTAGTGTCGTGCCTCTGATGGATATCTGGTATCAAATTTTACGTTAATCCACCCAGCCGTTCTCAAGTTATAAGGACACAAATAATTGTTCACAGAACAAACAGACCGACAGACAAAAAAATACGTGCATTCGTCACAAAACAGTCTGAAGCGGGCAAATATGTAAACATTCAGTAGAAATGCAGAAAAACAGACAAATATTCATTTTATATAATAGAGAAGGGATATAATAGACCTTCCGTACCACACCCGCACGTGTAAATCACGTGAAATAATTCTAGAGTACCCCTAGACCCCTTAAGCGCATTGTATGTATTGATGAATATTTCAGCTTAATTTGGATCCGTTATAACCTTATAGCCGTTTGCAAACCTTCACAGTAATGTAATAAATGGAATTGCATTGCGTCTTACAGAAATAGATGGACCTTTGAGATTCAGTTGCCATGGTTACTGGCATGCATTCTTTCATTAATTTATTAAGTGAAATTAGTTTTCTGGGAATATCTCAAAAACTGTTTGTTTTAGGGCCTTAAAATGTGGTTTTCGGGGGCATTCCTTCATTAATTTACTAAGTAAAATTAGTTCCCTTTCTCACATTGAGGGGCTGAAAATGAGCTTTGTTTCACCCTTCTACGCTTATTTCAGCATGTATTTTAAGGGGGTAGGGCCCCTTTTATAAGAGGTACGGAGAAGAGTTACGTCAATGTTTGGTGTCGTGCCTCTGAAGGATATCTGTATCAAATTTTACGTTGATCCACTCAGCCGTTCTGGAGTTGTAAGGTCACAAAAAATTGTCCACAGACAAACAAACAAACAAACAGACAGACAGACAAAAAAAAATTTTGCGCGCATCCATCATAAAACAGTCTGAAACGCGCAAATATCGCAAATTTCCGTGGAAATTCAGAAAAAACAGACAAACTTTCATTTTTATATATTCTCATGCTGCACTGGCTGTGTGGATCGCAGCTCAGAGAGAATTTCTACGTTTATTGCCAGCAAACATGAACTCTGCCTATTGCGCATGCGCACCCACATTTTCCGTTGTGCTGTTGGGATAACGGTCAAGATCACAGGCCAAGACATGACAGCGACTCTTCACTCGAGCACATAGTGGCAGCACTGATCACGTGGCAGATAGCTCCTGGTAGACTTTGCGGTAGCATTTAAGGAGGAATCACAAAGCAAACGGTGGACAAATAGAGGAAGCAATCAGCTGTTCCCGCTAGAAGGTCTCTATCCCATAGCTACATTTTGTAAATCGATTAACTATAGTTTGTTCAGTATGGAATACTCAGTGGAGAGCCTCTTGAGTGTTACTTACAAGGGAAGGGATTGCGGTGTAAAATTCTAATCTGGTTGAAATTTAGTATACAATATTCATACAAGGTTGTACAATGACGCAGTGAAAGCCGCACGGGCCACCTTCAATTTTGAACGCCAATATTGAACGCCGAAAACCTGCTAGGCGACGGCATGAGCGAGGAGGTGGGAAGATGTAAAGCTGACCTTGAATAGTATCAGCTCGCGATGACTCGTGGCCACCCGACATTGCGCTGCATTCCCCACCTTCCATCTTCCCCTCAAACCGTCACTCCCATATCAGTTCGGTAGGACTATGCAAAACAAAAGTGATGTTTCGGATGTACAGGTCCCAAATCGTTCCTATATGAAGCCATGTAAGCGGGACAATTTAACTTTGTCTGTTTTTAATTTTACGGGCACTGACAACAATTAATTTCAAACTTAATGACACAGTCAAAATATTTACAAATGTCAAAAAGTGACAACGACGATGTTCAATTGGAACACCATCCAAATTTTAATCCTTGGAATGTGGAATGTCTACAAAGCTGCTTTGCTGAACGTTATCGCTATGAAAACTGGTGGCCGGGAGCCATCACGTGCTGCTAGGATTCAAGGTCAACTTTACCTCATCCGACCTCCTCGCTCATGTTGTCGCCCGGCAGGTTTTCGGCGTTCAATATTGGCGTTCAAAATTGAAAGTGGCCCGTGCGGCTTTCACTACGTCATTCTAGAACTTGGTAAGAATATTGTTTAATAAATTTCAACCAGATTAGAATTTTACTCCCCAATCCCTTCCCTTGTGAGTTAGTGTTTCTATTAATTAACATTCTAAATATTCTTATTCTTTGGAGAAGGGGGTGGGGGAGGGGGCATGGGGGTGGGGGATGGGCTACACACACAACTATATTCTGCACCAACCGCCACCGATGATAGGTACTGCACCTTCCATGACAAAGAGGGAGGGAGACCGATGGTCTCACATATTTCTCGATAGATTCGATCCGCACGACCAATTAGATTACGATACGAGGCTGTCCACAGAATAGTATTCTGATGGTACGCTACCACTGATTTTGAACAAATATGATGGATTCAAATACGCTGCGAAGATATTGACAAGCTCCAAATGACTTCGTAGATGCATCAAATCTCCATGGAAGTGAACCTCGGAGACGATAGCTCCTCCCACAGCCTGACGTTCTATGTGGATTTATACAATAGGTGGCAGATCTGAGGTAATGCCTTCCCTGGCAGGGCAGTGAAGAGCAACCAGCTATATATTTTACTAGCTATTTTACCCGGCGTTGCCCGGGAGGTGTATTTATATGTTATAGAAATATACACGCAAATATATTTCGCAAAGTATACTCACTTTGCCCCTAAGTGAGTTTAAAACATAGTTCTCCTGGGCTCTGAAGTTAATCAAGTAAATCTAGGCGAAAGGTTCTGTGGAGTACAATAACTTACTAGGGAATGCGTCAATTTCTCATGGACCTAGTCTCACAATTACAGTACTTTCCTGATAGTTTTTATTTTTGTTGTAATGGGTGTAATTTAGACATCTTGTTCGCATAGTTCTCTTTCACTTTTAGCCTATTTTCAATTTTGAAAAAATAGGCTTATGAGATCACCTTTTGTCCGTGTGTGTGTGTGTGTGTGAGGTGTGAGGTGTGTGTGTTTCCCCCTAATAAAATCTAAACGGCTGGAGCGATTTCAATGAAACTCGGTAAGTTCATAGCACTATTCCCGGCGACCTCGACCGTGCCCTTCAAATTTTGTTACGTCTCACCAATCCAACATGGCGGCTGTGCGAAATATTTCACTAGCATTCAATATCTCCGAAACTAATACCGATATCGCCCTGAAATTGTGTACGGTGATAAAGGGCACTAGAAGTTCACCTATGAGACTTTCAAAAACCTGGTGACTACAAAACCAAAATGGCGGTCAAGCGAAGTTGAGACTTTTAAATAGACTTTTCTCGCGATTTAACTATCCAAACGTAATGAAACTTGGTACAGCAAATGTTTATAAACATTGTAATGCACTGAAGTCTAATTTAGTTCAATTGTTTACATAACCTCAAAATGGCGGCTGTGTGAAATATTTCACTGACATTCTATATCTCCGAATCTATTACAGATATCACCCTGCAATTTTGTACGGTGATAATGGGTACTGGTACAATTTTGAAAAAATAGGCTTATGAGATCACCTTTTGTCCGTGTGTGTGAGGTGTGAGGTGTGTGTGTTTCCCCCTAATAAAATCTAAACGGCTGGAGCGATTTCAATGAAACTCGGTAAGTTCATAGCACTATTCCCGGCGACCTCGACCGTGCCCTTCAAATTTTGTTACGTCTCACCAATCCAACATGGCGGCTGTGCGAAATATTTCAATAGCATTCAATATCTCCGAAACTAATACCGATATCGCCCTGAAATTGTGTACGGTGATAAAGGGCACTAGAAGTTCACCTATGAGACTTTCAAAAACCTGGTGACTACAAAACCAACATGGCGGTCAAGCGAAGTTGAGACTTTTAAATAGACTTTTCTCGCGATTTAACTATCGGCTGTGCGAAATTTTAAAATTAAGCTGTTATTTCTTGTGTCGGAATCATGCGATCGAAGTGAAAGTTTGCATAATGAACCTAGGCAATAATTGTCTTTGAATGGTACATAACTCTATGGCCTATACATATAACAATCCTAAATGGCGAGCTTCCGAAATATTTAGACGGTTCTCAATATCTATGAATCTTTTACAGCAACCAAACTGAATTTTTTAAATGTTCATAGAGACTATGAACATATGTTCACCTAAAGGACTTTCAGTAACCTGGTGAGCACAAATCCAACATGGCGGCGACGCGAAGTATAAATATTTAAATGAACGTTTCTCGCGAATTAACTAACCGAGTGCCGTGAAACGTTGCACGTTAAATGCTTATACAAATGTTGATCCACTGGCATCTAATTTATTTCAATTGTTTGCATAATCACAAGATGGCTATTGTGCGTAATTTTAAAATCTCGTTTTTACTTCTTGTGTTCTAATCATGCGATTGGAGTTTGAATACCACACGTACACAATAATCTTAATGTAATAGTACAAAAATAAAAATCCAACCTGGCGACCATCTGAAATATTTAGACGGTTCTCAATATCTACGAATCTGTTACAGCAATTAAACTGAAATTTTGTATGTTGATAGAGGCAATTAACATTAGCAGGATATATGAAAATAGGCTGTATAGTTCTTCACGGAACTACTTGTTTTTTAAATTTAGACGTCTTGTTCGCATGGTTCTCTTTCATTTTTAAATTGTTGCATCTACCTTTTTGAAAGGAAACAATATTTAAATTATTTAATGTTTGGACTTTAAGTCAACATTCTGGAGAAAAAATATACTTACGATTCTTAACCCCGCACAAATGGTGTGATTAATGAGAAAAGGTTTATTCATGTAGGCCTACATAGGTCAGTGTGTAGGCTACTATAGCTGCATATTAGGGAATAGTATTGCTGTATCTACATACCTATTATCTCATATTGGGCGGCTTTGGTGGCGTATTTGGAAGCATGCTGAGCTTCTATGCCCAAGGTCACGGGTTCAAACCTGACCGAAGTCATCGTATTTTTGAAGAGCGTTAAAATCCCTCAGTATGCCTTCCTTCGGAGGGGAAGTAAAGCCGGTGGTCCCATGTCATAGATGTATGTGAAGTAAAAGAACCTCCCACTCGTGTGAAGGTATAATTTGTAGGTTAAATTTGATTAACGCTATTAAGACCCAACGTTCTCCGTCAGGTTCTGGTTGCGGTGGCATCTATTAGACAGGTTTGCAGCTAGGTGTCGTTGATGGTAGCATTTGGTAGCAAAAGTAGGAAATACTTAAAACTGACTGTCTGCTGTTCTTACCTGAATTACAGATAGCACACAATTAACACCGGTTATCAGGCAGATTCTACACACATCCAAAGTACACGGGGCTGCATGACCGCGTTGTCGCAGCCCCTAAAAAGGGGAAACAACTAACCTATCTCACCTAGTTAAAGTAAATGCAGCAACGTATAATCCCAGTATAATGTCAAATAAGATGCATTGATTGAGAACACATTGGGCACCTTTAGCCCCTAAAGTATTTCGTAAGATAAGAAATATATTCTCTAAACCTATACCGTAATGATCTCTAAAATGCTATAGCGGGGTTCAGGGAGTTTAGAATTCATAATAACTACACCAATATACAATATCATTCGTCAGTAAGCACTGAAATGGCTAATACATGTACAAAGAACAGGACTCGTTTGTCAATAACCATTCTGTAGTCATTAGCCTTATTCAACACGTTATTTATATCATCTTTGGTTAACACTAATATATTTGGATTAACTCTGTCCGTTGCGGTGCCTGGTGTCATTCTGTGTTACTACCGCCACATAGGTCCAGGTTGCAAACTGTGTTACTACCGCCGCAGTTACTGTTTGGTCCTTATCATCCGAAATTTTATCACAAAGAAAATAATGCTACTTTAAGAACAATCTTCAATAGTATGTCGAATGCAGGGTTTGCCAATGTATTTCTTTTTTAATTTCATTTCCCTATTACGACCCTTGTTAATAAAAGAGATTCGGTTTCAGATTTTTATTGCGTTCAGATTTCTAATGATTTTATCGTGCTTTAGAAAATAAGTGGTGTGGCCACTGCCTGCTGGATCGCATCCCTCCTGTCTGCTTTAAACTGCCTGCCCATTAAACGATTACATTATTGGTTTAAGCGTACATCCTCGTTTCAAAATATAGACGCTAACAGGAGCACTAACCCACTGTGATCGCCGCCTTTTCAAGTCAGTGTTACAGACATTTGTTTTGTATTGTTGTTAATGGTGAAGTTGTGTTTTGTGTTTTAATGGCGTACTGCTGTGTGCGCTTTTGTAAATCATAACAGAGCAAGTTTGAATGCCGAGGAATCTCATTTCATGAGTTACCATCGGACAATTCACTTGACTTATAAATACACACACTAATACAGCCATCACAATAAGACGGGTTATCATACAAATTCAACTCACAGCCAAGTTCACGGGGCTACATGAACACGATGTTGCAAACCCCTAAATTAATCAACATCCCATTCTTCGGCGGCCCAAGGCATTTCGTTTCCCTGTGTTTTATTGCCCTTATTCCTTTCATCTTGTCTACTATTTAAGATAGATTGTAATTAGTTGGAAGTAGTTGATTTTTATTTGGCCTATCATCCGTTCCGTATAATTACGGGCGAATGAGCTAGACATTTCGCCCCTTGAAAAGAATCACCTCCACCACCATGTATGTTTCGCTTTCCTATAAATTGAAAATTTGCCCATAAGTATGTGTCTGAATTAATATCATATTATTTATGCTTATTGAATAACAAAAGAACTAACTTAGTGCCAGGTTTAAGCGTTTTTTCAATCTCGATATTAAGCCACCAAAGTTAAAACCCCTTCGTTTCAGATATCGTCCCCTTAAAAAGCAGCGGTAGGCTGGCGCTGCAACCTAACGGTGAATTAATATACAGTATATCCTGTGTGCGTCTGAGTGTTGAATGGGCATGCAGTTTAAAGCAGCCGGGAGGGATGCGATCCAGCTGGCAGTGAAAATGCTGCGGCGAGCACAGTGGGTTGGTGCTGCAACCTATCGAGACCGTATTCGCTCATCCTGGTGATGATTTTTCTGAGAACTATGAATTTTTCACATCTGAGATATGCTGAACGCGCCCAGCAAGCATGCTGGAGCTTCAGACGCACTTTTGACTTTACTCAGATTCTACGAATATTTTTCCTGAGGAATTAAAGATGGGATTTTTAATATGCAAATTTGAACATATCATTAATAGTTATTCAGCATCATTTGCCACGGTGTGGTGGTCTAATAAATATTTATTTTTCTTGAAGATAAAGGTATACCCTCGCAGAGAAGCGAACCAGATGTAATTAGTTGCTACACGACTCAAGAAGTGTCGAGCCCGGAACACCAGATTCCGAGGAGAAGCATAACCCTATTGTGCGTTGCTAACGTACAGACGTGTTGTCTGAAAGGTCTAGTAGACCAGGGTTTTGAAGGACCAAGGTGTCCACGATTAGTGGAAATCCGAGTACATTGAGTATATTTCAGCACATAAAGTGCTTGTGAATAATTAAGTTGCGTGTTACAGCAACGCCAGTGTAAAATGTATGTACGCATGAAACTGTGAAATAGTCTTTTTTTTTTTGGACCGGCACATAGTCATATTTTTGCCACATGGCAGACATCCTTTTTCTAGCCAAGTTACAAATCTTGGAGAATATTAGTGCAAAGCAGTGAATTGTAACATTATTACGCCAATTCTACAAGTTATAATCGAGCCGTGCAAAGGCCGATATTTTTCATATCACGATTTCGTGGATATTTGGCGATTACTATTCTTGTGAAAGTATTAGAATCTGTGGCAGAATCAGTGCTTGGTGAATACCAGGGAGGCTTTCGGCTGGGGCGTTCCACAATAGATAATATCTTCGTTCTCCGACAGCTCACTGAAAAACTGGGTGAATATGGCAAAGAACTCCACGTGTTATTCGTAGATTCCAAGAAGGCCTATAATTGCATACACCGAAAGAGCCTACTCAGTTGCCTAAGAGAGTTTGGAATGGCCGAGAAACTCATCGACATGGTAGCGATCTGCCTGAGCGAAACACGCGGTAAGATAACAAGAAGTTCCGTTAAGAACTATACAGCCTACTTTTCATGCCAATGATTATTCTACAGAATATGAACCTATCTAGAATAATGACGAAATTAAGTTGCTAATATCGATATTTCCAATTAGTTCGAAATACTGTATACCTGGCATAATGCATCCTAATAGAGCACTACAGTTGGCAGCCCTGATGACTGAATATATTCTTAGTTCCATCTCTTAAGGTACAAAATACAAAATTTGGTTGAAGTCCAATGAATCGTATGGGCGTTACATGCAGTTAAACATTGGATCTAACAGCGCGCGTAAAATCATGTTGGCAACAATGTCATGCATGTATTGGTCAGAAATAATCTGAAATAATATGATCTATTGCTGTGCCAATTTTGAATGAAATCCATTAGTTAGTATAGAAGTTACATGCATTTTAAAATTGGACCTATCAGCAGGCTTAGAATCATGTTGGCAGCACTGACGTATATTAGTTACTCCAAATTCGTCTAGAATGCCAGGTACTATACGTGTGCAAATTTTAGAGCTTTTGGCTTGCATACTTTCTGATATATTGATATTAGGGTAACGAAAATAGGGACAGCACATATTAACAGTTGGCAGCCCTGGTTGCTCCTTAGAATACGCATAGTCATATCTGTTATGGTACACATAACACATACGAAATTTGGTTGAAATCCAAATGATAGTATGGAAGTTGCATGTATTTAAAGTTGGACCTGTCAGCAGGCTTAGAATCATGTTGGTAGCACTGACGTATATAAGTTAATCCAAATTAATATATAATGTCAGGTACTATACGTGTGCATAGTTTAAAGCTGTCGGCTTGCATACTTTCTGATATATTGGTATTTGGATAAAATAAATTAGGAGCATTTATTAACAGTTGGTAGCCCTGGTAGGTCTTAAGAATACGCTCAGTCATATCTGGTTATGTACACATATAACATACGAAATTTGGTTGAATTCGAATTGATAGTGTAGAAGTTATATGCATTTAAAAATTGGACCTATCAGGAGGCTTATAATCATTTTGGCAACACTGCCATGTTTGTCCTCCTGGAAATTAAACTGAAATATTATGATCTGTACGTGTGCCAATTTTGAAATAGCTCCCATTCATACTTTCCAAGATATCCAACATGGAGCTCAAATTTCAATTGCGATTTTTTAGCAGTTGGTAGCACTGACATCATTTTCAAATATGGCCGTGAGATATTCAGGTGTAGATCTTTACTCCTACCAAATTTTGTTTCGATTGCTGCAGCCGTTTAGGAGTTGATAGGGGGGGGACACACACACAGCCAGACAGACAGACAGAAGGACAGACAGACAGACAGACAGACAGACAGACACACATTTGCCCGATCTCATAAGTCTACTTTTTCTTCATTTTTGCAAAATGTGAAAAGTAGGCTAAAAATGGGAAATCGAGTGACGAAGGATTTTGAAATTTTGATGGGTCTCAGGCAAGGAGACGGTTTATCTCCTACACTGTTCAATTTTGCCTTGGAGAAGATCATTCGTGAGACCTTTCGAGAGAATTTTGAAGGAATCCAAGTCGAAGGTAAGAACCTAGCATACCTTGCCTACGCAGATGATATCAGTTTACTCTCCAGCTCTCAGGAAGAGTTGAGGCAAATGATCAGAGAACTCAAGGCAGCTGCCAACAAATTTGGTCTAATCGTGAATGAAACCAAGATAGAGTACCTCAATATGACTCGCGGGCAAGGCCACGTTTTTGGGCAACTACAGTCACTCCGGGTAGGGGACCAGTCTTACAAGAGGGTCCATGAATTTAAGTACCTAGGATCGCTTTTCACGGAGAACTCATCATGTGAGGCAGAATTCAACGCCAGGATCCAAGCAGGAAACCGATCTCTCTACAGCTTAACACAGCTTCTTCGGTCCGGATGTCTCTCCAGACAGTTCAAAATTCGTCTGTATAAAACTCTGATCCAACCCATTGTACTATATGGATGTGAGACATGGAGTATCCGAAAACAGGACTTTCATAAACTACTCGTTTTTGAGAGAAAAGTTCTTCGGAAGATCTTCGGACCGGTGAGGGATATACACACGGGTGAATGGAGGATTAGACACAATCAAGAAGTAGAAGACCTGTACCATGATGCCAACATAGCTGGAACCATCAAAACCAGAAGACAATAGTGGGCTAGACATGTAGCCCGGATGGAAGACCACCAATGGCCACGGAAGCTACTGGATTTCATCCCCACAGGAAGAAGACCACTAGGGGACCAAGAAAGCGGTGGAGTGGTGGACTCCATGAAGATCTGCAACAGGCAGCGATACGTGTGGACAGTTGGCGGATGGCAGCTATGGATAGGAGACGATGGAGAAGGAAACTTGTAGCAGCGCGCGGTCCACTGGGCCTGATCGCGTACAAGAAGAAGAAGTTGGAATATTCGAAAGATATCATTAAATTCTATTGCTTGCCACGGTGGGTGAGTGGATAGCGTGTCGGTCTACTAACATCAAGATTGCAGTTGCGCTCCTGGCCGTGGTAAGTGATTTTTGAAAGGGGGCAAAAATACGACACGCATGTCATACGATGTTGGCATGTCAAATAACACATTTGAATTCAGTAGGCCATGTTCATAATGGCAAAATTAATCTCGGGAGTTTCCGACAACACAAAGTTCCTAATTTCTCTACTAGAAAGCGCTATAGTGTTCAAGGAGCTTAGATATCTAACCTCCTTGACTTTCATAGTAATTCAAGGAACAACGAAATTCGACATGCAAGCTACCCTCTGGGTGTCAAATTACAAACCTTGCATCCGGCACCCGAGGCCATACGATATTCTATTATTATTATTATAATTATTATTATTAAATTCTGTGAGCAGACACATGGTCATTAATTTTTGCAGTCTGCACAGTGTAGAATCAGTGTTGCTCAAACAAAAATCCACGATAAAATCAGTGAGTAACCGTATTTGACACACCTAAAAGATGCTACTGCTAAATCACGTGATGATGATCTTTTCCAACTCGACCACGATGCTAACAATGGCCTGAGACATTCTGATGAAGGGGACGTCGAAGAACTGACTGCATTATGAATTGGAAGAAGAGGAGAAAATGGCTGCATTCATAGCCATGGAAGGATGGACTTCGATAGAGCCACGAGGAAACGATCTACCCACCAGATGTTCCTTGTTGGATAAGGTGAACAACGTTGCGCTGTGAGTAATGCATAAAATTCTCTTGTAAAGGTTATCGGTCATGGTGGAGTAGTTTTTAGAAACCCTACTTGATAACAGTCATATAGGTAGGTTTTTGTCTTTGTAGCCACCACTTTGGTGATTTTTCAACTTTTCGAGCTTCCTCACCGTTTGATTTCAAAGCTCATGGTTAGACACCCATGGTGTGGTCACAAACTGGTGCATATTGTAAATCATGTTAATTACCAGTTTGTGGAAACCTGAAAATGTCACTGAATTCGGAGCTATAATTTTCTTTAGTCAGCTCATGCTGAATTTCCTGTTAATATTTTTGAGCTCCCATTTATCAAATTATTAGCACGCCACTGTCGGGCGTATCATTTAAATGAGAGAGTATTACTCATTTCAACTTTTATAACGATTGTGTCAAATATTTTTCTTAGTGGTTTGGATGACTACAATATTCGAGTTGAATCTAATGTAAGTGTAATGAGTAGAGCAGGTGTAGCTCACTCTAATCCCGATGCACTATAATATCGTATCATTTTTAAACAACGCCAGGAGGTTAAGGTGTTGTAAGTTTTATGTTCATTTCCGTGCCTTGTGAGTACTAAGATTATCAATACTTAACCACAGTGGTGTGGAATATCTTCCAAAGAATTCTGAATGAGAGGAATATCTTCGTTTTTGTCCTCTTTGCTTTTGACAAAGCAGTCATATCATTGTACATAATTAGTGGTAACCAAGGACATCGTACTATGAACAATTCTTTAATAACTATACTCAAGTGTATTTGTGAGGGTCACAAGTGAACTGTGAAAACGTGAACCCGACATGTAATGAAACATTTTAAGGACTTTGCCTCAGTGCAATTGACTCCCATGTTAGTGAGGAACACTCGATCTGAGCCACAGCACATGCATGTGCGTTCAAGGCCAGACATCCCGTTACCCATAAACCCAGTATGATTTCCCAGAGAGACGTCGACTATGATTGACACACTTCCTACACATATTTTAATAAGGGATTTCTTAACGAGCCATGCTTGTAGATGCTCGATGCTTATGTAGGTCAAGAAGCAGCTTGTAATACTGCACTGATACAGGGTGACTCAGAAGTCACGTATTCTTATGATATTTTCACACATGTTGTAAGCGAATGAATGTTAATTATTTTCATGATCTAACAGATGATCAGAATTTTTATTGGATGAACAAGACATTGTATTCAGGCTATTTATAACTTTATTGTGAATTGTTATGTCCGTGTTTAGACACGAGGAGTGTTATATTCATGATGGCCGGCAGATCATAGCTATGTGCTAGACTGACCGAGGTTTTTCTTGTCAGCCCAGGAAGCCACAAAGATTACTGTTGTTTGTTGACGGAGCTTTTTCATAGCCCACACTGTTATAGTGACGTTTCTGTCACGCGTTCATTTTGTTGTGAGTACCGTCCAGATTGCTTACCTTTTTGAAGCCTTGTGTCTTATGGCCATTCGTCATAAATAATGAACTAAACCAACGATAATAATAATAAACTCTTAAATCATGAATCTCATTTCTTATAAATCTTCGAAGCTAATATGCTCGTTAAATAATGATCGTTAGTTAATTCTTGATCTGATTGCCTACAGCTGACCGACGCATAGTGCTTACCAGTTATTTCCTGAAGGAAATATTAGAAGCTTACACTTGTTTTGACTGACAGAGATCACTGGCTACCCGATAGTTTGTAATTTGGGGGCCACAGTGACCTCATGGTGAAACACTGTTTTAACAGTGCATTAATGATTTCATTCCTACACAGTAGATGACGATAGGTAGCAAACAGCTGTCCTTTCTGTTGTAGGCAGCGTAATAAGGATACTTTTGACTGTCTTATTTGTTCATGTGTGTAAACCTATGTTCCCTACTGTTACATATTTAGCTTTTGTTGTACAGTTATTGTATTAGCGTATTTATTGTAATATTATGACTGTTATCTTAGCTTTGATTTAGTTTCTTTTCTGTACACGGACGCTTCTCGCCGTAGTTTATTGTCAGTTAGGATTAGCTAGAATAGGTAACGTTAACTGTAAATACGGGAGTGGTACCAGTATAATTTAGCTTTGCTGTAATGTTTGACTTTCTTGTTGTATGATGTTTCTTTCTAGACTCATCATAATATTCTTGTATCTTCAATCAGGGTTTTTTTCGTACCACGTCCCAAGCTTTGCCTTGCTTTTCCTCGTGTAATTTGGACCTGTCGAAAGGGAAAATTTAATTCAGTTAGGGGTTGTTTTTATAGTTGTTTTTATTTAGCTTTGCGGACTAGCCGATCTCAAACCCTCCGATAGTAGGATAGGGGTTTGATTCCTGAATAAGTAATTTCTACGAATTTTACTTAAGACTGGATGTTTTCATTTACTAGTTTTGTGTTTTGGAGGTGCATTTCTTTGGGTGTCTTCGACATTGCTTTCGATTGGACCCGATCATTTCGGGATACTGATCTTGTGCCGGCTAGGCCCACAAGAAGTGCATCCGATCCTCTCAGGCGATATGTTTGAAGGGTGGGGTTATCTGGGAGGCCACGCACGGTTGGTGGTGACCAGATAACCTCCTCTAACGGGCACATTATCATGTGTTGAATGGATAAGGCAGTTTAAAGCAACTTGGATTGATGCTATCTAGCTGGCAGTGGGTGTAGCATGGCATCTTACCGAGATAGATGGAAACTTGGTGGTCCCGTTTGGAGATGGCCGGCCTTGCGATTAATTCATCAGTATATTTTCTTACCTTATTCGCCTTTGTTCGAGTGCAATAGGCCGAAATCAGAAGAATGAGAAAGACAAACGAAAATGCATGTTGCCATATATTAAAATCCAACATGGCGACCTTCCGAAATATTTAGACGGATTTCAATATCTAGTAATCTATGACAGCAATCAAACTGAAATTTTGTATGTAAATAGAGGCAATTAACATAAGTAGGATAGGCTATATGGAAATAGGCTGTATAGTTTTCCACGGAACTACTTGTTAATTTATTGGATAAAGCTTAAAGTATTAAAGCAACACATTTAGACATTTGAGGATCAATTCGTTCCCTTAGGGCTTAGGCTGTGAATCGCAAGACAATGTTGACTGAGTGTTGTCCCTCTGAGTAACGACAAGTGAAACAGTGGGTGGCTAATTATAACACTTAGTTAGTCGTCGGATACACCCACGCAGGCAAGTGCAAATATAATAAAATTAAAGGACTTTTTTCTTGGCATAAGAAAACACTAATTGATGGTATTTCCTTGACTGGCTTCTCTCACTTCGCTATCATTCTCATACACTCTAAGCGAAAGCAAACAGGAAAATAACAAGAAACGTGAAAGACGCAGATCTTAGCTAAAGCTAAATTTATAATAAAATCAATTTGAACATCGTATTCAAAAAACTGTCCGCAAATTTACTCTAAACACTATCCGCAGAGTCATGCAAATTATGATATATCCGCATTCACGCAGGACTTAATAATAACCACATCCAGTTACACGGGGCTGCTGCTTAAACACGAAGTCTAAGCCCTAAATAAGACATCAACAACGCTTTACCGCCATCTGTTTATAGCCTAATATAAGAACTTTTCAGATTGAGTGATAGATGTCAGGATCTGTTAGTAGAGGAGCAGGGAGGGTTCTGCTTCAAATACCGTTATTTATGCAAATGTGGGGGGCGTGGCAAGGTCAATGACCTTGAGGTAGGTCATAGTCAATGACCTTGAGGTAGGTCATTGACCCCCAAGGTCGCCGGGACCCCGGAAGGTAAACAAACCTTGGAGGGTCCAGGAACCGGTTTGAGGGGGTGTGGGTGGAGGGGGAGGAGTGGGGGTGGGGGAGGGGGAGGGAAGGGTGGGGGTGGGGGACGAGGGGGGAAGGATGGAAGAGGATCTGCACGAGACCCTCCTCGACCCAGTCTCTCTCTTGGACTGAGCGCCTTCTCTGTTATGGTCTCGTGCTATATAGCTTTGCTTTGTACTTGATGAGATCCGAGTGTTGCCGAAGGTTTCCGAATCTTTGTCGGTGAATGAATCGTCAGATTTGAACGGTCAACTGGTGTGTGTGTGACGTCACAGCAGATTACGGGATGTGAGGTAGGTCATGGACGGGAGTGTTTTGAATGGAAAACATGAATGGTGGTGGGTGGTGGTTGTTAAACCCTGGCGTGCTAGGTTTGCGGGTAAATAAACGTGAATGAAGATGGCACCGTGAATGGAGGTTGCGACGTCACAGCAGATTACGGAATGTAGCACAGGTCATGGATGAGAGTGTTTTAATGGGAAACATGAATGGAGATGGATGGTGGTTGTTGATCCCTGACGTGCTAGGTTGGCGGGTAAACAAACGTGAATGAAGATGGAACTGTGAATGGAGGTTGTGACGTCACAGGCAGAATGTAGTGTAGGACATGGATGGGATTGTTTTTTCTAATACTTAACGGTAAACAAATTGTTAATGGGTGGGGGATACAAAACGCATGGCATGTCGGTTCAGCCAGCTCGACATGAAATAAAAACAAGATGGTGTAATGTCTATTGATGACATTGGAATATTCCATCTAGTTGTGAAGATATGAACTGTGCCGACTGTCGAAGCCTATCGCACTCCTCTGAGCCAGCGATTGAATAAATGACTGATAAAATTAAATGATGGTGGAGAGTGTTGGTAGAATGAAAGTTTGTCTGGAAAACTAGAGTACCCGGAGAAAAACCAGTCTGCTTCTGTTTTGTCCAGCACAGATTTTACATGGAGTAACTGGGATTTGAACCACAGACCCAGCGGTGAGAGGTTGGTATGCTTCTCCCTAAGCCATGGAGGCATAATCACAGAGACCTAGTGCAGCCGAAGGATTTTTTTATTTATGCTGACTTGGGAGATTTGAATTTATGTGTTATGGAGCTGAGGATATGGAAGGCGTGCTAGATGGTTAATGGACATGGATGGGTGTTAGAATGAATAATCTGATTTGAACGGTCAACCGATGTGTGATGTCACAGGAGTGAATTTCTGAGATTGACACCTGTCATGTTGACTCGCTCAGCTTCATATAAAAAAAAGTGGGAATGATAGACAAATAAATCAATCAAAACAAGAATATTTTTATTATTATTGTTTTCTTACATTTATTGTTTATATTCGGAAGCTTCTTCTTCTCCTTCCTCTTCACTATCATCGTCCTCCTCCTCCTCCGTGTCATTATTGGCCTCCATCTGCAGCATCATCTGCACGAAAAACTCGGCGATGACGCGGTCATTCGAAAAACTATAAAATAGAAAAAATGTCTATCAATGTCATTAGAATACCCAATCTAGCGGCGAGGATATAAACTGTCTTGATGTTTGTGTCAGGGAAAATTAAAGTACACAGAAGAAAACCTCCTAAGTTATGGAGGCATACTCCTTGCACTTCTCTGCATCAATGATTAAATGACAGGCAGAAGGTAGGAAATAATGGGAAAAGAAGACTGGCCTCTTGCAGAAGGAGGGAATCAGAAAAGATGTGGCAAGGGCCTTGGATACTCTAATACTGTTGGAGTTGGAAGAGAACAAGAGTTGACCAAGCGAGGTTGATAGGAAAGAAGACAGAGAGGAGCTTGACACAAGTAAGTGGAAGCAATGCTGAACTCGACTGTCACCTCTGTAGTTGTAAAATCCGCGTTCTGCTATATGTAAGCTTTTGGAAGCTGAGTTTAAAAAATGTTTTGCAAGAAGAGAATAATACTGTTAATTTTGTTATCCTTAATTCAACCTTCTTGATTACTCATGCTTCAAAGATCCTGTCCAGAATGATTTACAAGAGGATTGAAAGCCAAATAGAAACAGAGTTGGGTGAAGATCAGTTTGGTTTCAGGAGAAATGTAGGAACAAGGGAAGCTGTACTAAGTCTTAGGCTGATTTTAGAAGATAGAATAAGGAAAGACAAGAGAACGTTCATGGCTTTTGTAGATTTAGAAAATGCTTTTGATAAAGTTGATTGGACTAAATTGTTTGACATTTTGAAATCATAAATCAGAAACCTCTATGGAGATCAAATTGACAGGTGAAAAGCTGAAGGAAGTAGGAGACTTCTGTTACTTAGGAAGCAGAATAACCAGTGATGGACGAAGCAAGTAGGTTGGCTCAGACAAAGAAAGCATTTCTACAAAAAAGGAATCTGCTGACATCGAATATAGATTTAGGTATTAGGAAGTCATTTTTGAAAGCCTTTGTCTGGAGCGTGGCGCTCTATGGAAGTGAAACTTGGACTATTGGTGCAGCAGAAAAGAGGAGAATAGAAGCATTTGAAATGTGGTGTTACAGGAGAATGATGAAGATCAGATGGGTAGATAGGGTTACAAACAAAGAGGTATTAAGACGAGTGGGAGAGGAGAGATGTTTCTGGCGACTGCTAATGAAGAGAAGAGATAGGTTGGTAGGACACATACTAAGACACCCAGGAATAGCAAGCTTAGTTATGGAAGGAAGGGTCGAGGACAAGAACTGTAGGGGTAGACCAAGGTTAGAATATGTTAAACAGATTGCCTCCGATGTAGGGATGTTGGAGCTATGTAGAGATGAAACGATTAGCTCAGGACAGGGAGACATGGAGAGCTGCATCAAACCAGTGAAAAGACTGAAGACTCAAACAACAACAAAACTTTTGCGGTACCATACACAGATCTCACATGAAGTAAGTGAGATTTAAACTGCAGATTAGCAGTGAGAGCTGGTATACTACTGCTAATTTACATAACAGCCCAACACAATTTTAATGTATAAGATATTGAAAGCCTGTTTGACATTAGACTGGTATCAAGATTGAGGATGTAGGCTATTAACTTTTATTTTTGTTAAAGCAGTATGTCTTGGCAATAAATTTAACAGGTCTTCAACCGGTAATACAATTTGCATTAAATTACAATAAAGTAGTCATGTTTCTTAAGTGGGACTGGGGAAAAAAAAAAAGTTTTTTTTCCAACTAGTCTGTAGCGCAACATTAGGTCACGGTCCAAGCTCTCTGCTGACCCGGTAGACGCGTGGGTTCGAGTCCCACCGTCAGCCGTCCTTGAAATGGTTTTCCGTGGTTTCCCATTTTCAACACCAGGCAAATGCTGGGACGGTACCTTCTGATAGGCCGCGGCCGATTCCTTCCACATGCAAATGCTGGGACGGTACCTTCTGATAGGCCACGGCCGATTCCTTCCACATGCAAATGCTGGGACGGTACCTTCTGATAGGCCACGGCCGATTCCTTCCACATCCTTGCCCAGTTTCATCTTCTTCCAACTAGTCTGTAGCGCAACATTAGGTCACGGTCCATGCTCTCTGCTGACCCGGTAGACGCGTGGGTTCGAGTCCCACCGTCGGCCGTCCTTGAAATGGTTTTCCGTGGTTTCCCATTTTCAACACCAGGCAAATGCTGGGACGGTACCTTCTGATAGGCCGCGGCCGATTCATTCCACATGCAAATGCTGGGACGGTACCTTCTGATAGGCCACGGCCGATTCCTTCCACATGCAAATGCTGGGACGGTACCTTCTGATAGGCCACGGCCGATTCCTTCCACATCCTTGCCCAGTTTCATCTTCTTCCAACTAGTCTGTAGCGCAACATTAGGTCACGGTCCAAGCTCTCTGCTGACCCGGTAGACGCGTGGGTTCGAGTCCCACCGTCGGCCGTCCTTGAAATGGTTTTCCGTGGTTTCCCATTTTCAACACCAGGCAAATGCTGGGACGGTACCTTCTGATAGGCCGCGGCCGATTCCTTCCACATGCAAATGCTGGGACGGTACCTTCTGATAGGCCACGGCCGATTCCTTCCACATGCAAATGCTGGGACGGTACCTTCTGATAGGCCACGGCCGATTCCTTCCACATCCTTGCCCAGTTTCATCTTCTTCCAACTAGTCTGTAGCGCAACATTAGGTCACGGTCCAAGCTCTCTGCTGACCCGGTAGACGCGTGGGTTCGAGTCCCACCGTCGGCCGTCCTTGAAATGGTTTTCCGTGGTTTCCCATTTTCAACACCAGGCAAATGCTGGGACGGTACCTTCTGATAGGCCACGGCCGATTCCTTCCACATGCAAATGCTGGGACGGTACCTTCTGATAGGCCACGGCCGATTCCTTCCACATCCTTGCCCAGTTTCATCTTCCACTCCATACCGACGTCGAATAGAAAGACCTGCACTTGGCCTCTGAGTAGGTCACACGACAAAAAAAAACTAGCTATGAAATTCAATTAAAAGGTTGTCAGGACGTACTCGGTAGACGCGTGGGTTCGAGCCCCACCGTCGGCCGTCCTTGGGCTACACCCGGCTAAGTATATAAAACCTTAACACCTATCTAAGTGTTCAAAGCTACTTGACCACAATTTGACAAACGCTATTAACATTAACAGCAATAGTGTTAGCCAAGCTTGACTTTGCATTTAAACAATAGTGTAATAATTAACTTGACTGCTTATTGCGAGACAAAATACAACTATGTGTTTAGCTGTGTGGCTCAACTATACTGTTCTTGGCTGCTGTTAGCCTCTGAACTGGAGGGTCCTGGGTTAGACTTTTGGGAGGTCTGTGGGGATTGTATTTTCTGGTGATTAATTCCCCTGGCTTGGGGACTGGGTGTTTGTATTGTCTTAATTAAAAATATATTCCAGTCCCATGGTTAATTGGTTAGCGTTCTAGGCTTTTCCCACCGTCAGCCGTCCTTGAAATGGTTTTCCGTGGTTTCCCATTTTCAACACCAGGCAAATGCTGGGACGGTACCTTCTGATAGGCCACGGCCGATTCCTTCCACATGAAAATGCTGGGACGGTACCTTCTGATAGGCCACGGCCGATTCCTTCCACATCCTTGCCCAGTTTCATCTTCCACTCCATACCGACGTCGAATAGAAAGACCTGCACTTGGCCTCTGAGTAGGTCACACGACAAAAAAACTAGCTATGAAATTCAATTAAAAGGTTGTCAGGACGTACTCGGTAGACGCGTGGGTTCGAGCCCCACCGTCGGCCGTCCTTGGGCTACACCCGGCTAAGTATATAAAACCTTAACACCTATCTAAGTGTTCAAAGCTACTTGACCACAATTTGACAAACGCTATTAACATTAACAGCAATAGTGTTAGCCAAGCTTGACATTGCATTTAAACAATAGTGTAATAATTAACTTGACTGCTTATTGCGAGACAAGATACAACTATGTGTTTAGCTGTGTGGCTCAACTATACTGTTCTTGGCTGCTGTTAGCCTCTGAACTGGAGGGTCCTGGGTTAGACTTTTGGGAGGTCTGTGGGGATTGTATTTTCTGGTGATTAATTCCCCTGGCTTGGGGACTGGGTGTTTGTATTGTCTTAATTAAAAATATATTCCAGTCCCATGGTTAATTGGTTAGCGTTCTAGGCTTTGATTTAATTTTTTTTAGTCTGGTATCAATTTAAAAAAAAATGAATATTACTTACATGAAAATGTCTAAAGATGAATCCCAATTTGCGGATTCTTCTTCTTCCTCATGATGTGTGTTTTCATGATCCGACATAGCAGTAGCAGTGAATGACAATTCTTTGTAAAGTAGCTGGTTCATTTATACTAAATATGGAGGTCATCCAGTTACTGAGAAAGCGGACACTAAATATGGAGGTCATCCAGTTACTGAGAAAGCGGGACAAACCGGCGTGTTGCCTCTGATTGTAAGGGTATATAAGCCCTGACATTATTGTTGCTAGCCAGAGAAGTCCACGAGTTGGTAGTATACACATCGCTTTGCTGCAAAGATCTTCTATCAGGTAATATTGAACACAGTACCTTTAGTTTCTCTAACTGTCGATGGTTATACAGTTGACCTTAAATATTTATCAAGTGGATAATAATATCAAATGGGTATATAAAACTATTATTGCAACTAACAGTCATTACCAGGCTTGACGTCAGTCAAAAGAGATATTACCTTATCTCGCTCTATCCGACTGATTTACTGGGACTGAGCGCTGTTAGGACACTCCTCGTCTTCGCAAATAAGTTTTGTATACACACTTGATGGTTTAGTCTAGAGGTTTGGATGGGGATGCAGGACACACTACTCAAGTGGATATATGAAACTATTATTGCAACTAACAGTCATTACCAGGCTTGACGTCAGTCAAAAGAGATATTACCTTATCTCGCTCTATCCGACTGATTTACTGGGACTGAGCGCTGTTAGAGACTCCTCGTCTTCGCAAATAAGTTTTGTATACACACTTGATGGTTTAGTCTAGAGGTTTGGATGGGGATGCAGGACACACTACTCAAGTGGATATATGAAACTATTATTGCAACTAACAGTCATTACCAGGCTTGACGTCAGTCAAAAGAGATATTACCTTATCTCGCTCTATCCGACTGATTTACTGGGACTGAGCGCTGTTGGAGACTCCTCGTCTTCGCAAATAAGTTTTGTATACACATTTGATGGTTTAGTCTATAGATCAGGGTTTGAGTTAATGTGCTAATAAATAAAGGTGGAGGGTACCTGAACCTTTTTAATAGTTTACCTAAACACTTTATAATTACCTTTCAGAACCAATATGTCTGCTATAACAGTTGCGAATCTCATTGGCAGAGCAACAGGTCTGGAGACTAAACGATTACAGGACCTGCCAGTTAACGAGACCTATTTGGTGACAGCTGTTCGCAAAGTAAACACGAAATATGGCAGAAGAATAATTTGTGAACTAGAAGATTTCGCTGTCTTCTTACCTGCGAGGTTCATGGAACTCAACGACGAAGCTGTAAATGACCTCAACAAAGGAACCATCTACCTAAAATATTTGGGACTAGAAAACAAAAGATGTTTGGTAGAATTTATTGAAGAATCAAATAAAATTTAAAATTTGTTAATGTTAAAACAGAATTTGCAGAGACAATAAACTTTGTTTGTTTTCATTCTCTGCAAACTGTTCAGTGATTTGCTGTTTTTGTAGTAAATGTAATTACTGTAAGTGTCATGATGTCAGCACCAGAACTTAGTTGGCAGAACGTGGATAGTTGTTTCAATAATAAGTTATGTAGCTTTAAAATTAATAATGATGCTAAATTTTTAGACCCAAATGAATTTTTAAACGCTAGCTACAACATTTTTCAAAATAAAATGCAAGACTGTTTAAGAGAACATGTAGCGTTAAAGATTAACGCTGAGTTATTATGTGATTTTGTTATTTTAAAACAAGGTGTTGAAGTAACAAAACCGATTTATTTACATACGAAAATGTGTGAATTGTACCGCACTGATAATATACACAGTTGGTATAGTAAAAACATTGTCGATAAGCTCATGACGCGCTTTGCCGAGTTTCAAGAATTGGAAAGTGGCAAATCGCTGGAAGCTATCAACCATTTTAAAATTAATGTATGCACCTTTGATCCCATGAACAGTGGTTCAGCTCATGTTAATTTACCTAAACAGTTGGAAAAACATCACGCAGTCATCAATGTGGATAATAATGACGTTTTTTGCTTTGTGTGGTCCTTGGCTGCTGGGTTAAGTCCTGCAACTGAAAATGTTCACAGAATGGGAAAATATCACCAGAAATTTATGGAATTAATTATCAGTCTAAATTTAGCAGACATAGAATTCCCAATGGACCTCAACGCCATTTCTCGTTTTGAATCTAAAAATCCGCTTTACTCCATTAATGTATACGGAGTTGATGGGGACAAAGTTATTGGTCCATTGTATGTGACAAAGGGAAAAAAAGAAAAGCATTTTAATTTATTGTACATTGAAGGGGAATTGTGCAACCATTATTGTTATATCAAAGATCTTTCTAGACTAGTTCGTTCACAAGTTACAAAAAAAAATAGGGTACATATATGTGATCGCTGTTTGCAATATTTTACTAGCAATCAAAAGTTGACAGCACATACTATTGATTGCATCACACAACCAGCTGTAAAAATTACATTCCCAGAAAAGGATAAAGCCAGTATGAAATTTCAAAATGTGTCTCGTCAAGAACCGCTTCCATTTACAGTATATGCAGATTTTGAATGTTTAACCACACCCATTGACACATGTAAACCAGATCCGACACGGCCGTACACTCAACAAGTACAGCAACATGTGCCATTCAGTTGTGCCCTAAACGTGATTTGTTCATACGACCCTTCACTTTCATACTTCAAATCTTATCGCGATGCAGATGCTGCTGCTTGGTTTTTAAATGAATTGGACGCCTTGGCAGATCGGGTGTACAATATCCTGCAAAATCCAATTCCGCTTCAAATGTCGGACGCAGACGAGGCGGTTTTTGCAACAGCAACCACTTGTCACATTTGTCAAAAACCAATAGCACCTTGTGACACACCAGTGAGAGACCATAATCGGTACACTGGAAAATTTAGAGGAGCGGCTCATAGTGTATGTAATTTGGCGTATAAAAGAGCACGCTATATTTCTTGTTTCTTACACAACATGTCTCGGTATGACAGCCATTTAATTATTAAGGAATTTGCTAACCTTGAAAACCAAAAGTTTTCTTTAATTCCACAAAATCATGAAAATTTTATTTCGTTTTCGAAATGGCGAAATGGAATCAGTATACGATTTTTAGATTCGTATAGATTCCTCGCATCATCATTGGATGCGCTTGTTCAAGGGCTTCACCCAAACAATTTGCATTTTGTACGTCAACACTTTACTGATGCCAAACAATTTGAATTATGCATTCGAAAAGGGGTGTTTCCCTATAATTATGTAAACAATTGGGCATGTTTACAGGAAACTGCACTCCCTTCAAAGGACAAATTTTACAATGACTTAACAAAAAGTCATATTTCTGAAGAAGACTATTTACACGCCCAAAAAGTATGGGACGTGTTCAAGATATCAACTTTGGGCGAGTATGCTGATTTATACCTCAAAATTGATACACTACTTTTGACAGACGTGTTTGAACACTTTCGCAAACTGTGTCTTGAAATCTACAATCTAGATCCAGCCCATTACTACACCCTTGCCGGATATAGTTGGGACTGTATGTTGAAGGTGACTGACATAGAACTGGAACTATTAACAGACATCGACATGTTACTCTTTTTTGAACGCGGAATACGTGGTGGTCTTGTTTCGCTTGTGCAAAAGCACGCCAAAGCAAATAATCCATATATGGATACATACAAACCAAACCAACCTACAACATACCTCACCTACCTAGATTGTAACAATTTATACGGATATGCTATGGAAAAACCTCTTCCATATCAAAATTTTCGATGGTTAACTTCAGATGAAGTTTCAAATTTTAATTTAAAAGATGTGTTGAGCAATGACACGCGTGGCTACGTTCTAGAGGTCGACTTATTATATCCCTGTGAGATACACAATGATCATTCTGATCTACCATTTTGTGTTGAAAAATTACAACCTCCCAGTTCACGTTCCAACAATAAAAAGTTGCTGGCAACGTTAAATTCAAAAAATCGGTACGTCATACACATTGAAAATTTAATGCAATGTTTGAAACATGGTTTGAAACTGCAATCCATTCACCGCATTATTTGCTTTGACCAAAAACCATGGTTACAACCGTAGTAACCATTGAATTGTCAAAGACAGAAATCATGTATAACAAACCAATTTACTTGGGAATGGTGATACTTGACTTTTCAAAATTTGTAATGTATCAATTTCATTATGAGTTTGCCAAACAAAAGTTTGGAGATGTAAAATTACTGTATATGGATACAGACAGTCTTATTTATCAAACCAATAAGATAGATGTTTACTCAGTGATGAGAGAACATCCAAATTACTTTGATACCTCAAACTATGAGGTTAACAATATGTTTGGCATAATTCCCATGAATAAAAAAAAATAGGTCTATTTAAGGATGAGTGCGCCGGTGATGTTATGACAGAATTTGTGGCTTTGGCGCCGAAAATGTACGCATTTTCAACACAAAAGAATAAAGGTCAATGCAAAGCGAAGGGTGTTCTTCGTAGCGTCACACAATTCCTCAATGTTGAGGAATATCGATGTGTACTCTACGCAAACACCTCTCGCTTATACCAGCAAACACGCATTCTTTCAAAGAACCATAATATTTTTACAGTAAATCAAAATAAAACATCGCTGACAACATATGACAATAAACGTCTGTGGGATGGTGTAAATAGCTTGCCTTATGGACATTTCCACACTTTGTAAAAAAGAACACACTTTCATTTTCAATTCTTTTTATTAAAATTGTATGTTTTTACAAGAAGAAAACTAAACCATATTTTGTGTATACTATGAACTGGTGGACTGACTCTCAAATAAATACTTCACAATATTTGATTCATGTTTATTACTTTGTCCTTTTCCTCACTAATCCACCACCAATCAATAGCTTTGACTTCATCGCTCCTGCTACAATCAAGGCTGCAATCTTTTCACCAATAGAAGCAGTAGATGACATCACACGCTGCATGGCCTTTCTTAGAAGAATGCGGTCTGCAACTCGACGTACTTCTATATTCTTGTTGTTGTAAGCAATGTCATGATCTCTACACGCTGCATCCAATATGTTGATTCCAGAGTTCCCTTGTGCTAGACGTTGGCTTAGTTTAGTTCCAGGTCCACAAAATTGATAGCCAGGAATATGCAGTTCAATGGGAAGTAGATCAATGGTCTTGTTAACTAGACCATGACCAGCAAAGGTCTGGCATATCTTTTTCAAGCGTTGTCTTACATTTTGGTGCTGGCGATACTGCCGCTGCTGTCTCTTCTTCCTCTTCTTCATCGCAACCATGGAATGATGAAGCAAAGTCTTTACAGGACGGTATATTTGTATGGCCGTGGTACAATTTGATGAGCTGACACGTTCCAAACTGTCTAATGGATGGCATTTTAGTGATAGACACTTGCTGGTGATGACTAAAGTCAGTGCATGGTTGTAGTTCACGCAGACCAGGATCTCTGCTCCACTCACTAGGTACACTGTGCCAAATATTTTTCACCGCGTTTGAAGCAACATAAAAAAGGAACGCCTTGGGCAAAGCGTTCAATTCCTCATCTGTGAAACTGTCAAGCTTTTTTTTTACAGGCAAAAAACTTGACAATAGCTCGCTCTGTGGGGTTTGAGTCCAAACCTTCAATTGCTGCCATATTACTACACGTCCACACTGATCACTGGTATGTCTCACACTGAAGCTGACGTTACAACGCTTTGCACTCAACATGCAAGTTTTGACATGCTCTGCGAGCTAGCCAATCAAAAAGCTTCCAAACATTTTGAAGTGTTTTATTTTGTAGAGGTTCATCAGGCACGGACAGGTTGTACAGTGCAGGACATCCCAGATCATGAAGGTCAACAAGTTGACATGTTGAATTAACATACTGACGCAACCATTCCTTTTTTTCACTTCCCTTTACAAATACAAGGTCAGCACCAAACAAGTGAGCTTTCAGAACAAGTGATAGATGCTGGTAAGGAATGTCGCCTTCTTTCCAGACTAGTCCCAAATTGCGTTGCAACCACTCTGTTTGTCTTCTGTCCTCGTCTGACTGCAAATGCAATGGAAACGGTGGTTCAAAGACAAAACTGGTTACTCTTGGTGCCCACATGGTTGTGCAGTCAATAATTCCTACTTCTTTAAATACAAACTTGTTTCCGTTCACCTTGAAACCCTGCACGTCGACAATCAATGTTTTCGGCATGGCGACGGATATCACACCTTCCACCACCGCTGCTTCTTAACAACTAACTGATTGGATAGGAGCGGGAAAATAATATACACACAAAGAATCAATTACACAATTTTATTCATAAAGTTATCAGTACATCGCTTACAATTTTTTATCATAGGATTTGGACCATCCCAATCACAGTGAGAATCTCCTCGATGCATAAAGTGTCTACGACAAGGACGGCAGGCTGCAACATCCGCCGACATACGGAGGTGTAATGGTAGCTTATCCCAATTAAGGTCAATGTCGTGTGCACCGTACGCGGTCAGAAATCCAGCTGGTAAATAGGCAATCAGATGCTGCGGCATTTCACGAAGAAATTGTGCTTTATGGTAGGCGCGTATTGCTAAACTCACCAGGGTGCGATAAATCTCAAATGCTGCATCAGCGTCTCGACTTGTTGAGCAACGATCGCATTTGCAGTCCATACAATCTACCCGCTCTCCAACATGACAAGATGAAGCTTTGGCAACGCCATCGTCTACATTATTTGTTTGATTAGCGATGGGCTTGTTGTTGTAGCCCCTGTCATGAATACCAAACGTAGACATGAATCCATCCGGTAAATAGTGAACCAGATGCGGCGGCATTCTAAGCACAGTATGATTCTTGTGATAGGCAGTTATAGCTTCACTCACTAGGGCGCGATAAATGGTAAACCTTGAATCTTCATCTGAGCCTGGTGAATCACTTTCACATTTGCAGACCCACCTCGCAGAGGGGGTTGTGACTTCATCGTAGCTTTCCATGACTGTGAAGGGCAATGGAGGAAGACATGCTATTTATACTCTGGTCACCATGTTGGAGAGCGGTTGATAAAACACTTGCGCCTCGTGAACAATAAGGCAATAGGCTGTTGTTTTTTCTGGAATAACTGTAGATGTTTCAAATTCTAGTCTGATATCAATTGTTGTTTCCTTCATCGACTCCTCCAAATACGAACAGTCCATCACCACCAGAGGCGCCTTGGACTTGAAGTCTTGTGGTGATAATAGCGGACATGCCTCTTTCTGATAATAGGAAGACTGAAAGTTTACAAACATGTCATAGAGCTTACCATATTTGTTCTTGTTAAAGTTTAAATCCATTCCCTCATAGGGAAAGGTAACTCCGTTCAAAAAGAGTCGTATATTTCGTAATTGGATGTGGTCAAATTTTGATGCATCTTTATTCTGTTGATATTTGCGATCTGTTTGAAATCCAACCAGGACGTAGAGTGGCCGCTCTGTATACCGTGAGGTTTTTATAGACCAAGTATGTGTATCGGAGAGTGGTAATACCGGGTATTCATGCAGCTCCCAGCTTCTAAATTGAATGGGTAAAGCTGTATCCTTCTCCACAATCTTGAGCACACTCAATTTTTTCTGATCTGATAGAGTAACGTGCGGTACTTTCCATAGAATTCGTTGCAGTAGAATTTTTGTATCTATTGGCGCTGTATCAGCTCCCTTTAGCGCATTATAATCACTCCTGTCTCGTACAAGAATCAGATCCTGTCTTGCGTTCACAACAATGCGCTTATGATCCTCTGCAAAGCCTAGTATTAATTTTAGAGGTAAATGTCCAGTAAATGTACCATCATCGTTAATCATCCAGTCGTTGGTTGAGTTGGGACACCAACCAGCCATACAAAAAGCTTTACTCTCTTCGCTTCCATACGAGGGATAAAGTTTCATGACACTTGTTATGCCAACATTTCGAGTAGTATCCACTTCAATACCGTTGATCACGTAGCGAACCTCAGAAAACAAAAAGGCCAAAGCATTGTTGGCCAACTTTGACGTTGTTGGAATGGTACCATCCAATTTGGTGAGTTGCCCTTCAATCTGGATGTAACTTTCATGTGGAAGCGTGTAGATATCTTGTTGGTTAATAGTAATGCGAATCTCATCATTATTATTTAGTCCCTGAGTATACGGTTGGTAGGAATGGTGTTCAATTCTTACAATACCCTCCTGTACTTCGACAGGGTTTGTCACGTCTAGAATCGAATTCATGACGTAAGGTGTAACCAAGTTGTTGTAGGATCTGCTTGTTGACACGTGTTAACCTGTACACGTGTTGAGCACAACTAACACCTGCTCTTGACAGCGTTGCCGCTTTATACACTTGTTTCATGCTGGCTTCAGATACAGTTTGTAGGTCACAGGTGTATGAGGATCTAACCGAATGAGACGTTGGTTTCTATTCACCAGTCTTAAGGTAATATTCCTGATGTTGGTCACACTCACAGGATGATAGAGCACCGCCGACGGGTTTTCGCGGATGATATAACCACCAGGTGAAGTAACAATAAAATCATAAAGCGAATGCGAGGGATCTTGATTGGTGTAGACGTCTGTAATAATATTACACGTGACAGATACGTGATGATCTTCAATTATTTTCACCGGTTGGTCAGACTTGTGTATCACGTTCGGTACTAACACTTGTGGTGAATAGCCTAACAATGACCCAATCGAATCTGGTTGAGATTTAAAATCAATCCTAAAAGAAGAAAGAATACTGCAGCGATGTGTCACGTTGTTGGCTATGAGTTCAAACTTGCGTGTCCCGTCCAGAAATGCTTTTAGACTAAATTCTTTGGTGAGAGTTGTGTAGATGTAATCGTGAATATCATCTACGGTGTAGCTGCCAGACGGTAGAGTTAACACATAGTCATCGTAGTAGAACTTATCATTGACGTCTTCAATTATGTTGCAGATTCTATTATAGCCTTCAAACGAAACAAGTCCCAGCACGTAGGGTCGTCGTCCCAATTCAATAGGAGGATAAAAGTCAACAGTTACTTCCGCACCTTGTCCGTGCACTGTAAACGTTCTACTTTCTGTTGTCATAATGACCACGTCACCCGCCGTGCTCGGTCTTATATAGAAAAGTCAAACATAGACGACCGCACTGTTGCGTGTTAAAATTTTGCACTCGTTTCACATTATAGTGTATTGTTGCACTGCTTCCAAAATAGCGAACAAGCTCTGTCGGAGGAGGAAGGTTTCCAAAACTGTCAAAGTACCACACGGTTCGCCCATGCTTTATGTAGGTCACATAATGCGTTCCCGGTCCATGACTGTCATCCAAATTGACAACTGCACTTTCATGGCTCCGTGGTCGAGACGGTAGTCGGTTGCGCATAAACACGCCTCGAAAGTGGGAGATCTTTAGCTGTTTTGCATATCTTAAAACTTCCTCATGCGTCATGGCTCGTCGTGGCAGTGCATCGATTAACCGTTTTTTGGCGACATGTAAATGCCGAGTCCTTTCTTGTAGGGTGCTAGCTTCATGTTCACACCTTTGCCGCGCAGTGCTATGGCCTCCATAGTTTTATTATGCCTTTCACTTTCCTTCAACTGTTGCTTCGCCTCCTCAACAGCTTTCACCGTTCGTGCTACCGCACTTGCTCCTCCAAGAAGTGAACCCAGGGCTGCTAGTCCAGCAAACAGTGCAGGTAAAAATCCACCACGTTTCGGCACAGGAATAACTCGGGCACGTTTTCTAAAACGTAGTTTACTTTTGGGATTCGCATGCAATCGTGCTGCTCGGAGTGCTTTCTTAATAGCCAACTCACTATTTGTTTCTCCGCGCGAAGCTTGACGTGCCGCATGAAGAATAGCTTTAAAGCCTCCCTTTCTTGACAACTTCTTCCTCTTCTTCACCACATATCTCTGTTTCACCATCGCGACCAAAGAACAAGACAACCTCACACCGCAAAGTATAGAACACAACTAACGCTCCTCAGGAAGGGAACCTGTAGTTATTTATTCAATGGTGGCTGTATATTCAAGTTCTATATACAGAGGAAAATCGTTCATCGTTTTCCCCGCCTCTTTTTCTTCAGACGAGAGTTTCAAGTGAAAGAATAATTTGTCTCCGGCTTTCACCGGTTGATCAATAAGTGGTTGAACACTACCGTTTAATCGTACCTCTAAATGTTTCAAATCTGGTGCATACTCAATTACACGAATGGCACCATCATACATTAAACGGTAATTGTCATACCCCGAACGTAGTATGTAGGCGAGGTTATTGGGATCTTTTACCGGTTGTTGGTTTACAATGTGAAGCAGAAATATAGAGGGTATTGATTTAATAAAAAGCGATAACCGTTGTTCCAAAAATCGTTTGGTCGTCACGTCGTGAGGTTGCACAGGATCAGCAACTTCTGCTATTCGTCTTCGCTTCATCTGTAGAGCGTTCTCCTTAATTTCCCACACCTTTTCCATTTCAGAGTTTAAAAACCGTTTTGTACAAACATCTTGATCATCTTCAGGATCGGCCACATGCACAAGGCGTGCATTATTTGCTGTATAGCCCTTTGCAGTTAGGGTGGGCACAATACTGAGCACCTGTTTCACCTTGTTATCTACATAGTCCTTTCGAGCAGCGTCCGTGTTGTTTGTTGGAAGAGCCAGCTGAGTGATTCGACGTTGGTGTACGTCATAGTCCTTTGCTTCTGTTAACACCACAGCATTGGTTAACATATAGGCTTTGGTGCACACATCTTGATCGTTCACAGGATCTGCAACGCCTGTAATACGTTTATTCTGAGCCTCATAATCTCCTTTGATACGTCGTAATCGGTAATAATCTACATACTTTTTTGAACATGCGTCCGAGGGTAATACGGGTTCTGTTATATTGGTCAATCGCTTTCCATTAAAGTCGTAATTGCCATCTGTAGTGCGTGACAATACATTAGCATCGACATATCGTTTAGTAGCCGGATCTGTATCATGTTTTGGATCGTTTGTCAAAGCAAATCGTTCATTTGTTTTGAGAGTTCTTCCAAAGGCGTCCATGGTTACACTGGAACTGAAACACCCGTTTGCCTCATGTATATAGAGACCAGCTCTTCCCCTTTCACATTTAGTTGATATGCAGATTATTAAGCAACAACATTCACTTCCGGTGGGAGACTTGGTTTCACACCTCTTCTCAACATCGTCCGAACAACGTCATGGATCACTCTTCCCATCCTCCATTCGCTGTCTCATCGCCGGCCCGTCGGGATGTGGAAAAACCAATCTTCTGCTTACCCTCATCACCTCCTTAAACGGAGTGCGCTTTCAAAATATCTATATTTTTGCCAAATCGCTGTATCAACCGCTGTATGTGTTCTTGGAACAGGTCATGTCAGGTCTGCGCAACATGGGCTACTTCACATTCGCAGCACACGAAGATGTCATTTCTCCAGACAATGTTCGCCCCCTTTCGCTTATGATTTTGACGATGTGGCCACAGAACGACAGGGTATTATTCAGGCTTACTTTAGCATGGGACGTCATAAATATATTGATTGTTTTTATCTCGCTCAAACCTATTCGCGAATACCAAAACAGTTAATTCGTGACAATGCCAACGTGATTGTTCTCTTCCGACAGGATGAGCGCAACATGCATCACGTCTACGATGATCACGTGAACCCAGACATGACCTTTCAAGCCTTTACACAGTTGTGTGCCATGTGTTGGAACGCTCATCACCACAGTTGTCTTGTTATTGATAAGCAGAGCAACATCAACAATGGACGCTACCGCATGGGATTTGATCATTTCATTCGTATTTAAGTAGCTGCATTGCTTTTCTGAACATCATTAGTCCAGATGTCATGGCGACAACAGGGAGTCAATTAAAAAAGCACATAATCCGTGCACGAAATAGCATTCGACAAAAGTTTCGCTATCTAAAACGTGCACATGCCGACAGTGAACTGTTTGTCGAAAAACATTTGAAGTCACCTCTGGAAGCTGTGTTGAAAGGAACATCAAAACCTAGTACACGCTCAAAAGAAACACAAACAATTGAAGAGGAGGAGGACGAAAATGATGAAGAACCTGAGGATGTTTTTTCTCCATTGCTTCCGTCTTCTAGCTCCAAAGAATCACCGCTGCCCCAGTTTTTGAAAACATCAATAATTGCTGAAACACCCACTAGAGCCAAAGAAAAGCAGCCTACTCTTAAAGAAATATTAAATACGCCCGAACAATATGTGCGGTTAAAATCCATTTTACTACAAAATTATGGTGCGTTGGTTACTCCCTTCCTTGAAGATCTTTTTACTAAGAAAACTGATACTACCTATGGTGTTCGCTATGAAAACAATAGATTTCGAATTGGCGATTCACCAATCAAGATAAGTGACAATGTTTTGATTGTTAAAACAGTTCGTTATAAATTGACGCGAGGTCTTTTAGAACTTTTATTTTCACGTACACCTTCTACCGAGGACTATGATAAAGAAGATCTTGAAAAGTATAAAGACATCTTGATGGCTACAAATGGTTTTAGACGTAATTATAAACGTTCTGAAGCAGTAAATGCTAATAAGAGCTTCAAATATAAAACCATCATATCAAAATTGTTTCCCACCTATGCAAGTGTTCGCCGTGCAAATTCAGCGTCCGGTATCACGTTTAATACTTTGAAACCATTCATCGATTTCGCCTATTGGAACAATCCAAATAAGTTGGTTAAACGTCTGCAACTGTTGCGTGCATCAGAACAGGTTGGTCATACCGGACACGAGGCGGAAGTTTTAGAAATAGAAGAGGAGCTTCGTCATGCTGGCATTATTGTCTAATGAGTCAACGTGTTCATACACCCTCGCCTGTTAAGGCTGGCATTGCTCGCGAGTTGCATAGACCAGCTCGTCGTCTCTACCATCGTCGTCATGTCATCACACGGGGCGTTGACGATCTTTGGCAAGCTGATCTGGTTGAAATGATTCCCTATGCCAAAGCTAACAACGGGGTCAACTATCTGCTCACCGTCATCGACGTTTATTCCAAAATGGCCTTTGTTGAACCTGTTCGGAATAAATCTGCACAACTGGTCACCGCTGCATTCAAGACCATCGTTCAGCGGTCAAGACGACAACCTCGTTTGCTTCAAACAGATCAAGGCAAAGAATTTTTCAACAAGACTTTTTCCGCTTATCTCAAATCACTTGACATCCATCACTATTCCACTTTTAGCAATCTAAAGGCAAGTGTTGTAGAACGTTTCAACCGCACACTCAAGACGCGCATGTGGGAACAATTTACAGCAAGAGGATCCTATCGCTGGCTTGAACTTGTAGGCGACCTGGTGACACGTTACAACAACACTAAACATAGAACCATCAAAATGAAACCACGCCTTGTAACCAAGAACATTGCGCAATTGGATCGCATTCATCACAAAATCAAAACAGTAGATCCACGACGTCATCAATTACGTATTGGTGATTATGTGCGCATCAGTAAACATAAAACAATCTTCGCCAAAGGGTACACACCAAACTGGAGCACAGAAATATTTCGTATTCGCAAGGTAAAACTTTCTAAACCAGTTGTTTATTTACTTGATGACCTCAACAAGCAGCCAATCCAAGGAGGATTCTACATGGAGGAACTGCAAAGGACGCAATATCCCAAGCATTATCTTGTTGAAAAAATTGTACAAAAACGTGGCAATAAACTTTTTGTTAAGTGGCTAGGTTTTAATGCCACATATAATTCATGGATTAATAAATCAGATCTGGTGTACACCTTCTTGTTTTTATTTCATGTCGAGCTGGCCGAGTCAACATGCCATGCGATTTGTATCCTACCCCCACCCTACCATTTACAGGAAATACTACTCCAGATTCATTGTCGTTTGTTTACCATTGAGCACATTCAACAACCAGTTCATTCCCCCCCTCTCTCTCAATTCCATTCACTACTCCAGATACCATTGATGTTTGTTTACCATTGAGCGCTTTCAACCCCATCTTGTTTGTCTCTCAGACCCATTCACACCTAACCAACCTACCACGTCAGGGTTCAACAACCGCCGCCATCCACCGCCATTCATGTTTTCCATTCAAAACACTCCCGTCCATGACCTACCTCACATCCCGTAATCTGCTGTGACGTCACACACACACACACCAGTTGACCGTTCAATTCTCTGACGAATCATTCACAACCAAGGATTCGGAAACCTTTGGCAACACTCGGATCTCATCGGGCTCAAAGCAAAGCTATATAGCCCAGGATAATATCAGAGAAGGCGCTCAGTCCAAGAGAGAGACTGGGTCGAGGAGGGTCTCGTGCAGAGCCTCTTCCATCCTTCCCCCCCTCGTCTCCCACCCCACCCTTCCCTCCCCCTCCCTCCCCCCCCCCTCCCTCCCCACCCCCCCCCCCCCCACTCCTCCCCCTCCACCCACACCCCCCCTCAAACCGGTTCCTGGACCCTCCAAGGTTTGTTTACCTTCCGGGGTCCCGGCGACCTTGGGGGTCAATGACCTACCTCAAGGTCATTGACTATGACCTACCTCAAGGTCATTGACCTTGCCACGCACCCCTCATTTGCATAAATAACGGTATTTGAAGCAGAACCCTCCCTGCTCCTCTACTTCTGTTTCCCCGGGGGATGCAGTGCTTCTGTAGAGTTTCTCGAACACTAGCAGAGAGTGATACTCCCATCGATCGCTAATGTTGCCAACATTAGTAACAATTCGCTGGATTTAGCAATTATTACTAATACTAGCAGGTACCCGCGGCTTCGCACGCGATCAAGACAATAGGGACGATGCATTATTGCTGATAATTGGTCTATTCTATTACAGCAATCGCGGCTGCAGGTGGGTCGATTCTAATTCTGAAATACGGATACATACAGTATATTGATATGAGCAGCAAAGTGGGAATTTTATAGAGTTGTGAAAGTCTGCAGGGTACGATGTTCCATTATGTGAACACATTTGAAAATTTTGGTTTTGGTTTTGCCATCTTCTGCTGAGGCATAACGATTTTGTTGTCCAGATACTCGCCAGCACGCCACATACAGTTGTCCATGGGAAAAAATGGTTTTGTCTAAACGTACACCTGGAATGGCAAATCTATCGGAATATGGGCAATTAAAAGTATTTTTCATTAATCTATTCTGGGTATAATTTTGCCTCACTTATTGATGATTTGAACGTCAACATGTCGCTATTAATAGACCTATAGTAAAATATATCCCACCTTGGCCACTGATGTACATTATGCAGTCTCTTCCAGTGTTACATCCCAGGGATTGAAATTCTCTAACAACCCTTTTGCCTCACATGTCTCTCTATGTAATTAAAATCCCCGATTGTTGTTGTTTGAGTCTTCAGTTTTTTGACTGGTTTGATGCAGCCCTCCATGCCTCGCTCTCGTGAGCTAATCGTTTCATCTCGACATAGCTACCACACCCTACATCGGAGGCAATCTGTTTAACCCTGGTCTACCCCTACAGTTCTTGTCCTTGACCCTCCCATCCATAACTAAGCTTGCTATTCCTGGGTGTCTTAAAATGTGTCGTACCAACCTATCTCTTCTCTTCATTAGCAGTCGCCAGTAACATCTCTCCTCTTCCACTCGTGTTAATAGCTCTTCATTTGTTACCCTATCTACCCTTCTGATCATCATTCCCCTGTAACACCACATTTCAAACGCTTCAATTCTCTTCTTTTCTGCAACACCATTAGTCCATGTTTCACTTCCTTATAGTGTCACGCTCCAGACAAAAGCTTTCAAAAATGACATCCTAATACTTAAATGTATATTCGATGTCAACAGATTCCTTTTCTGTAGAAATGCTTTCCTTTCCTGAGCTAACCTGCTTTTTATATCCTCTTTACTTCGTCCATTACAGGTTATTTTGCTTCCTATGTAGCAGAAGTCTCCTACTTCCCGTAGTGTTTCACCTGCCAATTTGATGTCCATAGAGGTTTCTGATTTATTTCGGCTGCATTCCAATCATTTTGTTTTACATTTATTGATTTTCATCATGAATTCTTTCCTCAAGACGGAGTCCATACCATTCAAAAACTCTTTCAAAACTTCTGGCGTATTGGCCGAGATGACGATTTCATCAGCAAATCTCAGAGATGAAATTATTTCTCCTTGAATCTTCACTCCGACTTTAAATTTTTCTCCAATTTCCTGATTATTGTGTTTTTAGAGATATTTAAAATGCGTTGCCCTCGAACATGGTGTAGATGCATTGTCAAAGGAAAACATTCCATGTTACGAACATGGGCGCATAACCTGTACCAAAAGCTTCTGCAGATTTAACACAAGACCTATACTGAACAGCAGTTCCTTGAACTCAGATTTGCCAACATTTTATTGTATCTTTCCATGTGGTATATCTCTGTACCTCAACATACAGAAGAGTGCTTTAAAAAGCATGTCTTGTGTAAATTTTGGAAAAGGTAGTGAGTGTGGTTTTTGCCGGAGTGGATACTCGCACGTAGAAATTCTTTTCAGTAAAATAGACTGGTTCACATTGAGGTATGTGAGGGCGGGATGCCTTAAGTGTAAAGGAAACGGCAATAGCCGCCTCAGAGCTTCGTTTCTACTGAAATAATGACCAGACTGATATTATTGTACTTAACTATACGGGATTTGTGAGCCCAGTGTTTATGAAATTGAACGTAGCTATATCGCTACCATTATTTAGTAGCCGCTACTGTAGTGTTTAAAAATTAAAGGTGGTATTAAAAGGCGCTTCCCCTAATTGTTTTACCCCTGGCACTACAGCCCATGAAGGGCCTAGGCCTATCATGCGACCGCTTCCAGCCATTTGGCCTGCAGATATTGTGGTGACGCGTGGTCATTGCATAGTGTCCCCTCAGCCGTTTATCTTGTTCTTCGTGACCGGGGCGCTGCCTCACTATCAGACAGCTACCCAATTGTCCTCACGAATCTGAGTGCAGCCCCTTGCAGCCCTCACGTCAGTGTCTAAAATCTCTGACGGAGCCGGGAATCGAACCCGGGGCCTCCGGATGAGAGGCAGGCGCGCTACCCTGTTCTTATTGTGTTTATATATATCTTGAAAAAGACAATAAATGGATTGGTATTGCCTCCTACAGGGATATAATAGAAAATTGTATGTCATACCTTGAGGTAGTGTTGCCATGGAAACGGACTTGCGATTAGTTCATCAATCAGAGCGAAGATAGTTTTTTGCGAATATCTTTGAAACTGTTGGTTTTAGGGCCTTAAAATGTAGTTTTCGGTGTCCGTAGGGACATCCCGAGTATTGTTTCTTGCATCGAGGGGAGTAAAATGAGCTTTGTCCGGTCTTTATGCGACAACTTCGATATTTTGTCCTGGTTGAGTATTTTTGGTGACTTTTCAGTTATGTTGCCCGTTCCAGGGGAACAATGATTTATTTCCGGACGAAAGGCAGCCTATATGTTATCCCATGGTATAAGCTGTCTCCATTTCAAATTTCATCCAAATCCGTCCAGCCCTTTTAGTGTCAAGAGGTAACAAACTAACACACACACGGACACACAGATTTTCACAATTATAATATATATAGGGATTTTCTGTTCGCCATCTCTTGATGAATACAGTACTTTTGCATTTGTCAGTTGGCACAGGCTAGAGTAAAAGGTGGCTTTTTACCGATGTCTCAGTCTCAGTCATGGCTGTGTTTATATGGAAGCTACTGAGGTATGGGTGGGGCTTAGTAATGGCATTCGGGGCACAGTCAGTGCCTGTGAATGCTGTGAAAGTTTCAACTCATAGGGTTAGGACTACTGTTCTGACTCAGTGAGGAAAGCAATGGAAAAACTACCTCACTCCTCTTCTTGCCTAGAACGCCTCAAAATAGTGCTGCCTTGGGGTTTTGTGGGTATCTACTCACATAACGTAACGGCGGTACTTTTTGAGGATCCAACCAACCTTCGGGCTGACTACCTAACAGAACAGATAGGGATTTTACGGACAAATATCATTGGATATTTCAATTTTTTAAGGCATTTGACGGCTTCGAGAAACACCTTGAGAGAGAAAATATACATATCTACTTAGAATACAAGCAATCAACAATAATGCAACTGCTGCCAATTTCATTCAGCAAAGAATGGTCACTAACGCTACCTACCGGCATAAAATGCAATGATCAGCGTCGGGGTGCTACCTTCCGCGCCACACAATAGTATTGCCATTTTCTCCACACGTTATTTGCCGGCAGGCTTGGCTCAGTGGTAGAGCCTGGGGCTTGCAACTGAGCCAGCGCCCTGTCGCCGGTTCAAATCCGGCTTCGGGCATGGGTGTCTAATGTTTCCAACCACTCAATACGAAATACTTCCAGTGCATCAGTGAACAGCTAAAAAAAATATTTTTTTTGCACTCCGTAAAAACGCTTAGTTCAAATTAATGACAAGTTGCTCGGTAACGAATTAAAGAGCTTACTTATCTTAAATGTAAGATTCTCACCAATGATTGACTCAATATATCTATCTACAATTATGATGAAATTAACTTGGTAATCCTGGCATTTATGATTTGTTCGAGATATACCTGAAATATTGTTGCCTAATAGAACACTGTTGAATTAGTTTCCTTCCATGGATTCTGAGAAACTGAGAGTCTACGGCTCGCATACTTCGAGATATGTTGCCTCTGAAATTGCGCACTATTATATCCCTAACAGTATATGCAGTGAAATATGGTACTGTAAATGTTTGTACACATTGTAATGCACTGGCATCTAATTTAGTTCAATTGCTCATATAACCTCAAGATGGTGGCTGTGCGCAATTTTAAAATTTTTATTTTTATTTTTGTGTATTAATCATGAGATCGAAGTGAGCGTTTGAATAATGCGCCTACGCAAAAATCGTCATCTAATAGTACAAAACTCTATGGCCTACATACTGTATATAAAAATCTAACATGGCGACCAATCGAAATATTTAGACGGTTCTCAATATCTATTAATATATGATAGCAATCAAACTGAAATTGTGTGTGTTGATAGAGGCTATAAACATTAGTTCACCTATAGGACCTTCAGTAACTTGGTGAGCACAAATTCAACATGGCGGCACCACGATATATAAATATTTAAATGGACGTTTATCGCGATTAAACATCCGAGTGCAGTAAATCCTGGTACGGTAAATGCTTATACAAATGTTAATCCACTGGCATCTAATTTATTTCAATTGTTTTCTTAATCACAAGATGGCAACCGGGCGAAATTTTAAAACCTGATTTTTATTTCTTGCGTCTTAATCATGCGATTGAAGTTTGAATACTACACCTACACAATAATCTTAATGTAATAGTTCATAACTCTAACTCTCTAAGACCTACATATATAAAAATCCAACATGACGGCCATGGGTAATATGTAGATGGTTCTCAATATCTTCGAATCTATTACAGCAATCTAACTGAAATCTTGTATATATGTTGATAGAGGCAATTAACATAAGTAGGATATATGAAAATAGGCTGTTTAATTCTTCTCGAAACTACTTGTGTCCTTTGCTAAGTACTCTTTGCCCTTCAATTCCTTTGAATATTGCATATGTGATGCCAGAAACCTTCACTCACTTTTTTTCTTTGAATATTAACTGTATTCCAATTCACTAATCACTCCTGTGACTCCGGGACTCCTTTCTGAGAAGAGTAATATCGATACCTTTGAGTTCTGCAAATGTTTCTTTGTTATTAAGGAATCAGCAGCAGAATGAACATTGAACATTGTTTGTTCAGTTACCTCATTGACTACAACTTTGTTAGCATATGTAGCAGATCTTACAATATCATGTAGGTCTTCAGGTACAAATGCCTTGCACAGCCACTTCCTCAGCTGTTGGTACTTAGCAGAATTCTGGGTAAACAAGTGAGCAAGATAGCACAGCGTCCATCTTATGTTGAATGTGTAAACTAAATAAAACATTGTTGCACATAGCCGTGTCTTGGGTGCACTGGCAATGGTACATAGATGAGTTGTAATGCAAAAACTATTTCTTTTTCAAAAATGGCACTTAGCAGGTTTTTGGGTTACACTCTTCAATTAGGAGCTGTTTGCCTCCATACATTGAGACTAGGGTTCAAAATTATGGTGAGCATTTATCAGCAGTCGGAGCTCTGATGGCTCTAAAGCAGTCATGGGCAAAGTACGGTCCGCGGACCAAGTGCGGCCCTTAAGCTAGCCTGATCCGGCCCGCGACATGGTGTCCAATTATACTACCGTCAATTACACATAGGTCATCGTTTCTGTTTAGTGTATCCAGAAGTAAACAACTGTTTCAATCTCATTGTGTTAATGCGTTTTGTGTAATAGAGTTGCAGCTACAACTGACTGAGTTACAATGTAACAATGAATTGAAGCATGTATTCCTCAACGATTTGAAAATTAAGTTCCACAAGGCCCTACCAAAATCAAGCTTCCCAAACTTGAAATTTCAGGCACAGAAGATAACTGCAATGCTCGCATCTTCCTATATTATATTGTGAACAGGTGTTTTCTACAATGAAGCTTTGCAAAAATAGCGTGAGAAATAGATTGACACGCCACCATTTAGCTGCGCTACTATGAATAAACTCATCCCAGTTTCAACCAGATTATGAAAAGCGTTTGGGAGCACAGTCACAGTTTCGCTAGTCACATACTCCTTCCTCTTCTCACAAATGATGAAGCTGTGTTCATTTTTCCTAGGTTTTCAACCATTGTAGCCTATAAGTGCTTTTTGATTTAAAATTTATACAATAAAAAAAACTTTTACAATCTCTAACAAGAAGTTTCGTGACGAACTAAAGAGCCTACTTTTCTTAAAATTTTAGATTCCTGCCGATGATTAATCTATATGGATCTATCTAGAATAATGACGAAATTAAGTTGGTAATATAGAAATATCAAATTAGTTCGAAATACTGTATACCTGGCATAATGTTGCCTAATGTAGCCTAATTGATCTCTACAGTTGTCAGCCCTGGTGACTGAATATATTCTTAGTTCCATCTCATAAGGAACAGAATAAAAAATTTGGTTGAAGTCCAATGGATAGCATGGACGTTACATAAAGTTAAACATTGGATCTAATAGCGCGCGAAAAATCACGTTGGCAACCATGTCATGCATGTATTAGTCAGAAATAATCTGAAGTAATACGATCTAGTGTTGTGTCAATTTTGAATGAAATCCATTAGTTAGTATAGAAGTTACATGCATTTTAAAATTGGACCTATCAGCAGGCTTAGAATCATGTTGGCAGCACTGACGAATATTAGTTAATCCAAATTAATCTAGAACGCCAGGTACTATACGTGTGCAAAGTTTAGAGCTATTGGCTTGCATACTTTCAGATATATTGATATTAGGGTAACACAAATAGAGATAGCATTTATTAACAGTTGGCAGCCCTGGTTGCTCTTAAGAATACGCGTAGTCATATCGGTCATGGTACACATAGCATATACGAAATTTGGTTGAAATCCAACTGATAGTATAGAAGTTACATGTATTTAAAGTTGGACATATCACCAAGCTTAGAATCATATTGGTAGCACTGACGTATATAAGTTACTCCAAATTTATATGGAATGGCAGGTACTAAACATGTGCATAGTTTAAAGCTGTCGGCTTGCATACTTTCTGATGTATTGGTATATGGATAAAATAAATTGAGAACATTTATTAACAGTTGGCAGCCCTGGTGGATCTTAAGAATACGCTTCGTCATGTCTGTATATGTAAACATAGCACATACAAAATTTGGTTGAATTCCAATTGAAAGTGTAGACGTTATATGCATTTAAAAATTGGACCTATCAGCAGGCTTATAATCATTTTGGCAACACTGCCATGTATGGCCTCCTGGAAATTAAACTGCAATATTATTGTCTATGCGTGTGCCAATTTTGACTTAGCTCCCATTCATATCTTCCATGATATCCAACATGGAGCTCAAATTTCAATTGCGATCGTTCAGCAGTTGGTAGCACTGACATCATTTTCAAATATGGCCGTGAGATATTCAGGTATAGATCTTTACTTCTACCAAATTTTGTTTTGATTGCTCCAGCCATTTAAAAGTTGATAGGGGGGACACACACACAGCCAGACAGACAGACAGAAGGACAGACAGACAGACAGACAAGACAGGCACACATTTGCCCGATCTCATGTCTACTTTTTCCTCATTTTTGCAAAATGTGAAAAGTAGGCTAAAAATGGAAGTTTGTCTGTTTTTTCTGAATTTCCACGTTAATTTGAGTTATTAACGCGTTTCAGACTGTTTTAAGACGGTTGCGCGCAAAGTGTGTCCGTGTACAACTATGTACGTACATCACTCGAGAACGGCTGAGTGGATCAACGTAAAATTTGGTATAGATGGTCTTTAGGGGCACGAAAGTAATCATTGATGTAACTCTTCTGCATACCTCTCATAAAAGAGGGCCTACCCCCTTAAAATGCATGCTGAAATGGGCGTAGAAAGACGAGAAAAAGCTCATTTTCAGCATCTCAATGTGAGAAATAAAACTCGGGATCTCTACGGGCCCCGAAAACCACATTTTTTTGTCCTCAAACCAACAGGTTTTTGAGAGATTCCCGGAAAACTAATTTCGTTTATTAAGCTATTGAAAGAATGCAAGCCGGTAACCATGGCAACACAATCTCAGAAGTCCATCTATTTCTGTAAGACGCAGTGCTATTCCATTTATTACAATACTGTGAACGTTTGCAAACGGCTATAAGGTTATCACAGAACCAACTTAAGCTGTAAAATTCATCAATACGTATTGTTGTACCCCTAGGGTACGCCACCATCATCCCCTAACACTAACACCCCCGGAAAACCAAATGGCACATACCTACTTCAAGAACCAACGAATACATCTACATAATTACACGTCTAACAAATTATTGCCTCAATGAACTCAGGTAGCCTCGTGTCCAAGCCCAACGACCGCAGGGAGGGCTATGACATGAGAGAAATGTGCAAATTCCGCAAACGCAGCGCGACGCTCCAATAAAAACTCCGGGAGGTCATGCCTCCAGATCAGTCTGTCTCAGTGTTACCTGCGTGCCGAATCGCTGCTGGAAGCCGAAGGGTAAGTGTCTTAAGCGATCACTACACACACATTCAATTACACTCCCATCCCCCTGTGCTTGGATTGTGATAATTACTTATTTGTATTAACTGCACTGCTAATTACAGGAGTACTTCAAATCCGAAGTACTCATTAAACTCAAACATAGTAGAAGCCCCTGGTCTTTTCATTTATTTAATTAGTTGATAAGATCCTACCCTCTTAGCTTCCCCGCTAGGTAGGATCTAGTGTTAGCACGGTTATTTAATTGTTTCGAGACGTCAGCAGAGCTTCACAGCCACAGCGCTGACACCAGCAGGCTCGCTCCCAGCTCGTCTGCTTACGATTCACATCAGACCGCTTAGCGCCGCTATCGCGCACAGAGCACTAAGTAAACCACCCCTCCTTCCTCACTCATACCCTGAACTACCCCGCTAAGCAGTACATTGGGGAGTTCTCTTTTCAGATCGTACTGACGATCCCAAGCCACTAGCTAATCACCACCCCTTACACGTAATTGCCAAGCTTTCCCCCTAAACACATTTATTTCAACCCTTAGGTTAATACTTTGTAGAGGCTACCCTCTCAGGTACCCTACAAATGATGGAGGCACTAGGTACTGCGACGTTGTCATAAGACAACGCCTAAAGGAGTACATACAACGTATTCCTGCGGGAAAGATCCCTAAACTTAACCTCTTACTAGCCAAGCGAACGCCACCCAATATTGGGGGAAAAAATTGAAGTTAGGATCCAATAATATTTTTGTACCCACCCAGACCCGCCCTAATAGAGATTACGTAACGCCACCCTTAAATAATAATCAGCCATTCACGACCCCCAAATTCGCTACGCCCACATCATATAATTAATAGGAGTCTCATTATTTAGTTGCCCACCGAATTCGGTCCCCGGTACCTTATATAGCTTTGCAATAATAATATTTCATTCACTACCCCCATAGAAGAGAGAGGAGGTTACACTCATTTAGGTACAATACTACCCCACCAGCTTAGATAGCCCGTAGGAATCCCTATCATTGCAAAAATAGGAACAATTAATTTACACTAGCATTTTACGATCCCCTTGAGAGTTTATAACCAGTTGATAGATACTTTTACACCATGGCACCTCATGCCGAAGCACCCAATACACATGGGAGGTTGCACCATAGGCACACAAATAGGGACTCCGAACTGTTCCTTTTTCTGTTACGATGCCGCCAGCGCCGAATGCTAAAGGTGCAATTGAGCATACAGGCAATGCAGGCAAGAGTAAGTGCGGCGCAGAATAAGTACATCCGCACCCCCACCGGTACGCGTAAAACACTACTCGCCCGATCGCTCCGACATTTGCACACGATACATAGGGCATTACAGGAAAAACACACAACAACACTGAGGATCCATAACCCAATGGATATGGTCTATGGTCACCTCAATCATACCGCAACCCTCCAACACATTAGGGCGCAATACGCGAGGTTGGATCACCATTTCGCACAGCTCATTGCCGAATATAGGCGGCTGAGCGCCCAGTTGATACACATCTACCAAGTTCCGTCCCAATAGGAACTAAAGCCGGCATGGTCAGTAAAATGTTTGTCACGCACAATAGCATGCTCATCATAAACCCACAGCTGCGTACATTTGCACCCCTGTGGCCAAACAGTTCAATCCCCGCAGCTATACTGCCCCCTATCACATCTTACGGTGAATACTGCCACCACGACAGTAGCGGAACAGGCCAGGGCATTTACCCTGCAATACGCCATATTATGGCAACGTTCCCGTCAGCTACGGACTACCTTTATAATATAAACTGATAATTCATACGCCTACACCGTTAGGACGTGTTATCACAGATATTCCCCCCCAAAATGGCCAATAGGACCATTCCCCTACGGCCCACTCCTATTAGGAATGGGACCGCCGTGGCCATGCCACATAAGCAGCCCGCCATTGGAAACGATGCACCCGTAAATACAGGTCACCCGCCACGTGCATCCATACAGCCCCATACACTTCCATTGCACCATAGGACGTTACCACCTACCATGGCGACCAACGGCCCTAATCCACGGCGAAAAGCCACATTAATTTACCGGCCCATTCCAGTAACACTCCCGAAAGTAGAAGGTAGGCAACACAAGCCTAAAATCACCCTTCTCCAAACGCCCCGCACGGAAAATGCATCCCTTGAGTGGATACCAGGCGCTAAAGCCGCCTTGGCAATCCGAGGGAGACGGTGCCATTATTTGCATTAGACATGCTCCGAAATTGCCACTATAGAGCCGACACATAATTCATTTTTATTTTTAATGCTTAGAATCACACTGAATTCTCATACCGTAAGACCGTCTCACGATATACCATTGGAGTTCATATAACTCGCCTCCAAGGCCGACTTTCCTTTTCAACACATCCTTTATGTATAAGTAGAGGGTAAGACATGTTGAGACACGATGCACAGATAACAGCTACACGTGTCTCAACGTCCCCCCAGTTACCATTGCCAAGAAACGGAAGCGTTAAATCACCCGAGTAGGGAATAAAATTATATATGTCACACACATATCGAACCCAGAACCCAACGGATAGCGCCAGCGTCAGACTCACGATGGCATCCGATAGTCACATGTCCCAAATAGGCGGCGATGTCACCTGGGAATAGGCCATATAAGGCACACAGAGATATCATAGGTAACGCCCATAGACAATAGAGCCATTTTTTTCTCTTTCTGACATATCATACCATTAGATAGAGAGTAAGAAAGTTCGAGGCTAGAGGCACATTTAGCAATTACACGTGCCTCATCTTCCCCTTAAGTCCCCATGAACACGAAACGCCAGACAAGCATTGGCAATAGCGCCAGATGCGCTATGGCATCTGGTAGCCACAGTCAGAAATAGGTGTCAACACCACTCCCGGTTAGGCCCCACACCATAGGTATTATTAAGTTGCATGGTACCAGATAAGGACTGCCGATATAATGTCATTTATAATCGTTCCATACTTATAACATGTACAGTGCATGTATGTCTTTTCAGGTAATATATTGTAGACACGGCCTAACATATGTTACACGCCTAGATCAGCAAGCGAGGTCAATCCTCTGCTGCGACACGCGGATATAACAAGAGCCGTCTCGCCCACGCAGCAATAACCGCTTCCTCCCTAGTAACAACTGTTTGCGACAAGTCATGCAAACAGGCACGCGCCTACATAGCCATGCGTCAGGCAGGTCATTCACTCAACTGGAATACAAATAACGAACCACGGAAAGGTTCATTTACCATATAAGGCTATCTATACATTTAATATTCATACACTCTCATACAGGACGCTCATTCTTAACCAACTTAATAGCACGCAGATTTCAATACTCGGTCACGACCATTAGGCGACCGACTAAAGATCCAATCACCTTTCACAAGGGACGATTCATTAACGCACCCTTCCCATACAACTGTATTCACAGTACACAGTTAATAGGAACCGACACATAACTTAATGATTTATATATATATATACCTTCGGTAGCGGCCGATGGCAAATTCAAACACAATAACCAGATGTAATAAGTAATAGGCGAATACATACATCTCCCATGACAGTACAGGGATTAACATACCCATGGTTAATGCCCACATTTAGGGAATCGGTACACAAAATTTTTACTTGCACGAATTTAGAAAGTGCACGGATTCCAGCATTCACCCCATATTAAGGCGTTATGACATCCCGGTCCTATACATTATCACCGAATAGGCCACTAAGTTTATACATATGGCCAAGCATAATACATTACTGGACGTACAATACAATTTATATAGCGAACGCCATTACTCCAACAGTAGCGGAAGCAAATACAGGGTTACAGACACCACAATAACACAGGTCTTTGGACCTCAGCACGTCCTCTAAACTGCCTAACACGAATACACTATTCTGTTATTACTTTCATCGTCCATAAACGATTCACACTATACTCTAGGCCACTGATAGTAGCCTAGTACAATCACTATCGCCGGACGTTCCATGATGAACGATCTTCGTTTCTTACCATATTTCAGCACCGACATAGGCTCGTGCAGACAACACGATTACACAGGTTAGCAGCATCACACACATAGAGTGGCCTAGCATCTACAATAACACAGGTTAGCGGCCTTTCGATAATGCAACGAAATATTCGTACAATAACACAGGGTAGCGACCTTCCGCAACTGCAAGGATGTATTCGTACAATAACACAGGTTAGCGGCCTTCCCTACAGCCCAAAGCGTATTGACACTAATGACATAGTGTAGCGACATTCGATATAATTCCGCACCCAATTTCAATATTACACAGGTTGGTTACTACCACTACGGCCAGTAGAATTTGATACAATTACACAGGTTATACCGTCCGAGCATTAGACTCTATAGGTCATCTGAACAAACAATGAGGAGACACTTGGAGTAAGGATAACTTATACTTACATAGATTACATTTCCCATACACTGTAATCCAGGCTACATTCTTTAATACATCTCAATCACTTCTCACACTCAATACTGCAAACTGCTCATAGACAGTGATGCGTGCTCCATACACAATGCCGGAAGCGAGGACTGCGTACACAGCATCTCGACTTAAGAGACGCAGGGACTCCAAAACCCACACGTCACGTACGGCACTTATGCCGTTATCACATACTCATTTTTATATATTTTTTCTCCTTACAGGGGATCTTTAACGTTTATTTCTATTTAAAAGTGGCATTGACCACACAATACCGTCATAAAGACAGACAGGATGAACAGTTTTCCCACGAGGCGACTTCATCATTAGTCGACGGAGTAGGGACTCCATTCAACTTATAATTATAATTATAAATATAATTATAATTATAATCATGTCATTCAAGCCGACGACCGACTGGACTCCTAGAAAATCTAGGGGATTGGGGCTACACCTCTAACAGTCAACGTAGGAAACCATTTATTATCCTTCCGCTAAGTATAAACTGTTCGCCATGATCTGCTATATGCCGACATGATATTCGATAATGAATTCACGAAGTTACTTCATAAGTGCCACAAGGCTCCAATTGGACCACAAGTCCTTATATAGATCCCCTTTAATTAATATATACCCAATAGATTCACAATTATCGTCAAAGTCATAAGTTGGCCACATGGAAATTTCGTATTTTCGTTTTGAGGCAGCGTAACACGACGTGGTACATATCACTATATGTCCATCAGCGTCACATTGACGCCATGGCCCATAAATGTCCTAATGTAAACCTGGGCGAGATATGCCAAGGGTAAATTAACTTCTCCCCTCCTAGGTCAACACTCTTGGATGCATATCAGCCATGAGCGCATAGATAATTCAGGCAGCCACTACGTCCATGGGCCATAAGTATCCTGTGGTTTCCTAGGCGAGTTATACCCAGGGCAGGTTAATTTCTACCCTCCTGGGTCACCATTCTAGGATAAATATCAGCCATGAACATACTACTGCCTGGTTTTGTAGATAACGGTTAACAAAGGCCCAATGATTTTATTTTCTACAAACATTAAGTATCCACTTGAGTCCGCAAACATGTTATACGCACTAGGAATACATCATCTCCACATCAACACATTGCGTTTTGGGACTACATCATATAGCTCTCACTTCCATACCGCAGGATGCCCGGTAAATGTAGTCCATTTTTGCTACTCCACGGACATGCCGACATTTGCTGAATACAATATTCGCTCTGGATATACATATTACGGCGCCCCGCATTATTTTTAGCCTACTTTTCACATTTTGCCAAAATGAGGAAAAAGTAGACATGAGATCGATCCGGGAAAATGTGTGTCTGTCTGTCTGTCTGTCCTTCTGTCTGTCTGTCTGGCTGTGTGTGTGTCCCCCCCTATCAACTCCTAAACGGCTGCAGCAATCAAAACCAAATTTAGTATGAGTAAAGATGTGCACCGGAATAGCTCACGTCGATATTTGAAAATGATCTCAGTGCTACCAACTGCTGAAAAAACGCACTAGAAATTTGAGCTCCATGTTGGATATCTTGCAAGGTATGCATGGGAGCTATTCCAAAATAGGCACACATTTAGATAATACTATTTCAGTTTAATTTCCAGGAGACCAACCATGACAGTGTTGCCAAAATACTTTTAAGCCTTCTGATAAGTCCAATGTTTAAATGCATATAACTTCTACACTATCAATTGGATTTCAACCAAATTTTGTCTGTAATATCTGTACATAAACAGATATGACTGAGCGTATTCTTAAGAGCCACCAGGGCTGCCAACTGTTAATAAATGCTCTCTCTATTTTTTATCCAAATACCAATATATCAGAAAGTATGCAAGCCAACAGCTTTAAACTATGCACACGTATATTCTGACATTTTAGATTAATTTGGAGTAACTTATATACGTCAGTTCTACCAACATGATTATAAGCCTGCTGATAGTACCAATTTTTAAATACATGTAACTTCTATACTATCAGTTGGATATCAACCAAATTTCGTATGTGCTATGTGTACCATAACAGATATGACTATAAGTATTGTTAAGTGCAATCAGGGCTGCCAACTGTTAATACATGCTGTATATATTCTTTTTACCCTAATATCAATATAACAGAAAGTACGCAAGCCAACAGCTCTATACTTTGCACACGTATAGCACCTGACATTCTAGATTAATTTGGAATAATTAATACCAGGCAGTGCTGCCAACATGATTCTATGCCTGCTGATATGTCCAATTTTAAAATACATGTAACTTCTATACTAACAAATGGATTTCATCCAAAATTGGCACATTAAGATATCATAATAATTCAGATTATTTCTGACCAGCACGCGCATGGTATTGTTGGCAACATGCTTTTACGCGTGCTGATAGATCCAGTGTCTAACTGCATGTAACGTCCATTGGACTTCAACCAAATTTTGTATTCTGTACCTTAAGAGGTGGAACTAAGAATATATTCAGTCATCAGGGCTGCCAACTGTAGTGCTCTATTAGGCTACATTATACCAGGTATATTTTGAACTAATTTCGATATTTCCAACTTAATTTCGTCATTATTCTAGATAGGTTCATATACTGTAGAATAATCATTGGCATGAAAAGTACGATGTATAGTTCTTCACGGAACTTCTTGTTTCATTTTCCCGAAGTAAGTGGGAGTAAACCACGGAAACACTTTTCTACAGAGTGACACCCAGCATTGTTACATCCACATGGAATCGCCATATGCTTCCATACATTCACATTACACTCTCGTACACTCTGTACATTAGGTACAAGAAACCAAGTATTTTTTTCATATATCATTTTGCATTTTCCCGAAGCGAGTGGAATTAAACCACGGCAACACTTTTCCTACAGAGTGACACCCAACGTTTTTACATCCGCATGGAATCGCCATAGGCTTCCATACGTTCACAGTACATTACAGTACACTCCATAAATTGGGTACAAGAAGCCCAGTATTTTTTTAAATCAATTGCCCGATTTGAGTACGCTATGATAACAGTGTCATCCCAACATTGTTCCCCACCGGAGGAACATGCTTTATTTCCCGATACGCAGACGAGAAGTCATTGACTTATACCAAGTTTATATCATACCCAGGCTGTCTAGCATACGACAATGCGTACATGACAAACACTCCAGTCGACACCCAACGCGTGCGTTTGACAGTTCGTTCACTGTATGGCAACAAATCACCATGCTATAAACTCACTCCTAGACCTCAGGTCCAATCAGCGTAGCGCGCCGATAAACATTACTCCCATGGAATACGCCGGCCAATAAGCACCCTAGGTTCCGCCTAGCGGTAGCCGATATCTGATACCTTACGTACACACACATTATCTCAAGTCACACCTCTCACGTGACAAGTAACCCGCAAGCAGCCATTATTTGTACTAACCAATCGCACTCTCGCGCGCTGAATTCAAATGACGGTGCGTTCGGAACATACTATTCTCGGAGTATACCATACATACCAGGGTAGCCCAACATTTTTATTTACACTCAGCCCTTTCATCCCTCACTACTTAACACCGGGCCAACATATTTCACGACAGGAGCCATTGTTATCGATGCTAAATACGGAGCGCCTCTTTACACAGATGCACTTTTTTATCTATTCGTCGGGCTCCAGTAAACACTTGCCCTCGAATACACCCTTATATAGACACAGCCCTCCGACATACGCAGACACGGGCACTTCCCCGTGACCATATAAATAAATAGATTTGCTTCCCACTTAGGAGGTTTTATTTTATTTTATTCGCGGAACAGCGATCTTCGATCAGATATTTTCTTCCAGAATCGGACGACCAACCTCGTCTACAGCGGTGGCGCATTAATATTCCCGCCATGCGCATTTTACCCCTCTTGAATTCCCCAGTTAAAACACCACATCTGTTGGAATTTATAGCCCCATTTAACACATAATTGGCATTCATCTATACCGCCCCCCCCCCCCAATACTAGAATGGCAATACACACTTGTGGATCCCCCCACATTTCCGCATGGCGGATAAGATATTTTTACAACAATAATCCCCCCCCTAAAGGACGGAATTAGTCCACACATCCCGTGCACAAAGGTGCAGCCTACTTTAGGATATATATATAAGACAGAATCCCTAGCATAAGGGATTTAGTTATTTAATCATACCAGATTACCAGTTTTAGGATATAGGCTTCATAGTATGTAAGTATACATTATATATTATACGAGTGCAGACAGCAGTCTAGTATTGGTATGGCCACAGATGCCATAAATCACAACTAATTCATCCAAGCTTCATAGCACTTTTCCATCCCACCACACATTGTTAACACTCTACAGTTACACGTTTTTACACCTGTTCCCTATTAATGCACGGCACTTGGTAATCATGCAATTGCCAGGGTGCACGACATGCTTTTTCGCTAATGGCTCAAATTTAGTCAACATTCGGAATTATAAAGCTAACAGCTTAGCGTCCCAGGCATCACCTGCTAACACCACTGCATGAAGTGTTTTATTTTCCCCCTGCATTTTTACCTTGCATGCGCCTTTAGAGCATATATGTCACCCTACCTCCCTCAGTACGGTATCTAACAACCACACTGAACGCCCAGTTCCTAACTCAATAAGATCCTCACCCGCACCGGTCGAGCGATCCTTCCATTTAACGTTTCCCGACATCCCCATAGGACCACGATTCCTAGGACCTATCTCACCATCCATTTACCCGTTACTTACGAAATCTAACATGCTTACAGCTTCCCAATAACACGGAAACACCCTTCCAAATCCTTGACTTACCCACTAACATGTGAGAGGGGATAATACGCCGCTGAAATTAGCTACATATCTGACAGTCAGGCGCAATGAAAGTGCACTGCGCCACCACAGTCCCCCCCCTTATAACTATAACACCCCACACAAACACAGTACCGCTTGACACTATCTTTTTATGGTTTGTGCACGAAGGTGCACTGTGATGGATGTGACACTATTTTCCTGGGGAAAATAGGAAATGGTGAGTTTTGACTGGGATAAAGGGCAAGCATAGCCCTTGACTTGACATGATATGACTTAGACGTTGACGAACGACGGAAGGTCATAGCTGTGACGTGTTAGGGTAGGCAAGCGCTTGCGCTCGAGGATGTACCTAGCCTGTCTCCCGAAGCGCGGGGCCCGTTATACCCTTTTTATGCCCTAACGTCGTCTAAGCTATACCTACGGATGGAGGCTTGATATTTCGGTGAGGGAATTGACTACCCCCGCATCGGGCAGGATAAATCCTCCATCCCAAGACGACCTCTTTTACTTGACGTTAGTTCGTATATAAGTACACGTAACAGCTTTATAGCGGAAGCAAGTCCTGAACACAAACGCAGGTGAATAACGAATCAAGAATATAGAAACACGAAGAAAGAAGAATAAACACACACGAAGAAATAATGAATGTATGATCTCCCTGGCCGAGGTATGTGGCACCGATGTTCTCCTCTGTCCATGCCCCCGGAGAGTATCACCTACGATTTGCAATTTACGACACACCTTAGTATGTAAAAACACGTAATAGCTTAATAGTGGGAGCAAGTCCTGTACACACACAGGTGAATAACGAATGAAGAATGAAGAAACATGAAGACATATGAAATTAGTATGTAAAAACACGTAATAGCTTCATAGCGGGAGCAAGTCCTGTACACACACACTCAGGTGAATAACGAATGAAGAATGAAGAAACATGAAGACATATGAAATTAGTATGTAAAAACACGTAATAGCTTCCTAGCGGGAGCAAGTCCTGTACACACACAGGTGAATAACGAATGAAGAATGAAGAAACATGAAGACATATGAAATTAGTATGATATAACACGTAATAGCTTCATAGCGGGAGCAAGTCCTGTACACACACGCGCAGGTGAATAACAATAAAGAAGAAAGAAATTTATCTAGAAAGAAGAAAGAAATTTATTAAGAAAGAAGAAAGAAATGTATCAAGACAGAAGAAAGAAGTTTATCAAGTAAGAAGACATAATGGAGGAATATCTTTGTATTGCCTTGACGAGGCGATATGTTGTGCGATGTGCCCATTTGCATAGTAGCATATTGTTAATATGGTCCAGAGTAACTTGTACGGATATGCCAATCATCCGTTATATCTCTAGAAGCGATTTTTCGAGATACGATGCGATATGCGGTTTTTTGAGAATGGCCAGAATTAATTTTAAGGATGTATTATAGATATATATTTGTGTATTGATTTTTCAGCACAGGTTGCAAACCTGAGACGCCAACTCCCGACACAGCGCACCCAGTGGTGCATAAGTTGCAAATCTGCTTCGGGAGTAGCTCCATCTTGGGCACTCGCCGAGTTACCCAAATACAGTGTATCCGCATGATATATTTTCATAATTAATATATTTTTTGTGTACATCCACAGGTTCACCCCGCAGATGCAGAGGGTGGACACCCTCTTTTTGGATATTATTTGTATTTTTGTCCCAACAGGTGGCGACATGATATAACCACTCATGTATGTGTCTTTTTATACACAAGTTTCCCTCTGCAAGTTTCACACTCACACAGCCCATACACGACACCCCCCCACACCTGATATACGTTTCCTGGAAAAATCCGAACCATGGTGGAAATATACCTTTGGGATATCCCCCACTGGAGGTCGGATCAACGAAGAATATTTGCCACCTACAATGAGAGGTGCACTACGGCCACACAACTCGCGCCTATTTTTGTGAAGGACGAGTTGTGCTGCCAAGATGACTTCGCATTCCCACAGGGAGCGAGTCATATCATAGACATATAGATAAATAACCTGCAAGTACTAAATAGTCGTTCAGGTACTGTCCCCGATAACCCGGATAGTAGGCTGTCAGATATCCGCCCCCTCAATCGGATTGCCAATAATCAATCGCACCGGCACAGCTACATCAATGAAAATGGCACTGACAGATACTACCGAGATTAGAGCACAGCAGTTAACAAGAAATTATTGTGGAACACACCAAAATATACGGGGGTTCATACTTACCTTTACTTACCTATTCAAATTAATCTCGGGTATGGGTTGCCAACTGGATCACTTAAAGTATGCCCTCACAATAACCTCCACCACGATATTTAAAAATGAACCAAGACGGAAACAATAACTTTAAACTGTACAATAATTTATTTCACATAAAGGAATAATATAACAAAAATTGAACAACAAAATAAACGTGGCAATCAGAAGCCATTGTCAATGTAATCATGTCCTCCTGTAGGACTTGTAGACTTTACATACAAAATTTCAGCTTTCTAGCTCTAAAGAACGTAATAATAATAATACACTTGGAATGGATAAGGGAGTTGGGACGAGACATATAGCAATTGTTTTCCTTTTAATAAACATCACACTTTATTTATAACTGCAAGCCTGCTATGAAGACGACCTTGGCCTCTATCATCCAGTTGTCAGGCCAGCTGCGATGCACCCTACACCAAGTCGCATGCTCGCATCGTCAAATGGACCCACCTGTCCAGCCAACGTTAGCATATGCTATTTACATCAGAGCCTAGCTCCTTTTCAAAACACTTTAAATGTCCTCAACTCAACTCGAATATTATCACGAAAATCTTTTAAATGCTCCAATCAAATATTACTGGATTACTCTAATAATCCCAAAACTTGTTTAATTATAATATATTCCACATGTTTAACTAGCGTTGTTTAGAGTATAATAACATTTTAAATTGTTTATAACAAATTGTTCATTAATTATTTATAACAATTATTAATTGTTTATAACATTGTCAAACGACAATTGAAAAATGTATACAAGCCTCTATTAATCCCTTTCATATCAAATTATTATTAAAGATATTTACATAATTATTTACAATATTTATATTATTTCTTAGAAATACATTAAACCACACGTTTATCCGGTTGATAATTACTTAAATCGTGTTAATATAATCGACCAATGAAGGTTAGTTATATTTAATTTTTATAGATTCAGGTTTAATAAGGTTTAATAATAATTATTATTATTTGTGACGGGGGTCTGCGTTGCTTCACGTCCGTAGGTTTAACCAGCACTCTGCCCTACACGTGTCCCCCGGGTGGTGCTAAGAAAGCAACAGTAATAAGATGAGACCGAACTGTCGGAAACGACCTCTCGGTCAAGGAAAATGGAGGAGAAACACACCTAGAGGCCCTTTTCAGGGCCCTCAAGTTCGTAACATTGGCCCTTCATTGAAAATATGCCAGCTTAACGTCGAAGGCATTAGCAGAGCAAAGTGTGAACACCTAGCAAAGGTTCTCAAAGAACATCAGACTCACATCATCCTGCTTCAAGAAACCCACACCGAAAATGATCTCCAACTGCAGTCCAGAGGGAAGATTCCAGGATTTAAATTAGTGTCCGCAATTAACCATGCGAAGTACGGGATTGCCACCTATGTGAGGAGCGATATCACACACTATCAAGTCTTGCCATCTTCCTCAGATAATGAAATATTTACTACCTCAATCAAAGTCTGTGACTTGACAGTAATCAACGTATATAAACCTCCTGGAACTCCCTGGCCATCTCCGCCAATTCCAACTTTGCAAAATCCAAGTATAATTGCAGGGGACTTTAACAGCCATCACACACTATGGGGATACAAGGAGAACGACAGAAATGGGGAAAAGCTTACTGACTGGATGGAAACGGAAAACCTTAAACTTATCTATGATGCCAAGGATAAGGCTTCCTTCTCTTCTGCACGATGGAACAAAGAATACACCCCGGATCTCTGTTTTGTAACGCAGTCACAAAACCCACTTAGCAACATACGACGCACAGTGCTCAACAAATTTCCTCACAGTCAGCACAGACCAATAATCCTCCAGTCTGGATTGCTTGTGCCTATTGTTCACTCCTGCCCGAAACAGAGATGGAATTTTAAAAAAGCCAATTGGGATGAATTTTCTAAACAGATTGACTCCAACCTGCGATGGATAAGACCTATCCATAGCAACTACAGCAGATTCATCGGTGTAGTTAAAAGTGCAGCAAAACGATGTATCCCAAGAGGATATCGTAAACAATACATCCCCGGCTGGAACGAGGAGAGTGAAAGGCTCTTCAAAGAATTTGAGGCCAATGGTGATCCAAATACGGCTTCTGAACTTTTACAATCCCTAGATGAAAACAGGAAGAGAATTTGGCAAGAAACTGTTGAGTCACTAGACTTCACTCACTCCAGCAGGGAAGCTTGGAGCCTGATCAGGAAATTGGACACATCCAACAGCAAAATTAGACCAAAAACAAGCATCAGTCTAAATGACATGGCAAAGCATATGATCTCTACATCAAAGGTTTCAGTTGAAAAGCATCATAGAAGACACGTAAAGCAACTCTTCAAGGAAAAGAAACGTTTGGCTCTGCGATCCTCTGAATTCTCTGTCCCATTTCAACCACCAGAAATTAAGCAGGCCATAGAAAGTTTAAAACCTGGGAAAGCGGCAGGTGCTGATGGTATATACCCAGAGTTCATTCTACATCTTGGACCAGCTGCTGTCAAATGGCTTACTAACTTCTTCACGAACATCCTAGAGACAGGTCACCTACCTTCACTTTTCAAGAAGACAAAAATAGTAGCTGTATTAAAAACATCTAAGGACCCAACAAAAGTTGAGAGTTACCGGCCAATAGCACTCCTCAGTGTCACAATGAAGCTTCTGGAAAGGCTGATACATAACAGGATCTCTGCGACAATCAATCAGCATATTCCAGTCGAGCAGGCTGGATTCAGACCCGGACGTGGATGTGATGAACAAGTTTTAGCACTAGTTACCCATATTGAAAATGGCTTTGAGAACAAAATGGTAAGCACGGGTGTTTTCTTAGATCTGACAGCTGCATATGACACCGTGTGGCAAGATAAGCTCCTTCTTAAATTTATCAGTATCATCCCCTGCCTGAAACTCACCACATTACTCAGTAACATGCTGAGTAATAGGTACTTTCAGATATTTTCAGAAGACTCCAGGAGTAAAGTACATAGGATAAATGGTGGACTCCCTCAGGGCTCTGTATTGGCCCCTCTACTATTCAACCTGTACGCATATGATCTCCCAGCAACGAAATCAAAAAAATTCATCTATGCAGATGACATCGCATTGGTCGCCCAACACCATCGCTTCGATGAGCCTGAGTCGATGCTTACATCAGACTTGAAGATCCTAGACAGCTACTTTCGTCAGAACAACCTTAGACCAAACCCTCAGAAAACTGTTGTGTCTACCTTCCATTTGCGGAATAAAAGTTCTGGGTACAAACCAACCATACCATTCAGAGGAGAGAATCTACAATACTGCAGTAACCCCAAATACCTGGGAGTCACCCTGGACAGGTCGCTGACTTACAAGAATCACCTCTGCAATGTGTCAGCCAAGATCAAGACCAGGAATAACATCCTTCAAAAGCTGGCGGGTACATCCTGGGGTGCTAATGCTCAAGTATTGAGATCCACTGCTCTTGCACTTTCTTATTCCGTCGCTGAATATTGTTGCTCAACTTGGCTTAACAGTGCTCACATTGGACTAGTAGACACCCAGCTGAACCAGGCAATGCGTATCATTACAGGGTGCATCCGACCTACTAACACACACTGGCTTCCCACCCTAAGCCACATACCACCTCCATCCCTAAGAAGATCACAGTCACTGCTTAACTTATGGAAGAAAATAGAAAACAATCCTCACCTCCCTATTCATTCTGATATAGCAGCTTCTCCAACCGAACGACTGAAATCCCGACATCCTTCTTGGCGTACTGCAATGATTCTACAGGACACCTCCTTTAATATATCGGACGCCTGGAAAGAACAATGGCATCTGCAATCCTCGTTACCAAATCATCACATCATTGAGAACCCCTGCAAGTGCCCTGATGGATTTTCCCTTCCCAGACGACAGTGGAGGACGCTAAACCGTATTAGGACCGGCCAAGGTAGATGTGGAGCCACTCTCTTCAAATGGGGATGGAAGGCATCACCTCAATGTGACTGCGGAGAAGAGGAACAGACAGTGGACCACATTACATTCGAGTGTCCTTTACGCGCATACAGAGGCTCTATAGAAGACTTACACTGTGTCTCAAGCGAAGCCCTTCTTTGGCTCTCAACTTTAAACATGGAACTTTAGTTATGAACTTGTGATGGTAGTTGTACTGTATATATTGTATATAATATTGTATTCATCATAGGCTAAATAAATAATTATTTGTGACGGTAACCTCCATTCAAAATCGTTATCTCAAATTATTTAAACACTCTTGTTAATTTTAACAGTAACTTCACATGATTAATTTTCAAAGGACCTGGACAATACACTCAGCGGAAGAATAGCTCGCTCCAAAACGCACAAAATTGCACAAAATAGGCCCGGAATTCATCATATATCTCAATATATATGGCATCAAAATCTTCCACATACAAAAAACCTCCACTTATAAATTCATTAACTTCATTCTTATTACTGTGGGAACCTGCTTCACTTATTCAAGGGCATTATTCATCAGCGACTTTTACACGTCCACTGAACTAACGATTATACATCCATAGTTCCTCTTTAAAAATTCTTATATTCATTAATTGTATCAAACTGTTATTATTTTTAACCTTCGTGGGTTTCATTCATGAATCGATATGAAGTCAAAATTTGCCAATCACAAATAAATTTAATAGCAAATACGATTAGACACGCCTCTCTGGTCTATCAAAATTGAGATTAATATCTTCAAAGTATCGCAGTATAAAAATACTATCTTCAATCAAAGTTCATCTAAACTGCATAAATAATCGAATAGAATACAATTAGACTGTGGAATGCAAACATTATTATTCCAATCTAGAATTGAGAAAAACTCCTATCAAATGTTCATTACTATAGTGTATTCAATAAATCGTAATCAAAGTTCATATTTCATAAAATTGTCTATAATGCAATGATAAATGTCTATGTTGCAATCATGTTCATAAAACGACTAGTATTTCCAAGATCGTCGATACAGAAATAGATTTTAACGCTCTAAAATCTTTTAATCATTCTTCTTTCTTGAGGATGACAGAAAATTGGTCAAAGTAATTTACTGAATAGAATTACTTTAATAAAATGACACGCTGTCTGAATTCAAATCTGCCATAGAAAATCGTTAACTTTACAGTCAAATCGTGACTACAAAAATGTGCAAATTACTGAAAGAATATAAATTATCAGTCTCAACTGATCCAAAATTATTTAAATATGCCAATGACATAACAATGTCTTAATAAATCGAAGAAAAAGGCATAAATCATCAAAGTGTACTGAGTACAGAAATATCAGGCAAGAATATGGGGCAAAATATATGGGACAGAAAATATGGGAAAAATGGTTGCTCAGATATCGCTAGATGACTCAAATAAAACAAGAAACGTTCACGACTACCTTATCTGTTGATTGAAGTTCCAGAGGAAAATTTCCAAAGAAGACTGCTGATGGTTCCATTTCACCAACGTAAAGATGTGCTCCGACCTCGAACCTGGAACCAGCGCCCTCGGAGAATAGGATTGCTTCCTCCTCCGGAAATTGCACTGCTCCGTGTAAACGATAGACATCCTTCTGGCAAAACTCTTCTTTGTGAGCCGGGTCCACCCTGGCCTCTCTTGATAGTTCCCTGAAGTTCTGGTAGAAATTCGCCATGAAGTTTATTGCAATTATTTCCGCAGAAATATTCATAATTGTAGCGTATGAAAATATTTCCGCTGCCATTTGATATAATTCAGCGTTGGACTACGAGGCATGAGTGTAGATGGATGTGCACTACATGCTCGCTTTTGTAGAAAGACGATTAGCGAAGTTCCATGCTGCTATTTCACTCCAATGATATATGTCCCAATTGCATTAAAGTCCTTAGTCTTCCATCTCCACTTTCGTTATAATCATAGTTGAAAGAACTGCCATATTATATTGTTGCATTGTAGAATGTAACGTTGTATCACCAAATGCAATATGTAGTATCACGGTTGCAATACCCGTGTCAGCCGTAGCGTAGAATGTGATATTATAAAAGTGCTTCTCAGGTGGCGAGAAAATCACTTTTGTTGGCAGTCTTAAAATGCCAATATCTTCCAAATTATAATCGTGAAAATGTTCAACTTTACAACACACTTTAATACTGTAATGCACAATAGATTTAGCTTAAAGGCAGTCGTTAACTCTTGATATATTATCTGGTAGACTCGTTAATGTGTGCGTTTCAACTTCGCCTAGTTTCAAACACCGTAAAATGGAACTGCTGCACTGCTCCGTGCTCGTTCGATGCGGTGGGCTTTACCGCACGCTAAAGACGACTTGCTTCACTGAATCACTCGAAGTCTGACAATATGATAATCAGAAAAACCACTATAAGACACGAGAAAATGAGATATGATATATGAGAGCTCCTCTCTCGTGTGCAAGACCTTTTATCAACTTCTTAAGGGGCGTATCCATCCCTTCCATAGCTTGTTCCTCCGTCATTGCTAGAAGTTTTAACTTTGGCTATACTTGACGGATTTTCAAATTTCAAAAACTCAAAATTAATTTCTTCAAAATTCCAAATCAATGCCATAACTGAAAATAGTTTTCCACACTTCTGTATTCCAAAAGTAATTAAATATGGTAGTTTCAGTAATCTCCGTCTCCCTCCAAACTATCATTCATTGGTTCGAGCCTTTCCTTCAATAGCGTAACTTCTTCCTTAGCACAATTCTTTGTTTCCCTGCGACTGAGTCGTAAATCTCAGATCTTTCTCGAACAAAATCATGACGTCACCAAGAAGCTCAGCTTAACCAGCCTACTTGCATAAAGTCTGCGTCATCCGTGCTTACGTCATGAATATTCACGTCACAACTATGACAGCCATAACTTTATTCATATTTGCCAATACAGCCATCGTGGTCTCAATATAATTCAATTTACGGGAGCAGTACATATTAGTTAAGAGTGCACTCATGATAGTGTTGTAGTTGAGAGAATATGGTATTGTTATGGTATTGTTGTTGTTGAGAGAGAGTATGATATTGTTGTAGGTGAGAGAATATGGTATTGTTATGGTATTGTTGTAGTTGAGAGAGTATGATATTGTTGTAGTTGAGAGAATACACATTGTTTTTCCTTTCTGTTCTTTTAAACTTCCGGTTGTACAAATGTCGCATTTCTTCCCCACAAATAAACCATTTATACAAATATTCCCTTAAATTACACCCTGCGACAATTCTTTGTTCCTCTCCCTCCACCCTATCTCTTTTATACACGTGCAGGGCACACGAGGGCAGTTTTTCATCCGCTCCACGGGTATATTAATTGTATAACCTCCCCCCACCCCTAGGATGTTTTTTTTCCTCTCGTTGTGTCCATGCACCCCTTCGGATGCCTTGCCGAGGTTCAATATTTTAATTATGATTGTATTTCATGATTTACCTATTTATGATTTAATTATGATTTTATTTTATATGTTTGTTTTAATTTGTAATAGGGATACATGTTGTATCGCGAGAGTATACTTGTATTATCGTCAGGAAGGCATTTGACATTGTCTATATTTTAAGCTTCACACCCCACTGTTTGCATTTTTTGATACCGCGTTGTAATGAAATATTGTTCCCCTCACCATATACACATACACATGATCGCTGGACACTACCCGGAGGCACACACTCTACAAGGCACTTCTGCGAATCACCAACCTTCGACGCTCACTTCTCTAATGCACATTCTCTATCTGCCCCATAACTCATCCTTCTACACTTTATCTACCACGAGGCTACACACACCCCCGACGACGCCACCCACACATTTCCGGACGGAAATACCAGAACAGAAGAACAGAAGAACTGAAGAAACAACATATACAAGTAAGAAGAAGAAGCCCTATTTTCCAAAAACCACCCTCACGTCTTCGTCCAGTTATCTAGGACAATAACTAACTCCACAAAGGGGGTTGTTGTACCCCTAGGGTACGCCACCATCATCCCCTAACACTAACACCCCCGGAAAACTAAATGCCACATACCTACTTCAAGAACCAACGAATACATCTACATAATTACACATCTAACAGAGTATTGCCTCAATGAACTCAGGTAGCCTCGTGTCCAAGCCCAACGACCGCAGGGAGGGCTATGACATGAGAGAAATGCGCAAATACCGCAAACGCAGCGCGACGCTCCTATAAAAACGCCGGGAGGTCATGCCTCCGGATCAGTCTGTCTCAGTGTTACCTGCGTGCCGAATCGCTGCTGGAAGCCGAAGGGTAAGTGTCTTAAGCGATCACTACACACACATTCAATTACACTCCCATCCCTCTGTGCTTGGATTGTGATAATTACTTATTTTTATTAACTGCACTGCTAATTACAGGAGTACTTCAAATCCGAAGTACTCATTAAACTCAAACATAGTAGAAGCCCCTGGTCTTTTCATTTATTTAATTAGTTGATAAGAGCCTACCCTCTTAGCTTCCCCGCTAGGTAGGATCTAGTGTTAGCACGGTTATTTAATTATTTCGAGACGTCAGCAAAGCGTCACAGCCACAGCGCTGACACCAGCAGGCTCGCTCCCAGCTCGCCTGCTTACGATTCACATCAGACCGCTTAGTGCAGCTATCGCGCACAGAGCACTAAGTAAACCACCCCTCCTTCCACACTCATACCCTGAAATACCCAGCTAAGCAGTACATTGGGGAGTTCTCCTTTCAGATCGTACTGACGATCCCAAGCCACTAGCTAATCACCACCTCTTACACGTAATTGCCAAGCTTTCCCCCTAAACACATTTATTTCAACCCTTAGGTTAATACTTTGTAGAAGCTACCCTCTCAGGTACCCTACAGTATATAATGCGCTTAAGGGGTTCTTGAATTTTTTCACGTGATTTACACGTGCGGGTGTGGTACTGAAGGTCTATTATATCCCTATCCCATATATCCAAACGTCATCCTCACCTGCACGTGGTACTCCCTGCTCCATACTGACGAGGCTCTGACGACCGAAGAACTGCCGGGATATGGAGTTCCCCTCTCTCCTGCCAACGGCTTATGTAAGGCGGATGAGCAGATTGAGGTTAGGGCATTCTCTTGCCCTTGAGATGGGAAACTGTCTCTTAAGGCGGATGAACCAATAATGGTCAACGGCATAGAAGACCTCAACAGTGGACCAAGCACATGAGCAACTAGTATTGCCCGAACAGTTGGGAAGGCGGATGAAGGCTGCAACAGTCCAGGACCACCAGTCGTTGGTAGGTTCCTTAGTATAGGGGCTGCGATAACGCGGTCATGTAGCCCCTTGTAATTTGGGTGTGTATAGAATCTGTCTGATAACCGGTATTAATTGTGATAGCTGTATCAGTGTGTGTATCTGTTTTTTAATTCAAGTAAGGACTGCAACTTTGAATTTTTCAAATAGTTCCTACTTTTGCCGCCCACCCGCCACCGTCAACGACTACTAGGCCTAGTTCAGAACTAAGCGACTAGAGCCACCGCAGTCGGCTCTTGGCAACGAACGTAGGAACCTAAGAGCGTTGTTTGCATTCTTAACCCATACAATTTAGCTTCACACATGTGTAATTAGTGGAAGGTTCTTTAACATGCATTAAATCTATGACATGGGACCGCCGGCTTTACTTCCCCTCCGAAGGAAGGCATACCGAGGGATTTTTAACGCTCTTAAAAAATCCGACGGCTTCGGTCGGGTTTTGAACCCGCTAACTTGGGCGTAGAAGCTCAGCATGCTACCGACTACGCCACCGAAGCCGCCAATCACCAGTCGTCATAGCTTCTATGCCACTGGATAAAGGCCCTGTATCTGTCAAGAACTGTGTGTCTGTTGATGTGTAACAACATGTCCAAATTAAAAGATGTCAAGCACAGGCGTCTTCTAAACGACGAAGGAAGGATACAAAATCTATTCGCCAATTAATCACAAGTCCTGCGGCGATCGGAGAGTTGTGACGGGAGCAGGACTGTGTGTCCGGGAGCTCCTAGTGATGAAACGGCACGTAGGCGACGGATCTGTGATATTCGCTTTGCTTGAGGATGGGCTGTAGAACAATTCGTATGCTGCATTCGAGACCAAGCAGGCCTGTTTAGGAACCACTCTGCTTACCCTGACTGGAGAGGGGGCTGAAAAAGGTTCCCTAAAAATAGTCAGCCAAATATCACCCGACTGGATAACCGAGTTGTGAATCAAACCCCAATTTTGCAACAATACATCAAAAGACAACAAAATGAATAAGTTACAACACTTAAAGTAAATGAAATATTCTTACTGTCTGACCATATCCTAAGTCTTTAACATCGAAGGAGGCAGTCAAGAGTAGTGGGATGACAGGGTTTCTGCGGCACTTCTTTTTGAACCCTCCTCGTATCGGCCCCGAACCTGATATCTCGCTAACCAAACATGGGATTAGAACATACAGGGTGTCCTAGCACTCGTAGTGACGCCCCCTACTTTCCTATAGCCTTTTTGTTTAAATAAAAGACCAAAACTAAAAGGTCATTCGCGAGAAGTGGGGAGGTGTAGGTTTTCTCAAGTCGCGCTCGTGCTTGAATATGTATGCCTATGTTGGGAAAGGGTTAGGTGGTGGGAAAGGAGTAGGGTCGAGTGAGGGGTCGTTTAGATGGTATTTTTTCCTCTCTATGTGATGGTGAGGTAATTTATTAAAATGGATGGAATTTGGAAACGCCATTTGGGGTAAACATGTTGTTTTACCATTTTTTCGATGAGAGTTTTTTTTTATGCCTGCGCACTTGAGAGGTTTCGTAAGACAGCGGGCTTTTTAATTATCATTTATAAATGAGTGTTTTTTATTATGTATTGAAATAAACCCAAAAAAACTAATAGGTCATCGGCTTTTTACTATCTCGCTAACCAATAATCGGATTTAAACCTATGAGGTGTCGTAGGACTCGTGGTGGTGAACTACCCTTTTCTGTGGACGCGGTATATCCACCCCAAAATAAAAAATACCCTTACCCGGGGGATGAAATAGTAATTTGTTTGTATGCCTACAAACTTGACGTCTTTTGTAAGAGAGCGGGCTTTTTAAATGAATATTTATAGATGAGTGTTTTTTTTTATGTATTGAAATAAACCAAAAAACTAATAGGTCATCGGCTTTTTACTATCTCGCTAACCAATAATCGGATTTAAACCTATGAGGTGTCGTAGGACTCGTGGTGAACTCCCCTTTTCTATGGACGGGATATATCCACCCCAAAATAAAAACTACCCTTACCCGGGGGGTAAATAATATTTTTTGTATTTGCGTGCACGGACGGCTTTTGTCAAAAGGATCTAACTACACGTTTGTTAATATTTTCTGAACCCCTGATAGAATTTTGCCATAGGCAGTATCCTAACCCAGGCGGTGATGCGCCGTTTTTGAATGTATGATTCATTTTTGTCGAAAGGGCCTAACTACACTTTTCTTCATATCTCGCGAACCAATCATGCTAGGGACTTGTATGAGGGGTCCTAGCACTTGGGGCGACGTCCCCCTTTGCGGGGTGAAATTACCCCCCAAAATTGAAAAATCCATATCTCGGAAACGAAGAATCCTAAAATTAGGTGTGATAGCTTAAAAAATAGGGGATGATATGGGTTTTACCTCGATTAGTCATTTCACCCCTAAAACAGTAAATAGTCATTTTACGAGAAAAAAAACCTGTTAAAATCTTAGAAATGATAAATGACCCTAAGATCTTTTGTTTTTGATAAAAAATAGCAGGGGGTGGAAACTACCCCCCAAATTGAAAAATCAATATCTCGGAAACGAAGAACCCTAAAATTAGGTGTGATAGCTTAAAAATTAGGGGATGATATAGGCTTTTACCTCGACTGATCATTTCACCCCTAAAACAGTAAATAGTCATGTTATGGGGTAAAAAAGGTGTTAAACACCTAAAAATTATAATTGAACTTAATAAAAGAACATGACTTAATCATCACAAAAGCAGATAAGGGAAACACTACAGTAATTTTGAACAAAACAGAATACATTGAAAAAACAGTCGAATTCCTAAACAACAACGAAATCAAGGAATTAACAAAAGACCCCTCCAACAAATTCCAAAAACAAATAAAAAGTGCGCTAAACTAAACAGAATACATACTGACCAAAGCCGAAAAATCAAAACTAATAAACATGAACTCGAAAATACCGTCATTGAGGGGACAACCAAAAATACACAAAAAGGAATGCCCAATGAGACCAATAGTCAATTGTAGGAATGCCCCTAATTACAAAATCAGCAAAGAGTTACTAAAAAGCTTAAAATGCCGTCTTTCCAACGACAAAAACAACTCTGTAAAGAACACAACAGAACTAGTAACAGCATTGAACACCCTACAAATGAAACCTAGCTTCAGGCTAGTATCCTTCGACGTAACTAACATGTACACCAATATTCCGATTATTGAAGCAATCAACACTATCGAAAACAACTTAAAATCCAACAATTCGGTAAAAGAAATTGAAGAAATTGGGAGATTACTGAGGGTCGTTCTCACCCAAAACGTGTTTCAATTCGACAATAAAATATACACACAGAGAGAATGCCTAGCAATGGGATCGCCACTAAGTGGGTTAATCGCTGACATCTTCATCAATGCACTAGAAAATGCGTTCTTAGAAAAGACTTCAACAAAGGGAATAGTAATATGGAAAAGATACGTAGATGATGTAATTTGCATCTACGATACTGAACTAACAAGCGAAGAAACAATTCTCCAATCCATTAATAGCCTTCACCACTCTACCAAATTCACTAAGGAATCCGAAATAGACCGGAAAATAAATTATCTCGATATAACTATTGAACGTAAAGACAACGACTTTTCATATTCCATATTCCGGAAAGCAACACAAACCTCGCATGCAATCGGCAATGAGTCTAATCACCCCAGAACGCACAAACTAGCGGGTTTCAATTCAATGGTGCACAGAGCTTTAAACATACCCATGTCAAAAGACAACTATAATAAGGAAATAAGAACTATAATGCAAATAGCAAAGGAAAACAACTTCTCGCCAAGCAAAATAAATCAAATTATAGCCAAACAAAAAAATAAAGATAAAACGATTCCCAAACCGGACAGTAATGAGAAATAATTTGCGCGTTTCAACTATGTGAATGCGAATACATATAAAATCACTAACCTATTCAAAAAACAAGGCATAAAGATAGCTTTCACGACGAAAAACACAACCGCTAGGCAGCTCCTAAATAGTAATCTAAATAAACGTGACCCGTATTCAAGGTCAGGGGTATATTCTATAACGTGCCAAGACACCGATTGCCAAGCTAATTACATCGGGCAGAGTGGAAGGCGAGTAGACACACGTTATAATGAACATAGGAATGCGATAAGATACGGAAAACATTCAGCCGTGTGCGAACATATGTGTGACGCAGGGCACAGCTTAACCAACATAGAGTCGGACTTTAAAATAATCCATCACGAATCGAAAGGCAGAGCTCTTGACATAAAGGAAGCAATCGAGATACACCTAGCCAAACGAAACAATCCCAACAATCTAAATGAACAAACGTTCATGGAGAGCTCACCCCTCTTCACGCAACTAAAAAACACACCCTGTAGGAAACAAAACACAATTTAGTGACACAGCCAAGCTAGATAAAAAAGGGGGAAATTAGGGGTTTTTTAATAGGTAAATGTTGTCTGGATCAGGTGTACGATGTACTTTTCTTCTGCAATACACCAAGGCCCATATTCGCGGCAGTATTAAAGGTGCCGGGACGTCCTCATAAGACCGTCAATGCTTAGTTCGAATGGGTTATGCTCCGCGCGTGGCGAGGGCTAATCCACGGTCTTTAATAGTTGTAGACCCAACCTCATTTAATAACATACATCTTATCTAGGTTGGCAACACTTCACATAAACATATCGCTATCACTCCCCACAGCACGTAGGGACAGGGGGGAGAAGGCAGGAAAAACCAGTCGTTAAGATAACCACCGCAGTCGACCGCACAGTGAGTTCCAGTGAGCACAAAAACTGCGAGAAGCTGTAGTACGGAAGACAATCAGATAAGTAGTTAGCCTAAAAATTTTATAGTTTAACCATAGTTTACAACCATATAATCTCTCTAAATTACACATCCGGATAGCTATCACCATTTAGCATTTCACCTATACTGCATTTAGCATACACTGGCAGTTGCAGTACCAATACTGCAACTAAATAATTGTACATATTGTAAATATTTTCACCTGTATTTCAAACATAGATTTTGTAGCCTAAGTGTAATGGATCTGATGATGATCGCTTGACGATCGAAACTGGTCATCCTAGTGGTTTATTAATCTCATGTAATTTATTTCAGGATTGGGGCATAACCCATCTCTTTTGGGTACATTCCTGTTGACCGACTGAAAAGCACTAAACTCTTGTCTAAGATCTTTTGTTTTTTATAAAAAATAGCATCTCGGAAACGAAGAACCCTAAAATTAGGTGTGATAGCTTAAAAATAGGGGATGATATAGGCTTTTACCTCGATTGATCATTTCACCCCTAAAACAGTAAATAGTCATGTTATGCGGTAAAAAAGGTGTTAAACACCTAAAAATGATAATTGAACCTAAGATATTTTGTTTTTGATGAAAAATAGCAGGGGTGGAAACTAGCCCCCCCCCCCCCAAATTGAAAAATCAATTTCATGGAAACGAAGAACCCTAAAGCTAGGTGTGATAGATTAAAGAATAGGCCATGACGTACGCTTTTACCTGGATAGGTCATTTCACCCCTAAAACAGTAAATAGTGATTTTACATGGGGGGGGGTAAAAAGGTGTTAAACGGGTAAGAATGATAATTGAACCTAAGATCTTTTGTTTTTGAAGAAAAATAGTAGGGGGTTAAAACAACCCCCAAATTGAAAAATCGATATCTTGGAAACGAAGAACCCTAAAAATTAGGTGTGATCGTTTAAAAATAGGTGGTGACATACGCTTTTATCTCGATAGATTATTTCACTTTTAAAACAGGGAATAGTAATGTTACAGGGGAAAAAGGTATCAAACACCTAAAAGCATAAGCGTTTTGTGAAACCATGCTTTAATGGACATGTGTATGGAGGATGATTATCATGTATTATTATTAAGTAATTATGGATTAATGTGTGTGTAGATAACTAACCAGTGGGAAGCGTGATGGCGCAGGTGCTTAGCTGCTCGTCTTTACCCGGAAGGCTGAGGTTCAAATCACGGTGACCGTGGGGTGGAATTTTCACTTGAAAAATCCCGTGGCGTCAGGAAGGGCATTCGGCCTTTAATCCCAGGCCAAAACCAAAATGAGCCTGGTTGGCTCCGGCGACTCAAAATAATTGGGAAAAACTCAAGAAAGGAAAAGAAGAAGAAAAAAATGGTAACTCACCATTAATAGTAAACATTTGTTGGAGGTGTTGAAGAAGTCAGGATGGCCAACCCTTTGCCATGGATCACGAATGGACCCCAATATGTTTTACCTGTCAAGACTCAGTGTACCCTGTTGCAGCCTTTAGAAAAAATATCGAACCGGGGCCTCTGTGGTGACAGTGGAGTTACATTCATGATGCTTTTTAAACAAACATACGCTTGCATACTACCGCTGTGTTGAATCTGCACAGAGACACTGGCTTTGGTTTGTGTAGTGTGCCTTGGTGATAACAGCACGGCGATCTTGTCAGCAAGTTTCATATTACTCGTCTGCTTGATAGTGGACGTGCTCTGCACCGTGTTATCATACAGGACATGACTAGATAGTGGTTAGGTAAATGTTTGACAAAGGCTTAGTGAACCTTATTGCAACCTTGAAATGAATGTCTTGGTATAGTCGGGGTTGGAAGCCAAGACCTTAGGGTTGACAACCAAGTAGGTTAACCACTACATGCTGAGATGGTCAAATAATAATGTAACAGAGCATATAGAAACGTTTTCTATAGTTTAACGAATTGACTAAGAGCCATACCATGAGAGGTGTAGGTAATGGAAATTGAAACCTCACCTGATGACTATACTTCTTGCAATCTATAGCAATGCCCATGTATAAGCTATCATGTTAGAAAAAGAATTGTATGGCTTGTTTTAAACGGAGAATAATTGTGTTTACTGTGAAACACAAATCTGAATTTAAAATTAGTTTATGTCCTACATGATGTTTGAACTCTTTTTTTATTTATACTTTAGACATACGCTAACATAATTGTCATTCAGAAGCCAAGGCCGCCTCTTTTCCAATCCTACACCGTACGCTGAAGTTAAAATGAATAAAGATCACGTTACAGCAGCCAGTTTCAAAGCCATGAGAACTAAGTGAACAAAGAATAAAATTCATGAGCCAGTGAGGAATTCAACATGCTGTCCTTTGGACAAAAGAGAAGCGTTCTACAAACTTAACCACCAAGCTGTCCTATTGACCCTCAATGGTTTGGGTCATCGTAAAGATGAAAATTAAATCTAAGCTATAACTAAAGCTTACTACACTCTAATATACTAGAAGAAGAAATGGAAAACAAAAGGACAATAGGCCAAATAAAGGACAGAAGGAATAAAAATGGCCCTCAACCCTCAACCATGTGGATTGAGGGACTTGGATGGAAGGAGAGCCATGAAAGGCAGATAGAAAAGTATAATAGGAGAGGTTCTGCACCAGAGGTAATGGATAAAGAGAAGGAAAACTGGACTCAGATCAGAAATCCCTTGGGGTCGCCAACTTCCAAACTGATCAGCCGTAAGCCCCTTGAGGGTGTAGCCATATGCAGAGTGTACCTCAAGTGGTGGGGCTATATACACCCTACCTTCTTGAGGGGGCTTGAGCAAAATACAGGAAATAACATGAAAATAAAAACAAGGCTGCCTCCTCACACTAGTGGGATATCAGAAAAAATAAATAAACAAGGGCCAATTAAGTTGCAAAAGGAAGAGACTCCCTAGGCCTCGGATACTCTAATAATGTTGGGATCGGTAGAGAACAATAGTTGAGCAAGTGTGGACGACAGGAAATAAGACAGAAAGGAGCCTAGCACAAGTTAGTGGAAGCAATGACGGACTCAGCTGGGACTCCATGATCGTCAACCTACATACACTAGATATGACGCCCAGGGGTGGAATTAAACACCTCTTTTGTTTCATATCACTGGATTTTAAGGACGGTAACACAAGGCATGCCTTATAATACAATACTGGTCCTAGGGTATGCAAAATTGTATTAGAAACTCGGCTAATAATAGTGTGCATGACCATGATTATTTTCCCAAGTATAGTACATGGGACTGATAACCATGATTTCCAAGCCCCTAAGTAAGACAAAAACAAATGATTTTCATTTTTCCAATGAGTTGGGGTGAGGTGAGGTGAGATTTCTATACACCAAACTGATGTGGTTTCCCACTTCTAATCCAGGCAAATGCACATTTGATGTTATGAATAGTGAAATGGTTTGCAACTGTCCAATGCTAGGACCTGATTAGTGGCTTTTAAAATGGAATGGAATGGAGTACACTTCCCCCAAAACCAACAAGAGGAGTGTTCGATCCCCCCACAACAGCCATTCTTAAAGTCAATATAAATGGCTATGCACTTCAGGTCATGACGGTCTCCTCTCTCCAATCCTACCCCTTGGTGGTGAACAGCACACTCTAATAAACCCATTTTTTTATTTTTTTTAGCTTATGGCTTTTAGTGCCGGGAGTGTCCGAGGACATGTTCGGCTCGCCAGTTTTGTAGCTGCTTCGAGACGGACACCCAATGGGTGAGCTACAAGTACCGTTGGGGAGGAAAGTTGGAAGGGAAGGGCGAGGAGTTGGAAGGTAGCGGCTGTGGCCTATAGGGAGGGACCAACCCCGGCATTTGCCTGGAAGGAAGATGGGAAACCACAGAAGACCATCTTCAAGGTTGCCGGCGGGGGGATTCGAACCTCCTCGCCTCCCGGATGTGAGCGACTGCCATTAGTCATGCCGTAACCACCACGGCTAACTCACCCAGTTAATATACCCTTAAGTGACAGGTTATCTGTTAAATATCTAACTATCCCCAGATTTACCTTGAATTTTCTTAAAATCCACTACATTTTCCGCAAATTGACCAAATGACACAAAATTCCAGCAAAATTCAACAAATGACTACCAGATTTATTGAAATTCCATTGATTCACCTAAGAATGGTTCAAACTACCTCAAATTCATATAAAATTAGCTGAATATAGATGAAACTTCACTAAAATTTACCGAATTTAGCCAAATGGTGTACAAACCACGAAATTTAACCAATTTTTATTAAAATTGACTACATGTACTCGAAAATTCCATAAGATTCCCCTTACATGTATGCTTTTTGTTGTTGTTGTTTCGCTTACCACACTCCCTGCAGACAAATACCTCAACATGACTTTCTCCTAGACTAGGAGCTCCACATTCGACATGATAGCTGAGTTTCGTCTCCCATAAACTTGTCTCTGAGGTGGGTGTCAGGAAAAGACATTCAGCTGTAAAAACCACACCCTCACCCACACTTTCATAACCTCCTACGTTGAGTTTCCTAACACTAACGACATTGAATGATTGAACGGTTTCCTTTTCACAATTCCTGTCTATACTTTCCTCTTTAAGGTTGCAAGATGTTTGCAAGATTCCTAAAATACAATTAAACTTAATAAATACCTTAAGATGGTTTGATTTATTTAATGATAATGGTGTTGATGATTGTTATATACGCGAAGACTAATTTTTTAGGTCTTGACTGGCCTTGCAATAAGAATTGACTAACCAAACATGAGTTACCTATGAGGGAATCATTTTAGCCCACTGTGTTGGTTATTAACCAGTGAGTACAGTTGTAGAAAGCTGTTTATTATTATTTTTTGAAATCATATACAACAGAGGCTTAAACCTATAGGCAAACCGTGTGACCATGTTTGTTAAACATGACATTATACCAGAGACAATTAGGATACTTATGTAGAGCTTACCAAAAATAATGTTGTGTAACAGTAAATGCTAGTCAACAAACAGTTATGCCATATTTTAAAAAAATCATACAATACCTGAGAGAGCTCTTCTAAAAGTATTAATGCGTAACATGTTTCCACTCGCTTGCTATATATTTTTCGGCGTGGGAATGATTCTCAAGAAATGAAATGCAAATGGAACTGAAATGCAACACAAACAAACAATGAGCGCGCGCGGTGACTGAGATTGATAACATGACGTACTGTCGTTTATTTAGCTATGAGGAATGTTTATCACATATGGTTTACTTCAAGGTTTGGAGATCCCATTAAAGATATTCCTACAATGAATTATCTTGAAATGGTCATTTTTTGGTGTGAAAATATGTATTATATGATATTTAATGAAAACAATTATGATTTATTAAATGTTTATACGTTTACTGTATTCTTATTTAATGTAAGCACTCGAGGCACTATCAGGGATATATATTGCATACTTGAAGGTTTGGTGATCCCATTAAAGGTATTCCTACAATAAATGATTTTCAAGTTGTCGTTCTATGGCGTGAAAATATTTAATATATGATATTTGCTGACAGGACTTCCCACTGGAATTATTTTACAAGTAGTTATCTTAATGACCAACAGAGTTCACTGTTAAGAAGGTAGAGCCCTATGTGGAATGTAGGATAACATGTAACATGTTATACATGATACGTGACAACTGTAAGGCTTGTGATTTTTAAGATGCCTTTATCCCTATATTAATCACACAGTTTACAAGACTCATGACTGTAATGTTCCGAATAAATTGAAACAAAACAAAAATCTGCATTGAAAAACCAAAAAGTGATTGAGCAAATATATATACTGGGAAAAGAAAAGTTTTGAAACACTAATGTCCAACAAGACTAATTAAATCAGTAATTATCAGGGTGGCCGAGTGGTTAAGGCGTTTGACTTAAGATCAAATTTCCAAATATATAAGGAAGCAAGGGTTCGAACCCCTTCCCTGACATAACTATTGCTTGAACATGCAAGAAAACAAGAAATATACACAAACTATGTTTATTAATTTAATCATTTTTTTATTATTTTTACAAGAGATAGACACATAGAATACAGCTCTTTTGTTTATCATTTCTTTTAAACATAACACTTGTTGAAATTTATTTTTAGTGGATGGGGGTGTTGCTACGTTGACCCATTACACAATAATAGCAGCTTTACGAAGTTCATTTTCTATATTTAATAACTCTTTCTCATAACCAATATGACCAACCTGTTTACAGGCATGCAAGAGCAGTAGACTTTCGACTAATATATTAGGATCGTTCCTTTTGCTATTTTTATGAATGGTTTGAAAACCTCGAGAAGCAGTTCATTATTATCACCATTATCATGATTATCATATTCATTATTATAATCATTTTCATAATGATGATCATTATCATTAATATCATTACCATTATAATTGCCACCTATGTCCACAGTCTGTTCAATGGTTTGAGTTGCCTTTGATAGTGTTGAAAGCTTAGTTTTAGATGTGCTAGAATGCTTTAACATTGTTATGTTATTATTATCACTATTACCTTTCCTCACTAACTTTTTGATGGGGTATATTGTCTGTGATAGGGTTGAGGGCTTTTGAGATGTGGGTGCGTGTCTAAACATGGGTTTCACAGGAGGTGTTATAGGTTTCTCATTAATCAACACGCTAACAGCACGAGTGCGTTGTAGTGTATTAAACTTGAGGTTAATATTATCTTGATCAGCACTATCTTTTACTTGGCCTTGGTTTTTTGCTTTGGTTTGAGTTCTCCTCACATTTAGACTAGCGTGATTATTAAGTTTACAATCATGATTGTTTGAAGAATGTATGTCCAATTGTTTTGTCTTAAGCATTCCTCGACACTGTTTCGATTGTTGCTTTGAACCGCACCAAATAATAGTTCCATTTTTATTGCTGCGTTTCACAATATATGAATATCCTTTATAGTATGCATAAGGCTTACCATACATAGTCACTGATACTTCCATATCAACTGTCAAACACAAACTAATCTCTAGTAAAGACAACTTGGTAATGACAACAATAGTTTAATGTGGGAGCATATATACATGCAAAAAGTGGGAGCAAAGGTGGGGGGTAAAAAGTGGGAGCAAAAGTGGCAGAAAATGTGGGAGCAAAAACTGTGAGCAAAAAAAAGTGGGAGCAAATAAGGGATCAAATGTGGGAGCAAAGCAAATATAAAAAGTGGGAGCAAATATGCTAACAAATATGTCAACAAATATGTCAGCAAAAATAAATACACAAGTCAAGATAGTTTAAAGTGCAAAGAAAATATGGAAGTAAATATGAGAGCAAAAGTGGTGTTTTTCTAAAACAACTAGACATAACAAACTTAGTCATAACCTAACCTAACCTAACCTCACCAAACCTCACCTCACCTAAACTCAACTAACCTAACCTAACCTCACCTAACCTAACCTAACCTAACCTAACCTCACCTAACCTCACGTCACCTCACCTCACCTAACCTAACCTCACCTAACCTAACTTGACTGAACTTTACCTAACCTAACCTATCATAACTTCACCTAACCTAACTTTACCTAATCTAACTTCACCTAACCTAACCTTTCAACTCTCAGAGAAAAATTAAATTCTGGGCATAGTTGAGTTGGAACCCAAGACTTCAGGGATAACACCCAAGTATACTAGCCACTACACCACAAGATGGGCAAATTATCATGCAACACAACATAAAAATAAAAGTTTCCTGTAGTGTAACTCATTGGCTGACAACCATAGTTGGGAATTCAAACCCAAGACCTCAGGACTTTTGTTTTGAACATTATCAGAAATATTATTTCATTTACATTTTGCTGCTGCTTATAGTTTGAAGAGTTGGCATTAATATAGGGAGTAAAAAAGTGGGAGCAAATGTGGGAGCCAATATAGATGCCAATATGGGAGCAAATGTGGGAGTCAATATGGGGGCAAATATGGTAGCAAATGTGTGAGCAAATCAGCTCACCTCGGACATCACCAGTGACTACTCATATCCACCGCTAGATAGCGGAAACATACTTTGTGTGTTGTATGTAACTGTCTTACAAAGTTTGGCTGCATGCAAAACGTGCTTGCATAAGCTGCGCATATAATTTTAATATACAATTAACACTAAGTGTTCCGAACTAACATGTATAGCCTTGACTAGGGTATATAGAGGATCCTTAGCAAGAAAGACTGACCAACCCAGGAGTGTAAAGCCTTGCCATCTGCAGTAAGCACTTGTTGGCAGAAAATTGTTCCTAATAATAACGGACTTAATGAATATGAAACGTGCTTTGAGTGTCGTCTTAAATCCTTTTTTATACGTTGTGATACGTGTAAGGATTTAAGACGACACAAACGTCTTTTGGGTGTCGTCTTTTGAGTATCGTCTTCAAGGAGGCGGCCGTGGCTGTAAGTTAAGATATACCCCTGCATTTGCCTAGAGTAGAAGTGGGAAACCACACAAAAACACTCTTAGAATGACTGAGGTAGGAATCAAACCCACCTCTTCTTAGTTTTGCCTCACAAGGCTGAGTGTACCCCGTTCCAAACCTCAGCCCAAAATTAAATTTCTTGACAGAGCCAGGACTCGAACCCAGGCCTCCGCAGTAACAGCTAAGAATGCTAGCCACTACACGAAGAAGTGGACAATATAAGGCTGGTCTTGATTGTACATAGTCAATCAATAATTACCTAATAATAATAATAATAATAATAATAATAAATACAAAATAATTAATAATTAAATAATAAATAATTGAAAGTTAATAACAAATAAAACAATTTAAATAGCCCGGCATTTAAGATTGCGGTTGCGCGTGGCAGCCATCTTGCCCACTAGCCCCTGGCCCAGCTATGACAGACCCCTCCATAAGAATAACATTGGGTAGTTGCGCTCGGCGGCCATCTTGCCCATTTACCCCTGCACCAGCTCCGGCCTTTTATCCCTACTCACACCACCTGGCGGTAGGGTAAATGCCGCGTTTTTTTAGTGGTGTCCCCAGGAGGCCTAATCCACTCTTCAAATGTCATAATTAGTCAATTTTAAACCGTTTTGATGAAGGCTGGCAGTCTTGATCCGCAACACGGGTATTCCTGTTGATCCTCGTGCTTTTCCAACGCATTTGCCTCGCAAAGAAATTTCGATGCAGAATTGTAACAATATTTCCAGTTTGAACTAGCGCCGTATCCGATCGCGATCTTTGATGAAGCGGGAATGCGTAAGACGCAAAAGTTTGTGTTCCATAAATTATTCCATCCTGTTACCGATGAGCCCACATTTGAGGACCTACATCATGTTCTCCACGGAGGATATCTTCTGCACCGTGTAATTTGGCACCAAACCGATACTTTTGTCGACATTAGTGCCGAATATATGAATTACGTTCAAAGATACTTCAAAAACAGTGTCATTATTTTCGATGGGTATCCTGACAACCCAGCAGCTCGCAGTACCAAATCCACTGAACGTCTTCGACGATCGCACAAGCATGATGCTGCAAATGTTCTTTTTGATGAGTCCATGACGGCACCTACGCCACAAGCAAAATTTGTTGTCTAATAACACAAACAAACTAAGATTGATCGACTTGTGGCGCGTCAATTTCGAAAGCGAAGGAATCGAAACCAGACAAGCTCCAGAAGATGCCGATATGCTCATCGTTACCACCGCACTTGAGTTATCTCGGCCCGACAATTCGGTCATTATAGTGGCTGAAAATATAGATATCCTGGTTATCCTGGTGGCTCGTGTGCCACCCTCCACGAAAATGTATTTTATGAAACCCGGCAATGGTTCAACCAAACAACAACTTTTTTGCACAACAAGTTTCAATCTCCTGCCGTGTGTTCAGGAAAATATCCTCTTTTTTGCATGTGTTTAGTGGGTGCGATACAACGTCTTCGTTTCACAGGCAGGGAAAATGAAATTCGTAACACCGCTGAAGAGTAATGAGGAACTGCAGACAGCTGTTAGGGTTTTCCAAGACGTGAAAGCAAACCCCGATGAAATTGACAAAGCGGGCCAGCTGGTTCTGGCTAGGATTTTGACAACAAAACCACGGGAAATACCTTGAATGAGTTGTAGTTCCAACTGTTTGCAAAATCTCTAAGCAAACATCCATTTAATCTCGCAAGCTTACCTCCCACCGAATCAGCGGCACGTGAGAACTCTTTAAGAACATACCATCAAATCCAAACATGGTATGGAAATGATACAAATCCACTGAATTGGGGCTGGAAAAATTCTCACTATAGTTTGGCTCCCATATCTACGACGAGGGATCCGGCGCCAAAAACGCCTCTAAACACAGTGTACTGCAAATGTTTGAAAGGATGTAACGCAACGTGTGGTTGCCGGAAAACGGGCCTCCGATGCTCCAGAATCTGCATGAATTGTATGGGACGGTCATGTACAAATGCTGCCGAGGAAGATGATATGGTTGATTGTGACGGAGATATCGATGTTAATCTTGAGCGCCCTGTGACGTCAGACAAATATCCCTTTGACATAATTTGGATAAAATGCATGGGCCAGTCCATAGGGATCAGTCCAAAGGACCCGCCCACAGGGACCCGTCAACAAGGACCCGTCCTCCGGGACCCGTAAAAAAAATGACTCCCTTCAAAAAGGACCCGTCCAAAGGGGCTAGTCAACAGGGAACAGTCCAAAGGAATACATCAACAGATATCAATCAAAAGGGGTTAATCAACAGGGGTCAATCAAAGGTTAAGTTAAGCTACGTTAGCCATTATGGAACTTTTTGATCACACCTCGTAGGGTTAGGTTAGGTTTAGTTAAGCTACAACCGCCATCTTGGGACTTTATGATCACACCTCATAGGTTTAGGTTAGGTTAGGTTAGGCTAGGTTCAGTTAAGCTATGACCACTATTTAGAAAATATTTTGATCGCACCTCGTAGGTTTAGGTTAAGTTAGGTTAGGTTAGGTTAGGTTAAGTAAAGCTCCGGCCGCCATTTTGAAACTTTTTGATCACACCTTGTAGGTTAGGTTAGGCTAGGCTAGGTTTGGTTAAGTCGCAGCCACATTTTTGGAACTTTTTGATCACACCTCGTAGGTCAGGTTAGGTTAGGTTAGGTTAGGCTACGGCCGCCATCTTGGTAGGTTAGGCTAGGTTAAGTTAAGCTATGGCCGCCATCTTGTTAGGATAGGCTAGGTTAAGTTAAGCTACGGCCGCCATCTTGTGAGGAGGGTGAGGAGGAGGTCACAGAACCATCCAAAACACACTACTGCACAGTTTTTGTCCTAGGGTCCTGAAATTTATTTTTGGGGTAGAGGGGGTAAAGACCTTTCATTTACGTTAAACAAACATTTTTGTAAAATTCTTAGTTTCCAAAATATAGACAATTTTGAATATTGGACTTTTTTCCGGAAAAATGAAAAAAATGTCAAGTTTTGTTTCAACGTTAAATAACTTAAAGAATTTTTTTCGAGTCTATATATGACTTTTTAGAATGATACGTTTTCAAAATATCGCCTACTTTCACAATTAAACATTTTTGGATTTTGTCCCCAGAGATCTGGGCCTTGGTTTGTGGGTAGAGGGGGTAAATACCTGTCATATCAAACACACTTTTTTGTAAAATTCCTAGTTTCCAAAATATAGTCCATTTTAAAATAATGTCAAAAATTCCATATTATGTTCTAACGATTAAGGATATAAAAGCCATTGGTTTGAGTCTATATATGACTTTATAGGATGATTAGTTTTCAAAATATAGCCTACTTTCCAAACATTTTTTAGAAAAATTTTAAAAAATATAATATTTTTCGACTAAGAATGGGATAAAAGTAGGTGATAGAGTTAACATATGACTTTATATGATTTTTTTTAGTTTAAACATATAGTCTACTTTCCCCATTCACCTTTTATTTTTGGAAAAATAAATAATGTTCTTAACTAGGCATGGGATAGAGGCAAGAGTATGAGTTGTGAGTACCTTAGAGTACTTTAGATTTTTTGAAAGTTTAGTGTGTTGTTGTTGTTGCTTACAAACATGGCAGTAAGCATTATGTTGTGATAAAATAGAGTAATGTACTTTCCAAGACCAAGAGAAAAATCCACTAAATGCAATGACAAAATAACTTGTCAAATAAGCCAACACAAAAGCTAAAATATAAACCAACACTAAAGCCAACACACAAAAAGCCAACCTAAAAGCCAACATAAAAACGATATACAGAATAAGCCAACACAAAATGCCAACATAAGACCCCACACATAAACTAATACATAAGCTAATTTGTAAAATGTTAAACACTTGCATGGTATTACATTTTAGGTAATGCATGTGAAACATGAACTCACTTGTCTGTTGTATGAGAAGGACTCGTCAACAATGCCCTGTCAACAATGGACACTGCTTGCACATTTTTAATTACTACACACCTCTCCACTCCTAATGCAAAATGAACATGTAAAACACAAATTGGAAAAATCCATGTTTCCATATTGACAAATAGAAAAAAAAACATTAAACTGAAATTTAAAAAAATGTTAATGGGAATTTGGTAAATTGACAAATGTGAAAACAAAAAATTGGAAAATCCATGTTTCTATATCATGAAACTGAAATCCTTTAAACTGACATTTTAAGAACTGTAAATGGGAAATTGTGAAATTGATAAATGTGTAAACTGGTCATACTAAATATGAGGAAGAACTATTGGATATAGAAAATGAGTTTTGTCATGCTAAAATTATTGTGTAATGAATCCATGTAACCGCTTAAACTATTTCTTAACAATACATGTAATATTTTCTACCACTTTGCTACCACTTTGCTAGTTTGCTACCACTTTTCTACCACTTTTCTACCACTTTGCTACCACTTTTCTACTACTTTTCTGCCACTTTTTTACCACTTTGCTACCACTTTGCTACCACTTTTCTACCACTTTGTTACCAACAGTCTACCACTTGTCTACCACTTTGCTACCACATTTCTACCACTTTTCTATCACTTTAAACTGTACATATTAAATATAAAAGCCAACGCTAAATAATTCTATTACCAGAACAGATATAACCTTTGTAGTGTGCAAATCATACTAACAGGTTAGTTGTAAAATGTTAAACACTTGCATTGTATTACATTTCAGGTAATGCATGCGAAACATGAACTCACTTGTCTGTTGTATGAAAAGGACTCGTCAACAATGACCTGTCAACAATGGACACTGCTTGCACATTTTTTATTACTACCCACCTCTCTCCACTCCTAATGCAAAATGAACATGTAAAACACAAATTGGAAAAATCCATGTTTCCATATTGACAAATAGAAAAAACAACAACATTAAACTGAAATTTTAAAAACTGTAAATGGGAATCTGGTAAATTGATAAATGGAAAAAAACAACAAATTGGAAAATCCATGTTTCTATATCATGAAATTGAAAAACTTTAAACTGACATTTTAAGAACTGTAAATGGGAAATTGTGAAATTGATAAAAGTGTAAACAACAAAATGCAAAGTCCATGCTTCCATATTATGAAATTGAAAAACTTAAAACTGATATTTAAAAAAACTGAAAATGGGAAATTGGAAAATTGGCATATGTGTAAACAACAAAATGAAAAAAAAATCCAGTGGGGTAGTGATCATGTTGTACAGTAACCTATAAGACTAGCATAAGGATAGTTGCATTACATGTAAAACACAAATTGTAAAAAATCCATGTTTCCATATTAACAAATAGAACATAAAACATTAAACTGAAATTTTAAAAAACTGTAAATGTGAATTTGGTAAATTGACAAATGTGAAAACAACAAATTGGAAAATCCATGTTTCAATATCATGAAATTGAAAAACTTTAAACTGACATTTTAAGAACTGAAAAGGGGGAAATTGTAAAATTAATAAATGTGCAAACAACAAAATGCAAAATCCATGTTTTCCATATTATAAAATTGAAAAAATTAAAAACTGACATAAAAAAAACTGAAAATGGTAAATTGAAAAATTGGCATATGTGTAAACAACAAAAATGAAAAAAATATCCAGTGGGGGGGGGGGGGGGTAGTGATCATGTTGTACAGTAACCTATAAGACTAGCATAAGGATAGTTGCATGACATGTAAAACACAAATTGTAAAAAATCCATGTTTCCATATTAACAAATAGAACAAAATACAGTAACCTGTAAGACTAGCATAAGGATAGTTGCATGTAACTTATATGCTTTGTGTATGTGCATTAGTCTTTGGATTAGCTTAAGTTAGGTTTGGTAAAGTTAGGTTTAATGAGGTTAGGTATGTGACCTTGTAGTTTACTCTTTTAGGAAAATGTAAAAATATAAAATCTAAAAATCAAAAAATCTTAAATTTAAAATATAAAATCTAAAATCTTTAAATGAGGTTTCTGCTGGTTATGACAACACGTTTATGATTTAGTCAATGTTGATGTGTGGTATCCAATTACTACTGACTTTGCATGATCATCACCCATTGTCTTGATCAACACCTTGGGTTTCAAATTACTGCAGCGTTAGTCGTAACAATAGAACTGTGCACTCTCTGCCATGTCAGCAACATGACACCGGAAGGAACACCTGTGTAATATCCAATGACTGCGGACTTTGTATAAACATCACCCATTGTCTTGATGAACACGTCGGGTTTCAAATTACTGCAGCGTTAGTCATAGAAACAGAACTGTGTGCTCTCTGCCATGTCTGTAATATTACACAGGACATAACAAGACGTCTTACTGTACATACCATCTCCTCAGTTTTAACATCTTAAGAACAAGTATTATTCTCTTTCAACTACAAATGACTCGTTAGAACACATCCATCCACCAAGTTAGATCCCTTGTCCTGCTCTCAAATGACATGTGCCTCGTGTACTAGGGTGTGTGCTTTAGCCCTAACCTAACGTTACGTACGAACTAAACAGAATGTGACTTGTTAGCTCTTATTGTGCACGTGCACAGGTGAACACTTGTGTGTTAGGTCATATTACACATGAACTTGCATTTTCTCACGTAAGTGCATTTCTCTGTTCCACAAGATACATATTTGATTGCTGGATTGTATCCTGCACTGTTTATGCGATATAGCTTTGCCAGGTAGTTCTCTACATATAGCAATTTTACCACTGCTCTACCTAAGCCTTTTGCTCTTTTGGCTTTTTTACAGTCGAGTGTGTGATAGACAGCATTAACTGTATATCAAACCCAGTTCACCTTTGTATTTGTAATCCAAGTAATAATTTGAAAAGTCACAAATGTAATCAGTTTTAAACGTTATCTCTGTTTTGTTTTGTTTAATATGTTTATGACATGCATATTAACCTGAAATCGAACCCTCTGGTGAAAAGGCTAACAGCTTAACCACTGTACCACCATGCCCTTGTTTCTTAGTTCAACTCATTCTAGGCCTCAGACCTGGAAATTGAGTTAAGACTACCAATACAAGAGCTAAAAGTGCTTACCACTGCAACACAAAAAATAAATAAATGGATAGCTGGTAACATTAGACAACCGGAAATGATTATATTTCTGTTAGCAATGCATTTCGTCATCAGCCTACTGTCTGAGCACTGACAGCAACACAGTTTAGTTTAGAACAAGCGAGTGTGTGTGTATTGATTATTAGTCTCAAGTATTTAAAGATTGTTGTGTGTAGCGATCATTTTGTCTCGGTAACCACTGAGCATTTTTGTGTTTTAGCTATCCTCTTTAACCAATCAAATAAAGATAGTCTACTCTTAAATCAGAGTTTGCGTACACCGTTTCTCATTTATTAACCCATACCTGCAACCTATACTCTCTCTATACTGCAGTTTGATCTGAAAACAAGTTTCAATGGTAAAAGACTACACTACATTAATTCTTTCTCTACCTAGCTATGTTTCATCACGCATGGTAAACATCTCACATGTTCGTACCCGATTATTAGTTTATAAAATCTCAGGTCAATGACCTTGATGTATTGGGTATTTTTGGTAAATGCATTGGCCATGGGAAAGGGTTGACCATTCTAAGTCCTATGACACCTCACATGTTAATATTCAATTATTAGTTTATAAAATCATAGGTCAATGACCTTGCTGTTTTGAATCTTGTGGGTAAATTCGTTGGTCATGGAAAAGGGTTGACCATCCTGAGTCCCATGACACCTCACTTAACCCTCTCTGATTATTATTTAGCGAGATATTAACAAAATTGTAGTTAGGCCCTTTTAACAACAAAAAAATAATACATTCAAAAACAAAATGTCACCTCAAGTCCAACGACCCCTAATACAAGTCCCATAGCCTTATTGGTTCATGAGATGTTAAAAAGCTAATTACCTATTAGTTTTGGATCTTTTGGTAATTTAAAAAAAATAACTCATCTATAAATCTGTATTCAAAAAGCCCACCCTCTTACAAAAACCCCAAGTGCACATGCGTAAAAACAAAACAAAAACATGTTAATTCATAGTAGCGATCGGCTCTTCGCTTGCGTTTCATGTGGAACAACGTTTAATTTCATTATAGCATTAGGGGTCATTAGCCAATCAAAAGGAACCAGTCTAAAGGGATTAGTCAAAAAGAACCCGTCAACAAGGACCTGTCCACAGGGGCTCGTCAACAAGGACCCGTCAACAATGTGCCGTCAACAATGACCTGTCCACAGGGGCCCGTCCACAGGGACTCGTCCACAAGGACCCGTCCACAGGGGCCTGCGTGTGCGTGTGGGGGAACATGCGATTACGTCAGCAAATCATCTCATCTAGTTTCAAATTTAGCCACTACGGCGCGTGCAACACACAGGAAGTGCGTGGGAACATACGATTACGTCAGCGAAACATGAACTCACTTGTCTGTTGTATGAATATCAGTTTAGTAGTGGCATCAAGCAGCAAAAGACGTTTACTTACACAATCCATCATTATGGTAAGCATTTTTTTCTTATCATTATGGAAATCTCCTTATTAGAATAAAATGTTATAGTTGTTCTGATCACTTATAGCTAGACTGTAATAGATATGATTTTTTTGTTTCTTTATAGGCTACTACAATAAATATTCTCATTGCTATGGGGGGCAGAACTGTTGATTAGAGAGAAAAAAAACTCACTGAATTACCAATGCATATACTTTTTCCGTATCATTAACATTCAAAAAGTGGACACAATGTATGGTGAACTGGTATTATGTGTTAGTGAAAATTTTCAGACATTCCTTTCTGCACGTTTTAATATTATATGTCAGAAAAGTGTGCTCGAGGATCTAAATCGTGGTGGACATTCTCTATATCTAATTTATGACGGTATAAAAACAATAAATGTATTGTACATTCTGACTTTGAAGTTAGGTTGGGTTAGGTTAGGTAAGGTGGGATCTGGTTAGGTTAGGTTAGGTTAGGTAAGGTTAGGTGAAGTTGGGTTAGGCAGAATGGCAGCGGTATGAATCAAAAGCCAACTCCTGTCAGTTTTGAATCACAAGGTTGAGTGTACCCCATTCCAACCCTCAGCCTAGAATTAAATTTCTTGACAGAGCCAGGACTCGAAAACGAGCCTCCACAGTAACAGCCAAGAATGCTAGCCACTACACCATAAAGTGGGGCAATATAAGGCTGGTCTTGATTGTACATGATCAATCAATAATTACCTAATAATAATAATAATAATAATAATAATAATAAATAAATAATAATAATTATAAATATTCCATTTAGCAACTACATAGCAGACCTCTCCCTGGGTTCTTTTACATGCCAACATCGTATGACATGCGTGTCTTAATTTTTGCCGCCTTTCAAAAATCACTTACCACGACCAAGAGCGAACCTGCAAGCTTGGGGTTGGTAGTCCGACACGATAACCACTCACCCACCGTGGCAAGCTATCAATCATTAATTACCTAATAAAATTAATAATAATAATAATAATAATAATAATAATAATAATAATAAATATTCCATTTAGTAACTACACGGCCGATCTCCCCCTGTGACAGCGTGGCAGCCATCTTGCCCATTAGCCCCTGTGCCAGCTCTGAATGACCTCTCCATAAGAATAACATAGGGCTGGTTGCGCGCGGCGGCCATCTTGCCCATTAGCCCCTGTGCTGGAACCGCCTAACATTACCTACTAACAACAATAATAATAATAATAATCAATATATCCGTAGCGTAGCGGTCAGCATGGTTAGCTGCCGCCCCGGAGGTACAGGGTTCGATTCCCGGCTCTGCCACGAAATTTGAAAAGTGGTATGAGGACTGGAACGGGGTCTACTCAGCCTCGGGTGGTCCAAATGAGTAGAGGGTGTTCGATTCCCACCTCAGCCATCCTCGAAGTGGTTTTCCGTGGTTTCCCACTTCGTCATCGGGCAAATGCCGGGAGGGTACCTACTGTAAGGCCACGGCCGCCTCCTTCCCTCTTCCTAGCCTCTCCATCCCAATCTTCCAACCCTTCCCATCCCTCATGAGGCCCCTATTCGCTTTCAGATGAGGCCGACTGGGCGAAGTGCTGATCACACCTCCCCAGTTGTATCCATCCCGACCAGATGTTCCAAGCTCCAGGACACTGCCCATAGGGGCGGTAGTGGTGAGTTCTCTCGCTGAGTCCGTGGGAACCACCAACCTAGAGGATAAATTGACTAAATAAAAAATAAAAATAAATCAATATATGGTAAGCGCATTGTCTGCAGAATTACGGGTAGGAAGGAGCTCTGAAGCCACATAAATCATACACTTCAACGTTTCGTCAACATTGGACGAGTCTATTTAGGATTATTCAAAAACCACCGTAGGGCTGGTATATTCCTTTTGTCTCTTCCTATTGATAATTCTAGAGTATATTAAATATATAAATTGTGTGCCAGAGGTGCATTCGTAAAGGCTTCGTCTTCAGTCCTTTGCTAAGTTCATCAAAATATTAGTAAGGTAGGTATCATCTACTGTGTTACTGACAGTTTGTAGCACTAGAAACATCCATAGACCTATAACTTCTAGGGGCAGATGACCTTGCTGTTCTACCCCTTAAAACCTCAGTAACTAATTATAAATCCTGTGTGAATGTGCATATTGCATTCGCACGAAGTTTAGTGTTTTGCGTCTTTTTAAAAAGTTTCTGTGTACTAAGGTTGGAACCACCTATTACAGTACTATATTTTAGCATCAGTTCAAGATCTAAAACTTCATGAAATGTGCGTATTATGTTGGTACAAATTTTGGTCAAAATTGAGTCAGTAGTGTGCAAGTTTGATATCGATTGATCATGTTTGATTCAGTTTTGTCCGCATGTACTCCAAGCAAATTGCTCGGAGAGTACCTGAGAATCCGGGGGCAATCTTCGCTCTCCAAGTTACGAATCTAACATCTAACGAATATTCTTCATCAATAAGTAAGGAACTAAAATAACATTCTGATATCCCATAAATGCAATAAGAAAAAAGAAATCGAGTTACTACTCTTGGATGAAGAGGAAGAAAGGTATAATTCAAACTCCATAGTCAACACTGCAATTATTATATTAATTCACGTAGGTCTAGTCAGTTTTTAAGATTATTTTCTGTTTCCTAATAGGTTTCTTGATAAGTAGAAATAATAATAATAATAATAATAATAATAATCTGTGCTGTACGCCTCTGAGTGCCTCGTGATGGCCAGGAAAGGCCCACTCAGGAAACATGAACTCAAGGAGAGGAAGATTCTGTGGAGGATACTAGGACCCATAAGGGAAGAGGGAGGCACCTACAGAATTCGGCACAATGATGAACTTTACAGCCACCAAGAAGACATTGTGACTTGTATGAGGAAAAGGCGCCTGGCCTTCTATGGACACTTGACCCGCATGATCCCTAGCCGGCTCACCAGTAAGATCTTCACAGTGGCTGGAAGAGGGAAGGCCTCTAGGACCAAGTGGATATATACGGTCAGTAAGGAGTTAGACCACCTAGCGATCCCCATGAAGTCCATACAGGACCGCCAACAATTCCGGCAACCCATCCAACAGGGAGTTTTACCTGTATCACTGACAGCTAGGAAGAACACCGGGGTCAGCAGACCTCCATGAATGGAGGAAAGAAAGCTGGCTCATAGTCAGATGATGAAAAATTACTGAAAGAAGAGAAAAGACAAAGCGACGAGGATATACGAGCCCCGTGGTCCTCAGCCCAAACGACGAAGAAAAAGGAGAGGAAGAAGAAGAATACTAATATAAATAATAATAATAATAATAATATAAATCTGCACAAAATATGACAAACCTTGTAAAATGATGTCAGCAAAGAGTCCTGGGGAACCTATATTTGTCCTAAAATGAATGAATGAATGAATGAATGAATGAATGAATGAATGAATGAAATGTGGTTATTTCATTTCCTACTTCCGCGCTAATTCTGGTAACTACAGTTATCTGTATAATTACAGTCACGATAGACAAACAGGCTGTCAAATTCAAGACAATTACAGCAATTACAGATATACGAGGTTGGGGTTGAAGACCTAGATATGTTAACCTCTTATAAGGAATTTACAACAATTATTATTATTATTATTATTAATTGTGCCCATTCAACAATGAAATATGCAAATCACAGTTTGCCAGCAATGCTCAATCGGGAGTATCGGCGTTCATGGTATGTTCTCCCACTCTGTGACTTACACACCTTGGATTAAATTGAGGACACACTTCCAAAAATAAACAAAAATCAACTCCTATTATAAAACATTTAATTATTCAAATATATGGCGCTACAAAAATTAAACAAATAAAATACTGACCCTTCAATTCATACTTGTTCAAAGTTGAACTAGGAACTCCTATTAAACAAATATTAAATCATAATAAATGGTTTTCCATAAACCAACAAACTTCTATTAAGTTTCACTTCCATATAGTGTCCTTTTAAATTCATTAAAATCAAGAGCTCCAAATGGCTCGATAATGTTTATATACACTGTGTTATCCATTTAATACACATCACTTCCCATTACATGAGTTTATCTTTCAATCGTACATATCAAAATTTTACCAAAGTATTGTTAATCAATCACTAAATTTTGGGCTTTCACAACGCTCATATGTTACCATCCCTCTCTCTCTCAAGTCAACAACTCACTACTGTGATTGGGAAAAACTTGCGTACTCCCGAGCTACAGAAGACTACTTGAACAAGTCAAAAATTAAGATCACTCCCGGAATCTGTCTTCACTAAAACTCGTGAATCACTGATTCATATAATCATAAAATTAGGGATTTATCATTATTCGTCTTAAAAGACCATTATATCATAAGAAAGCAACAATCTGAACTCTGCAAGTGATAATCATTTATAAAGGAACCTCGGTTCGAAGACCGGGTCGTTAAAACAAAATTCTAAACACTTCTGTGTACTATAACTCAAACAGACCGTTCCCAGACCTACCACAATCCGTCAATGGTAAGGGTCTGGCCTTGACTACTTAGCGTGATTTATTACAGGAAGACTGAGACTTCACAGTCTCGATTCTACAAGAGACGGGCTACCCTCAGCTTTCCTAGAGCTGTTCTTAAATGCAGTTCCCTGAATGACAAGGCTGTCATACTGATTTTTATAACAACATATTTAGGTTCAACAAACCTATTCTCTTGGCTTCGGCATATAGTAATTATGAACAGTCCTCATTGGCGGGTAATAATAATTCAATAATACAGCAGATATTTAGGGGCTTAAACATGGACGACTCTGAGTTCGATCCTTTCAAATGCCTCGGGAGCAATATCCCACACTTGAGGACTTATAACATTAGCGACTTAGGGCAGGCCTTTTGCCTTATACCAGCGCTCATAATAAACATAATTAGCACCCTTTTTACCATATAACACACACTGCCTCGTGATTACATCACAACTTTTGAGGACTTACCATAGTTCAATTACCACGAACAACTGCCCCTCATAATTAGTTTTACCGAGCATTTTAACGCATTCCTAGCGTGACAAATTACTTCAATGCGCTACATGGCGCTTATACATTAATTAGCCAAGTTACCTTCTGAGAACTAATAAATTCAAATCAACGTTTGATCTACATCTCAAAATATATATTACTCTTCTCCCTTGACAATAATCATTTTTTACCACAAAAACATGTATTCATAACATGTATTAATTCATTTAAAAGGAGCTCGAAAGCTACTACCTTTCATATATAATTCATCATAATATTCATTCATTTATCTAATTATTATTATTATTATTATTATTACGCTTGCTTTCTCATATTTATATCATTTATCAATTACACTGATATTTTACTTAATACATTCCCCAAGGGAATCATTTACATTTTTACATATTTATGTATATTTTCTCAAATTAATCGTTCAGATCGCGCTATTATTCTTTTATTTGTTATTCAATCATCCCTATTCTCACTCTTTCATGAGGATTATACGCGAATCTTCCCAAACACATAATATAATGAAATAGTTACTCACATGATTGTACGGTCAGTGACCGAATCCTCCAACGATGAAACATGTTTCGCCCACTCACTGCTTTTTTCAAGCCATCTCCATGGATACACTTACACTCAATGACACTTCTTTATCAGCACATAAATTATTTACCTTAATCACTTGTAACACAATGAATACCATTTTGTATTCGTTTACCTTAACACAATATAAATTCACTAAAAATTATTACACTCAAAATTTTTCACTATATTTACATTACATATCTGTTAATCACTTGGGCGTTAATTTTCCGCCTTGCACACGTGATTTCTTTTCTTCCCCGTTTCCAAGGGTGACACTTTTAGAACGTCGGCTCCCTAATCTGACGAAATGATGGAAAGTCTCGATCGTACTACACCTCACTGGAACGGCTGATCTTCAAATCCGGGTTTTGACTATCGGCTTCTATACTTTACTTGCACGATGTCGTTTCTTACTAGACGCTAGCTAGTTCGTCTAGATAAAGTCTGTCCTGGTTACGGCCTCTCGAATAGTTTATCGGTGACCTAGTAGTGTCCTAGCATTAACTGCTATTCCTTTAATTCGTAGCTTATTGGAGTCCTCCCCAATGTTTACTGTTCGTTTGTCTACTTAGACAAAGCCTTGAACTACAATTCCTGATGTTTATCGTCCTACGCTCTAGTCCCTATCTTTCCGGAACACTCGGCGTTATTTATTTCGTTCTACCCTGATCGGGTTCCTTAACGTCGATAAACTGTTTATTTCACTACCTTGGGTACTTCGAAACTTTATGACGCTTTATGTCTTTAACTGAACTATTATTCGAGTACCTATCGCCTGTTATTTCTTCAAGTTCGAAGCCTAACTTTGACTGTACTAATGAACTTTAACGATAAAGTCTGAAGCTTGCTGAGATTAATCCTAGACTAGGATTCTAATATGTCTCCACACGGCGATACTAATGACGATACTGCTCGGCCACTCCCACACGGGGTGCGCGTTGATGATACAGCGTATCACGAACTCTCAAGGTCTGGTAAAGACTGCATGATCTTCCTGGATCCGCCAGGGTTTTTATACAAATCGGCGACAAAAAGCTAAAATCCTCATCTTCTCCAGCACTCACTTTTGAAGTAATAGTCGCATAATTTTGAAAAATATATCTCTGGAAAGCTCATGTTCTAAACGTCAACTGGTTTCTTTCAACATGAAAATCGATCGCACAATACCAAGATATTAAATAATTTTGCTCTTCAGATACGTGGGTGTTGCGGTTTATTTTCTATCCCTACCAACTCTGGTCTCGGGGAACTTTTAATTACGTCCTGCTGTGTCGGCACTTCTTTCCTGTGCAAATATTATAAACTTTTCCCCCCACAAAAATATCTCTTCCAAAATGATCCACAATGATGTATTTCATTAATTAAATGCTCGCAAATGGCTTAAATCAAATTATTCCTCTTCTTGAGCAATTGCGAGGTTGCCATTTTATTGCTGCGTAAGGTCAATTTCCGAAACCTCCTCTCTCTTACACACAGTGGAAAGTTTTTATAGTTCTATTAATAGTCATGATCGGCTCCTTATCAATGCGTCATGCATGATATCATTTCCGCGTGACTCGTGGTCACTTATTATTGCGCCACGTTATAACAGTCCGCTACATAAAATCTATCTAAGTCATTCTAAAGACTGTATTTTTTCCTCTCTTCTTTTACCAATAAATGATGGATTCGGCAATTGAACCAACAGCACAAGGGTTCATAATATTATTATTATTATTATTATTACGGTATCTTAATGCACCCTACTCTATTTAAATATTTCCGCTAAAACACGCACGAACATTGCTGCCATCTATCTGACTGCAATGTAAGAACTTTCTAGATTGAATAATAGATGTCAGGACGTTTCCCGGTGCATGCAGCGCTATTGGCGAATCTCTCCAACACTACCAGAGAGGGACGCTCCTATCGGATCATCGGAAGTGCTGCCAACATCAGCAACAAGTCGCTAGATATACCGGTATCTACAGTATTTAAAAAAAATCAACCAAATTAAAACGAGATTACTAATTAGAGGCAGAAATATGATTACATTTTCTCCAGTCCTTTTCTGTGTGCGTTACGGGATTTCGGTCAGGTGAACCAAATAAGGCTCTACCAGGAAGTTGGTGCACCCCACTTAAACACTGTTGGGATAATGACGCGATCGCAGCTCAAGGAGGAGCTCTCTTGGACGATATCTACATTTTAAAGCAAGGAAGAAGAGGGGGTTTCTCCTAGATGCACCAAGTTAACACATCCTACCTGGAACCTGCTGGGAATGTTTCTGGATGATAACTATCTTCTAAAGCAAGGAAGGAGGGGTTGGTTGGTTGGTTGGTTGGATCCTCAGTTTAGAGGCTGCGACAACGCATTCACGTAGCCCTGTGTACTTTGCGGTGTGTGTTTAATCTGTATGATAACTGGTTTATTTGTGATGGCAGTATTAGTGTGTGTTATCTGTTTTTAATTCAAGTAAGAACTGCATACATTCGATTTTCAAGTAGTTCCAACTGTTGTTACCAAGGGCCACCGTCAACGACCAACTAGTTCTGAACTTTGTCATTAGATGCCACCGCAGTCAGCTCCTGGCGACGAACGTTGGAACCTAAGAGCGATATTCAAAGATAACCTATAGTTTTGCTTCACACAAGTGTAATCAGTGGAAGGTTCTTTATCATGCCACACATCTATGACATGGGACCGCCGGCTTTACTTCGCCTCCATAGGAAGGCAAACTGAGGGATTTTTAACGCTCTTAAATAATCTGACGACTTGGCTTGGTGTGAACCCGCGACCTTGGGCATGGCGATGCTCCTTGCTGTTCCAAGTTAACACATCCTTCCTGGAATCTGCTGAAGTGTTGCAACACACTGTTTAATTTGAAAATTAAGTAATTAATTTAATAATATTATCTACAATCAAATATAGTGCATTAGAAAAGGCGTCATTCAAAGAATTGGAAATACGAGTTGAACTCCTCTCACAACTAGGTATTGAACCCTTTATCCACAGGCTGTATAAAGGATTCTAATAATTATTCATCATCTTTTGATACATTTCTACAGACAACAGATATGAGAGCCAGACGGTGTTGGGAAATATTGAGAAATCAGTGGCCAAGAGGACACAATGGTTTAAGCTCCTGTGGTATTTTAGGAAGAAACATATATATTCTTGACACATAGGACAGGTGCAACTTTTAGCGCGGAAGACGGCGTGGACTCGCACATTATGGCCTGTTGCTAGGAAGGTTGGCGCCAAGATGGAAATCGAATGCTACGAGGCAATTGGTCTATCATCATGTTAACCACTCCCTACTGCGGAAAAGTATGAAATAGCGCGCAAAGACATACAAGAGTCTGGGCCAATAATATCAAGACGCCTTGTTTTAGCGGCAACTCGGCTTGGTAACGCACACTGGTAAATTAACGCGGGAGTTATCTACAGATTAATTCCACGATCGATTCGAGCCGGCTACAGCATAATCGTAACCTCCACACTGCTACGAACTCAATGATACCGGTCGCATGCTAGTCTGATAATTATTATGGAATACTTTTTAATAAATCCCCTTCCACACCTACCCTAGTCAGTTTCATTTTTAAGGATCCAAAATGCTTTGAGGATGATCACTCATTTTGTACGTCTGAGGACGTAAGGTTGAACACTCATCACTTATTTCGTACGTCTGAGGACGTATGGTTCATACTCTACATATGTTTATGTTATTGAACATGGAAGAGTTTCGTCAAGTTATAAGTGTAACTTCAGTGATTTATTTGTAGTCCCACTACTATCAGTAGGACCAGTTCATCGAAATAATTCACCAAATAGACTCTCAAGGAATATAGTACTTGATAGGTGAATTTAGTAGGAATTATATCGTGTGTGTATCTGACAAAACTTTATTTAATTCAGCACGAGATGACGTCTAAGAACGAGAACGGATCTGGGAACCAGCAGGACATTTGCCTGAAGATGTCGATGACCAGATAAACATCTTAAAGGAGATGGCTGCAGACGTTTTCCTGGCGCTGTTTTAAAGGATTGAGTACCAAATGAATTTATTTATTTATTAAATCAGCTATGGTATTATGGGACATATTTTTGTAGATATTTGTTTGCTTGTTTGGTAATGTACATTATAAGTTTTTTGTTTTACTGACACATTAAATATGGGACTAGCCGAGCGTTGCGTAATTTGTAAATTTTGTGATTGTATTTGGTTCAACTTTACGGGGCGACGCGCAGCCCGTGCTCGCGTTCGCTTGCGTAAATCGCGGCCAAACATTATTATTCGGAGGTATGCCTTATAACAAAAATGGAACTGAATTAATTTTGAGATTAAAAATAGAATTTGGAGGGTAAGATTATTTGTGAGTAGAATTTTATGACGGATCAGGATTATTTTGATAGTTGCTTTCCAGCAGATTTGTACGGGATGGCACTTTGCACCCGAGTTTTTGTTGTGTGTTTTTGTTAATGTGTCAATGGACGCTGTATTGTTGATCTGTTTTGAGCCGATCCAGTGTGTGCGTATGAGAGTCAGTCCAAGCTTTTGGTGCGTTGTGTGATTTTTTTATAATGTGCTAGCGAGAATATATCTTGGTGATTATTCCGACTTGCTCCACATTAGCCCAGTTCATGACCTCGCGAGGCTGAACTTGTGGTATATATTTGTGTTTCTCGCCATCCAGTGGATGCGTGAGATTTGTTGACTTTTCCAGAGGGAAACTGCACCTAACTTGCCGGGCTGAGAGAGATAATTGAGGCAGTGTTGACTCATACGAGAAGGGCACGCTCAAATCAGATAACGTGACATGTCATTAGTAACAGGCCTGCTTCCTGTACTGCAATTTAAGATGTTGTTAAAATTCACAAAAACCTGATCGGTTATAATGAGTATTGATTGAGTAAATGGGTGCTGTCCATAGTTGTAAGAGAGCTTCCGAAATTCGTGTTTGTCTGGCGTTTTATATAAATGTAAACATAGTTTTTCAGCCGTTAGGCTTGTATTTTGTTGTTGTTGGTTCAATTTTTTTGGTGTGTTTATATTTACGCGTTCTTGACCCGAGTCAAGTTAGGCTGCGCGAAGCTATGTTCCCAAGTTATGATGAGAGCTTTTTGGCCTATTTCTGGCAAGCTCTTTTTGTGTTCATTTTTGTGCTCAGGCACCAACTAGGATCTCAGGGAGATTCTTCATTTTTTGTTATATTTTTAGATCTTGCATGTGTCAGTAGTAATTATAGTGTATTAATTAAGGGTGGGTCCCATAGCCGTAGTGTGATTTAAAAGATGCAACTCCGTAAGCAACATGACTGTTTCAGTTGTAAACGGACTCGCATCAGTACTCAGTTTCTTATTAACGAGCAGTACACCACACATTATATAACTTCTTGACCAGAAAAAATGGACTTGTATCCATATGTTATGACGAGTGAGTTCTTACCTCTCAAATGCTTATGTTATGATTTTATCATTTATGTGAAGCTGCATTCACACTGTCTTGTTGTGACGAGCGAGTTCCTACCGCTCAGTGTTATTATTATTTATTAAGGGGGTGAAAGTCAGGGAGGATTTCTTTTTATTTATTATTATTATTATGCACATACCTTTCAGTCATTAAATTTCTTTTATTCTACTAGTTATTCATTTTATTTCTAGTATAGCCTCTCTCATGAACCTTTCTATTCATTAGAGCATGTTGTTTTAAGCGAACTTTGCTGTGTAATGCAGTCAGGAATGAACACGACCCCTTAGATGAATCTTGAGAAAACCATGCTTTATTGAAGGGTGCATAGACAAGCTGGCGCGCCAAATGGGGCTAGTTCGTTGCTAGTTCACTACTAGAACACGGTCGATAGACAGCATAGATAAGCTGGTGTCACACCGTGGAGCGTTTCGTTGTTTTGGGCTTTTCTAGCGGATCATAAACAAGCAGTTACCCTACATGTGGTGTTTCGCTGTTTTTGAATGTTTCAGATCACCGGAAGTGAGATTTTTTTAACGTAAATACGGCGAAGAGAAAGACCGCCAAGAGAATGAAATATACAGTAGAATCACGAGTTTGCAAGTTAAAATACGATTCACGTTTTGTTTATTGAAGTAATTAGTAAAGTAATGTACGTGAAATCGGGGGCCCATTGATTAAATATAAAATTAGATTTGTTTAGAAAGTCAAACTCATGAATATGTTAGGAGGCTGGTAGCCTTAAATGACAATTAATACTTTGTTAATTAGTCAGTGTTAACATCAGATCTGGATAGTAATTTTTGACTGAATATGTGCGGGGTTAAAAATTTATTAAGTAAAGTTAGAACCATTCAGTGATGATTGATTTGCGGGAGTAAAGGGAATAAGTTTAAATGAACTGAATGTGGTCAAATGAAGTAAATGTATGTCAAGAATTATATATGTGTGTGTCAGGGAGACGTTTGCATGCCATCCTCCTGTTTTCTCAGTGATATATATGTTTGTGTGTGATAATGGCAACAGTCACAGAGATCCAGGCGATCATTGAAAGTGCCACGGCACGAACCCAGAAACTATTAAAAGAACAGAGTGAAAAATTAGACATTAAATTAGCGGAACAAAATGAGTCATTCCAGACTCAAATGAATGACACGATAAAACACAATTATCTGAACAGAATGAGTCATTCCAGACTCAAATGAATGACACGATAAAAACACAATTATCTGAACAGAATGAGTCATTCCAGACTCAAATGAATGACACTATAAAATCACAATTATCTGAACAGAATGCACAATTAGCTGAGCAGAATGAGTCATTCCAGGCTCAAATGAATGACACTATAAAATCACAATTATATGAACAGAAGGCACAATTAATTGAACAGAGTGAGTCATTAGAAATTAAATTCATTGAACAGAGTGAGTCATTAGAAATTAAATTAATTGAACAGGGTAACTCATTACAAGCTTAAGTAAATGAAAATATAAACAAACAATTAGAAGCGCAAGAAAGTAGAAATACGAGTCAGGTAGCCACATTATCTGCAGAGATGAAAGAATACACTACACAGCAAATAATTCAATTCGCGCTTGATATAAGTAAGAATTACGACAAACAGCTAGGTCAGATACAAAAATTAGAGGACACCTTCAACCGTAAATTAAATGATTTGGACGAAACTGTATTAGCAAAACTAGCTCAGATAGAATTAGCATGTACGGTAAATAACAGTGAGGTTAAAACGGCACAGGATGGTCTTGAAAAGCGGTTTGATAAAATGGAGGAGGATTCTACGTTTATCCAGGGACAATTGTCAGCAGTAAATGAAAGCATTACGGGTCAAATAAAGGACATGGATAAATTAGAAATACAATCAGCAGAGAGATGGCAAAACCTAGAATCGGACCAGGATAATTTGAAGAGTACGATAGATGAGAATAATCTACGTCTAGAAGACAGGCTTGAGAAGATAGAATCGAATCAGGAGGACACGAAACAGCAGATGGAAGAAAAACTGGGAGCGATTAAAGATAGCATCAGAAAGGATTGGCGTAAGATGAGCTGCGACTCTAAAGAAGAACGGTTAACAATCATAAAGACCGTAGGTGATAATCATACGCGCATTAAAGCACTTGAGGAAGAAATCAAGAGTAAAATGAAAGAACAGTCGGACAGAATCATAAAAGCAGAGTTGATTTCATTAGGGCAGAACACGTTATTTCAGACAAAGCACGCTAAAGATAAGGAAGTTGACTCAACGAGCCAGGGGGCAATTTGCGCGGAGAGTGGCCACGGACTGACAGGTAGCCCATTAACGGCTAACACAGAGGGATTTCACAACAACGTTGGAGGGACCGCTCAACATGGCTATCAGCACCCTCAGGTCGTACAAGTAATTCGATCAAATGAATGTAAACCTAATAAATTCACAGAAAATTCTGGTGTCACACCGAAGGCGTATCTGAAAGAGATGGATGACTATTTTTATGATAATAATATACCGCCCGCGCGTCGTTTAAGACTGATGGAACGATTTCTTTCGGGAAATGTACTTACGTGGTTCTTGAGCTTCAAGTATACTTTCGGAGGGATGGACGATTTCAAGAATGCGTTCCTAAAAAAATATTGGTCGGCTTCTCTACAACAAAGTCACATGATGGAACTTTATTCAAGAAAATATCAGTCGACTCAGCAGACGAAATATTCAGATTTCTTTTCGCTACAATTGTTGAAATTTCGGGATCTTGATCACCCTTTAGAAGAATCGGAGCTGGTTATGACAATTGCACGGCAGTTGCCAATAAATGTTCAGCAAATGTTAGTAGCAGCAAACGTTGACACAACGGTTCGAGCCGAACAAATCTTACGTCAGATTGACGAGACAACGTCTCACTTGCAGCAAAGAGGGGGACGACAGCTGGAACTTGTAAACACAACGGAGGAGGTTAAACCCGCTCAAATACACACCAGGTCGCAGGCCACAAATACAAGTGTGTCAACAACACCAAAACGAGGTCAGGAGGGTGACGAAAATAGGTCACACCAGCGTCATGAAAATAATAAAGATAGACAGACCCAGGGCAACAATAGGTATCACCAGCGAGGATACCAACAATGGAGAAATAATAGGAGAAATGAGGGACCCTACAGACGTTATGAAAATAACAATAATGATAATCGACAGTGGCGTGAAAGAAGATGTCAGAACCAGGGGGACTATCAGAATTATAGAAATGATTGGAATGACAGGCACGCCGAATCGCAGCGCTACTTGGAAGAGTTACACGCTAATGGAGGGGACGAACAAAAACATTGGGAAGATGCAATTAATAGAAGGTCAAATCCAGATACTCACATTAAGGGGGCCGAGAGTTTATTGAAGCAGGAAGAACGCCAGGGAAATACGCGACAGAAGGATGATGGTAGTCGCGGGGGTTGTAAAAAAATCCCAATAATTGAAAAAGGACTCACCCTGAGGGAGTAACAGCCGGATCGTGAAGAAGGATGGGTCGTGGCACACATACAAGAATGGATAGCTCTGCCGGAAGATTGCCTGGAGGAGATTGTAAAACGACGGAACGATGATATCAAACAATTACCTATTATTTATGCCATGATTGGTGGAATTAACGTGAGATGCTTAGTTGACACAGGGTCACAAATCAGTCTTGTATCGGAGGCTTTGGTTCGAGAGTTGGGACGGAGTCAGAATATTCCTGTGATTCCAGTACCGCAACTCAAGGTGAGGGGCGTTATTCCCGAACGCACCGTCACTTGAAAACGTCAGGCATTTATAGATTTGGATATATTAGACCATGTATTTGGACAGACTTTCATCATAATGGCTAAAATGAATTTTAACATTGTTCTGGATGCAAATTTCATTTGTGACTACCAGGCAGTCATAGATTTGCATAATAATACAGTCAGTTTTAAGGAGTTTGATAAACTGAAGGATGTGGGCCTACACATGGATGAAACCACTACAGGGAAAAACGTGAGTTCATGGGCATTGGAGGCAGTAGCAGAGGAGACAGATGAGGAGACACGAAAGGCGGAAGATGACCTTATAGATGTGGATGTTGTGGAATTAAATGAAGAGAGTGACTCTCAGGAGATATGGGCCTTACTAACAGAAGGAGAGGACAACGATACTCAGTTTGAAGAACTATTACAGGAGCGGCTCAGTGACATCCAACTAGGGGTGGAACATAGGAAGAAACTTGAGGAGATCTTAAGAAGTCACAAGGCAGTGTTTGACACAGTTCCAGGGAAGATAATAAACTTTCAGTATTCTATGCAGGTTGAGGATTGGTCCCCATTTCGAAGCAAATTGTACCCTATACCAGAAAAACATCGGGAGCCGGTAAAAAGGATTATTGATGATATGTTGCAAGCTGGAGTGATTAAGAAGACTCCTACACCTTATTTAAATGCGATTTTGGCAGTAACAAAACCAGATGGATCCATTAGACTTTGTCTAGACGCCAGAAATCTAAACATGCGCCTTATTTTTCCCGAGTATGACAGAGCGCCAATCATCATAGACGTCTTAAAAGGATTTAAGAACAAGAGCATCTATTCATCAGTAGACCTGACGAGTTCGTTTCACCATCTCGAACTGGATGAGAAGTCACAGCTTCTTACTGGCTTCTTGTTCGATAATCAGACATATTGCTTCGTCCGCATGCCCTTCGGCGTTAAAACTGCTGGATGCGCATTAATTCGAGCCTTGGATCGGAACCTGACTGAAGAAGTGAAGGAAATGACGGTACGATATATTGACGATATACTCCTGGCTTCAGATAACATTGAGACACATATGGAAAATTTGGATAAGCTTTTGGACAACCTTAGAACTGCAAATTTTAAAGTCAACTTGAAGAAATCCCATTTCTTCAAGAAGGAGATTTTATACTTGCGGCACATCATTGACCAGGAGGGAGTGAGACCAAACCCAGCGAAGATAGAGGCAATAAAGAATTTCCCTACACCAACGAGAGTGAAACTTATCAGAGCTTTCCTTGGCGTGACGGGTTTCTTTAAGGAAAACTGTCCAGGATATACTGAAACCGTAGCACCTATGCAGGAAATGCTTAAGAAGAACAACAAATGGCTTTGGAACGCTGAGTGTGAGAAATCATTTCAAGAGACAAAATTATTACTGGAAAATTGTATCAAACTAGGTTATCCAGACTTTCAACGGAAATTTATTATCCATGCGGATGCTTCCATGGTTGGTATAGGAGCAATGTTATACCAAGAAGATCCAGCTAACCTCCAATATCGTGATTATTTAGCATTTGTGAGCCACAGATTGCGTAAACACGAGCGCAACTATACGGTCACGGAACTCGAATTGTTGGCAATACTTCATGCTTTACAACAATGGAAACGAATTGTGTATGGTTACCCCATTGTTATTAGAACAGACCACAAAGCACTTAAGTTCTTGTTCAAGACATCTATGGCTAGCGAGCGTGTGACACGTTGGTCCATCTACATACAACAATTTAACATCGAAATTGAACATTGCCCAGGAAAAATGAATGTAATTCCGGATGTATTAAGCAGGAACCCCGAGCCTGATACCGAAGAAACAGCGATAGTACAGCATATTGAGTTAACAGCAAAGGACCATGCATTCCTGGAGGAATTACTGGAGATAAGACGAGAGCAGGAAGCAGAACCGTGGATGTACCAAGTGATCCAGTACCTTAAGAAGGAATTACCAGCAAGAACCCCGGCCTACAGAGAAGCAAAAGCCAGAGAAGGAAGATATGTCTACCTTAACAATTTACTGCATAAATGGATAGATGAAGAACACACCAAATTACGTATCATGGTACCTGCATCATTACAAAGAGGACTTACTTGGCACATACATGAAAGCTTCGGTCACGTGGGATTAGACAAGGCACAGGCGACCATAGGAGAAACGTTTACATGGCCGCGAATGAGGACTACCATTTGTGACGTAATAAAGACTTGCGATCCTTGTCAGGGGACGAAGCCGAATAATTACTTAATGAGGCAGTATCCTAGACCATTGCTACCTCAGAAACTCTGCGAGCTCGTGGCCCTGGACTCTTTCGGTCCAATCGCGAAAGGTAGGCGAAGTTGCCGTCACTTGCTAGTGTGTATTGATGTGTTTTCTAAGTTTGTCGTATTATGCCCCATTCAGAAAACTACATCGAAACAAGTACTCAGTCGTATTCGAAATAGAGTTATTCCAATCCTTGGAAAACCAGAATTAATATTGTCGGACCACGGAAGCTATTTTACGAGTGCCGAATTCAAGAAAGGTATGGAGGACTTGGATGTAAAACACATGTTTAGTAGCATTCGCCACCCTCAAGCTAATCCAAGCGAACGCGCTATAAAATGTGTTACTAAATATTTAAGGATCTTCATTCCCAATGAACATCACAAGTGGGTAGACAGGATCAAAGATGAAGAGACCTGTATGAATACAACTAGACATGAATCGACAGGCCAGATTCCCATGGTCTTGCACATGAACGAATATCCAGTAAGATCGTGGAGCAACATCATCAATTGCCCACAAGAACCCATGGTTGGTCATGAGTTGAGAATTGAGAGAACGAGAGTCCATATGAGAAACCAGGCGGATCGCAGATTACGTCGTGTCAGAAATAAGAGGTATCACAGAGAACTATTAGTCAACGAGCTTGTATTAGTACGGAAGCCAGCGACATCTGATCCAGAGAAGAAGGTATTTAACAAGTTCAGTCCAAAATTTATTGGCCCCTTCTGTATTGCACGTAATCTTGGTAACAACGCATACAGAGTGAAAGAATTGAGTACAGGTACAATGTCTGTCTACAACGCGGCGAATTTAAAATTGTATTTTACTAGTGAACCTTGGGAACGCAGAATAATGCTGCAAATTGAATATATGGACGTCCTTCTTGCACATCCAACTATACGTGGGTCAGTGAGTACGTCAGTTGAACGAGAAAGTAGAGAACAGCCTGCTGTGGTCAAACACGAATGAGCTCTGACGGTGACGACACAGCGAGAGAGCGAGCGAGAGAGATAAGGACACTGGAAAGGGGAGGTACTAGCCTTAGGCGGTCAGTTAAGCAGGCAGGCTTGGGGAATGTCTGAATGAATGAGGAAGCTGGAAGTAAACACGAGCGCGTGTTGACACTCCAACGACAGTGGCGGCTAGACTACACTGATGAGAGGGAGATTTCTCTAGGATTGGCAGAAATGGATTACAGATGTTATGTGTTTGTAAAAAAATCGACTATATTTATGTTCGATTTTTTCCATGCAGGGGGATTGTGAACCCTTTATCCACAGGCTGTATAAAGGATTCTAATAATTATTCATCATCTTTTGATACATTTCTACAGACAACAGATATGAGAGCCAGAAGGTGTTGGGAAATATTGAGAAATCAGTGGCCAAGAGGACACAATGGTTTAAGCTCCTGTGGTATTTTAGGAAGAAGCATATATATTCTTGACACATAGGACAGGTGCAACTTTTAGTGTGGAAGACGGCGTGGGCACGCACATTATGGCCTGTTGCTAGGAAGGTTGGCGCCAAGAAATCGAATGCTATGAGGCAATTGGTCTATCATCATGTTAACCACTCCCTACTGCGGAAAAGTATGTAAAAGCGCGCAAAGACATACAAGAGTCTGGGCCAATAATATCAAGACGCCTTGTTTTAGCGGCAACTCGGCTTGGTAACGCACACTGGTAAATTATCGCGGGAGTTATCTACAGATTAATTCCACGATCGATTGGAGCCGGCTACAGCATAATCGTAACCTCCACACTGCTACGAACTCAATGATACCGATCGCATGCTAGTCTGATAATTATTATGGAATATTTTTAATAAATTCCCTTCCACACCTACCCTAGTCAGTTCCATTTATAAGGATCCAAAATGCTTCGAGGATGATCACTCATTTTGTACGTCTGAGGACGTAAGGTTGAACACTCATCACTTATTTCGTACGTCTGAGGACGTATGGTTCATACTCTGCATATGTTTATGTTATTGAACATGGAAGAGTTTCGTCAAGTTATAAGTGTAACTTCAGTGATTTATTTGTAGTCCCACTACTATCAGTAGGACCAGTTCATCGAAATAATTCACCAAATAGACTCTCAAGGAATATAGTACTTGATAGGTGAATTTAGTAGGAATTATATCGTGTGTGTATCTGACAAAACTTTATTTAATTCAGCACGAGATGACGTCTAAGAACGAGAACGGATCTGGGAACCAGCAGGACATTTGCCTGAAGATGTCGATGACCAGATAAACATCTTAAAGGCGATGGCTGCAGACGTTTTCCTGGCGCTGTTTTAAAGGATTGAGTACCAAATGAATTTATTTATTTATTAAATCAGCTATGGTATTATGGGACATATTTTTGTAGATATTTGTTTGCTTGTTTGGTAATGTAGATTATTAGTTTTTGTTTTACTGACACATTAAATATGGGACTAGCCGAGCGTTGCGTAATTTGTAAATTTTGTGATTGTATTTGGTTCAACTTTACGGGGTGACGCGCAGCCCGTGCTCGCGTTCGCTTGCGTAAATCGCGGCCAAACATTATTATTCGGAGGTATGCCTTATAACAAAAATGGAACTGAATTAATTTTGAGATTAAAAATAGAATTTGGAGGGTAAGATTATTTGTGAGTAGAATTTTATGACGGATCAGGATTATTTTGATAGTTGCTTTCCAGCAGATTTGTACGGGATGGCACTTTGCACCCGAGTTTTTGTTGTGTGTTTTTGTTAATGTGTCAATGGACGCAGTATTGTTGATCTGTTTTGAGCCGATCCAGTGTGTGCGTATGAGAGTCAGTCCAAGCTTTTGGTGCGTTGTGTGATTTTTTTATAATGTGCTAGCGAGAATATATCTTGGTGATTATTCTGACTTGCTCCACATTAGCCCAGTTCATGACCTCGCGAGGCTGAACTTGTGGTATATATTTGTGTTTCTCACCATCCAGGGGATGCGTGAGATTTGTTGACTTTTCCAGAGGGAAACTGCACCTAGCTTGCCGGGCTGAGAGAGATAATTGAGGCAGTGTTGACTCATACGAGAAGGGCGCGCTCAAATCAGATAACGTGACTTGTCATTAGTAACAGGCCTGCTTCCTGTACTGCAATTTAAGTTGATGTTAAAATTCACAAAAACCTGATCGGTTATAATGAGTATTGATTGAGTAAATGGGTGCTGTCCATAGTTGTAAGAGAGCTTCCGAAATTCGTGTTTGTCTGGCGTTTTATATAAATGTAAACATAGTTTTTCAGCCATTAGGCTTGTATTTTGTTGTTGTTGGTTCAATTTTTTTGGTGTGTTTATTTTTACGCGTTCTTGACCCGTGTCAAGTTAGGGTGCGCGAAGCTATGTTCCCGAGTTATGATGAGAGCGTTTTGGCCTATTTCTGGCAAGCTCTTTTTGTGTTCATTTTTGTGCTCCGGCACCAGCTAGGATCTCAGGGAGATTCTTCATTTTTTTTGTTATATTTTTAGATCTTGCATGTGTCAGTAGTAATTATAGTGTATTAATTAAGGGTGGGTCCCATAGCCGTAGTGTGATTTAAAAGATGCAACTCCGTAAGCAACATGACTGTTTCAGTTGTAAACGGACTCGCATCAGTACTCAGTTTCTTATTAACGAGCAGTACACCACACATAATATAACTTCTTGACCAGAAAAAAATGGACTTGTATCCATATGTTATGACGAGTGAGTTCTTACCGCTCAAATGCTTATGTTATGATTTTATCATTTATGTGAAGCTGCATTCACATTGTCTTGTTGTGACGAGCGAGTTCCTACCGCTCAGTGTTATTATTATGTATTAAGGGGGTGAAAGTCAGGGAGGATTTCTTTTTATTTATTATTATTATTATTATGCACATACCTTTCAGTCATTAAATTTATTTTATTCTACTAGTTATTCATTTTATTTCTAGTATAGCCTCTCTCATGAACCTTTCTATTCATTAGAGCATGTTGTTTTAAGCGAACTTTGCTGTGTAATGCAGTCAGGAATGAACACGACCCCGTAGATAAATCTTGAGAAAACCATGCTTTATTGAAGGGTGCAGTATATAGTCATGCGGCACTGGCTGTGTGGATCGCAGCTAGAGAGAAATTCTACGTTTATTGCCAGCCAACATGAACTCTGCCTTTTGCGCATGCCTACCCACCTTTTCAGTTGTGCTGTTGGGACAACGGTCGAGACCACATGCCAAGACATCACAGCGACTCTTGGTTCGAGCACATAGAGGCAGCACTGGTCACATGGCAGATAGCTCCTTGTAGACTTGGCGGTAGCATTTAACAGGGAATCACAAAGCAAACGGTGGACAAATAGAGGAAGCAATCAGCTGTTCCCGCTAGAAGGTCTTTTATTACTCTCTATCCTATAGCTACTTTTGGTAAATCGATGAACTATAGTTTATTCAGTATGGAATACTCAGTGGAGAGCCTCCTGAGTGTTACTCACAAGGGAAGGGATTGCGGTGTAAAATTCTAATCTGGTTGAAATTTAGTTCACAATATTCATACAAAGTTGTACAATGACGCAGTTAAAACCGCAAGGGCCACTTTCAATATTTTGAACGCCAATATTGAACGCCGAAAACCTGCTGGGGGACGGCATGAGCGAGGAGGTGAGAAGATGTAAAGCTGACCTTGAATCCTATCAGCTCGCGATGACTCGTGGCCACCAGACATTACGCTGCATTCCCCACCTTCCCCTCAAACCATCACTCCCATATCAGTTCGGTAGGACTATCCAAAACAGGTCCCAAATCGTTCCTATATGAAGGCATGTAAGTGTGACAATTTAATTTTGTCTGTTTTTAATTTTACTGACACAGACAACAATTAATCTTAAACTTAACGTTACAGTCAATATATTTACAAATGTCAGAAAGTGACAACGACGATGTTCAATTGGAACACCATCCAAATTGTAATCCTTGGAATGTGGAATGTCTACAAAGCGGCTTTGCTGAACGTTATCGCTATGAAAAATGGTGGCCGGGAGCCATCACGTGATGCTAGGATTCAAGGTCAGCTTTACCTCTTCCCACCTCCTCGCTCATGCCGTCGCCCGGCAGGTATTCGGCGTTCAATATTGGCGTTCAAAATTGAAAGTGACCCGTGCGGCTTTCACTACGTCATTGTACAACTTGGTAAGAATATTGTTTACTAAATTTAGACCAGATTAGAATTTTACACCACAATCCGTTCCCTTGTGAGTTAGTGTTTCTATAAATTATGTTTCTAAATATTCTTATTCTTTGGAGGGGGGATGGGCCACACACACAACTGATTTTCTGCACAAATCGCCACTGATTATAGGTACTGTACCTTCAATGACAAAGATGGAGGAAGGTCAATGGTCTCACATATTTCTCGATATCTTCGATCCGCCCGACCAATTAGATTATGATACGAGGCTGTCCACAGAATAGTATTCTGATGGTACGCTACCACTGATTTTGAACACATAATATGGATTCAAATACGCTCCATATGACTTCGTAGATGCATCAAATCTCCATGGAACTGAACCTCGGAGACGATAGCTCTTTCCACAGCCTGGCGTTCTATGTGGATTTATACAATAGGTGGCAGATCTGAGGTAATGCTTTCCCTGGCAGGGCAGTGAAGAGCAACCAGCTATATATTTTACTAGCTATTTTACCCGGCGTCGCCCGGGAGGTGTATTTATATATTATAGAAATATACACGCCAATATATTTCGCAAAGTATATTCACTTTGCCCCTAAGTGAGTTTAAAACATAGTTCTCCTGGGCTCTGAAGTTAATCAAGTAAATCTAGGCGAAAGGAACTGTGGAGTACAATAACATAGTAGAGAATGCATCAATAACATAAAAAGGGCAGCATATGTGCATTTCTCAAGGACCTAGTCTCACAATTACAGTACTTTCCTAGGTTGCCACGGTGGGTGATTGGATAGCGTGTCGGTCTACTAATCTCAAGATTGCAGGTTCGCCCCTGGCCGTGGTAAGTGATTTTTAAAGGCGGCAAAAATACGATACGCATGTCATACGATGTTGGCATGTCAAAGAACCCATTTGAATTCAGTAGGCCGAGTTCATAATGGCAAAATTAATCTCGGGAGTTTCCGCCAACACAAAGTTCCTCATTTCTCTACTAGAAAGCGCTATAATGTTCAAGGAGCGTAGATATCTATTATCTAACCTCCTTGACTTTCATAGTGATTCAAGGAACAACGAAATTCAACATGCAAGCTACCCTCTGGGTGTAAAATTACAAAGCTTGCACCAGGCACCTGAGGCCATACGATATTATTATAGTACTTTCCTGATATTCTTTATTTTTGTTGTAATGGGTGTAATTTAGACGTCTTGTTCGCATAGTTCTCTTTCATTTTTTTTATTAGGCGGCTTGTTCGCATGGTTCTCTTTCATTTTTAAATTGTTGCATCTACGTTTTTGAAAGGAAACAATACTTAAATTATTCAATGTTTGGAATTTAAGTCAACATTCTGAAGAATAAATATGCTTACGATTCTTAACCCCGCACAAATGGTGTGTTTAAATAGAAATGGTTTATTCATGTAGCTTTCATCTAATTTTCATATAGTTTTCATCTACTATATCCTTCTTATTACAGATGCTAAAACCACTTTCATGACATATCAGGTTAAAAGCCTTTATCGGTGTACAAATGAGCGATCATTTAAGATAAGTTCATTGTTATTATATACCCAGTTTAATAAAATTACTAATGGTTTAGAAAACAGGGATATTATATCTTTTCCCATCGTTGTTCTGCCAATAAACGACTCTCGTGTCGTAGATCTGATCACAAATAAAGGAGTCTTCCCTGACTCTACTCATAATATTATAAAAACCACAGTATTTTATGACAAGCAACTATATACGACAAAAACCTCCGTATATCTCAACTACAAAACTCACATTATATAAAATTCAATTGTTCTCAACAATTTATCCTCTGTACAGGCATGCCTTCTTCCTAGCATTGATCTTATTGTCGTTACTATTCACAGCTGATAAATGAACAGCAATATCTGTTCTACATTTCATTTATCGTTCTCAAACGATTATATTGATAGATCTTTAAAGGATTACTAAACGAAGTTACTAGGACATAAATCACAATATCTCTAGACATTCAATAAAAAATACACACGTTCTTTCATACTGGCCCTTCCTAAAATATATGCACGGTTGCAATACTACATTGACAAATAACGTAGTGTTACATTTATGCATTAATAACATATCGTGTTATTATATCGCTCAATAAGGATCGATCACGACCGGATAAGGTATTGTCTAACTTCCCTAAGGTCGGATAAATTATATTTCAATAGATATGTCTCAAATAATTTACATTTACTGAAGAGCAAAGACTTCCTTCAAAATATATTGGCTTGTCATCAACTGAACTTATTTTCATTCTACACAAAGAACGTTCATAAATGTTTAACTTCACGTCGTATTCATAAAGAATGTACTTGCTACATCGACCAATTGTTTATAATATAAGTGATGTTTCACATTATATCACACGTAGATTTCTTCTCCTAACTATGTATTCTTCTTACAGAAAGAATGCCCAAGTTCATTTATACAAAATTAATGTACCAAAAATATCAAAGACAAAATATCTGAAGTCTTGCATTAAAATCGAAATCGTCGAATAATAACGTCCTTAAAAATGTTCCCAATGGAAAATAAATTTCTCAAACAGCTCACTTCAGTTCAAAAACTGAATCATGAAACTTTCCAAGAATTGATGATCAATGCCTATCATCCTATACAAAGTTGAAGAATAAAGCTCACTAAAAAAATCGAAGTGAAAATACATGAAATAAATAAGAGAATTGTTGTTCACAAATGCCGTCAAACATACTCAAACTATAGAATAATGAATAACATTTCTACCTTGGTCTCGTGGAAAATTGAAGTTCATTGTCGGGTATTAGAAAATACCCAGCTGGTTCATCATCTGGGTATGATTTGTTGAAATCAAACCCAGTCCACACCATCGGATAACAACAGCGACCTCGAGAATGGAAAGATTTCCTTCTCGGCATATTCGTCTCCTCCAGGCATCGAACATCGTTCCTCGAACGTGGATTCCATCTCGTACATTCAACAAGCCTAGTATTTTCTATCTTCCGTCTTCCCGTTGATGAATCTTCAATAGTCGACATCATTCGAAAGTCTTCCATCATCGTTGAGCAATATATTCTTGATAGGATCATCGTTACAAATACATTTGTAAGTCGAATGTCGATTCACTATCGTAGATGGTAATGTTCGTTTGGTTGGTCAATGAAAGATTATATCTGCTCTTAGTCGAGAATAGATGTACATGAAAATACATTAAATGTACTGGATGTAAATGTACATAATATATCATGTTGTCTCGGCATTATATCATTCTAGATGTTACAGATATACTCAATGTTCCTTACCGTTGTTCCATGCTGTTATTCACAACTCTGGCTCAACATATCCCAGTCACGTAATAGTTTAATCCGTCATCCCACACATATTTAAAATGTCATCAACCAATTCCACATTATAATTGTCTGTAGCCATCATAATATTCATATAACAAAAAGTCACAACGTTCATACAAGATCACTCTACTTACTTCTTGCTGCAACGTGGACTTGCCTGTGTTGAAGTCTCAATGCACAAAAATGATTCTCGCTGCGCTGAGATCAATCACTTGCTCCGACAACTCAAAGTTTGAAAATTCTCGATAGATTTTCCTAAACCTTTTTGTGGTGGAGCCTTATCACTTGATAAGTAAAATGTATACTCTTTAATATTCCCGAAGTCGAACTCTTGTTCGCTATTAAACTAAATGTTCGCCGCTCAACTTCACTTAGTTCCAGCGGGGCTCTCGAAAATATTGGCCGGTATCACCGCCGTCTCTTGTATCGCGTAGGACCGCGCTCAGTATCGTGTATACTGGAATGAACTACCCTCCGTAACACGTCTTGTAGCTGCGAGGTCAGTCGAGAGAAGAACACTTCTAGAAGTCGTCCCCCTCTCAGCTCGTCTGAAAATCGGCGCCATTGTTGTTGGCGCGTAAATCTTGGCGCACACTTGTAATAAAGCTTATTACAGTGAAATTCTTCTCTTTTGGGTCATTCAAAGTAGTAGGAATATCTTCTTTTAATTTTCTTGATGTTTTCAATGGAATAGAATTGTTACATAGGGCTTAAATGGCATAGTTAATTTACTAGGTAAAATCCATATCTGCTTCCATATACCCTCCTTTCTGGCTGAAAGCATATATCCAATGATATATTTCATAGCAATTAACTGGTATTATTTCGCGCTATTTCCTTGTTGCTAGGCACTTTCCAATGATCTAGAATATCCTGGGACGTCTCTGATCACGTGATGGGTTTCTCCCATGGCCTGCGTTCGCTAACAAAGCTCGCATTGAGCCAACTTCCAAGATTTATATTGCAATGTTAAACTGTAGCAGGGGCTCGAAAAATAACATCATTTTCATCATGAACCATCCAAATGTCGGGCGCAGCACAATCCAGGCATTCGCCCGGAAATGAAGTGGGAAACCACGGAAAACCACTTCGAGGATGGCTGAGGTGGGTATCTAAATCCCTCAACTCATTTGGATCATCCGAGGCTGAGTAGACCCCGTTCCAGTCCTCATACCGCTTTTCTAATTTCGTGGCAGAGTGGGAATCGAACCCTGGACTTCCGGAGTGGCAGCTAAGCACACTGACCACTACACCACGGAGGCGACACTATTATTATTTTCTTTTTTGATGTGTAACATCTTTCCGCTCGGTGCCGGATAGCTTTGTGGGAGTGATTTTGAAAATTGGGGACTGAAGTGGATCGGAACGATCGAGCTGGCAGTGGTGGATCGAACGGAAGTATGCACTGCCCGCTCGATCGATCGAACGGAAGTGTACTAGCTGGCAGTGGTGGAAAACGGAAGTATGCACTGCCCGCTCGATCAATCGAACGGAAGTGTACTAGCTGGCAGTGGTGGAAAACGGAAGTATGCACTGCCCGCTCGATCAATCGAACGGAAGTGTACTAGCTGGCAGTGGTGGAAAACGGAAGTATGCACTGCCCGCTCGATCGATCGATCCAGCGAGCAGTGTAAAGATCCTGCTGGCAGTGGTACGATAAACAATGTGGAATGTATATGACATACTGAACGGAAAAACGCTCATGCGGACTCTGGTGTCAAGTGATTAAAACAAATGACATGGTACACGGCAGCGCATGGTACATGTTCGAAGTCTTCGTATCAGTATTTAAATGGTAAAATGCCTTAATATCAAACATTGTAAGTAGTCGGCATTGCCGGTATTATATTTCTGCACAATGACTATTCAAATATTAACCCACATAACGGTAATGCAGTCATCAATATAATATAATCGTTGTGGTTATAGCCTACGAGAATTGAGCAAGCCTCATGAACTATTACTGAATACATTCTGTTTACTCACAAGAGGGCCTATTCATAAGGCATTTTAAAGTCAATTTCACGCAGGAACATAACCGAAACAAGCAAAATATAAATGAAACTTATTTCCGTAATGCAGTATTATTGGAACGTGGAAATAAGTGACCATCTTGTGCCCATAATTTGCGTAGTTGAAATAGCCGTTTGGTTAGTGCTAGTGATTGTGAATCTAGAGATCCAGGGTTTGAATCCCGGACGGGGTAGATATTTTTGCTACCAGATTATCATTTTAAACGATATTTATCATATCAATATGACTCATTTTAACAGAATCCATATGAAATTACGTGTTGGTCTGTGAATGAAGAGGACCTGTTTATAAGGAATTTAAGGTTATAAGCGGTGTCGCGTCTATTAATCTAGTTGATCCATATCGTATTCTTTATTTAGGCTAGTGCTGGTGGAAGCTACAAATCAACTAATAAAATGAGCTCCGAATTATAAACTACAATATCTGTAAAACACTCCCTTTTACAATTGATTAATATTTGTGCCAATAATAGTATAAAATACCGGTGTATCAACAATTTCATGTGAGGTTTCTTCTATGTCAGATGTTACACATCATATGCGACTAATGTAAGGCTCGTAATTTTTATATTTCAAATAATTTGCCGAGTGAGTCTAGTAGGCTGATGGGCCTATAGTTGCCAGGGTCTGACTTATTTATATATATATATATATATTTTTTACATCATTATCCCGCTAAATACCCGGTTACATTTTAAGTTAGGCTACAGACTGGTTCGGGTTTAGCTAATAACCATCTGTACTAAAATACAATGTTTGTACAGGAACCTCACTTTACCGTATTATTATTATTATTATTATTATTATTATTATTGTTATTCTTTCTTATTGTTGAAGCCTCCGTGACTTAGGCGGCAGCACGCCGACCTCTCAACGCTGGGTCCGAGGTTCAAATCCCGGTCACTCCATGTGAGTTCTGTGCTGGACAAAACGGCGGCAGACAGGTTTTTCTCCGGGTACTCCGGTTTTCCCTGTCAAAAATTTCATTCCAGCAACACTCTCCACTATCATTTCATTTCATCTGTCATTCATTTAATCATTGCCCCAGAGGAGTGCGTCAGGCCTCGGCAACCGGCACAGTTCAATATCCTCGCCGCTAGATGGGGGCTTCATTCATTCCATTCCTGACCCGGTCGGAGACTGGAAGCAGGCTGTGTATTTTCATTTTCATTTCTTATTATTATTATTTCGAGAGAATTCGGCTCTATTTTAATATTTTTTTCTTTTTTTTTTAATGGAGTGTACCCTTCAGGTTGGTGGAACCCACGGACTCAGCGAGGGTACTCACCTCTACCGCCACTACGGGCAGTTCTCTAGAGCTGGGAACTTCTGGTCGGAGTGGATACAACTTAGGAGGTGTGATCAGCACCTCGCCCAGGCAGGCGCACCTGCAAGGAGAACAGGGGCCTTATGAGGGATGGGAAGGGCGGGGAAGATGGAGATGGATAGGCAAGGAAGCGGGAAGGAGGCGGCCGTGGCCTTACAGTAGGAACTCTACCCGTATCCACGTCGTCTTACCTGTTGAAATCCGATGGAAGAACTGGATCGTAGAATCTGGAATACCCGGCTGAAATAACCCCCAAAATTTAAGAAACAAAAATGAAAATCAGCTCAAAATGAACTAACAAGACTCTTAAAATTAAATTAATCTCGGGCGTAAGGCTAAGCATTCACTAAGACAACCCACTGGTCCTCCTAGCAAATCCTGGTTTCAATATAAATCACCAAGTCATTCGTAGAAAATTTAAAATTAAATCACCAGTTTATTGACTGAAAACTGTAGCTTTGTGGAACTCCATCCACTAAACCAAAATAAATTCGCTTCACTGAAGCACATGGTATTTAAATATGCCAATAGCCTCAAATTTGGCTGAGTAATGCTGCTCGTAAATTCAGCATTAAATGTAGATCAAATCGTCAACGTTATTAACACTAACAATATTGTTAAAAGTTATTTTACACACAAAACCCCTAATACATTTATATCAACATAATTACAAATGTACAATTAATTCGTGGATCGAATTACTCCGTCGCTCTTCATGATTCCATTGACAAGTATTTTATTTAAGTTTCCTCATTGACTTAATCGGTCATATTCGACAAACAGTGAAGGTAATCGAATGTATTATCGCTCCAATAAATTATTTCAATCAGTTTAAATCATCTCACATTAATGCTTGAATAATCTTCAATTAATCTTTCTCTTATTATTTCAATGTTATACAAATTATTTCAAGTCTTTCAAATCGTATCTTTCCACTGAAACATATGTCACTATTAGCAATCCATTTTAGATAAATTGTTACAATACAAGAATAATGTTTTAAATAGGTCGCCTCGGTGGCGTAGCGGTCAGCATGGTTAGCTGCCGTCCCGGAGGTCCTGGGTTCGATTCCCGGCTCAGCCACGAAATTTGAAAAGTGGTACGAGGACTGAAACGGGGTCAACTCAGCCTCGGGTGTCCCAAATGAGTAGAGGGGGTTCGATTCCCCCTCAGCCATCCTCGAAGTGGTTTTCCGTGGTTTCCCACTTCGTTTTCGGGCAAATGCCGGTATGGTACTGTCCCCGTTTACCTGGATAGTAGGCTGTCAGATATCCGCCCCCTCAATCGGATTGCCAATTATCAATTGCACCGGCACAGTTACATCAATGAAAATGGCACTGACAGATACTATCGAGATAAGAGCACAGAAGTTCACAGGAAATCATTGTGGAACACACCAAAATAGACGGGGGTTCATACTTACCGTTACTTACCTCTTAATTATCTCGGGGTTTGAGTTGACAACAGGATCACTAAAAGTCTGTTCACACAATAACCTCCACCATGACATTTAAAAATGAACCAAGAACAAAGACGAGAACTTTGAACTGTACAAAAGCTTTATTTCTAATAAAGGGTATGATTTTACTAACACAACAAAATAAACGTAGCTATCAGTAGCCCAAGTCAATCTGACTACGTCCTCCAGTAGGACTTGCAAAAATTATCATACAACATGATATAATACATTTTAGCTCCCTTGAGCTCCAAATAACGTAATATTCATAACACTATTGGATTGGAAAAGGACATCAGGGTGTGACATATATAGAGCATTTGGTTTCCTTTTAATAAACATGAGAATGGTATTTATAGTCGCAAGGCCGGAGTGTGTACGACCTCACTCTGATAACCAGATGTTGGCCCAGCTGCGAGCTACCCTCGAACCTGTTGCATACTGGTCAAATGCACTCCCTTCTCACATGCTATGTTACGTAAGAATACAGCTTGCTCTCTCAGACTTTTATCTGTCTACAAGACAACTCACATTATATTTACGCAAATCTTTCAAGTACTTTGCTCACATCCTATTGGATCATTATGTTAATTTCTTAAACTTGTTAACTTCAATCCAAATGTTTAATTAGCTCTTAAATGTTTATAACAAATCACATAAATTATTTATAACAATTAGAAATTGTTTATAATATTTGTCAAAGACAATAAAAATATTATAAGCACGCCTTTAACATCACTCTCGTTCCATATTATTTTCAAAAATATTTACAGCAATTATTTACAATATTAACATTTTAATTGTTTAAATTATTAATTTAATAAATACATTAACCACATGTTCATTCGGTTGGTAATTTTCATAATCGTGTTTAATATAATCGACCAATGAAGGTTAGTTATACATGTTAATGTCACAATCTGGTTTAATAAAGGTTTTTAATAATGATTTGTGATGGCAACCTTCATTCAAATCTTATCTCAAATTCTTTCAAAACTCGTGTTAATTATAACAGTAAATTCACTTGATTTATTTTCAACGAACTATGACAATCTTACTCCAGCGGAAAATCCTTCGCTAACAAGTTAATGCACCAACTGCATTAAAAATATGCCCAAAATCATCATATATTAATCTATATGGCATTAAACTTCCACATAACTTACAAAACTTCCACAAATAATTCTTTAACATTAATTCCTGTGGGAACTTCCTTCATATCCAAGGGCATTATATCTCAGCGACTTTCAACATGCGCTGCACTAGCGATTATACATTCATAGTTCCACTTAAAAAATTTTATAATCATTAATTGTTTCAAAACTGTTTTTCTATTTAACCTTCGTGGATTTCATTCATGAACCGAAATGAAGTCAAAACTTGCCAATCACAAACAAATTTAATAGTGAATACGCTTATATACGCCTGTCTGGTCTATCAAATTTTAAGATTAACATCTTAAAAGAAAATGTAGTATAAAAATACTATCATCAAATAAAGTGCGACTAAAATGCAAAGTAGTCGAATAGAATCCAATTAGACTGGGGAATGCAAACATGATTCTATAAATCTCTAATTGAGAAAAACTCCTAACAAAAGTTCTTGACTTAAATCCATTCAATAATTCATTATTAAAGTTACTCTTTCACAAAAGTGTCTATGATGCAATGTTCATTCATAACTGACGATAAATGTCTGTGTTGCAATCAATTCCAATAACGACTAGTATTTCCAAGATCGTCGACAATGTAAGAGATTTTAACGCTCTAAAATCATTTAAATGTTCTTCCTTCTTGATGATGACAGAAAATTGGTCAAAGTAATTAAACTGGGGTAGAATTACTTTAATAAAATGACACGCTGTCTGAATTTAAATCTGCCATAAAAATCATTAACTTACAGTCAAATCGTGACTACAAAAAAAATATTAATTACTGAAAATTCTAAATATCAGTCTCAACTGATCCAAAATCATTAACTATGCCCATGACATAACAATGTCTTAATAAATCGTCGAAAAAGGCATAACTCATCAAGGTGTACTGAGAATAAGAATCTCAACAAGAAAATAGGGCAAAAACATGAGGATAAAAATATGGGAAAAATGGTTGCTCAAACATCATTAATAAACTCAAATACAATAAACGTTCACGACTACCTTATCTGCCGATTGACGTTCCAGAGGAAAATTCCCCAAAGAAGACTGCTGATGGATCCATTTCACCACGTTAAAGCTGAGCTCCATCCTCGAAATAGGAAATAGCACCCTCGGAGAATCGAACTGCTTCCTTCTCCGTGAATCGCTCTGCTCCTCGAAGACGAATAGACATCCTTCCGGCAATAATCTTCTTTGTGAGTCGGGACACCCCTGACCTCTCTTGAAAAATTCCCTGAAGTTCCAGTAGACAATCGTCATGAAGTTTTGTAGAAATTTCCGAAGAAATTATTCATATTCAGAGTATGAAATTGTTTCTATGGCTGTTCGATGGTATTCAGCCTTTAATCACGAAACATGGGTGTAGATGGTATTCACCGCATGTTCGCTTGTGTGGAATAGCAATTAGCGAAGTTCCATGTCGCTATCTTACTCCGTTGAAATATGTCCCAATTGCAATAAGCCCTTTAGCCCTCCATCTGCTCTTCGGTTGTAGTGTTAGAAGAACAAACTGCCGTATTCAATTGCTCCATTATACTGTATCGTTCTGTAACCAAGCAATCTGAAGTCTTTCTATTCCACTCGCAGCGTCAGCCGTTGCGTTGATTCTGGCTATACAAAAGTGCTTCTCTTGTGGCGAGATAATCACTTTTCTCAGTCGTATAAAACTGCTAATATCTTTCGAACTAATCGGTCGAAATTGTTCAGCTTTTCTCTATAACTGCATGTAGCACTGCACAATACAATTAGCTTATCGGAGACCGCTAACTGTTCGAAGCTAAACTTGTAGAAGCTTTCTAAGGTCCGTTTCAACTTCACCTAGTTTGACTTGGATCTCGTTAATATAGTGGCCTCGCCACGCGTTATAAAGACGATTCTTTTCACTGCTGTTCACTTCGACGTCTCACTATAATGAATGTATAAGAAAAGAACTTTCACAAATATACTTCGATGCTCTGAGAATGAGATCTCAGAATGATCAGAGAACGAAAGAGGCTCCTCTCTTCTGCGCAAGCCCTTTTATTAACTTCACGAGGGGCGTTTCCATCCCTTCCAAAGCGTGATACTGCGTCATCGCTAAAAGTTCCAACTTCGTTAATACATGACGGATTTTCAAAATTCAAAAACTGAAAATAAATTTCACCAAAATTCCAAATCAATGCTTTTACTGCAAATGGATTCCCACAATTCTGCATTCCAAAAGTAATAAAAATACCATAGTTTCAGCAATCTCCGTCTTCCTTTAAACTATCGTTGATTGGTTCAAGCCTCCCCTCCAATAGCATAGTTTCTTCCTCAGCAGAATTCCTCGTTTCCTGCGACTGCGTCGTAAATCTTGGAACATTCTCGACTAAATGCTGACGTCACTGAGAATCTCAGCTCAAGTAGCTTGCTGGCATAACATTTACGTCATCCGTGCTTACGTCATGACTACCCACGTCATAACTATGACAACCATAACTCTCCTTATAATTTCAAATATAGCCACCGTGGTCTCTACATAATTCAATTACGGGGGCAGTACCTTCTTCAAGGCCACGGCCGCCTCCTTCCCTCTTCCTTGTCTATCCATCCTTACCTTCCCTCATGAGGCCCCCTGTTCGCTTTGCAGGTAAGGCCGCATGGGCGAGGTGCCAACCCCACCTCACCAGTTGTATCCCTTCCGATTCGATGTTCCCAGCTCTAGGACACTGCCCGTAGAGGCGGTAGTAGTGAGTTCCCTCGCTGAGTCCGTGGATTCCACCAACCTGGAGGGTAAACGACTAAAAAAAGAAAAAATGTTTTAAATGTTGAATTCATAAATCTACTAGCTTTCTAGTAACTGTATTCGTGACTGTAATTCACGTTCAATAATACCTTATTAACTCAATCAGCAATAGCTCATCAGCTTATTTAATACTGAAAATTTGAAATAAATACGATAATCCTTCACACGTGAAATTCCTATAATTCACCTTAATTCAATACTGATCACTCATCGATGAAAAATATCGGCTTCAAAATACTTCAATTCACGCTATTATTAATTACTCAACACGTGCATTAGCTCTCAATAGCTATCAGTAAGTGCCAAATATTCTCAAAATCCATAAGCTTTTATACAGATGTTTCATAATAGACAAAAATTTGAAGTGTTATAGACTACTTCTATCAAAACTGTGTTAATAATGTCGTATTTACATGCTTGAATAATAGTATTCGTAATTTCTCAAATCTGTCATTTTGTTTTATGACGAAAATATTTTATACATACGTTTGCTTTTTCTTTCATCAATACGTCATTTCATTATACTCTCATATTTCAATGAATTATAGATTTATCACTAAAAAAGAAACAATTCAGTCTCGCCTAAACAAAATTCCAAATTGGGTCCTCCTCTAAGGAAGTTCGCATGAAACTACACCATGGAAAGGAGCCTATCTTCAGAAGGTACAAATAATCCATTAGATGTATACGTTGATCCAAATAGGAGTATTCCAAAAGGAACAAAGAAAGTTGAAAACTGAACGAACTAGAAAAGTGTCTATAATCAACAAGAAATTCAACAATGTAGACTGCAAATTTCTAATTTAAAAAACGCAATTGTTCACACAAAAAATTACTATAGTTCCATGTCTATATTTTAATTATTTATTTAGTCGATTTACCCTCTAGGTTGGGGTTTCCCACGGACTCAGCGAGGGAACTCACCACTACCGCCACTACGGGCAGTGTCCTGGAGCTTGGAACATCTGGAAAGGGTGGATACAACTGGGGAGTTGTGATCAGCACTTCGCCCAGGCGGCCTCACCTGCAAAGCGAACAGGGGCCTCATGAGGGATGGGAAGGGAGAGGCAAGGAAGAGGGAAGGAGGTGGCCGTGGCCTTACAGTAGGTGCCATCCCGGCATTTGCCTGAAGACGAAGTGGAAAACCACGGAAAACCACATCGAGGATGGCTGAGGTGGGATTCGAACCCCCTAAATTCATTTGGACCACTCGAGGCTGAGTAGACCCCGTTCCAGTCTCATACCACTTTTCAAATTTCGTGGCAGAGCCGGGATTCGAACCCAAGACCTCCGGGGCGGCAGCTCACCATGCTGACCGCTACGCTACGGAGGCGACGGAGGCGACACTATTTTTATTTATTTATATATATATATATAAATATATATTATTATTATTTATTATCACGCTAAATTCCCGGTTACATTTTAAGTTAGGCTACAGCCTGGTTCGGCCTTAGCTAGGAACCATCTGTACTGAAATACAATGTTTGTACAGGAACCTCACATTACATTATTTGTTTTTTTTTTCAAAGCATTCCGCTCTATTTTAATATCTTTTTCTTCTTCTTCTTAGTCGTTTACCCTCCAGGTTGGTGGAACCCACGGACTCAGCGAGGGAACTCACCACTACCGCCTCTACGGGCAGTGTCCTAGAGCTGGGAACATCTAATCGGAGGGGATACAACTGGTGAGGTGTGATTGGCACATCGCCCAGGCGGCCTCACCTGCAAAGCGAACAGGGGCCTCATGAGGGAAGGTAATGGAAGGTCAGGATGGATAGGCAAGGAAGAGAGAAGGAGGCGGACGTGGCCTTGAAGAAGGTACCATTTGCCCGAAGACGAAGTGGGAAACCACGGAAAACCACTTCGAGGATGGCTGAGGTGGGAATCGAACCCCCTCTACTCATTTGGAAAACCCGAGGCTGAGTAGACCCCGTTCCAGTCCTCATACCACTTTATCAAATTTCGTGGCAGAGCCGGGAATCGAACCCAGGACCATGCTGACCGCTACGCTACGGAGGCGACTCTATTTTAATATATCCACTAAAACACCCGCCGAACCTTGCTGCCATCTGTCTGTATTATAAGAACTTTTTAGATTGAATGATAGATGTCAGGGTATGTCACTTGTAACATGCAACGCTGGCTGTGAGTCTCTACAAAACTATCAGGGAGGGAAGCTCCTATAGTCAGTGCTGCCAACATCAACAAGTCGATAGATCTACCAGTTCCTGCAGTACATACATCTTTGTGGAAAAATAATATAGAGATTTTAAAAAATCAAGTAAGAGACTGAAATATGATTACATTTTCTCGCATCCAGTCGGCCGTGTAATAATATAAGAACATTTCAGATTGAGTGATAGATGTCAGAGTCTGTTTCCCGGGGTTAGCAGCACTTCTGTTGAGTTTTTCGAACACTCTCAAAACACTCCCATCGCTTATGTTGCCAACATTAGCAACAATTCGCTCGGTCTATCAAGTTTTACTGATAACTTATGGACGAAATCATTGGATATTTCAATTTTTAAAGGTATTTGACGGCTTCCAGAAACACCTTGAGCTACATATTATATATTTTCTCTACTTAGAAAACAAGCAATCAGCATGAATACGACTGCTGCCAGTAACAATCAGTAAAGAGATGTTACTAGCACTACCTACCGGCATTATAATGCAATGATACAGCGTCCGGTCTGTGCATTCCGCGCCACACAATAATATTGACATTTTCTCTCGACGATATTTGCCGGCTGGCGTGGCTCAGTGGTAATGCTTGGGCCTTGCAACTGAGCTAGCGCACTGCCGCTGGTTCGAATCCGGCCTCGGGCATGGGTGTTAGTGTATGTAGCATATACATATATACAATTCACAATACCGCTAAAAAAAAAATTTTTTTTTCATTCCTAAAAACGCTTGTTATAAATAAAAATATTCAGTCACATTGGCCAATGGTGCAAGCTGGCTTCACGCGAGCGTGGTTTCAAATCCCACATCGGCCATCCTGAAAATGTTTTTTATGGAACGGTTCCTTTGAACAGGTTCACGGCCAACGTCCTACTAAATTCTCTCCCTTGACCCTTCCCTGATTAGACCCAAATTAGCGGTCGCCTGGACGATCGGCTTGTCACCATCCGCAGTTGTATCTGATAACAAGGGAATCCAGCTCCTACCCTTTGTGGTGGTCGAGGAATGATCCCTCGAACAGTCCATGGGTGAAGTCGAACTGGGAGGATTAGCTATTTAAAAGAAAACCAGCGGACCCGTGCGAGAAATCTCACATGTTCATAAACCACAGTTTCCTCAATAGGTAGAGACTGCCAAACAAACGAATATAGAACGCTATTTACATTTCAGTTCTACGTTCCCTAACTTAAGAAGGAAATCACTGAAAATTGGATCACTGTTTCCGAAATCCATGCAAAATGATAAAGGAAAGACCTCAGAATGTTAAAATGACATGAAACAGGCGTCACAGCGGCCAAAATGTGAAGTGGATAGCAATATGGAGCGTATGTTCCTATCTGCAATTTCACACTTCGTATGTTATTTAAAGTCATTTTTTAAAGGAAATTATAGATATTTATGAAATTAGAGTGCAATTCGTCACTGCCAACGTCTATTCTCTTTCATTTGAAAGCTCATTTGTCACGATCGGTCGCTTGTGAACGCCGCAGGAGGGATCTATACTACTGAAATAATTTATATGATAACCAGAATAATAATAACAATAATAATAATAATAATCAATATATCCGTAGCGTAGCGGTCAGCATGGTTAGCTGCCGCCCCGGAGGTCCTGGGTTCGATTCCCGGCTGTGCCACGAAATTTGAAAAGTGGTATGAGGACTGGAACGGGGTCTACTCAGCCTCGGGTGGCCCAAATGAGTAGAGGGGGTTCGAGGGGTTCGATACCCACCTCAGCCATCCTCGAAGTGGTTTTCCGTGGTTTCCCACTTCGTCTTCGGGCAAATGCCGGGATGGTACCTACTGTAAGGCCATGGCCGCCTCCTTCCCTCTTCCTAGCCTCTCCATCCCAATCTTCCATCCCTTCCCATCCCTCATAAGGCCCCAATTCGCGATTCAGGTGAGGCCGCCTGGGCGAAGTGCTGATCACACCTCCCCAGTTGTATCCATCCCGACCAGATGTTCCAAGCTCCAGGACACTGCCCATAGAGGCGGTAGTGATGAGTTCCCTCGCTGAGTCCGTGGGAACCACCAACCTAGATGATAAATTGACTAAATAAAAAATGAAAATAAATCAATATATGGTAAGCGCATAGTCTGCAGAATTACGGGTAGGAAGGAGCTCTGAAGTCACATAAATCATACACTTCAACGTTTCGTCAACATTGGACGAGTCTATTTAGGATTATTCTAAAACCACCGTAGGGCAGGTGTATTCCTTTTGTCTCTTCCTATTGATAATTCTCGAGTATATTAAATATATAAATTGTGTGCCAGAGGTGCAATCGTAAAGGCTTCGTCTTCAGTCCTTTGCTAAGTTCATCAAAATATTAGTAAGGTAGGTATCATCTACTGTGTTACTGACAGTTTGTAGCACTAGAAACATCCATAGACCTATAACTTCTAGGGGCAGATGACCTTGCTGTTCTACCCCTTAAAACCTCAGTAACTAATTATAAATCCTGTGTGAATGTGCATATTGCATTCGCACGAAGTTTAGTGTTTTGCGTCTTATTAAAGAGTTTCTGTGTACCAAGGTTGGAACCACCTATTACAGTACTATATTTTAGCATCAGTTCAAGATCTAAAACTTCATGAAATGTGCGTATTATGTTGGTACAAACTTTGGTCAAAATTGAGTCAGTAGTGTGCAAGTTTGATATCGATTGATCATGTTTGATTCAGTTTTGTCCGCATGTACTCCAAGCAAATTGCTCGGAGAGTACCTGAGAATCCGGGGGCAATTTTCGCTCTCCAAGTTACGAATCTAACATCTAACGAATATTCTTCATCAATAAGTAAGGAACTAAAATAACAATCTGATATCCCATAAATGCAATAAGAAAAAAGAAATCGAGTTACTACTCTTGGATGAAGAGGAACAAAGGTATAATTCAAGCTCCATAGTCAACACTGTCATTATTATATTAATTCACGTAGGTCTAGTCAGTTTTTAAGATTATTTTCTGTTTCCTAAGAGGTTTCTAGATAAGTAGAATTAATAATAATAATAATAATAATAATAATAATAATAATCTGCGCTGTACGCCCCTAGTGCCTCGTGATGGCCAGGAAAGGCCCACGCAGGAAACATGATCTCAAGGAGAGGAAGATTCTGTGGAGGATACTAGGACCCATAAGGGAAGAGGGAGGCACCTACAGAATTCGGCACAATGATGAACTTTATAGCCACCAAGAAGACATTGTGACTTGTATGAGGAAAAGGCGCCTGGCCTTCTATGGACACTTGACCCGCATGATCCCTAGCCGGCTCACCAGTAAGATCTTCACAGTGGCTGGAAGAGGGAAGGCCTCTAGGACCAAGTGGATATCTACGGTCAGTACGGATTTAGACAACACCTAGCGATCCCCCTGAAGTCCATACAGGACCGCCAACAAATCCGGCAGTCCATCCAACAGGGAGTTTTACCTGTATCACTGACAGCTAGGAAGAACACCGGGGTCAGCAGTCCTCCATGAATGGAGGAAAGAAAGCTGGCTCATAGTCAGATGATGAAAAATTACTGGAAGAAGAGAAAAGACAAAGCGACGAGGATATACGAGCCCCATGGTCCTCAGCCCAAACGACGAAGAAAAAGGAGAGGAAGAAGAATACTAATATAAATAATAATAATAATAATGTCGCCTCCGTAGCGTAGCGGTCAGCATGGTTAGCTGCCGCCCCGGAGGTCCTGGGTTCGATTCCCGGCTCTGCCACGAAATTTGAAAAGTGGTATGAGGACTGGAACGGGGTCTACTCTGCCTCGGGTGGCCCAAATGAGTAGAGGGGGTTCGAGGGGTTCGATACCCACCTCAGCCATCCTCGATGTGGTTTTCCGTGGTTTCCCACTTCGTCTTCGGGCAAATGCCGGGATGGTACTGTACCCGATCTCAGGATAGTAGGCTGTCAGATATCCGCCCCCTCAATCGGATTGCCAATAATCAATCGCACCGGCACAGCTACATCAATGAAAATGGCACTGACAGATACTATCGAGATTAGAGCACAATAGTTAACAAGAAATTATTGTGGAACACACCAAAATATACGGGGGTTCATACTTACCTTTACTTACCTCTTAAATTTATCTCGGGGACTGGGTTGTCAACTGGATCACTTAAAGTATGCCCTCACAATAACCTCCACCATGATATTTAAAATGAACCAGAACGAAGACGAGAAACTTTAAACTGCACAATAATTTATTTCACATAAAGAATGATTTTAACAAAAATAAACAACAAAATCCACGTGGCAATCAGAAGCCATCGTCCACATAACCATGTCCTCCTGTAGGACTTGTATACTCTACATACAATGTTTCAGCTTTCTCAAGCTCAAAATAACGTAATAATAATAATGCACTTGGAATGGAAACGGGATTTGGGACGAGACACATATATCAATTGTTTTGCGTGTTTATATACTTCACATTTTATTTATAGTCACAAGGCTATTATGGATACGTCCTTGGCCTCTGTCATACAGTTGTCCGGGCCAGCTGCAATGCACCTGCATCGTCAAAGTGGACTCACCCCGTCCGTTCAACCCTAGCATAAGCGAGTTACCTCAGAGCTTGGCTCTCCTTTTCAAAACACGTAAATGTTCACATCTCAACTGAAATATTATCACGCAAATGTTTTAAATGCTCCATTCAAACACCAGTGGATTACTCCAACAATCCCAAATCATGTTTAATTGTTCAAACCACTTGTTTAATTAGCGTTGTTTAGAGTCTGTCTGTCTGTTAGGTAGTCAGCCCGAGGGCTGGTTGGATCCTCAAAAAGTACCGCCGTTACGTTATGTAAGTAGATACCCACAAAAACCCAAGGCAGCACTATTTTGAGGCGTTCTAGGCAAGAAGAGGAGTGAGGTAGTTTGCCATTGCTTTCCTCACTGAGTCAGAACAGTAAACCTAACCCTATGAGTTGAACCTTTCACAGCATTCACAGGCACTGACTGTGCCCCGAATGCCATTACTAAGCCCCACCCATACCTCAGTAGCTTCCATATAATCACAGCCATGAGTGAGACTGAGACATCGGTGAAAAGCCACCTTTTACTCTAGCCTGTGCCAACTGACAAATGCAAAAGTACTGTATTCATCAAGAGATGGCGAGAGTATAAAAACAAAACTCTTAATGTTAATAACAAAAGTTCATTAATTATTTATAACAATAATAAATTGTTTATAACAATGTCAAACGACAATTGGAAAACTTATACACGCCTCTATTAATCCTTTTCATTTCAAATTATTTAACAAAGATATTTACAAAATTATTTTACAATATTATATTGTTTATATTATTTATACAAGAAATACATTAAACCACACATTTATCCGGTTGATAATTACTCAAATCGTGGTGATATAATCGACCAATGAAGGTTAGTTATATTTAACTGTCAAATTCAGGTTTAATAAGGTTTAATAATAATTATTAATATTTGTGACGGTAACCTCCATTCAAAATCATTATCTCAAATTATTTAACACTCTTGTTAATTTTAACAGTATCTTCATATGAATAACTTTCAAAGAACCAGGACAATACATTCAGCGGCAAAATACTTCGCTCAAGACGCACAAAATTGCATAAAAATTGGCCCAAAATTCATCATATATCTTCATATATATGGCATAAAAATCTTCCACACTACATACAAAAACCTCCACTTATAAATTCATCAACTTCATTTCTTACTGTGGGAACCTCCTTCATAATTCACGGGCATTATTCATCAGCGACTTTTACATGTCCACTGAACTAACGATTATACATCCATTGTTCCTCTTTTAAAAATTCTTATATTCATCAATTGTATTAATGACTGTTATTATTTAACCTTCGTGGGTTTCATTCATGAATCGATATGAAGTAAAAATTTGCCAATCACAAATAAATTTAATAGCAAATACGATTAGACACTCCTCCCTGGTCTATCAAAATTGAGATTAATATCTTCAAAGTATCGCAGTATAAAAATACTATCTTCAATCAAAGTTCATCTAAACTGTATGAATAGTCGAATAGAATACAATTAGACTGTGGAATGCAAACATTATTGTTCCAATCTATAATTGAGAAAAATTCCTATCAAAAGTTCATTACTATAGTGTATTCAATAAATCGTAATCAAAGTTCATATTTCATAAAATTGTCTATAATGCAATGATAAATGTCTATGTTGCAATCATGTTCATAAGACGACTAGTATTTCAAAGATCGTCGATATCGTAATAGATTTTAACGCTCTAAAATCATTTAATCATTCTTCTTTCTTGAGGATGACAGAAAATTGGTCAAAGTAATTTACTGAATAGAATTACTTTAATAAAATGACACGCTGTCTGAATTCAAATCTGCCATAGCAAATCGTTAACTTTACCGTCAAATCGTGACTACAAAAATATGCAAATTACTGAAAGAATCTACATCATCAGTCTCAACTGATCCAAAATTAATTTAACTATGCCAATGACATAACAATGTCTCAACAAATCGAAGAAAAAGGCATAAATCATCGAAGTGTACTGAGTACAGAAATGTTAATCAAGAAAATGGGGCACAAAAAAAATATGGGACAGAAAATATGGGAAGAATGGTTGCTCAGATATCGCTACAAGACTCAAATAATACAAGAAACGTTCACGACTACCTTATCTGTTGATTGAAGTTCTAGAGGAAAGTTTTCAAAGAAAACTGCTGTTGGGTCCATTTCACCAGCGTGAAGATGTGCTCCGACCTCGAACCTGGAATCAGCGTCCTCGGAGAATCGAACTGCTTCCTTCTCCGGAAATTGCACTGCTCCGTGGATACGAAAACATCCTTCTGGCAAAACTCTTCTTTGTGAGCCGGGTCCACCCTAGCCTCTCTTGAAAGTTCCCTGAAGTTCCGGTCGTAAATCGCCATGAAGTTTATTGTAGTTATTTCCGCAGAAATATTCATAATCGTGGAGTATGAAAATATTTCCACTGTCATCTGGTATAATTCAGCGATGGATTCACGATGCATGAGTGTAGTTGGATGTTCATTACATGCTCGCTTTTGTAGAAAGACGATTAACGAAGTTCCATGCTGTTATTTCACTCCAACGATATATGTCCCAATTGCATTAAAGCCTTAGCCTTCCATCTCAACTTCTGTTATAATCATTGAAAGCACTGCAAGATTATAATGTTCCATAGTAGACTGTATCGTTGTATTACCAAACGTATTCTCCAATATCACTGTTGCAATCCACGTGTCAGCCGTAGTGTATAATGTGGAATTTTAAAAGTGTTTCTCATGTGGCGAGAAAATCACTTTTGTTGGCAGCCTTAAAGTGACAATATCTTTCGAAGTATAACTGTGAAATTGTTCAAATCTTCTACACACCTCAATGTTGTACTGCCCAATTGAATTATAATAAAGGCTGAAGTTAACTCTTGATATCTTATCTGGTGGAAACGTTAATGTGAGCGTTTCAACTTCACCTAGTTTCGAGCAGCGTAAAATGGAACTGCTCCGTGTTCGTTCGATGCGCCGGGCTTTAACCACACGCTAAAGACAACTTGCTTCACTTATTCACTCGAAAATGACTCTATGACATCTGAAATATATATGCGGTATCAGCGGTATGATCCGTATGAGTTCTGAGTATGAGTTCTGAGTTCTGAGAGCTCCTCTCTTCTGTGCACGACCTTTTATCAACTTCTTAAGGGGTGTATCCATCCCTTCCATAGCCTGTTGCTGCGTCATTGCTAGAAGTTTTAACTTTGGCTATACTTGACGGATTTTCAAATTTCAAAAACTCAAAATTAATTTCTTCAAAATTCCAAATCAATGCCATAACTGAAAATAGATTTCCACAATTCTGCATTCCAAAAGTAATTAAATACGATAGTTTCAGTAATCTCCGTCTTCTTTCCAAACTATCGTTCATTGGTTCGAGCCTTTCCTCCAATAGCGTAGCTTCTTCCTTAGCACAATACCTTGTTTCCTGCGACTGCGTCGTAAATCTTAGATCTTTCTCGAACAAAATCATGACGTCACCAAGAATCTCAGCTCAACCAGCCTGCTTGCCTCAAGTCTGCGTCATCCGTGCCTACGTCATGAGTATCCACGTCACAACTATGACATCCATAACTTTACTCATATTTGCCAATACAGCCATCGTGGTCTCAATATAATTCAATTTACGGGGGCAGTACCTACTGTAAGGCCACGGCCGCCTCCTTCCCTCTTCCTAGCCTATCCATCCCAATCTTCCATCCCTTCCCATCCCTCATGAGGCCCCTGTTTGCTTTGCAGGTGAGGCCGCCTGGGCGAAGTGCTGATCACATCTCCCCAGTTGTATCCCTCCTGACCAGATGTTCCAAGCTCCAGGACACTGCCCATAGAGGCGGTAGTGGTGAGTTCCCTCGCTGAGTCCGTGGAAACCACCAACCTAGAGGGTAAATTGACTAAATAAAATAATAATAATAATAATAATATAAATCTGCACAAAATATGACAAACCTTGTAAAATGATGTCAGCAAAGAGTCCTGGGGAACCTATATTTGTCCTAGAATGAATGAATGAATGAATGAATGAATGAATGAAATGTGGTTATTTCATTTCCTACTTCCGCGCTAATTCTGGTAACTAGAGTTATCTGTATAATTACAGTCACGATAGACAAACAGGCTGTGAAATTCAAGACAATTAATTACAGTAATTACAGATATACGAGGTTGGGGTTGAAGACCTTGATATGTTAACCTCCTATAAGGAATTTACAACAATTATTATTATTATTGTTATTATTATTGGAAGCCTCCGTGGCTTAGGTGGCAGCACGCCGGCCTCTCACCGCTGGGTCCGTGGTTCAAATCCCGGTCACTCCATGTGAGATCTGTGCTAGACAAAACGGAGGCAGACACGTTTTTCTCCGGGTACTCCTGTTTTCCCTGTCAAAATTTCATTCCAGCAACACTCTCCACCATCATTTCATTTCATCTGTCTTTCATTTAATCATTGCCCCAAAGGAGTGCGTCAGGCCTCGGCAGCCGGCACAGTTCATATCCTCGCCGCTATATAGGGGCTTCATTCATTCCATTCCTGACCCTGTCGGAGACTGGAAGCAGGCTGTGTATTTTCATTTTCATTGTTATTATTATTATTAATATTATTATTATTACGGTATCATAATGCACTCTACTCTATATAAATATTTCCGCTAAAACACGCACTTAACATTGTTGCCATCTATCTGACTGCAATGTAAGAACTTTCTAGATTGAATAATAGATGTCAGGACGTTTCCCGGTGCGTGCAGCGCTATTGGCGAATCTCTCCAACACTACCAGAGACGGACGCTCCTATCGGATCATCGGAAGTGCTGCCAACATCAGCAACAAGTCGCTAGATATACCGGTATCCACAGTATTTTAAAAAATTCAACCAAATTAAAACGAGATTACTAATTAGAGGCAGAAATATGATTACATTTTCTCTAGTTCTTTTCTGTGTGCGTTACGGGATTTCGGTCAGGTGAACCAAATAAGCCTCTACCAGGATGTTGTTGCACCCCACTTGAACACTGTTGGGATAATGACGCGATCGCAGCTCAAGGAGGAGCTCTCTTGGACGATATCTACCTTTTAACGCATGGAAGACGAGGGGGTTTCTCCTAGCTGCACCAAGTTAACACATCCTACCTGGAACCTGCTGGGAATGTTTCTGGATGATAACTATCTTCTAAAGCAAGGAAGGAGGGGTTGGTTGGTTGGTTGGATCCTCAGTTTAGGGGCTGCGACAACGCATTCACGTAGCCCCGTGCACTTTGCGGTGTGTGTATAATCTGTATGATAACTGGTTTATTTGTGATGGCAGTATTAGTGTGTGTTATCAGTTTTTAATTCAAGTAAGAACTGCTTACATTCGATTTTCAAGTAGTTCCAACTGTTGTTACCAAGGGCCACCGTCAACGACCAACTAGTTCTGAACTTTGTCATTAGATACCACCGCAGTCAGCTCCTGGCGACGAACGTTGGAACCTAAGAGCGTTATTCAAAGATAACCTATAGTTTTGCTTCACACAAGTGTAATCAGTGGAAGGTTCTTTATCATGCCACACATCTATGACATGGGACCGCTGGCTTTACTTCGCCTCCGTAGGAAGGCAAATTGAGGGATTTTTAACGCTCTTAAATAATCTGACGACTTGGCTGGGTGTGAACCCGCGACCTTGGGCATGGCGATGCTCCTAGCTGTTCCAAGTTAACACATCCTTCCTGGAATCTGCTGAAGTGTTGCAACACACTGTTTAATTTGAAAATTAAGTAATTAATTTAATAATATTATCTACAATCAAATATAGTGCATTAGAAAAGGCGTCATTCAAAGAATTGGAAATACGAGTTGAACTCCTCTCACAACTAGGTATAGCCTATAGTCATGCGGCACTGGCTGAGTGGATCGCACCTCACAGAGAATTTCTAAGAGTATTGCCTGCAAACATGAACTCTGCCTTTTGCTCATGCCTACCCAACTTTTCAGTTGTGCTGCTGGGACAACGGTCGAGACCACATGCCAAGACATCACAGTGACTCTTGGTTCGAGCACATAGAGGCAGCACTGGTCACATGGCAGATAGCTCCTTGTAGACTTGGCGGTAGCATTTAACAGGGAATCACAAAGCAAACGGTGGACAAATAGAGGAAGCAATCATCTGTTCCCGCTAGAAGGTCTTTTAATACTGTCTATCCTATAGCTACTTTTTGTAAATCGATGAACTATAGTTTGTTCAGTATGGAATACTCAGTGGAGAGCCTCTTGAGTGTTACTCACAAGGGAAGGGATTGCGGTGTAAAATTCTAATCTGGTTGAAATTTAGTACACAATATTCATACAAAGTTGTACAATGACGCAGTTAAAACCGCAAGGGCCACTTTCAATATTTTGAACGCCAATATTGAACGCCGAAAACCTGCTGGGGGACGGCATGAGCGAGGAGGTGAGAAGATGTAAAGCTGACCTTGAATCCTATCAGCTCGCGATGACTCGTGGCCACCAGACATTACGCTGCATTCCCCACCTTCCCCTCAAACCATCACTCCCATATCAGTTCGGTAGGACTATGCAAAACAAAAGTGATGTTTTGGATGAACAGGTCCCAAATCGTTCCTATATGAAGGCATGTAAGTGTGACAATTTAATTTTGTCTGTTTTTAATTTTACTGACACAGACAACAATTAATCTTAAACTTAACGTTACAGTCAATATATTTACAAATGTCAGAAAGTGACAACGACGATGTTCAATTGGAACACCATCCAAATTGTTATCCTTGGAATGTGGAATGTCTACAAAGCGGCTTTGCTGAACGTTATCGCTATGAAAAATGGTGGCCGGGAGGCATAATTTTTTTTTCAGCCCGAGCCTAGCCACAGTATGTATTTCTGAGCCTCTTATTGGCTGTTATGTCATGCCATTCTCCTGGTTCCGAATAGAGACGGTAGGTAGTAGCAGGGGTCACATCCGATCAAACATGGAGGAAAGTTATCGAGTGAGATGTGGATAATATTCAATGTTGAATTGTATTATTAGCGTGAAACAGGCATGAAACTTGCTTTAGTTCAAGTTTAAAACAACCCACGCAGCAAATGAATGCGTTCCAATCAACATTTAAGGTCCAAGTGAAATCATTCGAGATTTATCCACATGTATTAAGTAAGACCTATGATAATATACTTCCTTCACCAGCGGAAATGTGCACGAGTGGTAACGTTCGCGCTTGGTAACATTGTGTCTCGGGTTCAAGACTGCTCGAGGGCAGAAATTTTTATTTCTTTCGAATTATTTTATTATATCCTCCCTCCTTTTTACTGCATGTTTTATGCCTTGCTTTATTGAAATTATCTGCATGGGTGATTGAAATAATAAACATTGTTAGACGGAAGGGTCGAGAACTGTACGGGTAGACCAAGGTTAGAATATGTCAAACAGATTGCCTCGGTGGTAGCTATGTAGAGATGAAAAGATTAACTCAGGACAGGGAGACATGGACCGCTGCATCAAACCTGTCAAAAGACTGAAGACTCAAACACACAATCTCGCGATCATTAGACACGAAACCTCCAATTTAGTTAGAAACCAAAACTCAGAACGTGATTATTCCCTTAGTAAATCTCACGTGAATTGACCGGGAATCGAACCCTGTCCACCTTGGGGAGAGGCACGCTGATGTTGCTCTAGTTAATTTGATCAAATTGGACATGGTGGCCAATGAGCCCTCCTACTTGTAAATAAATAAATAAATACATTTCTCTGATAACCTGTGTTATTGTGGTGTATGTAGATTGGTGAGTATTTGATATTCAGGTGAGGATTCGCAAGGAGGCGGTCGTGGCATTGATATGAACAATTTCGTCATTTGTCTGGAGTAGAAGTGGAAATCTATGGAAAATCACTTCCAAGATCGCTGAGGTGGGAATCGAACCAACCTCTACTCAGTTTTGGCTCACGAGGCTGAATGTACCTCGTTGCAGTCCTCACACCAGAATTGAAATTTATCGGCAGAGCTGGGAATCGAACCCGGTCCACCTTGGTGAGGCAAGCAGCTTGACCACTGTAGAAGTCGACGCTGATGTTGCTCTTGTTCATTTGAGCAAATTGGACATGGTGGTCATTGAGCCCACCTACTTGTAAATAAATAAATAAATAAATAAATAAATAAATAAATAAATAATTAAATCGGCAGAGCTGGGAATCGAACCCGGACCTCTGGGGAGACAGCCAAGAACGCTAGCCAGGTTGAACAGTAAGGAGAGGATTATAAATTGAAGTGAGAACATGGAAGAATTCCGCCTAACAATGTTTATTATTTCAATCACCCATACAGATAATTTCAATAAAGCAAGGCATAAAACATGCAATAAAAAGGAGGGAGGATATAATAAGATAATTCGAAAGAAATAAAAATTTCTGCCCTCGAGCAGTCTTGAACCCGAGACACAATGTTACCAAGCACGCACGTTACCACTCGTGCACATTTCCGCTGGTATACGAAGTATATTATCATAGGTCTTAATACATGTGGATAAATGTCGAATGATTTCAATTGGACCTTAAATGTTGATTGAAACGCATTCATTTGCTGCGTGGGTTGTTTTAAACTTGATCTAAAGCACGTTTCATGCCTGTTTCACGCTAATAATGCAATACAACATCGAATATTATCCACATCTCACTCGATAACTTTCCTCCATGTTTGATCGGATGTGACCCCTGCTACTACCTACCGTCTCTATTCGGAACCAGGAGAATGGCATGACATAACAGCCAATAAGAGGCTCAGAATTACATACTGTGGCTAGGCTCGGGCTGAAAAAAAAATTATGCGGCCGGGAGCCATCACGTGATGCTAGGATTCAAGGTCAGCTTTACCTCTTCCCAATTCCTTGTTCATGCCGTCGCCCGGCAGGTTTTTGGCGTTCAATATTGGCGTTCAAAATTGAAAGTGGCCCGTGCGGCTTTCACTACGTCATTGTACAACTTGGTAAGAATATTGTTTACTAAATTTAGACCAGATTAGAATTTTACACCACAATCCGTTCCCTTGTGAGTTAGTGTTTCTATAAATTATGTTTCTAAATATTCTTATTCTTTGGAGGGGGGATGGGCCACACACACAACTGATTTTCTGCACAAATCGCCACTGATTATAGGTACTGTACCTTCAATGACAAAGATGGAGGAAGGTCGATGGTCTCACATATTTCTCGGTATCTTCGATCCGCCCGACCAATTAGATTATGATACGAGGCTGTCCACAGAATAGTATTCTGATGGTACGCTACCACTGATTTTGAACACATAAGATGGATTCAAATACGCTCCATATGACTTCGTAGATGCATCAAATCTCCATGGAACTGAACCTCGGAGACGATAGCTCTTTCCACAGCCTGGCGTTCTATGTGGATTTATACAATAGGTGGCAGATCTGAGGTAATGCCTTCCCTGGCAGGGCAGTGAAGAGCAACCAGCTATATATTTTACTAGCTATTTTACCCGGCGTCGCCCGGGAGGTGTATTTATATATTATAGAAATATACACGCCAATATATTTCGCAAAGTATATTCACTTTGCCCCTAAGTGAGTTTAAAACATAGTTCTCCTGGGCTCTGAAGTTAATCAAGTAAATCTAGGCGAAAGGAACTGTGGAGTACAATAACATAGTAGAGAATGCATCAATAACATAAAAAGGGCAGCATATGTGCATTTCTCAAGGACCTAGTCTCACAATTACAGTACTTTCCTAGGTTGCCACGGTGGGTGAGTGGATAGCGTGTCGGTCTACTAATCTCAAGATTGCAGGTTCGCCCCTGGCCGTGGTAAGTGATTTTTAAAGGCGGCAAAAATACGATACGCATGTCATACGATGTTGGCATGTCAAAGAACCCATTTGAATTCAGTAGGCCGAGTTCATAATGGCTAAATTAATCTCGGGAGTTTCCGCCAACACAAAGTTCCTCATTTCTCTACTAGAAAGCGCTATAATGTTCAAGGAGTGTAGATATCTATTATCTAACCTCCTTGACTTTCATAGTGATTCAAGGAACAACGAAATTCAACATGCAAGCTACCCTCTGGGTGTAAAATTACAAAGCTTGCACCAGGCACCTGAGGCCATACAATATTATTATAGTACTTTCCTGATATTCTTTATTTTTGTTGTAATGGGTGTAATTTAGACGTCTTGTTCGCATAGTTCTCTTTCATTTTTTTATTTAGACGGCTTGTTCGCATGGTTCTCTTTCATTTTTTTAAATTGTTGCATCTACGTTTTTGAAAGGAAACAATACTTAAATTATTCAATGTTTGGAATTTAAGTCAACATTCTGAAGAATAAATATACTTACGATTCTTAACCCCGCACAAATAGTGTGTTTAATGAGAAATGATTTATTCATGTAGCTTTCATCTAGTTTTCATATACAGGGGCCGATAACCTAGAGTTAGGCCCCTTAAAACAACAATTATCATCATCATCATCATCATAGTTTTCATATAGTTTTCATCTACTATATCCTTCTTATTACAGATGCTAAAACCACGTTCATGACATATCAGGTTAAAAGCCTTTATCGGTGTACAAATGAGCGATCATTTAAGATAAGTTCATTGTTATTACATACCCAGTTTAATAAAATTACTAATGGTTTAGAAAACAGGGATCTTATATCTTTTCCCATTGTTGTTCTGCCAATAAACGACTCTCGTGTCGTAGATCTGATCACAAATAAAGGAGTCTTCCCTGACTCTACTCATAATATTATAAAAACCACAGTATTTTATGACAATGAATACCGAATCTCCCTAGTATTCCAAGCAACTATATACGACAAAAACCTCCGTATATTTCAACTACAAAACTCACAATATATAAAATTCAATTGTTCTCAACAATTTATCCTCTGTACAGGCATGCCTTCTTCCTAGCATTGATCTTATTGTCGTTACTATTCACAGCTGATAAATGAACAGCAATATCTGTTCTACATTTCATTTATCGTTCTCAAACGATTATATTGATAGATCTTTAAAGGATTACTAAACGAAGTTACTAGGACATAAATCACAATATCTCTAGACATTCAATAAAAAATACACACGTTCTTTCATACTGGTCCTTCCTAAAATATATGCACGGTAGCAATACTACACTGACAAATAACGTAGTGTTACATTTATGCATTAATAACATATCGTGTTATTATATCGCTCAATAAGGATCGATCACGACCGGATAAGGTATTGTCTAACTTCCCTAAGGTCGGATAAATTATATTTCAATAGATATGTCTCAAATAATTTACATTTACTGAAGAGCAAAGCCTTCCTTCAAAATATATTGGCTTGTCATCAACTGAACTTATTTTCATTCTACACAAAGAACGTTCATAAATGTTTAACTTCACGTCGTATTCATAAAGAATGTACTTGCTACATCGACCAATTGTTTATAATATAAGTGATGTTTCACATTATATCACACGTAGATTTCTTCTCCTAACTATGTATTCTTCTTACAGAAAGAATGCCCAAGTTCATTTATACAAAATTAATGTACCAAAAATATCAAAGACAAAATATCTGAAGTCTTGCATTAAAATCGAAATCGTCGAATAATAACGTCCTTAAAAATGTTCCCAATGGAAAATAAATTTCTCAAACTGCTCACTTCAGTTCAAAAACTGAATTATGAAACTTTCCAAGAATTGATGATCAATGCCTATCATCCTACACAAAGTTGAAGAATAAAACTCACTAAAAAAATCGAAGTGAAAATACATGAAATAAATAAGAGAATTGTTGTTCACAAATGCCGTCAAACATACTCAAACTATAGAATAATGAATAACATTTCTACCTTGGTCTCGTGGAAAATTGAAGTTCATTGTCGGGTACTAGAAAATACCCAGCTGGTTCATCATCTGGGTATGATTTGTTGAAATCAAACCCAGTCCACACCATCGGATAAGAACAGCGACCTCGAGAATGGAAAGATTTCCTTCTCGGCATATTCGTCTCCTCCAGGCATCGAACATCGTTCCTCGAACGTGGATTCCATCTCGAACATTCAACAAGCCTAGTATTTTCTATCTTCCGTCTTCCCGTTGATGAATCTTCAATAGTCGACATCATTCGAAAGTCTTCCATCATCGTTGAGCAATATATTCTTGATAGGATCATCGTTACAAATACATTTGTAAGTCGAATGTCGATTCACTATCGTAGATGTTAATGTTCGTTTGGTTGGTCAATGAAAGATTATATCTGCTCTTAGTCGAGAATAGATGTACATGAAAATACATTAAATGTACTGGATGTAAATGTACATAATATATCATGTTGTCTCGGCATTATATCATTCTAGATGTTACAGATATACTCAATGTTCCTTACCGTTGTTCCATGCTGTTATTCACAACTCTGGCTCAACATATCCCAGTCACGTAATAGTTTAATCCGTCATCCCACACATATTTAAAATGTCATAAACTAATTCCACATTATAATTGTCTGTAGCCATCATAATGTTCATATACAAAAAAGTCACAACGTTCATACAAGATCACTCTACTTACTTCTTGCTGCAACGTGGACTTGCCTGTGTTGAAGTCTCACTGCACAAAAATGATTCTCGCTGCGCTGAGATCAATCACTTGCTCCGACAACTCAAAGTTTGAAAATTCTCGATAGATTTTCCTAAACCTTTTTGTGGTGAAGCCTTATCACTTGATAAGTATAATGTGTACTCTTTAATATTCACGAAGTCGAACTCTTGTTCGCTATTAAACTAAATGTTCGCCGCTCAACTTCACTTAGTTCCAGCGGGACTCTCGAAAATATTGGCCGGTATCACCGCCGTCTCTTGTATCGCGTAGGACCGCGCTCAGTATCGTGTATACTGGAATGAACTACCCTCCGTAACACGTCTTGTAGCTGTGAGGTCAGTCGAGAGAAGAACACTTCTAGAAGTCGTCCCCCTCTCAGCTCATCTGAAAATCGGCGCCATTGTTGTTGGCGCGTAAATCTTGGCGCACACTTGTAATAAAGCTTATTACAGTGAAATTCTTCTCTTTTGGGTCATTCAAAGTAGTAGGAATATCTTCTTTTAATTTTCTTGATGTTTTCAATGGAATAGAATTGTTACATAGGGCTTAAATGGCATAGTTAATTTACTAGGTAAAATCCATATCTGCTTCCATAAATCCTCCTCTCTGGCTGAAAGCATATATCCAATGATATATTTTATAACAATTAACTGGTATTATTTCGCGCTATTTCCTTGTTGCTAGGCACTTTCCAATGATCTAGAATATCCTGGGACGTCTCTGATCACGTGATGGGTTTCTCCCATGGCCTGCGTTCGCTAACAAAGCTCGCATTGAGCCAACTTCCAAGATTTATATTGCAATGTTAAACTGTAGCAGGGGCTCGAAAAATAACATCATTTTCATCATGAACCATCCAAATGTCGGGCGCAGCACAATCCAGGCATTCTCCCGGAAACGAAGTGGAAAACCACGGAAAACCACTTCGAGGATGGCTGAGGTGGGAATCTAAATCCCTCAACTCATTTGGATCACCCGAGGCTGAGTAGACCCCGTTCCAGTCCTCATACCGCTTTTCTAATTTCGTGGCAGAGTGGGAATCGAACCCTGGACTTCCGGAGTGGCAGCTAAGCACACTGACCACTACACCACGGAGGCGACACTATTATTATTTTCTTTTTTGATGTGTAACATCTTTCCGCTCGGTTGCTGGATAGCTTTGTGGGAGTGATTTTGAAAATTGGGGACTGAAGTGGATCGGAACGATCGAGCTGGCAGTGGTGGATCGAACGGAAGTATGCACTGCCCGCTCGATCGATCGAACGGAAGTGTACTAGCTGGCAGTGGTGGAAAACGGAAGTATGCACTGCCCGCTCGATCAATCGAACGGAAGTGTACTAGCTGGCAGTGGTGGAAAACGGAAGTATACACTGCCCGCTCGATCGATCGAACGGAAGTGTACTAGTTGGCACTGGTGGAAAACGGATGTATGCACTGCCCGCTCGATCGATCGATCCAGCGAGCAGTGTAAAGATCCTGCTGGCAGTGGTACGAGAAACAATGTGGAATGTATATGATATACTGAACGGAAAACGCTCATGCGGACTCTGGTGTCAAGTGATTAAAACAAATGACATGGTACACGGCAGCGCATGGTACATGTTCGAAGTCTTCGTATCAGTATTTAAATGGTAAAATGCCTTAATATCAAACATTGTAAGTAGTCGGCATTGCCGGTATTATATTTCTGCATAATGACTATTCAAATATTAACCCACATAACGGTAATGCAGTCATCAATATAATATAATCGTTGTGGTGATAGCCTATGAGAATTGAGCAAGCCTCATGAACTATTACTGAATACATTCTGTTTACTCACAAGAGGGCCTATTCATAAGGCATTTTAAAGTCAATTTCACGCAGGAACATAACCGAAACAAGCAAAATATAAATGAAACTTATTTCCGTAATGCAGTATTATTGGAACGTGGAAATAAGTGACCATCTTGTGCCCATAATTTGCGTAGTTGAAATAGCCGTTTGGTTAGTGTTAGTGATTGTGAATCTAGAGATCCAGGGTTTGAATCCCGGACGGGGTAGATATTTTTGCTACCAGATTATCATTTTAAACGATGTTTATCATATCAATATGACTCATTTTAACAGAATCCATATGAAATTACGTGTTGGTCTGTGAATGAAGAGGACCTGTTTATAAGTAATTTAAGGTTATAAGCGGTGTCGCGTCTATTAATCTAGTTGATCCATATCGTATTCTTTATTTAGGCTAGTGCTGGTGGAAGCTACAAATCAACTAATAAAATGAGTTCCGAATTATAAACAACAATATCTGTAAAACACTCCCTTTTACAATTGATTAATATTTGTGCCAATAATAGTATAAAATACCGGTGTATCAACAATTTCATGTGAGGTTTCTTCTATGTCAGATGTTACACATCATATGCGACTAATGTAAGGCTCGTAATTTTTATATTTCAAATAATTTGCCGAGTGAGTCTAGTAGGCTGATGGGCCTATAGTTGCCAGGGTATGACTTATTTATATATATTGTTGTACCCCTAGGGTACGCTATACCATCCCTTAAGGAAAATACACAAATTCATAAAACTACAGACTTCGAATATAAGATTCTAATAAGATACCACCTACAAAATTACATGTAAAACACAAGTAGCAAACTCAGGAAGTCAGGTAGGCTCGTACCAAAGGTAACGACCTGAGGAAGGTGTACGACACGGGAGGAATGCAGGAATCCGCCGACCGTGCACACCAAAGCTATAAGAGCCCCCCAAAGGTCAAGGGCCGGGTTCACTAATTACTCAGTCCTCTCAGTGCAACGACGTGCCATACCGCTGCTGTCTTCAGGTCGGGTAAGTGTCTTAGCGATCTACACTCTAACCACTACACTACACACTCCCTTCCCCCTGTGCTTGGACTGTATTTTATTTATTATTATCCATTAGTCTGAACTGCTAGTTCTTTTAGTGCATCTCTCAATAGAGATACCCATTAAAAATCTAATTAACAGAAGCCACTGGTCTTACTCATTTATTTATTTAATCAGTAGGTTCCTACCCTAATAGATTTCACTTAGGTAGGACTTAGAAATAGCTTTATTGTTTATTTGCTTTATCGCTACTCTTGTTCAGCAAGTGTCCTTGATACGCGCCGACCTCAGCTAGCTCGCTACTTGCTCGCGTGCTTATAGCTCTCTGCAGACCGCGTGGCGCCGGCCTCGCGCCTTGGCTTACAACTTAATAGCTCTTACCGACTACCCCTTCACCTAGAACCACCCCGTTAAACAGCACCTTGGGGAGTTCTCCTGGATGATCACTCTATCGATCTCCTTTAATAAAACAATTCCAACCTCTTACAAATTCGCCAAGCTACAACCCCAATTTAGATTAATTTCATCCCCTAGATTTAGTATTTGTATTGGCATCCCTCACAGATACAATACAAGTGGTGGAGGCAAGGGTACCGCGGCGTTGATTTAAAACAACGTCTAAGGAAGTTCAGACAACGAATTTCCGCGGCAAAGATCCCTAAACCTCGTGTTAAGCCAAGCAAACGCCACCCAAAATTGGGAAAATTTTTTGAGACATAGAAGTAGATAAAATCTTTATACCCAACCCAAGCCCGCCCCGCTAGGAGATAAATTTTAAACGCCACCCTTACCTAACAATATATAACTAATAGCCTTATGAATACGCCCTTACAGAAGGACATACCGCAAAGACCCATGCTCAAATTTAAAAAGACTAGTAAGGTCCACCGTGTGTTTAGAGATACAGCACACACCCTAGCCGCTGCTACCAGACCCCTACGCCCTAAAATCCTAGTTAAGAACCCTGACCTTATAACAGAAAATAACGTAGGCCAATTACTTGAGGAACTTGAGGACGCAGTTATACATATTAAACTTAAATACCCAAAAGCGATCAGACAACGTCCCAATACACGGGCACAGACACAGAACGCCCAACAGTTGCCCTCAGATAACGAGGATAGTGACGACTTAACCCCCACATTACCAGAAGCTTTGTTACAACACCTTAGTGACACACAACAGACCTATAACGGGTTGCAGGTCCTGCTACAACAGCTAGACGGAATTCCACACGATTCATCAAACGGGAAGTTAGTTGCAGACATAAACACCATTGCGTCAACACTAGGCGGACAAATTAACAAGGCGCTTTCCGCACTACAGGAGGTTAACATTATACACGACTTGTCACTAGATAATATCCAGGGAACTGAGCAATTTAATCCTCAGGACGCTCCACAATCCACCCCTAACCATCCAGGTACTTCCCAGAGCAGAAATACACATACTACACCAATTCAGATCCACCACCAGCCCCTGAGCCACGTAAACAATAACGCTGACGTAATAAACTGCAATTTGGAACCCCCAGTTGAGCGTAACCCCATATCCACCCCCGACACCTCCTACTGTGCAACCATGGCCATGCCTACAAAGTATCCCATGATACAGCCCAATAAATACCCTGGTGATAAACAGGACCCCGAGGAATATCTAAGAGCCTTCAATCGAACGGCTAAGATTAATGGTTGGACGGATGACGACAAGAAACGCCTCTTACCAGCCTACCTCACTAAATCGGCCCTCACATGGTATGAACTCCATGAGGCCACCTTGGCAGAGGCCACGTGGGAACAATTTTCAGCTGCCCTTATGAACACATTTCAGTTAACCCCTGATGAGGATGACTTATATGATAAAATCCGTGCTCATACACAAGGTCCCACGGAAGGCACACAGGCGTACATTAATGCCAAGTTATTAATGTGCGAGAGATATAATAAGCATATGCCAGACAAGCAGAAAGTACGCCTCCTCATGCAAGGTATGCGTCCTACCTTAGTTGACAAGTTGTGTACGTTACAAAGTAACACAGTGCATGAATTGCAGGTAAACGTAAGATTCATCGAAGAGGGCAATAAAATGACCCAAAAAGCCGTGGATCAGCATATCCGTACAGACAACGGAGATTTACATCAACAGATCCGCGATCTGACAAAACAAATGCAAGAAATGCAAATCACGGCCATCCACGCTAGCCCTAAAACACACCCTCAGGGGGATGAACATAGAAATGTATGGCGAGGGCCAAGGGGAAGGCAACAGGGTCAAAGTAAACCTACCCACCACCATTGGCGTAATACACCCCCGGTAAGAGAGGCGAATTATTATTCGCAATACCGGGAGGAAGCGCCACGCCATAACGAGTCCCATCCCTTCCCACGGACACAGTATCCAACAAATACTCGCCCACGTGGCAATACATCCCCCAACCGAACACCAAACCGTCATCCCCAATATAGGGACGACCGAAACTGGCAGTATAGCCAAAATGGCGGACACGCACAACCATCCAATGCCAATCAATACCGTCGACCAAACACACCCCCGCAGCATGAGCGATATGAGCCTCAATATGAAAGGCCTCCCCCGGTATACCCTCAATACGTCCCTGTCCAAAGGGAGAGAGGACCTGAGGACTACCCGCTGCCCGACCACCCTCCACGGGATGAACGCAGGCGATCAACCTCGCGTGATAGACGCGGATTGCTCCCTAACCCCCAGTATAAGCCCCGGTCAGAAAACTGGCGAAACGAGGCGCCCAGGGGACAGCCTCGTTACACCGAAAACAGAGGTTATTCCCATCAAAAAAACTTTTAAATAGGGAAGGGCCAGTACCCACAAACTCGGATATCCCTTCCCTAGCAACCAACAAGCGTTCAAACCCACCCTCCAAAAGCGAGTCCGATGATAAAGCCAGAAAACCGAAAGTCACCCCCACTGACGCCCGTCAGAAGACAGAGCAGGAAGTCCCTCCCCGATCGCAGCTCCAGGAACATACGGTCAAAGGGGACGGGAATTGCCTTTTCAGAGCAATTAGTTTTCTGCTCCATAAAACTGAGGACCAGCATAAGGAGCTACGAACGCAGCTGGCCATGTATGTCATGACACATTGGGACGATTATAAGTATTTCCTCGCCGACGGCATGGATGCTTTATTCCCCAATAAATATGCATATGGGGAGTATATGCACCGAGATGGCACTTACGCAGGGGCAACAGAGATTACCGCCCTAGGCCACGTCCTTAAGACCAACATCCATGTATATACAATGGATAAAATGGCGCCAATGTTCTCTACAGTAGGATATGACGAAAACCTACACCTCTTGTTCACGGGAAGTCCGAATGCGGGTCATTACAGCCCTCTCACCCACACATTATCTCACAAACCTCAACCGGCCGCCTCTCAGAGTAGGCAGAAGCTCAGGAAAGGCATATTAAAAAACAGAACTAACATTACCAACCCTAAGAACGCGCCCGCAAATAACACAATTAAGTTACCCGTGGTAAAACCACCCACATTGATTTTACCCGTGGACACAAGCGGCCCGACCACTAAACCAGGTGCGGCAAAGCCGGTAACTTTTATAAACACCGGCGCAAGCACAGTATTTTCACAAACAACCGGATATAAACCCACAACCACTCAAACAAACCGGCCCTTTAGGACACCATTGCCCAGGCCAGGGATAACATCACAGGGTAGCAGACATAGTTATAGATATTTATCGAGCCACCGCAAGCTCAAGAGAAAGCTTCGGACAACACAAGTGGCAGATAGAGAGGAAACAGCTGAAGCGCGATTCCCAGTTTCACGGGACTCAGCAAAGCGTGTCAGGTTCAGTAGTCAGGCCACAACACCGCGTTTGCTCGACACACGTAATAGACCGGAAGAACACACAGCCTCGCAGGATGCGATAGAAGGCGATAAAAATAAATCACCGTCCAAAAATCCCCCGATTCCAGTAATAACATACACTCTTAACAACATGTACACTGCACAAGATGGTCACAACATTACAGCCCTGTCTAGCCCGGCCAAAATTAACGGGTACCAAATACAAATTCTAATTGATACTGGGTCAGCTATTTGCTGCGTAAGCAGTAAATACATCAACGGCGAGCGCATACGCAAGATGCCTATCAACACTTGCCTTGTGGCTGCCAACTCGCAAACCATTTCATGCTTAGGCATTACGGATGTACATTTGAAAATAGGCTCCTTTGAGACCAGCTTTCCCATGTTCGTCATTAAGGACCTTTCTGTCCCGGGAATCATTGGCACGAACTTTCTTGCCCAGTTCGAAGCCAATATTAGCTTTGTCACTAATAACATACGATTAGTGAACGGAGACCTTATTACCACACACCCAATATCATGCGCACGGGACACATACAACCCCCGACGCAGCGAGACGCGCAAGCACACCAGGTCTCTCCGTTGGTCACAATAGTACCGCCAACGAACACAAATGCTGACACAAACACGCCCGCTACTGGGGAAACACAATTACTAACCCCAGAGCAGAATACAAAACTTGAAAACCTATTACGGGAATATAAGGATATTTTTGCCCATTCCCTTGCAGATTTAGAGGTGACCGACTTAATTCACCACCGTGTGGAATTAACAAGTGATACTCCCGTTCACCAGGCACCTTACAAGGTTAGCGCTAAGGAGAGACAAGCTATAGAAACACAAATTCAGGAGATGCTCCAAGCCGGTATAATTCACCCCATCGTGTCCAATTACAGCGCACCGGTACTCCTTACCCGAAAACCGGATGGTTCCCATAGGTTTTGTACCGATTATCGACGCCTTAATAGACTAATTAAGAGTGACAATTACCCGTTACCGCGAACAGATACTTACCTAGAGACACTGAGCGGGGCAAAGTACTTTTCGATAATGGATTGTTATTCTGGATTTTACTCAATCCCTGTATATGAACCCGATAGGCACAAGTTGGCATTTGTCACCGAAAACGGCCTCTACAGTTACGCGGTCCTCCCCATGGGTTTAAAGAATGCTAGTCAAACATTCCAAAAATTGGTAGACAAGGCATTCGCAGGCCTCAAATACCGTTCGGTATTAACTTACATAGACGACATAACAGTCTTTTCACAAACCTTCGAAGAGCACATAATACACTTAACCGAAGCTTTTGACAGGATTAGACACGCCAAATTAAAGCTAAAACCATCCAAATGTCAATTTGCGAAAACGAAGGTCCATATTCTCGGCCACATTGTCAGCCGCGAAGGTATCACACCTGACCCTGCCAAAATCGCCGCAATTACCGATATTCCAATGCCGGAAAACATTAAACAGTTACGTTCTTTTATGGGACTAGCGAGTTATTATCGTCGATTCATTCATGGGTTTGCACAGATAGCTAACCCTCTCACTGAGCTTACACACGAAAAAACACCATTTATAATTACAAAACTACATAGGGAGACCTTTGAGAGACTCAAACATTTACTCACTACACCGCCCCTGCTCCAGCATTTTCAAGAAGGTAGACCCACCTTTGTACACGTGGATGCAAGCCAATTTGGCATCGGGGAAGCCCTATTACAAGAGGCCGATGATGGAAAACAACACCCGATTACATACGCTAGCCGCAAACTTACACCAGTGGAAACTAGATACTCCGCTACCGAAAGAGAAATGTTGGCATTCTCGTGGGCCGTAAACTACTTCCGAACATACCTATATGGTATACACTTTACGGTAGTTACGGACCACGCCAGCCTTCTCTACTGGGATAAATTTAAAAATCCTAATTCACGGCTTAACAGATTCATATTTAAATTATACGACTATACGTTTGAAGTTAAACACAAGAAAGGAAAAGCGCACCTTGATGCAGACGGTCTCTCTAGATTACCCGTACTCGAACCTCCTGAAGAGGATAATAATCATGTCTGGGATTCTTTACCCACATTTGCGGTCACTCAAATTAATACAAAACAGGAGCAAATAGACGATCCCCAGTTGGGACAAATTAGAATTGCTCTACAGGATCGCGACCAGGTAGATAGTAAAACTGCCCGATTATCACGTAGATTTTTTCTTGACAAGGACGATATACTTAGGTGCAAACCCACGGCCACACATGACGTCACACCCATTGCCCTTCCAACTACACTCCGCAATCACGTGATGACGGAATACCATTGTCCACCAATTAATGGTGCACACTTTGGAGTCCATAAAACATATCTACGCGTTCGCAATAAATATTACTGGGAGAATATGAAAAATGATATTACAGAATTCATTAAAACTTGTCACACATGCCAGAAATACAAACACTGCCCTGGTAAACCACATGGATTACTCCACCCCATCCCTGTAGGTGAACTTTTCCACCGCATAGGTATTGACGTAAAAGGTCCCATCACAACATCAGACAAAGGTAATAAATACATATTAGTAGCTACCGAGTATCTCACCCGATACATCATTACTAAAGCGGTCCCAAAAGCTAGCGCACAGCAAATTGCAGAGTTCCTCATGGAAATAATTACCAAATACGGTACTTTCCGCAGTTTATTGTCCGACAGAGGAACGGTTTTCACATCAAATGTTATCACACAGCTTCTCAAATTACTTCAAATTAGAGCATACACCACCACTAGTTTCAGTCCTCAGACGAACGGATTAACTGAAGCTATGAACAAAATCCTTGGCAGCGCAATAGCTCGTTTTACTAATGACGACGGCACGGACTGGGATAATTACCTCCCAGCGGTAACATTTAGTTACAACACATCCGTGTCGCAGGCGACCAAGCACACCCCGCATTTTTTGCTACACGGATATCACCCGCGCAGTCCGATCGACAATATTTACATCCCACAGGATACACTCCCTAGCAACGTGGAAAGACTGCAGTATTTATGCACAGCCCGTAACACCGCGCGACAAAATATCCGTACATCACAAAACAAACAGAAAAAAACATATGATAAAGCTCACAAACACCAGGAATACAAACCCGGACAGCTCATTATGGTATGGTCACCTACTCGCATTAAAAATGTGTCCGAATTCCTAATCCCGAAATGGACAGGTCCGTTTAGAATCCAGAGAAAAATTTCGGACCTAAACTACCTTGTCAACATTCGGCACAATCACAAAATTATTAAAGACACGATTCATGTACGGCGTATGAAACCATACTATTCACGGAAAACCACCCCCACACCTCACCCTCCCGCAGCTAAGAAACGCAAACGCTAAGCTATTAGCGTAAGGGAGAAAAACATATTTTTCCGCCACAGAATTCAAACCCAGTGAAAGGTAAATTGAAACAAGCGCCCTATACGCAAGAACATTTGAGAGATATGATAATAACTAGCAATATCTGGTAATTTCCAGTACTGCATGACAAGGGATTAATTATAAGATGCATGTTTAGCATAAGAGATATAATAAATGTTAAGTTGATGAATTTTGTTCACACAAACTAGCTGCAAATAGCGCATGGATAGACACATATTCAATACTACTTAGGCCCTACATTTTCCCATAGGTCCCCATAGCTCAAATACGCCATATAAGCCTTGGCAAGGACACCAAATAGAAGGTGGCATATAGTAACCATACTCAGAGACAGGAGTCACCACCAAATTTTAGTTGATCAAACAACATAACTCAACTTTCAGCATAAAAATCCCCATAGGACATAATATCAGAGTAAAATTGATAATAATTATACATTTATAATATAATAGGAGCACGAAAATTTTCATAGACAATACATGGTAGATAGAATATTACACATGTCGTCTACAGCGTGCAGAAAGCGAGGTCACGACTCTGCCGGAACAGGCGGAAGTCACAAGACACGAAGCGCGCGATCAGCGGAATACACTCAGTACATAGCAACAGGGAGTTACGCAAAGTCATGTAAAAATGCCACACGCACACATAGCCGTGCGAAGCATGGGGTCATTTACCCATATGTGGGCCACATGGCAGACAATAGCAGGATTTCTTTATTATAGGGAAATGCCTAGACACTCTATAAATAAAAATTTATAATGGCGCACATTTTTATAAAAATACTCGCATTTAGATTCACACACAGACATCATCGCAAAAACTTAGGTGAGCGAGCAAAGATCTCATTACCTATCGTAAGGAAATGTAAAATAACGGACCCTTGTCCTATAAACATACAATATCAGAACACAGTTCGATTACCATATTATAAAAATTTATTATTTACACATAGGCTACATCCCGATAGATAGTATAAATAATAGCGACTTTATAAAATTCCAATAACGATTTGGGAAAGAACAACCTATAGATAATGAACACCTATAAGAGATTAAACACACATTTTTTTTATTGAACAATTTAGAAAGTGCACGGATTCCAACAGTTACCCCATAGGCAAGGGAGATAACAGGCCGATACAATATAGGGCCACAGAATAGACTAACAAAATAACACATAGGACCTAATGTACTATACAACGACACATTGCTACGGTTTTTCTAACAAACGCCCTTACAACCGTAATAGCGAAAATACATACAGTACAATAACACAGGTTAGCCGCACTACATAAACACGACAAACACAGATTGGCGGCATTTAGGGAAGCAAACGTAATACTTCTACACTCGTGCAGATGAACGACATGTCCCACACGGTTCAAGATAGACACACAATAACACAGGTTAGCGAATTCCACTACAAAGGCAGAGTAACACTTGCAGTAGTATATAGCAAGCATTGATACCATTACGCTCAGTATTGCGACAGTACACAGGTAGATTATTAATACCACAATCAATAGGAAGTGACACAATAACACAGGTTGTTAGAATATCACAGCGAACACCATATATCGTTCCGATTAACACAAATAGGAAACACAGGGCAAGGAGTTGACAAATACTTACGCATAGTACAAAGAATCCAATACAATATAATCCACAAGAGGTTTTTAATCATAAATGTTAATTAGCCTCATACAGACTTCTTGCCAAGGCAGTCTCCACACACATACTGAATCATGATCTGCAGACAAGGCGGCTGCATGCGTCTACAGATTAACGATACCGGAGACGATAGTAGACCGCAACTCACGTGATGAGCACAGCGCTTCCGGCGTTAAAACAGACTCTGTTCCACACTTTTTTTACCCACATAGGGGATCTTTTTAGATATCTCTGCTTTCTAGAATTAAAGTGGGTTTGACCCCCAAATAACGTCATATAAGACAGACATAAGGAACAGTTTTCACAAACTATTCGTAATTGTCTACTTAATGACGAAATGATAGTCATCATTTTAACAAAAGTAAATCTGCATTTCCATAACAGCCACAAGGCTCATTAAGGACCACAAATCCTTGCAGAGATCCCCTATAGTTTACATATACACAATAGAGCAACAAGTAACAGTACAATCGTCGGTTGGCCAAAATAATTTCCATAAATTTCCTTTTGAGGTAACGTGATACGACATGGCACGTACAGATGTATGTCCATCAGTCACACAATAACGCCATGGCCCGTATATATCCTACAGTAGACCTCAGGCGTTCCATAAGACCAAAGCAGGTGTATGCCTACCTTCCTAGGTCAAAACACTGAAGGATAGATATCAGCCGTGAGTGTATACATGTAAAAATATTCGGCAATAAATACGTTACATGGTCCATAGCTATTCTACGTTATCTCAGGCGTTCCATAAGTCAAGAGCAGGTGTTTGCCTACCCTCCAGGGATAACGGTAAGGAATAAGTATCGAGCATAAACATAATCATGCCGGATTTTATAGATAATATTTAGTAAAGGCCCGAGGATTCTCTTTAATATATAACAAGTAAATACATACTTGATTATACAAACAAGAACATACAAAATACGGGATACACTATCCTTAGACAAATACACCCGATCAGGAATATACAATAAGTAATTTTCAATGCTATATAGCAGAACACCCGATAAAGGTAACCCATTATATTCCCCCACGAGCAATCTACCATGCGGAACGCAGTCTTAGATGTCCACACACATATTGCTACACCCCGCCATATTTTTTCATTTTCCTGGAGGAGACAGTGAAAACCACTGACACACTTGTCTCCACATTATTACAGAGAATTTTTATACCCATAGGAATGCGACATATGATTCCAAACATGTAAAAACACAATCCAGAATACTACATATATTTTCCTGGAGGAGACAGTGAAAACCACTGACACACTTGTCTCCACATTATTACAGAGAATTTTTATACCCATAGGAATGCGACATATGATTCCAAACATGTAAAAACACAATCCAGAATACTACATATATTTTCCTGGAGGAGACAGTGAAAACCACTGACACACTTTCCTCCACATTATTCTAGAGAAATTTTATACCCATAGGTGCGACCTATGATTACGAACATACGAAATACACTCCAGAATACCACGTGTATACTAGATAGTAAACACATTACTAATATAAATACTAATACTAATATAAGTCGCACTTATCACATCTCGGCACGATATAATGACAAAATAGTCCCATTAGGATTTAGCCAAAGGAGGGCATATATACATTCCCAAGATACAGATGCATAGCTAATGACCTTTGCCCAGGGTGGATAACACGCCAGGTATACAGTCCAAACCGTGGGTAAACAATACATTAAACGCATACCACGTGCGCTTGACAGTTCCTTAGCGAAGCGATAACAAAACCTTAATGGTACCAACCCACTCTTGTCGCTCGCATCCAATCAGAGTACGAACATGATAAACACGACTTGCTCCAGTCGGAAAGCCAATCACAGGCTACAGGTCACGCCCCACACTGACGACAGGTGATAGTACACATACTCAAGCGTTATCTCTGAACACGCCTCCCACGAGACAGATAACTTGCAAACGGCCATAATGCATTTAAGTCGCGTAGCGCGCGCCAAATTTAAAAGGCACTAGATGACAGAGGTGGTTATTACAATATAATTCAAACAATAGCGTAACCAAATTATTTTATTTTAGTTTACACCTATCATCCCTCAACCCTTTACACAGGGGTAACACATTTAACGACCATAAGCCAATATTTTCGTGAATATTTACACAGCGCCTAGTCACACTGAATATACCACATCTTAAACCCTAGCGGAATTGCAATACATTTTTGCCCTCAGATACACTATTATCTAAATACGCCGGCAGAGATAGCACAAAGATGAACATATATCCGTCACCACATAGGTAGACAAATCCACTTTCCCATTAGGAGATTTTAATTTATTTTATTTTGGAATACGGCAATATTATTTAAAACAGTTTCTTTCAGAGTAGACCGACAGAGTTGGTCCAGATGACAGTATGTCCATATAACCACCATAGATGGTCCCCCTTTTGAAACCCATAATTAAAAATCCACACTTAGGGATATTTATGGACATAGCTTACTAGATAGATGGCATATATATATACCATTATTCCAACTCAGAGGATAGCAATACATACTTACATACCCCCCCCCCCCCCATTTTCATAGGGTGATTAGCGTGTTATATTTTTTGCAGCGATCAACCCCATCAGAGGAGGGAATTACGACACATATAATGCGCTGCAATATAGCCTGGTTTCAGATACCTATATATAGGATCTATAATAAAAACCCATAGACAATATAAATAGATGAAATCTATAGCCAATAGCTCTAGATCAAATATATCTAGACAGAACACCTAGATACAATTTATACACGGCATCTATAGACAGTAAAAATAGTCGGAGCTTATAGCAAATATCTCTCAGCAATAGCAATAGATAGTCTACCTAGATAATACCACTAGATAATACCTCTAGTTAAGGAACCCTACTATGTATAATAATAATAGATGACCAGTTTCTTTAAGATAGACTTTATAGACTATAAGTCTAATAAATATCATACGAGAGTAAAAAGCAGTCACATATTATTATGGCGATAGGTGCCATATATTACCTATAGTATGTCCATGCCACAGAGCACATTTACCTCCCACGATACACATTAAACAATATACAAATAACACAGATACACTTCTTCCCCTATCCATGCGAGGCACTATGGTTATTATGCAAATACCAGGGTGTATACCATGCCTTATCGCTCATGGTTGTGTGTTAATCAACACTCGGAACTTTAAAGCTAACAGCTAGCGTTCCAGGCATAACCCTCTAACACAAGTGCATGCTATGACATTTTTTTTTCTTCACCAATATTTTGCCCTGCATGTTAAATAAAAGCATAAATGCTCACCCATATCCTTCAGGACGGTAAATAACAACCAAGACTGAATAACCAGATCCTACACAATAAGAATCCTCACCTACACCGGTAGAGAATTCCTACCCATTAACGTCTCCATAAATCCCCATAGGACTAAGATTTCTTGCACCTTTATTACCATCCCGTTACCAGTAATTAACAACTTTGTAACATACCTACATATACCCAATAACATGGGAATACCAGTCCACATCCCTCACTTACCTACTAACATGTGAGAAGGAAATATACGCTGCTGATATTAGCTGGAAATCCGATTAACCAGGCGCAACGATAATGCACCGTGCCACCACAATTGTCCCCCCCCCCGCATAACTACAACACCATAAAACAACATTAAAACGCTAGACACTTATTCTTCATGGTTTACGCACGGCGATGCGCTTGGAAGGATGTGAAATATGTTTTCCAGTTGAAAATATATATTGAAAAATATTTTCCAGGCGAAAATATATATTAATGTGTCAATAAATTGCACCCTTGACATGACAAGACAAGACGTCGACGATGACGATCGACGAGAGGTTATAATGGTGACACGTTAGGGAGGGCAAGCGCCTGTGTTGGGAGGAAGTACCTAGCCTGTCTCCTCTCAAGGCAGGGTCCGTTATACCGGTTTTTTTGCCCTAGCGTCGTCTAAATTATACCTGTGGACGGAGGAATAATACTTTCTCCTTCCCAAGACGACCCCTAGGACTAAACACTAGTCAATAAATAGAATTAAGTAGATGCTCTAGAGTTGGAGCAAACGCCTGCAGCGGCAGGTACATAGGAGTAAGATAAGTAGTGAGAAAAGATAATGCATTAAGGGTATAAGAAAACAAGGAAATAAGGAAACAGTAACAGAATGTGATAAGGAAAGAATATAAGATAATAAGGGAATAATGACACAAGAAATGAAATGAAATAATGAACAATTATATTCCGGGCCGAGGTATGTAGCACCGATGACCTCTTTGCTCATACCCCCGATGAACAAATATGCAAGCAGCAAATATATAATGAAAATACGATTCTTTTTCCCTGGCCGAGGTAACGAACATTATGTGCCCCAGGAAGGAAGATATTACACAAATATAAGGAAACTACGATTCTTTTTCCCTGGCCGAGGCAACATACACTACACATACACTATTATGCCCCAGGAAGAAGGATAATGAAATGATATAAAACACAAACAGATAGGAACACAATACACTGAAGTTACACATCAAAATAAGTAAGAACGAATAAATAAAGACAAGGATAAGTACAATAATGAACAGAGATAATGTAGAAACAATGATATGAAACAGAAATAAATAGGAGCAAAGTACAGTGAAATAATAGGAGACAATGTGTAAGAAAGAGTAAAGAAAGATAAAGGTAAATACAATAATGAAGGAAAATAATGATAGGGCAATGATATGAAACAGAAATAAATAGGAGCAAAGTACGGTGAAATAATAGGAGACAATGTGTACGATAGAATAAAGAGAGATAAAGGTAAATACAATAATGAAGGAAAATAATGATAGAGCAAGGATATGAAACAGAAATAAGTAGGAGTAAAGTATAGTGAAATACTAGGAAACAAAGGGTAAGACAGAATAAAGAAAGATAGAGGTAGATACAATAATAAAGGAAGATAATGGTAGAGCAAGGATCTACAACAGACATAAATAGGAGTAAAGTACAGTGAACTTACAAAGGATAATGAAGGAAGGAAGATTGTAGTTTAACGTGACCGTGAATCTTGTGATTATGAGCCACGGGACCTCCTTTTTACGTGGAATCCGAACCACGGGACATGGCATTTCACTTCGAAAATCTCACATGCATTGACCGGGAATCAAAGGATAATGAATAAGAAGGAGTAAATAGAGTGGGAATACATACCCAATAAGAGATAAAGGTTGAAATAATACAAAGATTTAGGAGAAAGATAAAGGTGGATAAGTAAATACAAAGGTAAACAAATAGTTAATAAAACATAGCCAATAGCATTTAAGAACCTAAATATTTTAATAATAAAAATGTATTTCCATTTCAGCGCAGGTTGAAAACCTGAGGCGCTGATCCCAGACAGAGCACACAGGATGGTGCACAATTTAAAAGCATACATCGGGAGTGGCTCCATTTTGGGCCGCTCACCGCCAATAACAATGATCATAATAAAGGGTGATTTATAAACTACAAATAATGTTTTTATGTATGCTTCCACAGACAATAACAATGATCACAGGATAATTTATTAACTACAAATAATGTTTTTATATATGTTTCCACAGGATTGGCTACGCAAGGGACGAGGGAAAATGCCCTCTGAATTACTCATTTTTATATTATGGATCCACAACAATTGTAACAAAAATTTGCATGCACTAACCATGTGATTTTTTTATTATGTTACACAACTGCCCCACCCCCAAAAGTGTACACACAAATGCCCCATCAAACAGCCCCCCCCCCCCTAGCACACAATACCCATTTTCAGGCTCATATCCAGACCACAGTAGAGATATACCTGTGGGATATCATCCACTGAAGGTCGGATCACCGGATCAAATTCGCATCTAAAATGAGAGGTGCATTACGGCCACACAACTCGCGCCTATCTCTGTAAAGGACGAGATGTGCAGCCAAGATGACTTCGCTCGCCCACAGGGAGCAAGCCATAAATTAAAATATTCTGTAAACAACTAGTATATCACCTGCAGGTAGTAGATAATAGATAATATAAGGGGTAATAGATATTAGACAATAGGGTATAAATTACATATTAAATTCAGAGTACAATCGTAGGAAAGATAAAAGGTGTTGAAAACAGCATTCAAAGGTACATAGTTGCGCAACTACAGTGATCACAAAAGGAGTATAAATAAATATGAGAAATTGGTTTATTTGTTGATTTGTTGATACAAAAGGATAACACGTTAATAAGAAAGATTAACTGTACTAAGTAATCCAGAAAGACAACACATTTAATGTATTTATTTTTATTTTTATTGGACATCGATGTGGATAAGAGAAATGAATTTTGTTACTGTATTGATATAATTAATAGGATTTTATTTCAGGTTTCAATGGTTTATAATGATGTTCCACAATATGAACACTGAATTTTTTTAAAAAGATATTGTTGATATGTAACCGAAATATGAACACTTTGTAATACACATCATTTTTCCTTTCGACTCTTCTAAATTCCACATTGTAAAAGTGTCGCATTTCTCCCCACACAATAAAACACTTTGCAATTTCAACCTTTAAATACACCTTGCGACACTTATTTTTCTATCTCTATACTCTATCCCTTTTACACACATACAGGGCACGCGAGAGCAGTTTTTCATCCCCATTGGAGGCAAATAATAATTATAAATGTATCCATAACCTCCCCAATTAACCCTCGGATGTTTTTTTCCTCTCGTGTGTTCCTGCTCCCCTCAATTTACCATGATACAAGTGAAATTTTACCATATGTCATGATTATTTACCAAAGTTATTCTGTTTATTATGTTTGTATGTCAAACCAATACAATAGGGATCCAAGGGACATCCCATCAAGTATACAAAAATAGTAAGCTTCACACCCCATTGTTGATTTTTCAGAAACAAACTGTAAAGAAATATTGTTCCCCTCACCACAGACAATTACACTTGATCGCTAAGCACACCCGGCCACTCAACTAATAGAAAGCACAAATATTCAGCTATCACCTTTCGACAACTAACAAGTATAGCACTAAATTTATGTTTACCCCTGACTTACCCCTATCTTCTACGAGGCTACCAAGCCACCCCCTACGACACCAACAATACAACGAGGACCTAAATTAAAAGAAGAAAAGAAGAGAAGAGCAGAAGATAGAAGATTGTCAAGAAAGAAGAAGATGACTTATTTTTTCAAAATACCACCCCACGTTTTCGTCCAGTTATCGAGGTCGATAACTAACCCTACAAAGGGGGTTGTTGTACCCCTAGGGTACGCTATACCATCCCTTAAGGAAAATACACAAATTCATAAAACTACAGACTTCGAATATAAGATTCTAATAAGATACCACCTACAAAATTACATGTAAAACACAAGTAGCAAACTCAGGAAGTCAGGTAGGCTCGTACCAAAGGTAACGACCTGAGGAAGGTGTACGACACGGGAGGAATGCAGGAATCCGCCGACCGTGCACACCAAAGCTATAAGAGCCCCCCAAAGGTCAAGGACCGGGTTCACTAATTACTCAGTCCTCTCAGTGCAACGACGTGCCATACCGCTGCTGTCTTCAGGTCGGGTAAGTGTCTTAGCGATCTACACTCTAACCACTACACTACACACTCCCTTCCCCCTGTGCTTGGACTGTATTTTATTTATTATTATCCATTAGTCTGAACTGCTAGTTCTTTTAGTGCATCTCTCAATAGAGATACCCATTAAAAATCTAATTAACAGAAGCCACTGGTCTTACTCATTTATTTATTTAATCAGTAGGTTCCTACCCTAATAGATTTCACTTAGGTAGGACTTAGAAATAGCTTTATTGTTTATTTGCTTTATCTCTACTCTTGTTCAGCAAGTGTCCTTGATACGCGCCGACCTCAGCTAGCTCGCTACTTGCTCGCGTGCTTATAGCTCTCTGCAGACCGCGTGGCGCCGGCCTCGCGCCTTGGCTTACAACTTAATAGCTCTTACCGACTACCCCTTCACCTAGAACCACCCCGTTAAACAGCACCTTGGGGAGTTCTCCTGGATGATCACTCTATCGATCTCCTTTAATAAAACAATCCCAACCTCTTACAAATTCGCCAAGCTACAACCCCAATTTAGATTAATTTCATCCCCTAGATTTAGTATTTGTATTGGCATCCCTCACAGATACAATATATATATATACATTTTACATCATTATCCCGCTAAATACCCTGTTACATTTTAAGTTAGGCTACAGACTGGTTCGGGTTTAGCTAACAACCATCTGTACTAAAATACAATGTTTGTACAGGAACCTCACTTTACCGTATTATTATTATTATTATGACTGGTGGAAACAACATTCTACGCAAATTGTCAGGAACCAGTTGGGGAACACAACCACAAACAATCAGAACATCAGCCCTAGCTTTATGCTACTCTGCAGGTGAATATGCCTCCCCGGTTTGGTACAGGTCAGCCCATGCGAAGCAAGTCGACATCGCTCTCAACGAAAGTTGCAGGATCATTACTGGATGCCTGAAACCTACACCCATTGAGAAGATCCAACTTCTAGCTGGTATTGCTCCTGGTGAGATTCGTAGGGAGGTAGCAGCTAACAAAGAAAGGCTCCAATCATCTACTTCAGAAGCACATCCCCTCTATGGATACCACCCAGCCACCCAGAGGCTGAAATCCAGAAAACGTTTTCTCCGCACATCAGTTAATCTTGAGGGGAAAGCGGAGAATGCTAAGATCAAGATGTGGAAAGAAAGAACCAGCCATCTCTCCAACTGGATGGAGCCGAAGGAAAGTCTTCCATGTGGACACCAGGAGACGTGGACAACCTGCAAATCCCTTAACAGACTCCGTACAGAAGTCGGCAGAACAAAAGTAAATCTTCGGAAGTGGGGTTTCTCAAGCGACTCATCACTCTGTGATTGTGGAAAGCAGCAAACGATCCAACATTTATGTCAGTGTGTCTTATGTCCCTCAAAGTGCACTATGATAGACTTGGTTGCAGCTTCCTCTAATGCTATTGACGTCGCCCAATACTGGGCAAGAATTATCTAACTTCCGATTTTGTTGCTCAGTAGGATTGTTTATATGTGTATATCTGTATATTTGTATAGTAGCAATGTATATATCGTGTATTTTAAAATATCTATGTGTAAAGTCGATACTTCTGACACGAATAAAGAAAAGAAAAGAAAAGAAAAGAAAAGAAAGAATTATTATTATTATTATTATTATTATTATTATTATTATTATTGTTATTCTTTCTTATTATTGAAGCCTCCGTGACTTAGGCGGCAGCACGCCGACCTCTCACCGCTGGGTCCGTGGTTCAAATCCCGGTCACTCCATGTGAGTTCTGTGCTGGACAAAATGGCGGCAGACAGGTTTTTCTCCGGGTGCTCCGGTTTTCCCTGTCAAAAATTTCATTCCAGCAACACTCTCCACTATCATTTCATTTCATCTGTCATTCATTTAATCATTGCCCCAGAGGAGTGCGTCAGGCCTCGGCAACCGGCACAGTTCAATATCCTCGCCGCTAGATGGGGGCTTCATTCATTCCATTCCTGACCCGTTCGGAGACTGGAAGCAGGCTGTGTATTTTCATTTTCATTTCTTATTATTATTATTATTTCGAGAGAATTCGGCTCTATTTTAATATTTTTTTCTTTTTTTTAATGGAGTGTACCCTTCAGGTTGGTGGAACCCACGGACTCAGCGAGAAAACTCACCTCTACCGCCACTACGGGCAGTTCCCTAGAGCTGAGAACTTCTGGGCGGAGTGGATACAACTTAGGAGGTGTGATCAGCACCTCGCCCAGGCAGGCGCACCTGCAAGGAGAACAGGGGCCTTATGAGGGATGGGAAGGGCGGGGAAGATGGAGATGGATAGGCAAGGAAGCGGGAAGGAGGCGGCCGTGGCCTTACAGTAGGTACTCTACCCGTATCCACGTCGTCTTACCTGTTGAAATCCGATGGAAGAACTGGATCGTAGAATCTGAGATACCCGGCTGAAATAACCCCCAAAATTTAAGAAACAAAAATGAAAATCAGCTCAAAATGAACTCACAAGACTCTTAAAATTAAATTAATCTCGGGCGTAAGGCTAAGCATTCACTAAGACAACCCACTGGTCCTTCTAGCACATCCTGGTTTCAATATAAATCACCAAGTCATTCGTAGAAAATTTAAAATTAAATCACCAGTTTATTGACTGAAAACTGTAGCTTTGTGAAACTCCATCCACTAAACCAAAATAAATTCGCTTCACTGAAGCACATGGTATTTAAATATGCCAATAGCCTCAAATTTGGCTGAGTAATGCTGCTCGTAAATTCAGCATTAAATGTAGATCAAATCGTCAACGTTATTAACACTAACAATATTGTTAAAAGTTATTTTACACACAAAAACCCTAATACATTTATATCAACATAATTACAAATGTACAATTAATTCGTGGATCGAATTACTCCGTTTCTCTTCATGATTCCATTGACAAGTATTTTATTTAAGTTTTCTCATTGACTTAATCGGTCATATTCGACAAACAGTGAAGGTAATCGAATGTATTATCGCTCCAATAAATTATTTCAATCAGTTTAAATCATCTCACATAAATGCTTGAATAATCTTCAATTAATCTTTCTCTTATTATTTCAATGTTATACAAATTATTTCAAGTTTTTCAAATCGTAGCTTTCCACTGAAACATATGTCACTATTAGCAATCCATTTTAGATTAATTTTTACAATCAAGTCAACCCCTGGCACCATCCAGCCCATGACGGGCTAAGGCCGACCAAGCGACCGCTGCCCAGCCATTTGGCCTGCAGATATTGGGGTGACGCGTGATCAGCGCGTCGGGTCCCCTCAGCCGTTAATATTGGTGTTCGTGATCGGGGTGCTGTCTCACTGTCAGACAGCTACTCAATTGTCCTCACGAGGCTGAGTGCACCCCGTTCCAACCCTCACGTCAGTTTTTTTAAAATCCCTGACGGAGCCGGGGATCGAACCCGGGGCCTCCGGGTGAGAGGCAGGCGCGCTACCCCAACACCACGGGGCCGGCGATTAATTGTTACAATGCAAGAATAATGTTTTAAATAGGTCGCCTCGGTGGCGTAGCGGTCAGCATGGTTAGCTGCCGTCCCGGAGGTCCTGGGTTCGATTCCCGGCTCAGCCACGAAATTTGAAAAGTGGTACGAGGACTGGAACGGGGTCAACTCAGCCTCGGGTGGCCCAAATGAGTAGAGGGGGTTCGATCCCCCCTCAGCCATCCTCGAAGTGGTTTTCCGTGGTTTCCCACTTCGTCTTCGGGCAAATGCCGGGATGGTACCTTCTTCAAGGCCACGGCCGCCTCCTTCCCTCTTCCTTGTCTATCCATCCTAACCATCCCTTACCTTCCCTCATGAGGCCCCCTGTTCGCTTTGCAGGTGAGGCCACATGGGCGAGGTGCCAACCCCACCTCACCAGTTGTATCCCTTCCGATTCGATGTTCCCAGCTCTAGGACACTGCCCGTAGAGGCGGTAGTAGTGAGTTCCCTCGCTGAGTCCGTGGATTCCACCAACCTGGAGGGTAAATGACTAAAAAAAAATAATGTTTTAAATGTTGAATTCATAAATCTACTAGCTTTCTAGTAACTGTATTCGTGACTGTAATTCACGTTCAATAATACCTTATTAACTCAATCAGCAATAGCTCATCAGCTTATTTAATACTGAAAATTTGAAATAAATACGATAATCCTTCACACGTGAAATTCCTATAATTCACCTTAATTCAATACTGATCACTCATCGATGAAAAATATCTGCTTCAAAATACTTCAATTCACGCTATTATTAATTACTCAACACGTGCATTAGCTCTCAATAGCTATCAATAAGTGCCAAATATTCTCAAAATCCATAAGCTTTTATACAGATGTTTCATAATAGACAAAAATTTGAAGTGTTATAGACTACTTCTATCAAAACTGTGTTAATAATGTCGTATTTACATGCTTGAATAATAGTATTCGTAATTTCTCAAATCTGTCATTTTGTTTTATGACGAAAATATTTTATACATACGTTTGCTTTTTCTTTCAACAATACGTCATTTCATTATACTCTCATATTTCACAAATATATATTTCAATGAATTATAGATTTATCACTAAAAAAGAAACAATTCAGTCTCGCCTAAACAAAATTCCAAATTGGGTCCTCCTCTAAGGAAGTTCGCATGAAACTACACCATGGAAAGGAGCCTATCTTCAGAAGGTACAAATAATCCATTAGATGTATACGTTGATCCAAATAGGAGTATTCCAAAAAGAATAAAGAAAGTTGAAAACTGAACGAACTAGAAAAGTGTCTATAATCAACAAGAAATTCAACAATGTAGACTGCAAATTCCTAATTTAAAAAACGCAATTGTTCACACAAAAAATTCCTATAGTTCCATGTCTATATTTTAATTATTTATTTAGTCGATTTACCCTCTAGGTTGGGGTTTCCCACGGACTCAGCGAGGGAACTCACCACTACCGCCACTACGGGCAGTGTCCTGGAGCTTGGAACATCTGGAAACGGTGGATACAACTGGGGAGGTGTGATCAGCACTTCGCCCAGGCGGCCTCACCTGCAAAGCGAACAGGGGCCTCATGAGGGATGGGAAGGGAGGATTGGGATGGAGAGGCAAGGAAGAGGGAAGGAGGTGGCCGTGGCCTTACAGTAGGTGCCATCCCGGCATTTTCCTGAAGACGAAGTGGAAAACCACGGAAAACCACTTCGAGGCCGGCTGAGGTGGGATTCGAATCCCCTCAATTCATTTGGACCACTCGAGGCTGAGTAGACCCCGTTCCAGTCTCATACCACTTTTCAAATTTCGTGGCAGAGCCGGGATTCGAACCCAAGACCTCCGGGACGGCAGCTCACCATGCTGACCGCTACGCTACGGAGGCGACGGAGGCGACACTCTTTTATTTATTTATATATATTGAACCCTTGCAAAGAAGCATATGAGACTCAGTTTCGGGGGGTGTATCGGTTCATATCGTAAGTTGTTGTCAAGGCGCTTCATTATCTTGCAGGGTAACATATAACAAAATAACATGCAGGAAAGAGTGAAGCCAGGGTTAAAACAAATGAATTTAATAAACAAATCACCATATTTACACTCAACAATTAACAAATAAACTCCCATATGACTCCCACTTAATAAAAATGCCAAAACTAGGCCAAAATCTCTGGAGAGATTAATTACATGGACCAAGTGTCCCGAAGATAAAATAACAAAAGTGACTATGTATGTGCGTATGTCGTTCTACATGCATCACGATGTGTACAAACGAGTGCGTGATTCGTCATCATCCAGAATAATCATTCAGACAACGAATCCACATTTCTTAGAGCTAGACCGACACGGAGGAACACAACTACAACACTTAAAATTAAACCGACACTTCCTAGATCTAATATAAACAAACACAAAATTTCCGTGTGAAATTGGAATCAAATTGCCGTAGCAACATTTACTGCCTAAAAACTTAGGACTTCTCACACAAATCAACACAAGTACATTAACACGTGACCAAATAAAAAAATACACAAATGACCGCCGTCAAAATTTACAAGTACTCTACCACGACACTACACAGGTGTCACACTAAAATTACATGAATCGAGTCATAAACAAAGCAATAGGCTCACAGCCAACATTTACATTATTAATACAATATTTTACCCATACAACGTACAATAAGCCGTTACACACATGGCGAACTCCCCAATTAATCATGGCTGAAAAATAACCATCACAATGAACAGGTTTTGCTTCATGAAAGCTTACGGGGGCCAGTCGGACAATCAGGACTGCCTATCAAAATAAGTCACAGGCACAACGGGCGATTTGTGGAACTCTGCATATCTGTCAACCCTCGTGTCAATAATCTCGACCTCCCAGGACATGGGGTCGAATCTCGAAGAAGTGTGACCCAAAGCACAATAATACATGTGTGTGTGTCATAATAATATGGACAAGAAACAGCGGTCTCCCTAGAGCACCCTGTCTTTCCATCAAAAATACAACAGCAGCAAAATAATATGAGGGCGGTAGGACCTCTACCCCCTCCTCACGTAGAATCAACACACTTGACACAGTAACACACACAGAATCACACGTATGGGTTTTGACAGACCCTGAAATAAAAAGACATAAATAATTTCCACATGCTGGCGCCACCGTTCTATGCCGTGACTAGTTAACCTGAAAAGGACTCAAAAAAATCTATCAAAATTAGAACGAAGGTGTTCTACAAATTACATCTTAAGTTGGTGCGCTTGGCAACCCTAATATGAATAATAACCTGTTCAGCAAATATCTTACAGTAATTACCTCCCTTTCCTATCACAAATATTAACGTTAATAAAGCACCATTTATCGAATGTAACGGGTTTCGCATTTGCATGGACAAAAATCACGTACGCACGCCGCGCACATTAAGTATGACTCAAAGAAAAACAAATATACAACGAACACTTTGGCCACGCACCAACGGACATTTAAAACATTTAGTGTCGGTGCAAGAAAAACTCTAAACAACAAGAAAAGAAACATGACTATTTACAAACGTTCCCCGGCCAAATCTAACTACATAATTGAAATAATCCAATTGTTGTACATCACCGATCAGCTTGTAGAACTTAAGACATCCTTCTTAGCCCATTTACCTATGGACAGATTAACACTCCATCGTGGTCGTCTGCGTTGAATCGTTGAAGATCATCCCAACTCCAAACCACATGTTGAGCATCTTGGTATCGACTCCTTGGCAGAAAAGTTCAATGTTAATTATTATGACCTAGCTATAATCGCTTGCAGGTTACTCAATTCGCCCACAAATTGTCCTAATGCGATTAATTGCGAAGACTTGCCCTAGATATCTCGCACACCCGCACAATAAACACAAGAAAAATACACTGAAATTTGTACATAAAATATACACCTCGAGACCACGTCACTGGCTCGATAATAAGTTTAAAATCTTGACTGCACAGGCAGTCGCTATCTTGCTCGGTATTTCCGTACTGTACTGTTGACCTTCGCTCTGGTGAGCGCTAATTAGGATGTTACAAGACTTGCCCCCTCATAGCTGAAATGGTCGTCTTTAAGAAAATGTTACAAGTCACCACGCACACTGCGTGAAATAAAGTTGACTTCAGATAAAATGTACTAGAGCTTTAAAATTCGTTATTACGACTTATGTGAATTTAGCTCCTCAGAGCTCACAAATAAAATAACTTCAACTAATTTAGAGCGTTAAAATTCGTTATACAAATGGACGTGAAGTTAGCCTCTCAAGGCTCCAATACGAATGACTTCTAATTATATCAGAGCGTCAAAATCACGATGCAAACGGGCGTGAAGTTAGCCTGTCAAGGCTCCAAAACGAATGACCTCTAGTAGCGTCTTGCCAAACTATTTATTAGAAACTGACAGGGGACGGAGGAGTGGGGTGGAATTGGATAAAAATTTCCAGAGTTTTTATCTCACAAATATGGGACTAGAGTCATTCTTCTTCGAATAAATCAAACGTCTCAATGCACTCGTGTGGAGATCAGTCCGTTCGGCGGTTCTTTAGATAATCAATTCCGCGGGCTTTTTACTACTGACGCTGTCCATCGCGTGATCATGGCTTGGTCTCTCGTGATTGGCTGATTCAATCGTATGTTCGTTGCAAGTGACTCGTGATCATTCCTTTATGCTTCCAATTTTTGTGCTAGTAGTTGCTCAATTTGGCCTTGAACCCGGCTAAATCTGGCCGTCCCCCAAGAATAGCTACCAGCTCTGCTCCTGTTGCAATCATGACGAAACGCTAGCCTCCCTTTTATCCATGTCCACTTCCTCAAGTACTGCCTGGGCCGCAGTAATAATAATAATAAATATGAATACTTATTTATCGTAGATCAATAAGGGTTCAATATATATTTATTTGATATGATTATCACGCTAAATTCCCGGTTACATTTTAAGTTAGGCTACAGCCTGGTTCGGCCTTAGCTAGGTACCATCTGTACTGAAATACAATACATTTTTTTTTCCAAAGCATTCCGCTCTATTTTAATATCTTTTTCTTCTTCTTCTTCTTAGTCGTTTACCCTCCAGGTTGGTGGAACCCACGGACTCAGCGAGGGAACTCACCACTACCGCCTCTACGGGCAGTGTCCTAGAGCTGGGAACATCTAATCGGAGGGGATACAACTGGTGAGGTGTGATTGGCACCTCGCCCAGGCGGCCTCACATGCAAACCGAACAGGGGCCTCATGAGGGAAGGTAATGGAAGGTCAGGATGGATAGGCAAGGAAGAGGGAAGGAGGCGGCCGTGGCCTTGAAGAAGGTACCATCCCGGCATTTGCCCGAAGACGAAGTGGGAAACCACGGAAAACCACTTCGAGGATGGCAGTGGTGGGAATCGAACCCCCTCTACTCATTTGGAAAACCCGAGGCTGAGTAGACCCCGTTCCAGTCCTCATACCACTTTATCAAATTTCGTGGCAGAGCCGGGAATCGAACCCAGGACCTCAGGGGCGGCAGCTAACCATGCTGACCGCTACGCTACGGAGGCGACTCTATTTTAATATATCCACTAAAACACCCGCCGAACCTTGCTGCCATCTGTCTGTATTATAAGAACTTTTTAGATTGAATGATAGATGTCAGGGTATGTCACTTGTAACATGCAACGCTGCCTGTGAGTCACTACAAAACTATCAGGGAGGGAAGCTCCTATAGTCAGTGCTGCCAACATCAACAAGTCGATAGATCTACCAGTTCCTACAGTACATATATCTTTGGGGAAAAATAATATAGAGATTTTAAAAAATCAAGTAAGAGACTGAAATATGATTACATTTTCTCGCATCCAGTCGGCCGTGTAATAATATAAGAACATTTCAGATTGAGTGATAGATGTCAGGGTCTGTTTCCCGGGGTTAGCAGCACTTCTGTTGAGTTTTTCGAACACTCGCAAAACACTCCCATCGCTTATGTTGCCAACATTAGCAACAATTCGCTCGGTCTAGCAAGTTTTACTGATAACTTATGGACGAAATCATTGGATATTTCAATTTTTAAAGGTATTTGACGGCTTCCAGAAACACCTTGAGCTACATATTATATATTTTCTCTACTTAGAATACAAGCAGTCAGCATGAATACGACTGCTGCCAGTAACATTCAGTAAAGAGATGTTACTAGCACTACCTACCGGCATTATAATGCAATGATACAGCGTCGGGTCTGTGCATTCCGCAGCACACAATAATATTGACATTTTCTCTCCACGATATTTGCCGGCTGGCGTGGCTCAGTGGTAATGCTTGGGCCTTGCAACTGAGCTAGCGCACTGCCGCTGGTTCGAATCCGGCCTCGGGCATGGGTGTTAGTGTATGCAGCATATACATATATACAATTCACAATACCGCTAAAAAAAAAATTTTTTTTCATTCCTAAAAACGCTTGTTATAAATAAAAATATTCAGTCACATTGGCCAATGGTGCAAGCTGGCTTCACGCGAGCGTGGTTTCAAATCCCACATCGGCCATCCTGAAAATGTTTTTTATGGAAAGGTTCCTTTGAACAGGTTCACGGCCAACGTCCTACTAAATTCTCTCCCTTGACCCTTCCCTGATTAGACCCAAATTAGCGGTCGCCTGGACGATCGGCTTGTCACCATCCGCAGTTGTATCTGATAACAAGGGAATCCAGCTCCTACCCTTTGTGGTGGTCGAGGAATGATCCCTCGAACAGTCCATGGGTGAAGTCGAACTGGGAGGATTAGCTATTTAAAAGAAAACCAGCGGACCCGTGCGAGAAATCTCACATGTTCATAAACCACAGTTTCCTCAATAGGTAGAGACTGCCAAACAAACGAATATAGAACGCTATTTACATTTCAGTTCTACGTTCCCTAACTTAAGAAGGAAATCACTGAAAATTGGATCACTGTTTCTGAAATCCATGCAAAATGATAAAGGAAAGACCTCAGAATGTTAAAATGACATGAAACAGGCGTCACAGCGGCCAAAATGTGAAGTGGATAGCAATATGGAGCGTATGTTCCTATCTGCAATTTCACACTTCGTATGTTATTTAAAGTCATTTTTTAAAGGAAATTATAGATATTTATGAAATTAGAGTGCAATTCGTCACTGCCAACGTCTATTCTCTTTCATTTGAAAGCTCATTTGTCACGATCGGTCGCTTGTGAACGCCGCAGGAGGGACCTATACTACTGAAATAATTTATATGATAACCAGAATAATAATAACAATAATAATAATAATAATCAATATATCCGTAGCGTAGCGGTCAGCATGGTTAGCTGCCGCCCCGGAGGTCCTGGGTTCGATTCCCGGCTCTGCCACGAAATTTGAAAAGTGGTATGAGGACTGGAACGGGGTCTACTCAGCCTCGGGTGGCCCAAATGAGTAGAGGGGGTTCGAGGGGTTCGATACCCACCTCAGCCATCCTCGAAGTGGTTTTCCGTGGTTTCCCACTTCGTCTTCGGGCAAATGCCGCGATGGTACTGCCCCCGTAATTGAATTATATAGAGACCACGGTGGCTATATTGGAAATTATAGAGAAAGTTATGGCTGTCATAGTTATGACGTGGGTAGTCATGACGTAAGCACGGATGACGCAAACGTTATGCCAGCAGGCTACTTGAGCTGAGATTCTCAGTGACGTCAGCATTTATTCGAGAATGTTCCGAGATTTACGACGCAGTCGCAGGAAACGTGGAATTCTGCTGAGGAAGAAGTTATGCTATTGGAGGGGAGGCTTGAACCAATGAACGATAGTTTAAAGGAAGACGGAGATTGCTGAAACTATGATATTTTTATTACTTTTGGAATGCAGAATTGTGGAAATCCATTTGCAGTAGAGGCATTGTTCTGGAATTTTGGTGAAATTTATTTTCAGTTTTTGAATTTTGAAAATCCGTCATGTATTAACGAAGTTGGAACTTCGAGCGATGACGCAGTATCACGCTATGGAAGGGATGGATACGCCCCTCATGAAGTTAATAAAAGGCCTTGTGCAGAAGAGAGAATATCATTCCCAGATCATCGAAGTCTAATTGTGAAAGTTCTTTTCTTATACAGTCATTTTGGTGAAACATCGAGTGAAACGAGTAGAAAGAGTCGTCTTTATAACGCGTGGTGAAGCCACTGCATTAAACGAGATTCAAGTAAAAATAGGTGAAGTTAAAACGCACCTTAGAACGCATCTACAAGTTTAGCTTTGAACAGTTAGCGGTCGCTTATAAGCTAATTCTATTGTGCAGTGCTACATGAAGTAATATAGAAAAGCTGAACAATTTCGAGGAGTTAGTTTGAAAGATATTAGCAATTTTACACGACTGACAAAAGTGATTATCTCGCCACCTGAAAAGCACTATTGTATCGCCAGATTTTACGCCACGGCTGACACTGCTAGTGAAATAGGGAGACTTCAGATTGCTTTTGTGACACAACACTACAGTATAATGGAGCAATTTAATATGGCAGTTTGTTCTTCTATTACTATAACCGAAGAGAAGATGGAAGGCTAAAGGACTTAATGCGATTGGGACATATTTCAACGGAGTAAGATAGCAGCATGGAACTTCGCTAATTGCTATTCCACACAAGCGAACATGTGGTGAATAAACATCTACACCCTTGTTTCGTGCTTCAAAGCTGAATACTATCCAACAGCAATGGAATCTATTACATACTCATTGAATATGAATATTTCTTCGGAAATTATTACAAAAACTTCATGGCGATTGTCTACTGGAACTTCAGGGATTTTTCAAGAGAGGTCAGGGTTGTCCCGACTCACAAAGAAGATTATTGCCGGAAGGATGTCTATTCGTCTTCGAGGAGCAGTGCAATTTACGGAGAAGGAAGCAGTTCGATTCTCCGAGGGTGCTGTTTCTTGTTTCGAGGATGGAGCTCAGCTTTAACTTGGTGAAATGGATCCATCAGCAGTCTTCTTTGGGGAATTTTCCTCTGGAACGTCAATCGGCAGATAAGGTAGTCGTGAACGTTTATTGTATTTGAGTTTCTTAGCAATGTTTGAGCAACCATTTTTCCCATATTTTTGTCCTCATGTATTTTGCCCTATATTCTTGTTTGAGATTCCTATTCTCAGTACACCTTGATGAGTTATGCCTTTTTCGACGATTTATTAAGACATTGTTATGTCATGGGCATAGTTAAATGATTTTGGATCAGTTGAGACTGATATTTAGATTTTTCAGTAATTTGCTTAATTTTGGTAGTCACGATTTGACTGTAAGTTAATGATTTTTATGGCAGATTTAAATTCAGACAGCGTGTCACTTTATTAAAGTAATTCTACCCCAGTTTAATTACTTTGACCAATTTTCTGTCATCATCAAGAAGGAAGAACATTTAAATGATTTTAGAGCGTTAAAATCTCTTACGTTGTCGACGATCTTGGAAATACTAGTCGTTATTTGAATTGATTGCAACACAGACATTTATCGTCAGTTATGAACGATCATTGCATCATAGACATTTTTGTGAAAGATGAACTTTAATAATGAATTATTGAATGCATTAAATTCGTGAACTTTTGTTAGGAGTTTTTCCTCAATTAGAAATTTATATAATGATGTTTGCATTCCCCAGTCTAATTGGATTCTATTCGACTATTTTACAGTTTTAGTCGCACTTTATTTGATGATAGTATTTTTATACTACAATTCTTTGAAGATGTTAATCTTAAAATTTTGATAGACCAGGCAGGCGTAAATAAGCGTATTCACTATTAAATTTTTTGTGATTGGCAAATTTTGACTTCATTTCGGTTCATGAATGAAATCCACGAAGGTTAAATGACAACAGTTTTGAAACAATTAATGATTATAAGAATTTTTAAGTGGAGCTATGAATGTATAATCGATAGTGCAGCGCACGTGTTGAAAGTCGCTAATGTATAATGCCCTTAAATAATGAAGGAGGTTCCCACAGTAATTAATGATGTTAAAGAATTATTAGTGGAGGTTTTTGTAAATTCTGTGGAAGTTTTTGATGCCATATAGATTAATATATGATGAATTTTGGGCCTAATTTTAATGCAGTTTGTGCATTATTTTGTTAGCGAAGTATTTTCCGATGGAGTGTATTGTCATAGTTCGTTGAAAATTAATCAAGTGAATTTACTGTTATAATTAACAAGAGTTTTGAAAGAATTTGAGATAAGATTTTGAATGAAGATTACCGTCACAAATAATTATTAAAACCTTTATTAAACCAGATTGTGACATTAAAATGTATAACTAACCTTCATTGGTCGATTATATTAACACGATTATGAAATTACCAACCGGATGAACCTGTGGTTAATGTATTTCTTAAATTAATAATTTGATTAATTTAAATGTTAATATTGTAAATAATGCTGTAAATATTTTTGATAATAATGTGGAACGAAAGTGATGTTAAAGGCGTGTTTAAAAATTTTGTTATTATCTTCGATAATGTTATAAACAATTTCTAATTGTTATAAATAATTTATGTGATTTTGTTATAAACATTTAAGAGCTTATTAAACATTTGGATGAGAACTTAACAAGTTTAAGGATTGTTATAATAATCCAGTAGGATGTGAGTAAAGTATTTGAAAGAATTGCGTAAATATATATATGAGTTGTCTTGCGGACATTTAAAGCTTTTGAGAGCTGGATTCTTACGCAATGTAGCATGTGAAGGGAGCCCATTTGACAAGTATGCGACAGGTTGAAGGGTAGCTTGCAGCTGTCCCGACAACTGGTTATCAGCGGGTGAGTTCGTCCACTCTCTGGCCTTGCGCCTATAAATACAAGTGTCATGTTTATTAAAAGAAACCAAATGCTCTATATATGTCTCGTCCTCACGTCCTTTTCCAATCCAATTGTGTTATGAATATTACGTTATTTGGAGCTCGTGGGAGCTAATATGTTCTATATCATGTTGTATGATAACTTTGCAAGTCCTATAGGAGGACGTAGTCAGATTGACTTGGGCTACTGATAGCCACGTTTATTTTGTTGTGTTCTTAAAATCATACCATTCATTTGAAATAAAAGCTTTTGTACAGTTCAAAGTTCTCGTCTTCGTTCTGGTTCATTTTTAAATGTCATGGTGGAGGTTATTGTGTGAACAGACTTTAGTGATCCTGTTGTCAACTCAATCCCCGAGATAATTTTAGAGAGGTAAGTGAAGGTAAGTATGAACCCCCGTCTATTTTGGTGTGTTCCACAATAATTTCCTGTTAACTTCTGTGCTCATATCTCGATAGTATCTGTCAGTGCCATTTTCATTGATGTAGCTGGGCCGGTGCGATTGATTATTGGCAATCCGATTGAGGGGGCGGATATCTGACAGCCTACTATCCGGGTAAACGGGAACGCTAGTAAGATTGGCGACCCTAAAACGTGGGGCTGATTCAACATAACTGGATTACCAGGTTGAACGCTAGTAAGATTCGCACCTAAAACGTTGGGGCATGTTCAACATAAGTGGATCACCAGGTTGAACGCCAGTGTGATTGGCAAACCTAAAACGTGAGGTTCGATTAGACTCAAATAAAGAGGTTGATTCTTTGTTAGATATCTAGGCCAATTGTAGTATTTAAGAGTGTGATTATATAGGAATTAAATGTTGTATTGTATTAGGAAAATTACACTCAGAAAAGATCAGATCTTATACAACTTGAGAAAGGTTAAATAGGCTGGAAACTTAGGAAAATCGCCTATGATCTGGAATCTTATTTTATTTGACCGGCTTATGACATTTTAGTCATATTAAAGATAAATTTAAATTATTTGGATTGTAAATGTAAATTATTTGTGTTAGGATATTTTAAAAAAATGAGCCAGGGAAATTTGAACATGTGCTTGAGTTTGTTTCAACATGAAGTGTCTTCGAAAGTTAATTATAAGGTAGTTATAAGTTAGATTTAAGACAGAAAATTGATCAAATTTATATATGGTGAAAAGTGTTGCTCAAATGTTGTTATTTTGCTCTATTGATGTATGTCCCTACAGCAGTCTAATTTTTGAATAATATTGTAATGGCAGATGAAAGTTTGAGGATGATGTTAGAGGAGATGTCTGCTAACTTGAAAGCTAGCATGAATAATAGTATGAAGCAGATGCTGAATGAAAGCATGAAGGAGAACGCTAGTCATTTGAATGCAAGAATGGAGGAGAATGCTAGTAATTTGTCTGCTAATTTGAATGCAAGAATGGAGGAGAATGCTAGTAATTTGAAAGCTAGCATGGGTGAAAGTTTGAAGGTTATTCAGACTAGTGCTGCTAATTTAGAGGATAATATGTCGCGTTTACAGATTAATACCCTAGGAATCGAGAATACTGTAACTGACATGCGTACAGACGTGTCTAATGTCCATAAAGATGTGTCTATTGTGCATAAAAATGTTGATGATGTTAAATTGTATATTTCTAAGGTGCAGAAAGATCTTACAATGTTGAATTTAGATGTGGCTAATGTCCGAGGTGATATTTCTTGTGCTAGAGCCGAAGTAGTTGTTGTTAAAAATGATGTTGCGACTGTCCAAGACAAGGTTGAGGAAGTCCAAAGAGAAATTCAAAATGCTAGAACTGATGTGTCCAATGTTCAGGTTGATATTAATAACATTCATTCGGATATAACTGAGGTGCAAAGTGACATAACTAAGATTCAGGTAGAAGTCAACACAGTTTTCGTAGATATCACTAGAGTCCAAACCGATGTAAATAAAGTCAGGGAAGAGATAGAAAATTCGAAAACCCTTTGTACACGTAATATAAGTGCATTAACGACTAGATTAGTTGATGAATCAGTTAGAACGACAACGTCTTTAGCAGGTTTAAAGTATGATGTAGAGGTCATGAGAACCCAGGTATTAGACCATAATAGATTATTGAAAGAGGATATCGAAGTAGACATAGCAGAAATGTTAACGGCAAACGTAGCAGTATGGAAAGACGAGTGGAATAAGTCAAGTGGGGAACATGTAACCCAAATTCAGGAACGGATTGAAAGAAAACTTGCCAGTACTCAAATAGAGATTAACAATGAAGTAGTACAGATTAGGAAAGATTTAAGCGTCAGGATGGATTCGCTATCCGAAAAACAAGTTGACGATAGAACACAACTAGGTCAGGATATGCAAACATTAAAATCTACATTAGAGGAACAGATTCACAAAGTTGTCTCTGATGTAAATGAAACGACGAGTAAACTGCAGAATTTGAAGTTAGGAGAGGCTAGTTTGATGGAGAACTACAAAGAAGAGTTAATCAAGAAAGTATTAACGGAAATCACCGACAAGGATACAGAAGGCTTAGCTTGCGAAATCAATAGGAATTATACCAGAAGATATAACCTAGATCCAGAAGAGAGAGACGTGACTCCTGAAGAACGTATATCCAGATTCAGAGAGGAGGATGACGAGAGGAATATGGAACCTGAGTGGAACTATCGAGATAGTGGGAAAAACTATTCGGATTCATATCCGAGGAACGTAACGGTCATCAGGAATTTTGAAGACAAACCGCAAAAATTCAGTAACACTGATAGTTTGACGCCTATAGAGTATGTAAGGAATCTCAAAGATTATTTCATCGAAGCTCACATTCCCAGAGAGAGAGAGATGAAGATAGTAGAGAGATATTTGATTGGAGGACCCCTCGAATGGTTTCGCGCATTTAGATACACATTCAGTAACTTTGACGAGTTTGCAGAGGCATTAATCAAACGATTTTGGTCCATAGAAGCGCAGAATTCGTTAAGAGCGGAGGTGTATTCGAGAAAATACTCAGGTACTCTTCCAACGCGGTACGCTGATTTCTTTACGAGTCAATTGTCCCGCTTGAGATTTTTACAACCCCCATTGTCCACGGAGCAACTAATTGATGCGATTTCTCGTATGCTGCCAGTTGAGGTGAGGAGACTAATTATTTCATCAAACATCAGGGATTTAACCAGCATGGATGAATTACTGAGGAGGTTAGACTACACAAGCCCAATGCCTAACGTAGTACAGAAAGGTCAAAGGCAGGACTTCAAAGAAATCAATACTGTATTTATGGATCAAGTCCAACAAACTGACAAGCCAGACGAAGAGAAAACTGACAATGTAGGTCCTCACAGGAATAATCAGTTTAGAAATAACAGATCGCAAGGTTACCGTCCGTATCAACAGAGAAGAGGATGGAACTATAATCGAGGAAATTACAATAATGGAAGAGGCAGATATTACAACAATAATGGTTATAACCGAAATTATAATAGGAATAACCAGAACCAAAATAGAAACCAGAATACTCAAGGTCAGGTTATGACACCCGATCAGTATCAGCAAAGAGAGAAGGAAAGCCAGCAATACCTAAAAGAATTACGGGAAAAAGAAACCGAAAATCAAAAGAAAAGGCAGGATGTTGTAATCGATCCTGGACTTTCTACGAGCCAGCAGAACTTAGAAAATAGAAATACTGGTCAGAAGAGAAAGTAGAGAGGAAGGAATGCATTTAACCACACACAACCCAGAGTATAAGAGATTCATGATTAAGGAACATAGAGGAAATATCATACTAGAGTAAGCCAGTAATAATTCAATTTCGTGTTCAACAGAGTTGAGGTACTTGTAACACTGAGTTTAAAAACAATTTGCAACTGTTTTTAAAACGTGGTGAGAGGAGAATGCCCCCGTAATTGAATTATATAGAGACCACGGTGGCTATATTGGAAATTATAGAGAAAGTTATGGCTGTCATAGTTATGACGTGGGTAGTCATGACGTAAGCACGGATGACGCAAACGTTATGCCAGCAGGCTACTTGAGCTGAGATTCTCAGTGACGTCAGCATTTATTCGAGAATGTTCCGAGATTTACGACGCAGTCGCAGGAAACGTGGAATTCTGCTGAGGAAGAAGTTATGCTATTGGAGGGGAGGCTTGAACCAATGAACCATAGTTTAAAGGAAGACGGAGATTGCTGAAACTATGATATTTTTATTACTTTTGGAATGCAGAATTGTGAAAATCCATTTGCAGTAGAGGCAATGCTCTGGAATTTTGGTGAAATTTATTTTCAGTTTTTGAATTTTGAAAATCCGTCATGTATTAACGAAGTTGGAACTTCGAGCGATGACGCAGTATCACGCTATGGAAGGGATGGATACGCCCCTCATGAAGTTAATAAAAGGCCTTGCGCAGAAGAGAGAATATCATTCCCAGATCATCGAAGTCTAATTGTGAAAGTTCTTTTCTTATACAGTCATTTTGGTGAAACATCGAGTGAAACGAGTAGAAAGAGTCGTCTTGATAACGCGTGGTGAAGCCACTGCATTAAACGAGATTCAAGTAAAACTAGGTGAAGTTAAAACGCACCTTAGAACGCATCTACAAGTTTAGCTTTGAACAGTTAGCGGTCGCTTATAAGCTAATTCTATTGTGCAGTGCTACATGAAGTAATATAGAAAAGCTGAACAATTTCGAGGTGTTAGTTTGAAAGATATTAGCAATTTTACACGACTGACAAAAGTGATTATCTCGCCACCTGAAAAGCACTATTGTATCGCCAGATTTTACGCCACGGCTGACACTGCTAGTGAAATAGGGAGACTTCAGATTGCTTTTGTGACACAACACTACAGTATAATGGAGCAATTTAATATGGCAGTTTGTTCTTCTATTACTATAACCGAAGAGAAGATGGAAGGCTAAAGGACTTAATGCGATTGGGACATATTTCAACGGAGTAAGATAGCAGCATGGAACTTCGCTAATTGCTATTCCACACAAGCGAACATGTGGTGAATAAACATCTACACCCTTGTTTCGTGCTTCAAAGCTGAATACTATCCAACAGCAATGGAATCTATTACATACTCATTGAATATGAATATTTCTTCGGAAATTATTACAAAAACTTCATGGCGATTGTCTACTGGAACTTCAGGGATTTTTCAAGAGAGGTCAGGGTTGTCCCGACTCACAAAGAAGATTATTGCCGGAAGGATGTCTATTCGTCTTCGAGGAGCAGTGCAATTTACGGAGAAGGAAGCAGTTCGATTCTCCGAGGGTGCTGTTTCTTGTTTCGAGGATGGAGCTCAGCTTTAACTTGGTGAAATGGATCCATCAGCAGTCTTCTTTGGGGAATTTTCCTCTGGAACGTCAATCGGCAGATAAGGTAGTCGTGAACGTTTATTGTATTTGAGTTTCTTAGCAATGTTTGAGCAACCATTTTTCCCATATTTTTGTCCTCATGTATTTTGCCCTATATTCTTGTTTGAGATTCCTATTCTCAGTACACCTTGATGAGTTATGCCTTTTTCGACGATTTATTAAGACATTGTTATGTCATGGGCATAGTTAAATGATTTTGGATCAGTTGAGACTGATATTTAGATTTTTCAGTAATTTGCTTAATTTTGGTAGTCACGATTTGACTGTAAGTTAATGATTTTTATGGCAGATTTAAATTCAGACAGCGTGTCACTTTATTAAAGTAATTCTACCCCAGTTTAATTACTTTGACCAATTTTCTGTCATCATCAAGAAGGAAGAACATTTAAATGATTTTAGAGCGTTAAAATCTCTTACGTTGTCGACGATCTTGGAAATACTAGTCGTTATTTGAATTGATTGCAACACAGACATTTATCGTCAGTTATGAACGATCATTGCATCATAGACATTTTTGTGAAAGATGAACTTTAATAATGAATTATTGAATGCATTAAATTCGTGAACTTTTGTTAGGAGTTTTTCCTCAATTAGAAATTTATATAATGATGTTTGCATTCCCCAGTCTAATTGGATTCTATTCGACTATTTTACAGTTTTAGTCGCACTTTATTTGATGATAGTATTTTTATACTACAATTCTTTGAAGATGTTAATCTTAAAATTTTGATAGACCAGACAGGCGTAAATAAGCGTATTCACTATTAAATTTTTTGTGATTGGCAAATTTTTACTTCAGTTCGGTTCATGAATGAAATCCACGAAGGTTAAATGACAACAGTTTTGAAACAATTAATGATTATAAGAATTTTTAAGTGGAGCTATGAATGTATAATCGATAGTGCAGCGCACGTGTTGAAAGTCGCTGATGTATAATGCCCTTAAATAATGAAGGAGGTTCCCACAGTAATTAATGATGTTAAAGAATTATTAGTGGAGGTTTTTGTAAATTCTGTGGAAGTTTTTGATGCCATATAGATTAATATATGATGAATTTTGGGCCTAATTTTAATGCAGTTTGTGCATTATTTTGTTAGCGAAGTATTTTCCGATGGAGTGTATTGTCATAGTTCGTTGAAAATTAATCAAGTGAATTTACTGTTATAATTAACAAGAGTTTTGAAAGAATTTGAGATAAGATTTTGAATGAAGATTACCGTCACAAATAATTATTAAAACCTTTATTAAACCAGATTGTGACATTAAAATGTATAACTAACCTTCATTGGTCGATTATATTAACACGATTATGAAATTACCAACCGGATGAACCTGTGGTTAATGTATTTCTTAAATTAATAATTTGATTAATTTAAATGTTAATATTGTAAATAATGCTGTAAATATTTTGATAATAATGTGGAACGAAAATGATGTTAAAGGCGTGTTTAAAAATTTTGTTATTATCTTCGATAATATTATAAACAATTTCTAATTGTTATAAATAATTTATGTGATTTTGTTATAAACATTTAAGAGCTTATTAAACATTTGGATGAGAACTTAACAAGTTTAAGGATTGTTATAATAATCCAGTAGGATGTGAGTAAAGTATTTGAAAGAATTGCGTAAATATATATATGAGTTGTCTTGCGGACATTTAAAGCTTTTGAGAGCTGGATTCTTACGCAATGTAGCATGTGAAGGGAGCCCATTTGACAAGTATGCGACAGGTTGAAGGGTAGCTTGCAGCTGTCCCGACAACTGGTTATCAGCGGGTGAGTTCGTCCACTCTCTGGCCTTGCGCCTATAAATACAAGTGTCATGTTTATTAAAAGAAACCAAATGCTCTATATATGTCTCGTCCTCACGTCCCTTTCCAATCCAATTGTGTTATGAATATTACGTTATTTGGAGCTCGTGGGAGCTAATATGTTCTATATCATGTTGTATGATAACTTTGCAAGTCCTATAGGAGGACGTAGTCAGATTGACTTGGGCTACTGATAGCCACGTTTATTTTGTTGTGTTCTTAAAATCATACCATTCATTTGAAATAAAAGCTTTTGTACAGTTCAAAGTTCTCGTCTTCGTTCTGGTTCATTTTTAAATGTCATGGTGGAGGTTATTGTGTGAACAGACTTTAGTGATCCTGTTGTCAACTCAATCCCCGAGATAATTTTAGAGAGGTAAGTGAAGGTAAGTATGAACCCCCGTCTATTTTGGTGTGTTCCACAATAATTTCCTGTTAACTTCTGTGCTCATATCTCGATAGCATCTGTCAGTGCCATTTTCATTGATGTAGCTGAGCCGGTGCGATTGATTATTGGCAATCCGATTGAGGGGGCGGATATCTGACAGCCTACTATCCGGGTAAACGGGGACAGTACCTACTGTAAGGCCATGGCCGCCTCCTTCCCTCTTCCTAGCCTCTCCATCCCAATCTTCCATCCCTTCCCATCCCTCATGAGGCCCCAATTCGCTTTTCAGGCGAGGCCGCCTGGGCGAAGTGCTGATCACACCTCCCCAGTTGTATCCATCCCGACCAGATGTTCCAAGCTCCAGGACACTGCCCATAGGGGCGGTAGTGATGAGTTCCCTCGCTGAGTCCATGGGAACCACCAACCTAGATGATAAATTGACTAAATAAAAAATAAAAATAAATCAATATATGGTAAGCGCATAGTCTGCAGAATTACGGGTAGGAAGGAGCTCTGAAGCCACATAAATCATACACTTCAACGTTTCGTCAACATTGGACGAGTCTATTTAGGATTATTCTAAAACCACCGTAGGGCAGGTATATTCCTTTTGTCTCTTCCTATTGATAATTCTCGAGTATATTAAACATATAAATTGTGTGCCAGAGGTGCAATCGTAAAGGCTTCGTCTTCAGTCCTTTGCTAAGTTCATCAAAATATTAGTAAGGTAGGTATCATCTACTGTGTTACTGACAGTTTGTAGCACTAGAAACATCCATAGACCTATAACTTCTAGGGGCAGATGACCTTGCTGTTCTACCCCTTAAAACCTCAGTAACTAATTATAAATCCTGTGTGAATGTGCATATTGCATTCGCACGAAGTTTAGTGTTTTGCGTCTTTTTAAAGAGTTTCTGTGTACTAAGGTTGGAACCACCTATTACAGTACTATATTTTAGCATCAGTTCAAGATCTAAAACTTCATGAAATGTGCGTATTATGTTGGTACAAATTTTGGTCAAAATTGAGTCAGTAGTGTGCAAGTTTGATATCGATTGATCATGTTTGATTCAGTTTTGTCCGCATGTACTCCAAGCAAATTGCTTGGAGAGTACCTGAGAATCCGGGGGCAATTTTCGCTCTCCAAGTTACGAATCTAACATCTAACGAATATTCTTCATCAATAAGTAAGGAACTAAAATAACAATCTGATACCCCATAAATGCAATAAGAAAAAAGAAATCGAGTTACTACTCTTGGATGAAGAGGAAGAAAGGTATAATTCAAGCTCCATAGTCAACACTGTAATTATTATATTAATTCACGTAGGTCTAGTCAGTTTTTAAGATTATTTTCTGTTTCCTAATAGATTTCTTGATAAGTAGAAATAATAATAATAATAATAATAATAATAATAATAATAATAATAATAATCTGTGCTGTACGCCTCTGAGTGCCTCGTGATGGCCAGGAAAGGCCCACTCAGGAAACATGATCTCAAGGAGAGGAAGATTCTGTGGAGGATACTAGGACCCCTAAGGGAAGAGGGAAGCACCTACAGAATTCGGCACAATGATGAACTTTACGGCCACCAAGAAGACATTGTGACTTGTATGAGGAAAAGGCGCCTGGCCTTCTATGGACACTTGACGCGCATGATCCCTAGCCGGCTCACCAGTAAGATCTTCACAGTGGCTGGAAGAGGGAAGGCCTCTAGGACCAAGTGGATATCTACGGTCAGTACGGATTTAGACCACCTAGCGATCCCCCTGAAGTCCATACAGGACCGCCAACAAATCCGGCAGTCCATCCAACAGGGAGTTTTACCTGTATCACTGACAGCTACGAAGAACACCGGGGTCAGCAGTCCTCCATGAATGGAGGAAAGAAAGATGGCTCATAGTCAGATGATGAAGAATTACTGGAAGAAGAGAAAAGACAAAGCGACGAGGATATACGAGCCCCGTGGTCCTCAGCCCAAACGACGAAGAAAAAGGAGAGGAAGAAGAAGAATACTGATATAAATAATAATAATATGTCGCCTCCGTAGCGTAGCGGTCAGCATGGTTAGCTGCCGCCCCGGAGGTCCTGGGTTCGATTCCCGGCTCTGCCACGAAATTTGAAAAGTGGTATGAGAACTGGAACGGGGTCTACTCAGCCTCGGGTGGCCCGAATGAGTAGAAGGGGTTCGAGGGGTTCGATACCCACCTCAGCCATCCTCGAAGTGGTTTTCCGTGGTTTCCCACTTCATCTTCGGGCAAATGCCGCGATGGTACCTACTGTAAGGCCATGGCCGCCTCCTTCCCTCTTCCTAGCCTCTCCATCCCAATCTTCCATCCCTTCCCATCCCTCATGAGGCCCCAATTCGCGTTTCAGGTGAGGCCGCCTGGGCGAAGAGCTGATCACACCTCCCCAGTTGTATCCATCCCGACCAGATGTTCCAAGCTCCAGGACACTGCCCATAGAGGCGGTAGTGATGAGTTCCCTCGCTGAGTCCGTGGGAACCACCAACCTAGATGATAAATTTACTAAATAAAAAATGAAAATAAATCAATATATGGTAAGCGCATAGTCTGCAGAATTACGGGTAGGAAGGAGCTCTGAAGCCACATAAATCATACACTTCAACGTTTCGTCAACATTGGACGAGTCTATTTAGGATTATTCTAAAACCACCGTAGGGCAGGTATATTCCTTTTGTCTCTTCCTATTGATAATTCTCGAGTATATTAAATATATAAATTGTGTGCCAGAGGTGCAATCGTAAAGGCTTCGTCTTCAGTCCTTTGCTAAGTTCATCAAAATATTAGTAAGGTAGGTATCATCTACTGTGTTACTGACAGTTTGTAGCACTAGAAACATCCATAGACCTATAACTTCTAGGGGCAGATGACCTTGCTGTTCTACCCCTTAAAACCTCAGTAACTAATTATAAATCCTGTGTGAATGTGCATATTGCATTCGCACGAAGTTTAGTGTTTTGCGTCTTTTTAAAAAGTTTCTGTGTACTAAGGTTGGAACCACCTATTACAGTACTATATTTTAGCATCAGTTCAAGATCTAAAACTTCATGAAATGTGCGTATTATGTTGGTACAAATTTTGGTCAAAATTGAGTCAGTAGTGTGCAAGTTTGATATCGATTGATCATTTTTGATTCGTTTTTGTCCGCATGTACTCCAAGCAAATTGCTCGGAGAGTACCTGAGAATCCGGGGGCAATTTTCGCTCTCCAAGTTACGAATCTTACATTTAACGAATATTCTTCATCAATAAGTAAGGAACTAAAATAACAATCTGATACCCCATAAATGCAATAAGAAAAAAGAAATCGAGTTACTACTCTTGGATGAAGAGGAAGAAAGGTATAATTCAAGCTCCATAGTCAACACTGTCATTATTATATTAATTCACGTAGGTCTAGTCAGTTTTTAAGATAATTTTCTGTTTTCTAATAGGTTTCTTGATAAGTAGAAATAATAATAATAATAATAATAATAATAATAATAATCTGTGCTGTACGCCTCTGAGTGCCTGGTGATGGCCAGGAAAGGCCCACTCAGGAAACATGATCTCAAGGAGAGGAAGATTCTGTGGAGGATACTAGGACCCATAAGGGAAGAGGGAGGCACCTACAGAATTCGGCACAATGATGAACTTTACAGCCACCAAGAAGACATTGTGACTTGTATGAGGAAAAGGCGCCTGGCCTTCTATGGACACTTGACCCGCATGATCCCTAGCCGGCTCACCAGTAAGATCTTCACAGTGGCTGGAAGAGGGAAGGCCTCTAGGACCAAGTGGATATCTACGGTCAGTACGGATTTAGACCACCTAGCGATCCCCCTGAAGTCCATACAGGACCGCCAACAAATCCGGCAGTCCATCCAACAGGGAGTTTTACCTGTATCACTGACAGCTACGAAGAACACCGAGTTCAGCAGTCCTCCATGAATGGAGGAAAGAAAGCTGGTTCATAGTCAGATGATGAAAAATTACTGGAAGAAGAGATAAGACAAAGCGACGAGGATATACGAGCCCCGTGGTCCTCAGCCCAAACGACGAAGAAAAAGGAGAGGAAGAAGAATACTAATATAAATAATAATAATAATGTCGCCTCCGTAGCGTAGCGGTCAGCATGGTTAGCTGCCGCCCCGGAGGTCCTGGGTTCGATTCCCGGCTCTGCCACGAAATTTGAAAAGTGGTATGAGGACTGGAACGGGGTCTACTCAGCCTCGGGTGGCCCAAATGAGTAGAGGGGGTTCGAGGGGTTCGATACCCACCTCAGCCATCCTCGATGTGGTTTTCCGTGGTTTCCCACTTCGTCTTCGGGCAAATGCCGGGATGGTACCTACTGTAAGGCCACGGCCACCTCCTTCCCTCTTCCTAGCCTATCCATCCCAATCTTCCATCCCTTCCCATCCCTCATGAGGCCCCTGTTTGCTTTGCAGGTGAGGCCGCCTGGGCGAAGTGCTGATCACATCTCCCCAGTTGTATCCCTCCTGACCAGATGTTCCAAGCTTCAGGACACTGCCCATAGAGGCGGTAGTGGTGAGTTCCCTCGCTGAGTCCGTGGAAACCACCAACCTAGAGGGTAAATTGACTAAATAAAATAATAATAATAATATAAATCTGCACAAAATATGACAAACCTTGTAAAATGATGTCAGCAAAGAGTCCTGGGGAACCTATATTTGTCCTAGAATGAATGAATGAATGAATGAATGAATGAAATGTGGTTATTTCATTTCCTACTTCCGCGCTAATTCTGGTAACTAGAGTTATCTGTATAATTTCAGTCACGATAGACAAACAGGCTGTGAAATTCAAGACAATTAATTACAGCAATTACAGATATACGAGGTTGGGGTTGAAGACCTAGATATGTTAACCTCCTATAAGGAATTTACAACAATTATTATTATTATTGTTATTATTATTGGAAGCCTCCGTGGCTTAGGCGGCAGCAAGCCGGCCTCTCACCGCTGGGTCCGTGGTTCAAATCCCGGTCACTCCATGTGAGATCTGTGCTAGACAAAACGGAGGCAGACATGTTTTTCTCTGGGTACTCCTGTATTCCCTGTCAAAATTTAATTCCAGCAACACTCTCCACCATCATTTCATTTCATCTGTCATTCATTTAATCATTGCCCCAAAGGAGTGCGTCAGGCCTCGGCAGCCGGCACAGTTCATATCCTCGCCGCTAGATAGGGGCTTCATTCATTCCATTCCTGACCCGGTCGGAGACTGGAAGCAGGCTGTGTATTTTCATTTTCATTGTTATTATTATTATTATTAATATTATTATTATTACGGTATCATAATGCACTCTACTCTATATAAATATATCCGCTAAAACACGCACTTAACATTGTTGCCATCTATCTGACTGCAATGTAAGAACTTTCTAGATTGAATAATAGATGTCAGGACGTTTCCCGGTGCGTGCAGCGCTATTGGCGAATCTCTCCAACACTACCAGAGACGGACGCTCCTATCGGATCATCGGAAGTGCTGCCAACATCAGCAACAAGTCGCTAGATATACCGGTATCCACAGTATTTTAAAAAATTCAACCAAATTAAAACGAGATTACTAATTAGAGGCAGAAATATGATTACATTTTCTCTAGTTCTTTTCTGTGTGCGTTACGGGATTTCGGTCAGGTGAACCAAATAAGCCTCTACCAGGATGTTGTTGCTCCCCACTTGAACACTGTTGGGATAATGACGCGATCGCAGCTCAAGGAGGAGCTCTCTTGGACGATATCTACCTTTTAACGCATGGAAGACGAGGGGGTTTCTCCTAGATGCACCAAGTTAACACATCCTACCTGGAACCTGCTGGGAATGTTTCTGGATGATAACTATCTTCTAAAGCAAGGAAGGAGGGGTTGGTTGGTTGGTTGGATCCTCAGTTTAGGGGCTGCGACAACGCATTCACGTAGCCCCGTGCACTTTGCGGTGTGTGTATAATCTGTATGATAACTGGTTTATTTGTGATGGCAGTATTAGTGTGTGTTATCAGTTTTTAATTCAAGTAAGAACTGCTTACATTCGATTTTCAAGTAGTTCCAACTGTTGTTACCAAGGGCCACCGTCAACGACCAACTAGTTCTGAACTTTGTCATTAGATGCCACCGCAGTCAGCTCCTGGCGACGAACGTTGGAACCTAAGAGCGTTATTCAAAGATAACCTATAGTTTTGCTTCACACAAGTGTAATCAGTGGAAGGTTCTTTATCATGCCACACATCTATGACATGGGACCGCCGGCTTTACTTCGCCTCCATAGGAAGGCAAACTGAGGGATTTTTAACGCTCTTAAATAATCTGACGACTTGGCTGGGTGTGAACCCGCGACCTTGGGCATGGCGATGCTCCTAGCTGTTCCAAGTTAACACATCCTTCCTGGAATCTGCTGAAGTGTTGCAACACACTGTTTAATTTGAAAATTAAGTAATTAATTTAATAATATTATCTACAATCAAATATAGTGCATTAGAAAAGGCGTCATTCAAAGAATTGGAAATACGAGTTGAACTCCTCTCACAACTAGGTATAGCCTATAGTCATGCGGCACTGGCTGAGTGGATCGCACCTCACAGAGAATTTCTAAGAGTATTGCCTGCAAACATGAACTCTGCCTCTTGCGCATGCCTACCCACCTTTTCAGTTGTGCTGTTGGGACAACGGACGAGACCACATGCCAAGACATCACAGCGACTCTTGGTTCGAGCACATAGAGGCAGCTCTGGTCACATGGCAGATAGCTCCTTGTAGACTTGGCGGTAGCATTTAACAGGGAATCACAAAGCAAACGGTGGACAAATAGAGGAAGCAATCAGCTGTTCCCGCTAGAAGGTCTTTTAATACTGTCTATCCTATAGCTACTTTTTGTAAATCGATGACAAAGAGGGAGGGAGGCCGATGGTCTCACATATTTCTCGATATCTTCGATCCGCACGACCAATTAGATTACGATACGAGGCTGCCACAGAATAGTATTCTGATGGTACGCTACCACTGATTTTGAACACATAAGATGGATTCAAATACGCTCCAAATGACTTCGTAGATGCATCAAATCTCCATGGAACTGAACCTCGGAGACGATAGCTCTTCCCACAGCCTGACGTTCAATGTGGATTTATACAATAGGTGACAGATCTGAGGTAATGCCTTCCCTGGCAGGGCAGTGAAGAGCAACCAGATATATATTTTACTAGCTAATTTACCCGGCGTTGCCCGGGAGGTGTATTTATATGTTATAGAAAGATACACGCCAATATAATTATTTCGCAAAGTATATTCATTTTGCCCCTAAGTGAGTTTTAAACATAGTTCTCCTGGGCTCTGAAGTTAATCAAGTAAATCTAGGTGAAAGGTACTGTGGAGTACAATAACTTAGTAGAGAATGCTTCAATAACAAAAAGGGCTGTATATGTACATTTCTCAAGGACCTAGTGTCACAATTACAGTACTTTCCTGATAGTCTTAATTTTTGTTGTAATGGGTTTAATTTAGACCTCTTGTTCGCATAGTTCTCTTTCATTTTTAAATTGTTGCATCTACCTTTTTGAAAGGAAACAATATTTAAATTATTCAATGTCAACATTCTGGAGAAAAAATATACTTACGATTCTTAACCCCGCACAAATGGTGTGATTAATGAGAAATTGTTTATTCATGTTGGCCTACATAAGTCAGTGTGTAGGCTACTATAGCTGCATATTAGGGAATAGTATTGATGTATCTACATGCCTATTATCTCATATTGGGCGGCTTTGGTGGCGTATTTGGTAGCACGCTGAGCTTCTATGCACAAGGTCACGGGTTCAAACCTGACCGAAGTCATCGGATTTTTGAAGAGCGTTAAAATCACTCAGTATGCCTTCCTTCGGAGGGGAAGTAAAGCCGGTGGGCCCATGTCATAGATGTATGTGATGTAAAAGAATCTCCCACTAACTACACTCGTGTGAAGGTAAAATTTGATTAACGCTTATAAGTCCCAACGTTCTCCGTCAGGTTATGGTTGCGGTGGCATCTATTAGCCAAGTTTGCAGCTAGGTGTCGTTGATGGTAGAATTTGGTAACAAAAGTAGGAACTATTTAAAACTGACTGTCTGCAGTCCTTACCTGAATTACAGATAACACACAATTAACACCGGTTATCTGGCAGATTCTACACGCATCCAAAGTACACGGGGCTGCATGACTGCGTTGTCGCAGCCCCTAAAAAGAGGAACCAACCAACCTGTCTCACCAAGTTAAAGTAAATGCAGCAACGTATAATCCCAGTATAATGTCAAATAAGATGCATTGATTGAGAACAAATTGGGCTTGTTTATCCCCTAAAGTATATCGTAAGATAAGAAATATATTCTCCAAACCCATACCGTAATTTTCTCTAAAATGCTATAGCGGGGTTCAGGAAGTTTAGAATTCGTGATAACTGCACCAATATACAATATCATTCGTCAGTAAGCACTGAAATGGCTAATGCATGTAAAAAGACAGGACTCGTTTGTCAATAACCAATCTGTAGTCATGGCTACCACTAGCCTTATTCAACACGTTATTTATATCATCTTTGGTTAACACTAATATCTTTGGATAGTCCGTTGCGGTACCTGGTGTCATTCTGTGTTACTACTGCCACATAGGTCCAGGTTGCAAACTGTGTTACTACCGCCGCAGTTACTGTTTGGTCCTTATCATCCGAAATTTTATCACAAAGAAAATAATGCTACTTTAAGAACAATCTTCAATAGTATGTCGAATACAGGGTTTGCCAATGTATTTCTTTTTTAATTTCATTTCCCTATTACGACCCTTGTTAATAAAAGAGATACGGTTTCAGATTTTTATTGCGTTCAGATTTCTAATGTTTTTATCGTGCTTTAGAAAATAAGTGGTGTGGCCACTGCCTGCTGGATCGCATCCCTCCTGGCTGCTTTAAACTGCCTGCCTATTAAAAGATTACATTATTGGTTTATGCGTACATCCTCATTCCAAATATAGACGCTAATAGGATCACTAACCCACTGTGATCGCCGCCTTTTCAAGTCACTGTTACAGACATTTGTTTTTTATTGTTGTTAATGGTGAAGTTGTGTTTTGTGTTTTAATGACGTACTGCTGTGTGCGCTTTTGTAAATCAGAACAGAGCAAGTTTGAATGCCGAGGAATCTCACTTCATGAGTTACCATCGGACAATTCACTTGACTTATCATTAAATTCTATAGCTTGCCACGGTGGGTGAGTGGATAGCGTGTCGGTCTACTAACCCCAAGATTGCAGGTTCGCCCCTCGCCGTGGTAAGTGATTTTTGAAAGGCGGCAAAAATACGATACGCATGTCATACGATGTTGGCATGTCAAAGAACCCATTTGAATTCAGTAGGCCGAGTTCATAATGGCAAAATTAATCTCGGGAGTTTCCGCCAACTCAAAGTTCCTCATTTATCTACTAGAAAGCTCTATAATGTTCAAGGAGCTTAGATATCTATTATCTAACCTCCTTGACTTTCATACTGATTCAAGGAGCAGCGAAATTCGACATGCAAGCTACCCTCTGGGTGTCAAATTGCAAAGCTTGCACCAGGCACCCGAGGCCATACGATATTATAATATTATTATTATTATAACAAAAGAACTAACTTAGTGCCAGGTTTAAGCGTTTTTTCAATCTCGATATTAAGCCTCCAAAGTTAAAAACCCTTCGTTTCAGATATCGTCCCCTTAAAAAGCAGCGGTAGGTTGGCGCTGCAACCTAACGGTGAATTAATATACAGTATATCCTGTGTGCGTCTGAGTGTTGAATGGGCATGCAGTTTAAAGCAGCCGGGAGGGATGCGATCCAGCTGGCAGTGAAAATGCTGCGGCGAGCACAGTGCTGCAACCTATTGAGCCGTATTCGCTCATCCTGGTGATGATTTTTCGGAAAACCTTGAATTTTTCACATCTGAGATATGCTGAACGCGCCCAGGAAGCATGCTTGAGCTTCAGACGCACTTTTGACTTTACTCAGATCCTACGAATATTTTTCCTGAGAAATTAAAGATGGGATTTTTAATATGCAAATTTGAACATATCATTAATAGTCATTCAGCATAATTTGCCACGGTGTGGTGGTCTAATAATTATTTATTTTTCATGAAGAAAAAGGTATACCCTCGCAGAGAAGCGAAGCAGATGTAATTATGTAGTTGCTACACGACTCAAGAAGTGTCGAGCCCGGAACACCAGATTCCGAGGAAAAGCATAACCCTATTGTGCGTTGCTAACGTACAGACGTGTTGTCTGAAAGGTCTAGTAGACCAGGGTTTTGAAGGACCAAGGTGTCCACGATTAGTGAAAATCCGAGTACATTGAGTATATTTCAGCACATAAAGTGCTTGTGAATAATTAAGTTGCGTGTTACAGCAACGCCAGTGTAATATGAATTTACGCGTGAAACTCTGAAATAGTCTTTTTTTTTTGGACCGGCACATAGTCACATTTTTGCCACTTGGCAGACATCCATTTTCTAGCCATGTTACAATTCTTGGAGAATATTAGTGCAAAGCAGTGAATTGTAACATTATTACGCCAATTCTACAAGTTATAATCGAGCCGTGCAAAGGCCGATATTTTTCATATCACGATTACGGTGACATTTGGCGATTACTATTCTTGTGAAAGTATTAGAATCTGTATTGGAAGATACGAAAGGTATCATTAAATTCTATAGCTTGCCACGGTGGGTGAGTGGATAGCGTGTCGGTCTACTAACCCCAAGATTTCAGGTTCGCTCCTGGCCGTGGTAAGTGATTTTTGAAAGGTGGCAAAAATACGACACGCATGTCATACGATGTTGGCATGTCAAAGAACCCATTTGAATTCAGTAGGCCGAGTTCATAATGGCAAAATTAATCTCGGGAGTTTCCGCCAACACAAAGTTCCTCATTTCTCTACTAGAAAGCGCTATAGTGTTCAAGGAGCTTAGATATCTAACCTCCTTGACTTTCATAGTAATTCAAGGAACAACGAAATTCGACATGCAAGCTACCCAATGGGTGTCAAATTACAAACCTTGCATCCGGCACCCGAGGCCATACGATATTATATTATTGTTATTATTATTATTAAATTCTGTGAGCAGACACATGGTCATTCTTTTCTACAGTCTGCACAGTGTAGAATCAGTGTTGATCAAACAAAAATCGTAGATAAAATCAGTGAGTAACCATCTTTAACACACCTAAAAGATGCTAATGCTAAATCACGTGATGATGATCTTTTCCAACTCGACCACGATGCTAATAATGGCCTGAGCCATTCTGATAAAGGGGACGTCAAAGAACTGACGGCAGTAGTAAGCGTTTGCTACACTCCAAATATTGCATCATCATGACCAGAAATTGCGTAATCCTGATGACGTCATGGGATGACGTCATGGGTCCTTAGAGCGAGCACGTGGTCCAGGAGCGAGCATGTGCACTGCACGTGTTAGCGTGGGAAGGGGGTGACCTCTTGGCTTGTTTATGTGATGGTGATAAAAAGTTAATGGGTGTTGACGCCATGGGGGTTGTTTATTAGGATTTTAACTGTCATTTGACACCCGTGCGACTGTGAGCATGTGTGCCAGTGCGAGCAATCCACACATGTGGTGTGCAGCTGTTATGTTTTTTTGCTCGCGATTGAACCCTCGTCGTATCGGCCCCGAACCTGATATCTCGCACTCGTAGTAATGCCCCCCTCTTTTCCTATAGCCTCATTATTTAAATACAATACCAAAACAAAAGGTCATTCGCGGGTAGTGGGGTAGTGTATGTTCTCTTGCAAGTCGCGTGTGTGCTTGAATACGTATGGCTATGTTGGGAAAATGTTTGGTGGTGGGCGAGGACTAGGGTTGAGTGAGGGCTCGTTTAAATGCTATTTTTCCCGCTCTATTTGATGGTGAGGTAATTTTTTTTTAAATGGGTGGAATTTGGAAACGCAATTTGAGGTAAACGTGCGTTTTTGACATTTTGGCGAATTTAATGAGCTTGTAAGGCTAGAACGATGTGTTATTTAGGAATGGTGTGACGTCCTCTTTGCTATGAATGCGTGTCGGTATATATATATATTTTTTAAATTGTTGTTTTTGAAATTGGTGCTATTTTGGAAACGGTGAAGATGAGAGAAAAGTTTGTTTGAAGTCAATGAAAGGTCCCTATGCCCTCTAGGCTGACAGCAAGTTTGAAGTGTGTAGGACAAAACAAAATGATAGCCTACTTTCTGGCGAACATTGGCGATGATTCGGCGAAGGCATGGTCGGGTTTGAGCATATAGGGTGTCGTAGGACTTGTGGTGAACCACCCCTTGCTATGGACGGGAGTATATCCACCCCAAAATAAATCTACCCTTACCCGGAGGTTAAGTAGTGGTTATTTTTGTATGCATGCGCACTTGAGGGCTTTTGTAAGAGAGCGGAATTTTTAAAAGATTCTTTATAGATGAGGCTTTTTAAAAAATTTATTAAAAAAACAAAAACTAATAGGTCATTCGCTTTTTAGTATCTCGCTAACCAATAATGCGATTTAAACATATGGGGTGTCATAGGACTCGTAGTGAATTCTCCTTTTGTATGAATGAGGTATGTCAACCCCCAAAATAAAAACTACCCTTACCTGGGGTGAAAGAGCAATTTTTGTATGTATGCACACCGGTGGCTTTTGTCAAAAGGGCCTAACTAATGGACGTTGGACAGTGGGTGTTAAAAAAAAAAAAAAAAAAAAATTGTGTGGTGTAAATCTTTTTAACAATATATTTATTTGATCATTTGTGGTTTACATTAATTATATAAATATGAATTAGTGAAAAATGATATGATCTTCGTTCTTAAAGTGGTAAGTAGTTCTTTTTCCAACAAGCTGCAGAGAATTGAAGATGCTGTGTTGTTTGCAGAGTGGAATATGCTGGTCTTGTGCACGGGTAAGTACAATCATTCTTTTCTTTCTTGCGTGTGTTGGTTTTAGTGAGCTGAAAAATATATATAGAGACACATTAATAATAATAATAATAATAATAATAATAATAATAATAATAATAATAATAATAATAATAATATTTTTGCGAGGAATTTAAAAAAAATTAACTAACATTGTTGTAATTAGAAGATATTTTTGTTGGGGATCCATGAGTTGTGAGTTGAATCGAATCCAAGCCAAGATACGAAGGCTCGGGTTCCTTTTCTACGTAGTACTTTGTCGACTAAGTAAATATTAGGATGTTTTGTTCGTTGTAACTCTGCTTCATAGATCGCACCAAATATTGGGATATTTTTATTATCTTTTAAAAGATATGTTCGTGGATTAGTATTTTGAACTTTATAAATTGTAAATAATTCTGTTGTCCAATTAGCTTCGTATCCTTTAGTGAAGTGTTTCTTGATTTTTGATATTCTTACAATGTCACCGATTTTATATTTTGGTTTTCTTAAAGTTTCATTATATTGTGTTGGCAAGCGGGGTGGATTGTTTCTTTATACATCATTAGGTTTCATGTCGATGCTGCGATGTATTTTGTGATTATACTTTACTAGTAACTCAGGCAAAATATGTACCCATCGGTAAGAACCTCGTGTTGTGAATTCTTTCCACATCGATTCCTTAAGAGTTCGATTAAATCTTTCTATCACACTCGCTTTAATGGAGCTGCCAGTGGAATAATGCTTTAGATTTTGTTTCTGAGACCATGTTTTGAATTCACTGTTATAAAATTCCGTTCCTCGATCGGTGTGAAAATAATTGGGCAATCTTTTACTTTGAGAATAAACAAATTTTAAGCTTTTTACAATCTCACTTCCTTTTTTGGTTTTAAGAGGAATTGCCCATGCATATTTCGAGTAAACGTCAATAATGGTTAATAAATATTTAAATCCATTATTCCATTTTGCAAGTTTGGACATGTCCACAAGGTCAGCTTCATGGAGGTCATCGATTCCTTTGCTAATAACACGTCGTCTTTTAAACTTTTTTCTAAGCGGTGCGTGAAGTTCTTTTGCAATTTCTCGTCTGATTTCGTTCATAGTTATTTTCCAAACAATGTTTTATAACATACTGTGCATTGTTTTACAAACGTTGGAATTTTTATTCAATATATCCAGCATTTCTTAGTTCTTCTTCTATTGCAAAGATTTCGCTGTCTAGTCCTGTGTGACCTGCAGCTTTCGATGCAATTAATGTTTTAAGTCTTGATACCAATTTGTTTGGTTCATTCCAGTGAACGAATTCAATATTGTTTCCGCCTTCAAATTTCCAAATGGCTTGTGGCGCGATGTGTTTTTTTTGACCATATCCAGTATGCATTGTAGTATTTGCTTCTTCATTTTCATCTGCTGTTTTTATAATTCTATCTATGTCTTCAGTGAGAAGGGGTTCAATTATATGTCTATACTTATAAGATTGCGTTCCTCTTGGAGCTGCATTGCTTGTATAATTTCTTTTGTGCACGTTTGAAACATTTAATAATTTCAAATATGAACTTAAATCACTCCTATCTATTAGAGTGGGGTCTGGTACTTTCCTTTGAATCAATTCAAGTAGACCTTCTGTAATAGGAAATTTTTCACCGCCAACTTTTATCCACTTTTTATCGAAGAAAACTCGTTCGCGTCCCAAGTATTGTTTATCATTTCTTATCGTTATACCAAATGTTCTATCCACGTTTTGTTTAATGAACGGATCAAAGTAGCGGTTAAGTAGTGAAATTATTTTGATGCTATCTCCATCTTCTTCGTCTGAAGTAGCAGTGGATTCAGAATCGTCATATTTTCCTTTTCTTTTTCGATTTTCTTTATTTTGAGTCGACGTATTAGCAATAGCTACAAGTTGATTTAATGAACTTGTTACTGGTTTAAAGTTAGTCTCTATATCTAATTCTTTTCGTCTAACATCATCTTGAAGTGAAAGATACTTGTCTTTAACATCTTTTTTTAAGCGAGAAAGTTTATCCTTTACTCGACTTTCAGCTTTAATCTTTGAGCTCTTCTCCATGACTAAACGAAAATTGTGGTTGTTTTACTTATTTATAGTATATTCAAAATCGATTTGAAGAGGAAGATCATCAGTTTTATGTTTTTTCGGGTCTCTAAGTCGAAACTGAATTTCATCTTGCTCTTCAACGACAATATCACTGCCATCCAGTTCAATCTCTTGACGTATATTTAAAATTGCATACACTTCTTTTTGACTCAATATCATTTGCATTAACTGTTTTTTGGAATACTTTACACAATTAAAATACTTCATGATGCTGGTTTACTTCACAAAGAAAAGATGTTCACCACACAAAGCTAAATGCGAACTGACATGAATCAACAAAACACGTTGGCTAATATGCACGTGTTGGGTTGGCCGAGCGGTCTAAGGCGTTAGACTTAAGATCTAATTTTCAGAAATTGAAAGCGAGGGTTCGAATCCCTCACCTGACAATATTATTATTATTATTATTATTATTATTATTATTATTATTATTATTATTATTATTATTATTATTATTTTATTTACATGTAGAGTGAGGAGGTAATTGATCATTAATAAGAACTTTCATATGAAATGGTACAAAAGACATTTTTTTTTTCTTCTTTATTCATTTAGAATTACAATTAATACAATTTTATTTCTCTTGAAGTAATCTCATTCTTTTTTTAGTTGTCCAGATGAGTGTGGCTGTGTTGAGATGATCTTCTTCTTTTTAGTTGTCCAGATGATTATTTTCTGTAGACAAAAAAAAGATACACTGTGTTAAAAAGCAAACTAAAAACAAAATATGTATAGCTGTCAACTACAGTAGTAGATCTAAATTATTCACCTTTTATAGATAGCGATTACAGTTGTCACATTTGCAGCGAAGATGAAACAGTTGAAATTTCCTCTTTAGATGATCTGGTAGATGTTCCCACTCTAGACGAATTCGTTGTGGTTCATATATAGTCAGCACGTTTATAGGAAAGTAGTTCCAATCAAACTTATTAAAACCTCGAAGTCCACTGTTTCGAAACTTGTTTATTATCGAACACACGATTTTCATGATGCCATCAGAAGAATTTAACCAATGTTGAACAGCATTGACGTTGAATTTAGCACAACTATTGCTTCCCATTGCTAGAGATGGTAAATGTTTTGGACAATCTGTAGGTAAACGTTGGCTATGCCTCAACATTAGGTCTGACATTCCATCAATCGTATTAAGATCGAATAATGAGTCTGGGGAAAGTGCTTTTAGTGCAAACAAAGAAAATTCCTGTGGCAAATTATATACAACTAAATAATCATATTTATTCTTAATAGACTCAAAAAAAGAAGAAAGAGTTTTTTCACAATATGCTGCAACCCATGTGATCACGGGGCTGAATGAAGGTATATTGCCGTTATTTAACATACAGTAAGCAAGTTCCAAACTGCCGTTTGGTAGCTTGCGAATGTCTGCAACTATTGGTTGCTTCTTATTCCACGTGCCAGCATCAGTAGAAGGAGAGTTTGTTGTTGTCAATTCCATGATTGCAACTAAAGTGAGAATACTTGTTTACTTGCTTGCTTATAACTTAGCAAATATTGGTTTAGATAATTACTTCATTCGTTAATGGTCTGTAAGATATTTGACGATCATGAATAAGAACACAATAAAGAGTTGTATCTTCAGGTATATTCTCACTTGTCTCGATTTCAATTCGCACATCGACTGAAGATGTCTTCACTGCTTCCACTTGTTCGAGACAATTAATTACAATAATAGGACAAAGAGACTTAAATTCATCTCGTGAAACCAGAGTCTCTGAACGAACATCATCGATCTGATAATATACATTACGAAATTTAACAAACATGTCATACAACTCGCTGTAGTCATTTATGGCAATTTCAGAAGTTGGCATTTCATAGGGATAAAAAATTGAATTTAAAAAAACTCTTATAGATTTAATGTTACAATGGTCGAAATAGGAAGAGCATGTGTTTAGTAAATTTCTTCTAGTTTGAAAACCTAATAAAAATTGACGCGGTTTTTGAGTTTCAGAAGTTGTCATTACAGTCCAACTATATTTAGTTGTTCTAGGAAGAGAAGGCAAGACGTGAACATCCCACGATCGATAACCAACCTGAATGGGAATATTTTTCTGCATTAGTTTTAATCTTTTAATTTGTTCTTCGTCTGATAATAATAAAACGGGAATTTTTAGATAAACTTTAAATAACTTGACCTTAGAAAGATCGTTTTCGGTTGTCGATTGCAACGCACGTGCGTCACTTGACGATCGGAGAAGTATTACCTCATGCTTGCAGTTTAAAATCGGCTTTCTGTAATCCTCTGCTATTCCTAACAGGTTGCTTAAAGGAAGTATTATATGAAAACGTTTTGTGTTACTATCAACAATATTTGCTTCACTTGCTGGCGTTGTTAAAGAGGGAAAATAACCGGCATTTTGTAAAGCTGTATATTCGTTTTTTGAATATGATGCAAAGGTTTTTATAGAACTTGTTATACCTAGATGGCGTGTACGATCAATTTCTTTACCATTTAACGTGATGCGAATTTCGCTAAAAAGATTAGCCCCAAAATTTTGGTCAGGATGCGCTGTAGTAGAAGCAGCTGGATTTATGTTAGAAGTAATAATTTGACCTTCTAAGTGAAGAACACCTTCTGATAATAAAACTATGTTTTCTTCATTTTGAATCGGTATTCGAATTTCATCATTATTTTCGAATTTATTAGCTGAATAAGGTTGATAAACTCTTTCTTCTCGTCGCACAACTCTGTTGTCAACCTCTCTTTTATCTGTTATGTTAAACATGTTAACAGCTTCAACTATAGATAGAAACTAAATAAGATTAACAATTGCATATATATTTATATTGAAATTAAAGTACGCGATAGCCTAAAGACTGTAAGAATTGTTTGTTGTTACTCGATAACTGTTTCTTAGATTTCAAGGTGCGATGTCGTTGTTTGTTTTTTTTACAAATTTTAGCTGATTGATTTATATTATTTTTTCGAATCAGAGTCGACTTCTTTTTTTTCAAACTTTGAGTATTATATAGTATAACCATATTTGTGATTGTTTTCTAGTATGCTTACTCAAGTAGAATGAAAACATAACAGTATTTCATTACTTTATATAGCAAGATATCGTGCTGGACGAATAATTAATTCTACAGTTAAATCTTCATCTTGCAAATCAATGAGCTGTTGAAGATGATCTTCAAGTTGCACAGATACATGTTGAATAAGCTTGGTGTTCATGGGCAAAAAATTAATCGTTGTTGGTTGTACAACAATCGGGTAACCAGCAGGAACATGAGCTTTAAAATTATATAAAGAGTGTGTTGGTTTATGGTTCAAATAAGAACTCGTACCAAGCACAAGGTTGCAACATACTCGAATACTATTAACAGTGTTAATTTTAATCATATATTCAGAATGATGAGTTGTGTTTGCCTTGAACTTTCTATGAGAAAAGCCTAACAAATCTGCAATAGAATCTGCAACACCAAAATCTATAGCAAACACTTTCGAATGTAGTTTACAATGATAAAAGACTTTATCATAATTAATATAAAATGATGGGAATTTGTCTTTGTCGCCTAATAAATGTTCAACTAATAAATCATCAATCTTTTCACTTAATTGTTTTAACGTATAGCTAGCATTGGGTATTATTAAAATCGCTCTATCCGCTTCGTTCAACTTTATAGCCAAAATGTTATTATTCTCGTTAATTGCAAACTTCATTATCGATTCTATTTTTCGATGAATTTCAATTTCTCTTTTATTCTCTTTAGGGTAAACTTTCTTTTCAATACCTAAAGGCCCTGCTACACTGTTGGCTACAGTGAAATCAATATTAAACGGGGAAGACAAAACGAGACGGTTGTCTCTTTTTCCATCTATATCCTCTTCCACATACAATTTTGTTTTTTCTAAATGTTCTGGTATAAGTTTCGACAATGAGTGATAACTAAGTAAATCATCAAAAGCTGAGGCTAGATCTTCAAATTCATAAATACCCGGTGGTACCACTAAATCAATTGATAAAAAATTAGTAAAATGAATGCGAAATTTATTATTTCTGTTGGTAACATTTCGAATAGAATTAGATGTATACAATCCTGCAAGTCCTATTTCAAAAAACTCTGCTCCTACAAGATGAATCGGGTTCTCCAATGTAACATCAATCTTCGAGCCTTTACCTTCAAGAGTTATCCGTCTTTCGAAAGCCATCTTTGAAATGTTTAAAGACGGTCTGTGTTTCCCTTATTTATACAATACAAGAAGACTAAACATAAATGTCCACAAATCGAAGAAGTAATCGATTGATATGAATGAAAATTATATTGTAGATAGCAATTTTTAAGATATGTTAAAATTTCAAATGGTGGTCTTAAATTACCAATACTATCAAAATAATGCACATATTTACCATGTTTACTGAAAGCTACCCAATGTGAACCGGATTTATCCATCGGTTCAAGGTTAACAATACAGTTTTCATTTTTTCGAGGATATCTTGGTAACGTATCTCGCATAAAGACTCCTCTAAAATTTGGAATCTTTAATTGATGTGCGTATTTAGCTAAATCGAAATTACTTAATGCTTTATTTGGTATTTGGTTAATTATCTTTTGTATGCAGGAGGATTTAAATAAATGCCTTGACCTCCTTTTCCTCGCATTGCTTCTATCATTCGATTGTGTCTTTTCATTTCTTTTAGTTCTTCTTGAGCAGCTTTCGCCTTGTTTATAGCAGACGCCACCCCTGCTGCTCCGCCTGCTAGACCCCCCAAGCCCGACAAGGCTGCAAATATCGGAAGTAGGGGTAAAATACCACCTTGCTTTTTCGATGTTCTTCTTTTTTTTAATCTTTTCTTGTTTTTTTTTTATTATGTAAGTTTCGCTTACCTCCTCCAATCTTAGACTTAGCTTTCATGATGCCACCCACTGTTAGTGCAGCCGCTCTCTCTCCAAATGATGCGTCATGGAATTTTACACGAGACCAAGCTTTTGAAGCTAAAATTTCATCAGCCTCTCTTCTTTTGTTTGAATCTTTATGCTTTGCGTAAGCAATGTCGTGCTCTTTGCACGCTTTATCTAATATATTTATTCCTGGATCACCACGGCTCAATCGCTTTTCTAATTTTGTTCCTGGTCCACAATATTCATATCCCGGGATGTGTAATTCCACGGGTAAATTATCAATAGTTTTATTAAGTACACGACTGATTAATGATCCACTTCCTGTTCGTTTATATTGAGTGGTAGAGTTGCTCCTCTTACAACGCACCATTACTAAATGATATGTAATATAAAGTAATTATACATATATATATCTGGAAAATGGGAAATGGTGGGGGGGGAGGTGTTTTTTTTTTAAATAATACACACAAAATTTGGGTTATTATTTATTCTTTTTTCATAAGCAAAGGAACACACAAAAAATTAGTAATATTACCGGCATAAAAGTGTGTGTGTGTGAAAGAAATAAAGTAAGTGAGATGAACTGCTTTAATCTCAATTTGTTTCTAATCATTTTTCAGAGAAAAATGACCAAACGGTAAAGTATCAATTCCGTTTTCAGTTATGTGTCTTTTATCTTCGTTTGATGAAATTGCCAACTTATTTTGCCGAACAGTAAATACAGAATGAGATTTTGAAATTATACAAACTTGAACTTTGTTGACTTTTTCTCTGTTATAAAGACACTTTCGATACTCATCAATATTCATACTTTTACTCACACTCTTCTTAATGCCTTTAGCCTTACACAAGCTATTCATTTCATCACACAATTTTATTGCATACATTTTGGGTCGTAACCCCACAAATTCTTCAACAATCCTTCCAGCATTTTCATCTTTCATTAAACCAATTTCACCTTTATTTTGTCTCACAATGCCAAAAGGATTGTTTGTTTCATAGTTTCCAGTATCAAACAAATTTGAATGTTGTTTCATGAACTCATAAATATCATAATAGAATATATACATAAAACTATCGGTGTCTGTGTATAACAACCTCACATTTGATTCAGGATTTGCTAAAATAACATTGTAATGAAAGTCATTCATTTTACATTTAGACAAATCTAATATAGATGCACCAACATATACTGGTTGATTGTGAAAAATCTTTAGTCTACTCATCTCGATGACCATACATTGTTCATCGAATATAATTCTATGTTTAAAATTAGCCTTAGCTATTAAAGACCTAGCACCACGAGCTCCATGCCATTTGGTGACCCATTTGATGTCCCTTAACTTCCTCACATTCATCAGTGAACGACCAAAAATTGCATTATTCATCAATTTATAAAAATTCTTTTCAAAATCATTTTTGGCTTGTTTTCGTTTCTCTGTGTTCACATCAATATATGGTTTTAGCCATTGGCTCTGATTGAATTCAATTATTCTGTGAATACGATCTAATTTCATTCCTAGTTGAATACATTGCTTTAACAATCTATAATGCAAAACATAACGTTCTTTATTATCTAGGGTAGCCATTAGCTTTGTCAACTTTTCGGGACATAGAGGGTAATCTGAATGTTTGTCATGTAACTCTTGAGGATAAGTCAAATCTACTTCCAAAATATATCCAATTTCTGAAGTATCATCAATAGTTAAAACATCAAAGCCTTCAACATTTGCAATCCATTTAAAGCCACCCGTTGGAAGATATTCCATCATCGCATATCCATACAAATTATTAACGTCAAAGTACATTATGTAGGACTCTTGCTTTTTCTCATCATAAGTTTTCATATACTTATTATTAGCAATCGCATGTCGTGTTATACACTGAACATTTCCTCCTCGAATAGATCGTTCAAAAAAGTGTAACATATCAATATCTTGAAGCAATTCAAGTTGAACGTTGGTTATCTTTTTCATAGCACACCAAGACATAGATGGAGCAGTGTAAAAATGAGCTGCATCAATGCCATAAGTTTCCATGCCATTCGATCTAAAATTTTCAAAGACATCCGCCAAAAGAAGTGTGTCAACTTTTAAATACAAATCTGCGTATTCTCCTAATGTTTGACAGGAAAACGTTTCCCACACCGATTGAGCAAACTCATACTCTTCATTCGATATTGTTTGATCATTAAGACTGCTATAAAACTTGGATATTTCAGGTAATTTAGTTTCGTTAAGAACATCCATACTCGTGACGTATTCATAGGGAAACACACCTTTTCTCGCAGTAAGTCGAAACTGTGCATCATCATTAAAATAACGTCGTGTTATTTGCTTTGAATCTTCGCTTAACGAAGATGAACATTGATCTAGTGAACAGGACAAGAAATTATATGTATCGAAAAATCTTAACTGAATGAATCCATTCTTAGCCCGTACATACTTTGTAAACCCTTTGTAACGTTCCATATTCATCGCTAACAATTTTATATGACCAGGATTATGTAACACCTCTCCATCACGTTTCTCGCAAATTTCTTTAATTATAAAATGTCCATCATAGGCTGTTAGATTATGAAATGCTATAGGCAAAACCTTTGTTACTTTGTAATTTAAATTACAACTATTGTGTGCGCTTCCTCTATATTTTCCAGTTAAGTGACAATGATCGCGTACTTTGAGTTCATTAACTGCAATCGGTTTCTCGCAAATGTGACACATTTTACTTGACAAAAATAATCTTTCTTCATTTTCGGTCATCTTTAACATTGGCTTAACCGATAAGTAATATGTTTGAAGTTTATCCACAATACTATAAAGTTCCTTTACAAACAATTCAATGCAATTATTTCCCCTAAAGAGCTTGAAACTGCACAATTCACTATCGAAATTACAATGAAGGTATAAAGAAATGCTGTAAGGAATATGTTTATGTGTTAAAGTAGAGTTATGATTGTCACTATTTGGAAAACATGAGGAAATTGGAGACAAGAGGCATTCAGTGTCTGCATATATTATAAATGGAACTGTATCTTTAACTCGGAATTCTGTAAAATTAACAAATCTTTGTTCATCAGTCGGCATTATGCTTTTTGCAACAGGAAACTGTTTACAGTCTGCAAAGTGAACATTTAACTCATCCTCAAGAAAATAATATGACAAACAACGTCTACATATATAAATCCTTCTGTGAGTGCTAGTGAGGCTTGAACGCACAAGGCGAGCAAGATTTCTAATTAAACAAAAGTGATAACTTTCACTGTTTCCAATCTGCAACATCAATAAGTCTACACTCCTTTCATATACTTTATCTGATACATACAAAGGTACAATAGTAAAAGTTTTTTTTCCTTTTACTTCGTTTGTTCCCATACATACCCAATTGTTTTCATCATATTGTGCTCCAAACACATTTACAGAAATATTGTTTTGGTTTTCAAACTTGTTTAAATATTTCATTTCCATCGGAATTGGAATACCATCTAAATTTAAAACATCTCTGTAATTAGGATAGGAAGAAAGATGATTCACGTTTCGAGTTTTTGGATACAAACCAGCAACCACACTCCACGCAAAACAAGCTTCCTTTGTATCATACAAATTTAGCACTGCATTCTTATTGACTATTACATCAGGCAATCGACTAGTATTGGACATTCCTACTCGAAATCCAACATATTTATTTATATTAATTCTCAAACTATGAATTTTTTCTAAAGCCCACCCGGAACCATTTGCTTCAAATTCGCTCATTTTTGTCAATGTACCTTCAATGATATTCTTATTATAAAATTCATTTAAATCAGTATACTCGAAAACTACCTCATTTTTGATAGCAAAATATTTTGTTTCTGATATGTCGCGAAGCACGTATTGTGCACACAAAACTGAATTCACCTTTAAAGCTTGTACAGTTAACGCTTTCTTAACATACTTTGTAAACCAAATATTAGCATTCGCTAAAAATTCGCGAGGATCCAAAAACTCATTCTTAACATTTGATACTGCAAGTGTGTACACTCTAGAATTGAATGCCGTTTCAATTAACTCACAGCTCAAGAAAGATTCATCCTTTATTTGAATTGTAATTTCTTTGAAATTCACAGCTTGTTGCAATATATGCTCACTAATAACTCTCCAACATTCAATCAACTCATCACTGTTCTCAATCAACTCGGTTTGAGTGTTTTCCCCGATTTGGTATGATACTGAAATAGCACCGTTTAGTTCACTTCGAAAATTAGAAACACTTTCAAATGCATTGTCCAATTGGTTTCTTATATTTTCACTGTTATTATTATGTATTACAATATCGACCTTTCTACGTTTGCTAGGAGGCGAGGTCATTGTTGCTGTTGTCTAAGCAAATGTCCAATTTGCACTAAAGTTAATACACCACCAACACTTGGTGTACCATCACTGATGTCTAAGCATACGTCCAATTTGCACTATTGTTAATACACCACCAGCAGTTGCTGTAACATCGGTTTACCATAAACCTATAATCTTTTAAAGTATATTCAAGCCATTGTGATAAATTACTGCCTGTAATCTCCAATGAACAATGAACAGCCTCAAAAGGAAATTCATCCTGAAGTTTACCAAGCAAATTGTTTCTATACACATTCAATTTTGTTACATCGTAACACGTCATGGAAAATTCGATTTTGAAAACTTCATCAAATGTATTGTATCCGAAGAAACAAATAAAATGTTCATCTTCACATAATTCTTTCAATAGATATCTTAGAACTGTTTCTGTCACCTCTCGCTGACTATCCTCTGATTTGCTAACATTGGTAACGTAGACTGAAAATGTTGAAATTCCACTCGAAGATGTCCATTTGTTAAAACAAGCTTCTTTCTCATTACGACTCACCTCGTTATCATCTTCTTCCTCTTCTTCCGGTTGTTGAAAGCATACACGATGATACTCTATTAGCGGGTGCGATCGATGATCAGTTCCACTCAGGAAATTAACAGTTTTCCACTTCATTATGCTGGTTGTTTTATTAGTTTTTTAGATAATCTGAAAAATTAAACAAATTAAGAAATAATTAGCAACTAAATATATCAATCGTTATATCAATCAATACATAATATATATAATCCAATACTCACCAAAACATGTCGATGTGAGCGGTTCTTCAACCCAAAATACACCGTCATCAGTTTGCCTTCGAGTACTGTTTCAAAATGACTTGATGTGAGCGGTTCTTCACCCCTAAATACACCAGCATCAGTGTGCCTCCCATTGAGTTTAGTTCATCGATCTCTGATGTGCTTAATTTTGAAAATACTGCTGGTAGAAATACACTTGTTACTTCATCTTCAATGTTAATATCCACAACTATTTTTCTTCCAAACCTCGTCTGTACGGGGCGAATAATTTGGACCACATATGGTAAATCAATGACTAGTTCAGCTAGTTTCTTATTAGAATACTCAGTACAAGATGATAAGTTATTGAACTTCGTTAGAGCTTCCATCACACAATTTGTTCCTCGTCGTTGACTTTCTTTATTTCTTTCACACACACACACACACTCTTCGCGCAAAAGTAAAAGTTAAACTCTTCCATGCACTCATCCATTTATATATCCTTCACCCCCACCCACACTCCAGAAACCATATGCTGCAAACTAGCTTCTAACGCAATCATTTCTTTTTTTCCACTATTGCTTAAAGAAGTCAAAGATTACATTCTTAGCCAATGACGTTAAAGGTCAACTCTGTCTCACGCGAACACAGCAGACGAGATCAATCACACTGCTGCACATGGTCAAACTTGCACGGGTGTCAAATGATGGTTAGCATCCAAAGCAAAAAAAAAAGAAAAACAATAACAGCAGCACACCACATGTGTGGATGGGAACCGCCTCCCCGCTCAGCCCACCCATCGCGGGCATAAACAAAAACATAACAGCAGCACACCACATGTGCGGATCGCTGGCACTGACACGGGTGTCAGATGACAGTTAGCATCCAAATAAACAACCCCCATGACGTCAACACCCATTAACTTTTTATCAGCTTCACATAAACAAGCCAAGAGGTCACCCCCTTCCCACGCTAACACGTGCACCGCACATGCTCGCTCCTGGACCACGTGCTCGCTCTAAGGACCCATGACGTCATCCCATGACGTCATCAGGATTACGCAATTTCTGGTCATGATGATGCAATATTTGGAGTGTAGCAAACGCTTACTACTGACGGCATTATGAACACTCGATCTGAGCCACAGCACATGCAGGTGCGTTCAAGGCCAGACATCCCGTTACAATATTACCCATAAGCCCAGTATGATTTCCCAGAGAGACGTCGACTATGATTGACACACTTGCTACACATATTTTAATAAGGGATTTCTTATCGAACCATGCTTGTAGATGCTAGATGCTTAGGTAGGCCAAGAAGCAGCTTGTACAACTGCATTGACACAGGGTGACTCAGAAGTCACGTATTCTTATGACATTTTCACACATGTTGTAAGCGAATGAATGTTAATTATTTTCATGATCTAACAGATGATAAGAGTTTTTATTGGATGAACCAGACGTTGTATTCAGGCTATTTATCACTTTATTGTGAATTGTTATGTCCGTGTTTAGACCCGAGGAGTATTATAGTCATTATGGCCGGCAGATCATAGCTGTGTGCTAGACTGACCGAGGTTTTTCTTGTCAGCCCAGGAAGCCACAAAGATTACTGTTGTTTGTTGACGAAGCTTTTTCATAGCCCGCATTGTTATAGTGACGTTTCTGTCACGCGTTTACTCTGTTGTGAGTACCGTTCGGATTGCTTACCTTTTTCAAGGCTTGTGTCTTATGGCATTCGTCATAAATAATGAACTAAACCAACGATAATAATAAACTCTTAAATCATGAAACTCATTTCTTATAAATTTTCGAAGCTAATATGCTCGTTAAATAATGATTGTTAGTTAATTCTTGATCTGATTGCCTACAGCTTACCGACGCATAGTGCTTATCAGTTGTAACCTGAAGGAAATGTTAGAAGCTTACACTTGTTTTGACTGACAGAGATCACTGGCTACCCGATAGTTTGTAATTTGGGGGCCACAGTGACCTCATGGTGATACACTGTTTTAACAGTGCATTAATGATTTCATTCCTACACAGTAGATGACGATTGGTAGCAAACAGCTGTCCTTTCTGTTGTAGGCAGGGTAATAAGGTTACTTTAGACTGTCTTATTTGTTCATGTGTGTAAACCTATGTTCCCTACTGTTACATATTTAGCTTTTGTTGTACAGTTATTGTATTAGTGTATTTATTGTAATAATACGTCTGTTATCTTAGCTTTGATTTAGTTTCTTTTCTGTACACGGACGCTTTTCGCCGTAGTTTATCGTCAGTTAGGATTAGCTAGAATTGGTAACGTTAACTGTAAATACGGGAGTGGTACCAGTATAATTTAGCTTTGCTGTCATGTTTGACTTTCTTGTTGTATGATGCTTCTTTCAGACTCATCATAATACTTTTGTATCTTCATTCAGGGTTGTTTTTCTTACCACGTCCCAAGCTTTGCCTTGCTTTTCCTCATGTAATTAGGACCTGTCGAGAGATATAATTTATTTCAGTTAGGGGTTGTTTTTTATTATTTATTTAGCTTTGCGGACTAGCCGATCTCAAACCCTCCGATAGTAGGATAGGGGTTTGATTCCTGAATAAGTAATTTCTACGAATTTTACTTAAGACAGGATGTTTTCATTTACTAGTTTTGTGTTTTGGGGGTGCATTTATTTGGGTGTCCTTGACATTGCTTTCGATTGGTCCCGATCTTTTCGGGATACTGATCATGTGCCAGCTAGCCCCACAAGAAGTGCATCCGATCCTCTCAGGCGATGTGTTTGAAGGGTGGGGTTATCTGGGAGGCCACGCACGGTTGGTGGTGACCAGATTACCTCCTCTAACGGGCGCACTATCATGTGTTGAATGGACAGGCAGTTTAAGGCAGCTTGGAGGGATGCGATCTAGCTGGCAGGGGGTGTAGCGTGGCATCTTACCGAGATAGATGGAAACTTGGTGGTCCCGTTTTGAACTACTGTTGCCATGAAGATGGCCGGCTTTGCCATAAATTCATCCGTTTATTTTCTTACTTTATTCGCCTTTGCTCGAGTGCAAAAGACCGAAATCAAAAGAATGAGAAAAACTAACGAAAATGCATGTAGCCATATATTAAAAACCAACATGGCGACCTTCCGAAATAATTAGACGGATCTTAATATCTATGATTCTATGACAGCAATCGATCTGAAATTTTGTATGTTGATAGAGGCAATTAACATAAGTAGGATAGGCTATAAGAAAATAGGCTGTATAGTTATTCATGGAACTACTTGTTAATTTATTAGGTAAAGCATAAAGTATTAAAGCAACACAGACATTTGAGGATAAATTCGTTTCCTTAGGGTTTAGGCTGTGAATCGCAAGACATTGTTGACTGAGTTTTGATCCTCTGAGTAACGACAAGAGAAACAGCGGGTGGCTAATTATAACACTTACTTAGTCGTCGGATACACCCACGCAGGCAAGCGCAAATATAATAAAATTAAAGGACTATTTTCTTGGCAGTCAACACTAATTGAGAGTATTTCCTTGACTGGCTTCTCTCACTTCGCTATCATTTTCATACAATCTAAGCGAAAGCAAACAGGAAAATAACAAGAAAGTGAAAGACGCAGATCTTAGCAAAAGCTAAATTTATTTAAAAAAAATCAATTTCAACATTGTATTCAAAAAACTATCCGTTAATTTACTCTAAACACTATCCGCAGAGTCATGCAAATTATGATATATCCGCAAGTCGAGTTTCAGATATCCACATTCACGCAGGACTTAATAATAAACACACCCAGTTACACGGGGCTGCAGCATAAACACCAGGTCTAACCCAATATAAGACATCAACAACGCTTTACCGCCATCTGTTCATAGCCTCATATAAGAACTTTTCAGATTGAGTGATAGATGTCAGGATCTGTTTCCCAGGGGATGCAGCGCTTCTGTAGAGTTTCTCGAACACTAGCAGAGAGTGATACTCCCATCGATCGCTAATGTTGCCAACATTAGTAACAATTCGCTGGATTTAGCAATTATTACTAATATTTTATGGACAAAAACATTGGATATTTCAATTTTTTTAAGGCATTTGACGGCTTCGAGAAACACCTTGAGAGAGAAAATATACATATCTACTTAGAATACAAGCAATCAGCAATAATGCAACTGCTGCCAATTTCATTCAGCAAAGAATGGTCACTAACGCTACCTAGCGGCATAAAATGCAATGATCAGCGTCGGGTCAGTTGCCGGTTCAAATCCGGCTTCGGGCATGGGTGTCTAATGTTCCCAACCACTCTTTACGAAATACTTACTGCAGTGAACAGCTTAAAAAAAAAATTGGCACTCCGTAAAAACGCTTGGTTCAAATGACAAGTTGCTCGGTGACGAATTAAAGAACCTACTTATCTTAAACTTGCAGTAGTGCCCGGCTTCGCCCGGTGGAATTATTTGTTTTATGGATGAAATGGCACATGATACTTAAACTAACAGAAAATAATATTTTAAAAATTAACATTCTTGTGGTGGTGGCGGCGGTGGTGGTGGTGGTGGTGGTGGTGGTTGTAGTGGGGGTGATAAGTAGTACAGCATAATGGACGTAACATTCAGGTCATTTTCCCGTAAAGATAATTATGAATAGGGAAACAGCTATTTACTAACTACAGCACTGACACATGTAATTTACAAACAAATTTATTAAAAAAAATAGAAAGAGGAGTAAGTGAAATAAGACACTGCCTAGGGCCTATATCTCATTGGCTGTTAGAAATGTAGAGACCAATAGTGTCGTCTTTTGTCGCATAGCAAATAATCAGAACTCTTTGGAAAACTTCGGCTGTCCCGAGCTACTGAGGTAGCAATAATATCATTTATCGCCACATAGCGCTCAATGATAAGTTTCAGAATAAATGAAGGTAAATTTGAAAGCACCAACGCTTATTGCGGCTGATAACCTCAATGTACTGCACCAACACCATTGCACTTATGAAAATGAAAATCCACAGCCTGCTTCCAGTCTCCGACCGGGTCAGGAATGCAATGAATGAAGCCCCCATCCAGCGGCGAGGATATGAACTGTGCCGGCTGCCGAAGCCTGTCACACTCCTCTGGGACTATGATTAAATGAATGACAGATGAAATGAAATGATAGTGGAGAGTGTTGCTGGAATGAAATTTTGACAGGGAAAACCGGAGTACCCAGAGAAAAACCTGTCTGCCTCCGTTTTGTCCAGCACAGATCTCACATGGAGTGACCGGGATTTGAACCACGGACCCAGCGGTGAGAGGCCGGCGTGCTGCCGCCTAAGTCACGGAGGCTACCACCATTGCACTTATACAGAGGCAGAATATGTTCATGATGATAACTGTTAAAGGGGCCTAAGAAATCTTTTTGCACTAATTACCCCCAGCGACTGCAATTTATAAACAGCGCAAGATGCAACTATTTTCGCAATTCTGCACCAGAACACTGGTAGGGGAGACGTGATGCAGCCTGAACTGCCCATCAACAATAGACTTATTAAAATACTCTTGCAGTTACACTACTATGGACATGAATGGTTCTGGGGCCTTAATACGTGGTTTTCAAGTTCATTTTGTCTGTTATTCTAAATGTAGAGACTGGGGAGCGTTGTCCAAAATATCAAGTGAACAGTGTTACCAGCAGGGTTTCAATGTGTATGTAAAATTTGGTGCAATTAGGAGAAACTGTGTAGATTTGTGATGAACGGCCCAAATGCAGGGAATGGAGTGGTCTGTCGAAAATATTAAGTGGACAGTGTCACCCGCAGGGTTCTAAAGGGTAAGTATACAAAATGTGGTGAAACGGTGTAGATTTGTGCCAAAGGGCCTAAATGCTTGGAATGGAGTGGTCTGTCCGAAATTTCAAGCAGACAGTGTTACTCGTCGGGTTCCAAAGTGTTAAGTATGTAAAATTTGGTTCAGATCTGTGAAACGGTGTATATTTGTGTCAAAGGGCCTAGATACTGAGAATGGAGGGGTCTGTCCAAAAGTTCATGCTGACAATGTTACTCGCAGGGTTCCAAAGGGTAAGTATACAAATTGCCGTTCAGATCGGTGAAACGGTGTGGATGTGTGCCAAAGGGCCTAAATGCAGGGAATGGAGTGGTCTGTCCGAAATTTCATGTAAACAGTGTTACTCGCAGGGTTCCAAAGGGTAAGTATAGGCTACAACTTTTGGTTCAGATTGGTGAAAGGGTGTAGATTTGTGCCAAAGGGCCTAAATGCCGGGAATGGACTGGTCTGTCATAAATGTCATGTATGCAGTGTTACTCGCAGGGTTCCAAAGGGTAAGTATACAAATTTTGGTTCAGATCGGTGAAACGGTATAGATTTGTGCCAAAGGGCCTAAATGCAGGGAATGGATTGGTCTGTCCGAAATTTCATGCAGACTGTGTTACACGCAGGGTTCCAAAGGGTAAGTATACAAATTTTGGTTCTGATCGGTGAAACGGTGTAGATTTGTGCCGATGGGCCTAGATGCAGGGAATGGAGTGGTCTGTCCGAAATTTCATGTAAACAGTGTTACTCGCAGGGTTCCAAAGGGTAAGTATACAAATTTTGGTTCAGATAGGGGAAAAGGTGTAGATTTGAACCAAAGGGCCTAAATGCAGGGAATGGACTGGTCTGTAATAAATTTCACATTGACAGTGTAACCATAAGGGTTCCAAAGGATAACTATACAAATTTAGGTTCAGATAGGAGAAATGGTGTACGTATCACACTAACCATAACGACAGCGCAAGTGGATAGAGCTGTTCGGGAGCGCTTGTTCTACCGACTTACTGAACAGACGTCAATCTTTAATGTTACCTGAGTGGCGTAGCCTAATACTACATAGACTAAACTATTCCTCATGAATCTGCCTATCATATAAAAAAGAATTTTTCGAATCGGACTGGTAGTTCCAGAGATTAGCGCGTTTAAACACATAAACACACAAACACACAAACTCTTCAGCTTTATTATATTAGTATAGATGTAAGATTCTCACCAATGATTGACACAATATATTTATCTACAATTATATCCATCTACAATTATGATGAAATTAACTTGGTAATACTGGCATTTATGATTTGTTCGAGATATACCTGAAATATTGTTGCCTAATAGAGCACTGCAGTTTGTTTGAATTAGTTTCCTTCCATGGATTCTGAGATACTGAGAGTCTACGGCTCGCATACTTCGAGATCTGTTGCCTCTGAAATTGCGCATTATTATATCCCTAACAGAATATGCAGTGAAATATGGTACTGTAAATGTTTGTACACATTGTAATGCAATGGCATCTAATTTAGTTCAATTGCTCACATAACCTCAAGATGGTGGTTGTGCGCAATTTTAAAATTAAGTTTTTATTTCTTGTGTACAATCATGAGATGGAAGTGGGCGTTTAAATAATGCGCCTACGCAAAAATCGTCATCTAATAGTACATAACTCTATGGCCTATATAACTTATAAAAAAATCCAACATGGCGACCAATCGAAATATTTAGACGGTTCTCAATATCTATTAATCTATGATAGCAATCAAACTGAAATTTTGTATGTTGATTGAGGCTATGAACATACGTTCACCTAAAGGACTTTCATTAACCTGGTGAGTACAAATCCACCATGGCTGCGCCGCGAAATAAAAATATTTAAATGGACGTCTCTCGCGATTTAACCATCCGAGCGCAGTAAAACTTGGTCCAATAAATGCTTATAGAAATTGTAATCCCCTGGCATGTAATTTATTTCAATTGTTTTCTTAACCACAAGATGGCAACCGTGCGAAATTTTAAAATCTGATTTTCATTTCTTGTGTCTTAATCATGCAATTGAAGTTTGAATACTACACCTACACAATAATCTTCATGTAATAATACATAACTCTAAGACCTTAGAAATCCAACATGGCGGCCATAGGAAAAATGTGGACGGTTCTCAATACCTACGAATCTATTACAGCAATTTCCTGCCAATATCCCTTCCCTAACCAGTACTGAAAAGAAAAGTACATGGCCATTGGCTGCATTAATAAAATTATTACCGTATTACAGCAATCAAAATGATTTAAAAAAATCTTGATAGAGGCAATTAATGCAAGTAGGAGATATGAAAATAGGCTGTATAGTTGTTCCCGGAACTACTTGTTTCCTTTGCTAAGTACTCTTTGCCCTTCAATTCCTTTGAATATTGCTCGTCTGATGTCAAAAACCTTCACTCTTTTATTTTTTATTTTTTAACAGTGTTCCAAGATTCCAATTCGCTAAAGGTATATTTCACTCCTGTGACTCCGGGACTCCTTTCTGAAAAGCGTAACATCGATACCTTTGAGTTCTGAAAATGTTTCTTTGTTATCAAGGAATCAGCAGCAGACTGAACATTGAACATAGCTTATTCAGTTACCTCAATGACCTCAACTTTGTTAGCATATGTAGCAGATCTTACAATATCATGTAGGTCTTCAGGTACAAATGCCTTGCACAGCCTCTTCCTCAGCTATTGGTACTTAGCAGACTTCTGGGTAAACAAGTGAGCAAGATAGCATAGCTTCCATCTTATGATGAATGTATAAACTAAACAAACCATTGTTGCACATAACCGAGTTTTGGGAGTACTGGCAATGGTACTACCCCCGAAAAATGAATTATTTGGGACTGAAATGAGAATATTTTCCAAGCCCATGATACAGTGTAACATGGCAATATAAATGCTGGAACTTGAAGCAAACCAGTCGTGTTAGCGAGGAGAGCAGGCAGGAAGATTTCGATCACGTGATATTTTGCGCAATAGAGGCTTCTAGAAGGTTGAAATCGTTATAGCAACATTGAATTTGCTAAGGAATATAATAATTATTGTTTTAATTATTGTCATTGGACATAAGCCCCCAGACAATGAGGAGAGCTTTTATTGAAGACGGGAATACCTTCAACTACATTATAAGGAGAATTTATGCATTTAGGCCCCAAGAAGGATATTTTATTCATTGATAATGAGAAGAAAATTAAAGGAAAATATTACAGAGAATTTAAAAGGAGCAGAAAGGTCCAACTACGCAGTAATAAGCATAGTTAAAGTGCGCGCTAAATTTATGGAGGGAGTCAGAAATGGCCGCCAAATATTTCGACTTGGATAGGGAGACCCAAGCATCGAGGTTCTTTATCCTACAGACTTCGAAGAGTGTAGACGTGTTTACCGGGTTAACCGAGATCCCGAAGGTTATCCGAGTACGGTATTGAGACCACTCGTGGAGACAGCGTTATCGCCGGGTCGATATAGGAGATCCCCGTGCTCTGAAACTAGGCGAAGTTTGCAAGTTAGTGATATTGCATTAACTCACATATAATTGAGAATAGACTTCGTCCGATTAAATAATTATACAGCACAAACTGTATACTAGTATTTGCGGAAATTTAAGAGTCACAGATTGTATAGTTTTGAAGTTATAGACTTATTAAAAGTGAATTAGAAAAGTGACGGGCATCGAAGCTGAAAAGCATTTTAGTTGAAACGAGACAGCAGTAAACACAAACCAAGTGAGTAATAGTGTCTTTACTTTCACTTTGGAGCAGTATATAAACATTTTTATTATGACTGCTAATATTTATCAGGACTTGTTATTCGATATTTATCACGATGTTGCGATGATGAGATAAGAACGTTATGCGTGAGGGACATATTTGAAGCAGAGATTGAAGTGCAACATGGAGCTTCGTTAACCGGAATACTTCAGAATGTAGACGTGCATTCACGTCATTTCACGAACTTTATATAACAACTACGAGCTCTAGAAATATTTCATTCACCATCTATATGAATATTTCTACAATATTACTCAACGATGGCACTGAACTATATCTATGACGGAGAAAGACGATGCAACATAAGACGATTTGTCAGGATGCCCAGGGAAGTTCCCGGCAATCCAGAAGAATTATGCCAGAATGATGTCATTCGATGCCAGACGGAGGTTGGTGATTACCGGAGCGGAAACGTCTTTCCTTATCCGAGATTGCTGGTCCGAGGAAACAAATTGAGGTCCAACTCAGTATTTTGGATTGAGGAACGTCTAAGTATTTTCCCAAATACTTAAATTGATCTTCTAGATATCGTCTGATAAGGTAGCTGTGTTATTTACTTTTATATTGAGAGCTATTTAGTGACATTCTGAGCCAACGTTTTACTCCCTATTTTATGTACCGTATTTCCATGTTTCGACATATATTTATTCTTCATGTGTGTAACGAGATTTTATTCTACAAGATCATTTGAGATGATCGTCTTTCATCATTTGTATATATTCTACGGATCAGTTTCTGAACTGACATGTTTGTTTCTTTAAGGAATCAGTATTCCTTATTTAAGACCAGTCATTTTAAATTTCGACGTTTTGAATTTTATTTTGAGTTAAGGCTGTAGACATTTAGTCGCAACTGCCAATTCAATTCTTTTAAGTAATTTAATTTGGGCACCTCATTGTAAAGAAGTCATCGAGAACAGAAGAAACTACGAATGCTATTGTAATATCATCATAATTATTAGGAACTTTACGTCGCTCTGACAAGAAATATTCGTCAGGATGTGATAGAAGTCATATACTCATAGACATTCGTTGTATCGAATGGAGACACATTGCGGAATTGACAATCCTTACTTAATTTGAGAAAGCTAAGAGCTTTAATCATTTAATTGTATTAGGAAATATAACTTTAGAGAAGATAATTTTTATCTTACAAGAGGGATTCGAAGCTGGTTTACCCTGATCAAGATTGAACTCTAATGGACATGACAAATAACATATATGGTTATTTATTCACTATATGTGGTGTCATGTCGTATTGTGGACATGACGTTTCATAGGAGTGTAATTTAAAGCTAGATCAGAAAGGTGGACGAAACAGTACTTTTATTAATTGTATATGTGATAATAAGGTGGACAATTAAGTATATTTTATGAAGTAAACTTATGGAGGTCATACACGACTGTCTAAGGTCGTTCTTTATTTAAAGGAAGTTTCTTTTAAGAACAGGAGGAAGAGTTCAGAATGCCAGCGATTGAGTGTTACAATGCTGATGATAATGCCAGTAATTTAAATGCAAGTCCTACAGAAGAGATGTTGGTAACAATGATTGTGTTAAGAATTGTTCAACATAGTAGATGTGATTTTAATACCATATACTGTGGATATATGAGGCTAATGTGGAGAGATGTGCGTACTCATGCAAAGGTTTTAACGCATTGGAGGGAAGCAGGGCCGTGGAGAGCCGCCACGGGCCCTGGGGCTGGAGTCAGCCCGGGCCCCCCGCCCCCTCCCCTTCCTCTCTCTCTCTGTCCCTCATTGATAAGTCGTATTCTATTATCCTGGGTTATACTGTTCTAACAATAGTAATAATAATGCTGAAAATAATGATTATTGTTAATATTATTGTTGGTATTGTTATAAAATTGCATAAAGTAATTTAATATTACCAGACGCCTATTTTGCATAAAATAACAAAATCCTTATAATAACACTTTACAAATCACGAGCTCGTCATTTTGCTCTTACGGGATGCTCGATCTGCGCGTCGGGAATGAATTTAATGTTTAAGACGTCAGCTAATTCTACTGGAGATTAAAATCTTCCGAGCCTGGCCGGGAATCGAACCCAGGAATCTTCGGCCTAAGCCTAGTATGTTAACCACCGGAATAATAATACCGTATTCCACATTCACGCATGTTTTAGGATACCGTATTTGTGAGTGCGACGACCATGGAAGTAGCTGTTGATTTGACTTTAACAGGGGGCAGATCCAGAGGTGGCGCTGATAGGACTGCAGCCAATATGCTTCCTAAATTCCTGGAGAAATGAGACTAAATATACAGTGGCAACTATTGACGTTTTGAATTTCAACTACAATTTGAAATGTGTATTACCCAGGAATCAAACTTGGTCCACCAGGGTGAGAAGCAAGCAGCTGGACAGCCGTGCTGTCTTGTCCCTATGTAACATGCATTATATGAAATGGTTAAGGGTGGTAAGATTACGGTTTAATTAAATACTTCTCCAGTTCTGTATTTTATATGTATTGAAATAGCGAATGCTTAAATCTTGGCTACAGTTTTAATTTAATCCACCAATATTTGCATTAATATTCAGTGTCAATTTTCTATCCATTCTTTGATAGATGCATAGAAAACAGAAACGTGAAACAAAAATATCATGGAAACAGTAATGTCCAGTACCGTAATTCTCTGGCCGTCAATCTTGATCTCCATGACCAGGGTACTACCTCACTGTCAGGCAGCTACTCAATTGTTCTCACGAGGTTGAGTGCACCTCGTTCCAGCCCTCAAGTCCGCCTCTTAAATCCCTGACGGAGCCGGAAATGGAACCCGGGGCGAGTGTGAGTCAGGCACGTCGGCAATAATAATAGTAATAATAATAACATTTTCAATAATAATAATAATAATATACTCTCTAATTTCATGCCCATCATATTCTTATTTACTATTGCTTGTCAGTATGTGTTATCATCTCTGAGCATTTGGAATATGTGGCTGAAACTTTTTATTTATCCCGGATGAGCTGTTTAATGACCAAATACATCTTCAGTTTGAATGTTGGTTTGTTTTGGTTTGTGGACTCAATACTACTAGAGAGAATGGCATGAACATATGTAAGTAGAAAGCAGCAATAATAAAAACTAGGCTACAAATTGAATTTTTTTACAGAGGGATGAGGGGAGTTATAGGAAGCCTCAATTCCCTGCAGCAAGCCAATTGCGCAATCTGTATCTTTCTCTTGACATCGCAAACCCAGGTGTGAGGACTTGCTGATCTGAGAATATCACACGGTGACATGTCCTGACATATCAGGGTGTACAGTACCCTCAAAGCATAGTGGAGTGACGAAATCTTATGGTGGCATGGGTCATAATGAAACTCGAGCTCAACTGCTGGTTTGAATCCGGCCACGGGCATGGATGTGTTTATCTTCTCATTAATTGTAAGCCCATTCAATTTCTATGATATAAGATATACATTACAATCATCTTTCCTCATCATACCTGCGTAGCGCAGCGGAAACGTTCTAGCCTGCTGTGCCGACGGTTAAAGGATCGAATCCTGGCGCTGTCAGTTGACATTTGAGGATGCGCAAATGTGAGGGAGCCGCGTGAGTAGATTTACTGGCACGTTGAAGATCCCCTGGCGTCTGTAAAAGCCTCGGTAGTTTAAAGGAACGCAAAAACAATAACATTATTACGTTATACAAGACTCATAATACAGTACAAGTAAATATAAATTACATTGAAGCTGGCCATATGGCTAAAAAACGAAGGCCAAAAGCCAACGAATTTTTCTCAAAAACATCCTTCTTAGGAATTTGCGTGCAGGTTGATAGCTTATTTTTCTTATGAGCTGTTTAATGTTCATTTTTGTGACCCCAATAAGCAGAACAGTGGACTGGATACAAATTGCAAAATTACATGGGTGTTGCCCAAACAGGGTTCGATAGTTTAGCCATAACTTCACTAACTCCTGTCACCAGTCTATCGTTTCCCTTAAATCGCAAACCCGACAACGACGGGTACGAAGAACTAGTCCAAGATAAAAACAAGAGCCAGAGTTTAATATCCAAACATTTCTTTATGTTTCTCTCCTTCCGAATATTAGACAACTGTTGGTCAGATCCGTCAGCGTAATTTATTATACCTGCATTTCCAAATCAAAGACTTCAAACCTATCATGGTTCACTTCCTTCAATTATTGTCTTCTTTCCCTTGTAGCCCGCATTCGATATTTATAACTGAAAGGAACGCGTAAGCTAACGATTATGGGCAGATGGCCTCGTTGTTCCGCCCCCTTAAAACATCAACAACAACAACAACAACAACAACAACAACCATCATCAAACTAACGATGATCTTAAATAGCAGTTCACACTCTGAAAATCGTAATGACTTTGAATTTGAGAATATCTTCGTTCTCATGTTAAGGCAATGGCTCTTTCGGCCAAGTCAATTACTCTTTTGCAAGCCGGAGTCATTAACAACTGCGTGCTGCGTCCACATTAGAATACGTCATATTCGCAGCGTTTATCTACGCCACTGGAGAGAACACCAGAGGCAACTCGTCTTAACATATGGAGGAGCTCACTGCCCACAGACATGACATCAAAGGAAGAACCGGCTCCTGGCGCCGACCTACCTTATCCTGTGTGGCGGTCCCTCAACCACTTAAGAGTGGGTGTCCCTCGATGCAAGACCAACTTGCAAAAATGGGGGATCCTTCCAGCAGACGCAGACACCTCTTGTGAATGTGGAGCTGAACTAGACCCAAGCCACCTACTTATCTGCCCCCTCCTGGACAACCAATGCACAATGGAAGATGTTCTTAGAGGAAGTAACAAGGCCATCGCAACTGCAATTTTTTGGAAATGTTGACCGGACACGGAAATGAATGATGATCTATTTTTGCAATGCTACTAATGCTGCCAGTTAGCTTACGAAAGCTCAGCTTGATTCCAATAAAATTGTTTAGCATACAGTATATGGCGATAATAATAATAATACATCTAATTATAATATTAATAATAATCATAATTCTACTACTAATAATCATAATAATAGCAGCAAATGAGATTTCGCAGTTATTAGGTAATGTTAGATACAAGACGTAAGCCATAAAGTGATAATCAGACAGTTAAAATGTCTTGATGCGACGTGAATTCGAACCGGGGATCTTCGGATCGAAACTTTTTCAAATCGATTCACTGCCTATAGGCTACAGTCGTAAAAAATACAAGCCTCCTAACAATAATAATAATAATAATGTTTTCTTAGTTCTTTATAGATGAACATTTTCCTTAGTCCACATCTATTTTATGTACGTTCGGCAATGGAAATACACGCATCATATTTATTCGGCATTTATACAGAGCGAAAATGAATTCCAGTGTGGACGAAGATTAAATAAACTATTTTCTTACCTAGACAATGTAAATGGAGTGAGCGCACGGCACACAAAGATCATTCGAAACAAAGCAACGTGACAACACAGTCTCAGAGGAGACTATTCAGAATTGCGACAGGTAATGATGAGGAAATATGTTTCAAGTTTGGTATACAAACGAACGAAGGCTGACAAGTAAGTTAAATTTAGAACCGAGGTATGCGCCCCTCAGCTTAGGTACATATTCTGAGAACTACGGTATTGTATGACTACGTTCGGGTGCTCTGGTTCAGCTGTTTCCAGGGTGCTCTGACTAAAGTATTTGACCTAGCCTATGTTATTGTTCTTGCGCCATTTTGCACAGACGTTGATTGTTTCAGCAAATAATTGTCTGTGATATATTTTGGTCATGAAAGGAATACTTTGCCCGGCCGGGCCCCCCTCCCAGAGCCGGGCCCCGGGGCTGTAGCCCCGCCTGACCCCCCCTCTCGTCGGGCCTGGAGGGAAGTTACTGAAATATAGTTCTTTTGATAAGAACATGGCATTAATAGAAGAGGAGTTATTGTTTTGAAAACTCCCTGATATGTAAATGTTCGACTTTGCAGTGATGGCAAGAGTGTTGATAAATTGAGAAAGCAATTGTCTACATATGTCAACTAATAACTTTATTAACTTTTATTAACACGGAGTTGAGTATTTACGTGCAATTTTCCTTTGGTAGTTGAACGCATTTGACTGATATTGTCTATAAAACTAATTATGACAAAGTGTGTGCAGTATAAGAACATTAGTGAATGTTTAAGAAAGTATATGTGAAGATCACATTGTATATAGAAGAAAGAGAAGTATAATGTTTGAAAGAGAGTTAAGACTCCAGTATATAACGTTAAACATAACGATCCAATACTTGTAAATATTTTCGCAATTATTTAGTTAGGGAAATAATTTTGTAATAATTATCTGTTCGATATTTTCTGAATTATAGTGTATTTCTGAATGAATGTTTTAGAATGAGTGATTTTAAAGTTGTTAAGTATGATTGAACAACTCCGACAGTCTAGAATGTCGAGAGAGAGTGCATGAATGCTAGTGTTAAAATCTGAAAATGTTTGTTTGAAAAGTGCGTGAGATATGAAGAGTTTTATATAGAGAAAATTTAAATTTAAACAAGGCGACTGTTCGCTTGACAGCACGGACACATTAAATGTGAAGGGATGTGTATTCCCGTTAGATATCTCAAGGCCAGTCTATTATGTAATGTGGAGAGTTAGCAGTCCACAGCCTTCTTAAGCAAGACAGTCTCACGGCTGATTGAGTGTGCCATTCTCTGAATGAGTGCGCGTGGCCAGGTGTGATTCGAGAAGCGTGCCGACTTTTTAATAGTTCTTCAAGAATGTTTGGCATGCAGGTATTTGTCTTAAACGTTTTAAATACTTCTAGTAGGCTCAGGCCAGTCAAACTTTGTTTCTGTTTAACTGACAGCATAGAAAATTCAGCAGTGTATGTGTTGTAGTAGAGGAGTGCGTATGAATGTGTGTATTAATTTATTCATTAATTATTGTTATTTAGTGTTTAAATATTAGTTTTTGTTTACTATTGTTAAATAAACGTACTTTGTTCGTTTTTCTTTGTTGTCTTCGAGTGATTTATTTTAAATATAATAGAAACAGTGGTATCGTGGATCCGTGTTTAGGTTGGAGCTAAGTTCCTGCAGAGACCTCGAGAAATAAAGGTAGGTGTGTTTCTGAGCCAGTGTATTTTGTCGTATATTCACGATACCACTGATTAATACTGTGTAGATTCCCGAAGACCTTGTTGGAGCAAATTCTGATGGATTTTTAGTCGGAGCCCATTTAGAAATAAACAATCCAGCTTTTGCTATGGATTCCCAACAGGCATCTTTCCGAATTTACGGGTACAGTACATAGATGAGTTGTAATGCAAAAACTATTTCATTCAAAATTGCACTTAGCAGGTTATAGGGTTATACTCATGAATTAGGAGCTGTTTGCCTCCATACATTGAGACTAGGGTTCAAAATTATGGTGAGCATTTATCAGCAGTTGGAAGCTCTGATGGCTCTAAAACAGTCATGGGAAAAGTACGGCCGGCGGGCCAAGTGCGGCACTTATGCTAGTCTAATCCGGCCCGCGAAAGGTTTCCAATTATACTACCTACAATTACACATAGGTCATCGTTTCTGTTTAGTGTATCCAGAAGTAAACAACTGTTTCAATCTCATTGTGTTAATGCGTTTTGTGTAATAGAGTTGCAGCTACAACTGACTGAGTTACAATGTAACAATGAATTGAAGCATGTATTCCTCAACGATTTGAAAATTAAGTTCCACAAGGCCCTACCAAAATCAGGCTTCCCAAACTTGAAATCTCAGGCACAGAAGATAACTGCCATGTTCGCATCTTCCTATATTATTTTGTGAACAGATGTTTTCTACAATGAAGCTTTGCAAAACTAGTGTCAGAAATAGATTGACACACCACCATTTAGCTGCGCTACTAAGAATAAACTCATCCCAGTTTCAACCAGATTATGAAAAGCGTTTAGTAGCACAGTCACCGTTTCACTTGTCACATACTCCTTCCTCTCCTAACAAATAATGAAGGTGTGTTCGTTTTTCCTACGTTTCCTACCATTGTAGCCTATAAGTTTTGTTTGATTTCAAATCCAGAAATAAAACTTTTGTAATATATCTATAAACATAATTATGATGTTCTTTTTGTTTCGTCCGGCCCAGATTATTTTGTATTACATCAGGCCCAGCTTCTAAAATGTTTGCCCATGTCTGCTCTAAAAGTTTGCCGAGTTGTATTTCTTGAGACATAGGCCTACATTACATATACGAAATTTGGTTTAAATCCATTAATTAGTATGGAAGTTATAAGCAGTTAAATGTTGATCTTATACGCTAGCATAGAATTATGTTGGTAGCATTAACTCTGACGATTTACTCTATATATGTCTAAAGCATCACGGACTTACAGTTTGCTAAATTTGGAGTGCGTTCTGTACACATAATCCGAGATATTCAATAAAGAGATCAAAGAGATTGTTAAACACAGTTGGCAGCCCTGCTAACTCTTATATTAAGCACAATTATAATATATCCTAAAGCATACAGTACATTGCACCCACAAATTTTGGATGGAACCCATTCGTTAGTATGGATGTTTCGTGCATTATACATTGAACCTATCAGCACGCATATAATCAAGTTGGCAACATTGCCATTTGTTGGTTACTCAAAAATTAATCTGAAATTTAGATATTTTCAGCTGCTTACTTTCTAATCTACTGAGACTATGGTTCAAAATTATATAGAGCATAAATCAGCAATTGGCAGACCTGGCGACTATGAATATGATCATAGTGTGTAGAGCATTTATCAACAGTTGGCAGACCGGGCGACTCTGAATATGATCATAGTGTATAGAGCATATATCAACAATTAGCAGATCTGGAGACTCTCAATATGACCATTGTGTATCCATCTCCAAGGCACTAGGGCTGGTACTTTTAATCGATTATCTTCAGTTATCGAATATTAATCAAGCCGAAAGAACGATTAATTATTACAAATAACGATTCATCGATCGGTCGTATATTGAATTAATTGTTTAGTCGATTAATAGATGTACAGTACTTCGCTCCTTGCACTACGCTCTCACAAAAGCACAACAGACATTTAATTGAAATACATGGGTTGATTTTAAAGTAGAGGTAACTTTTGTTCTCGATACTTAACATTCTTACATGGTTCTATGTTTTACAGGCCTTCAAAGTAACCTCTGGCATTGTGTACAATGTGTTCCTAGCGATGAGGAAACCATTGCCTAATCTGTTGATGGTGCAAATAGAGCAGTCAGTTGTCTGATGAACGTCTTCAAATGTGAAGTGATTCGGACACCATGGTAGCCTTTCGCAGATGCTCTTATACAAGTCACAGGGACTTAAATCAGGAGATTATGGTGGCTGGTAGAGCACCTCCCAACGACAATGATTAAACTATTCAGACATTGCTCCTGATGTATGCACCCTAGCACTGTCAATCGTTCTGATCGAACCATCAACAGATTAGGTAGTGCCAACAGGATCCAGCGACTTCCGCATCGCGAGGAACACATTGCACAGTGGGTCAAAATCGAAATCTTGGAGGACAAAATTATTTATTTTCATGATTAAAAAATCAAAATTGATTACTTCTACAGCATTCTCATACAATTGCCGCTCACTATTCTTGCATCTTAGTGTAAATCTGTCACCACTGTTCGAGCAGTCTGAATTGGAGGGTGAATGTAAGTGGCTGTGGTTTGTTTGTCTTTGTGGTTAGTGTGATGCTTTAAGATGGAACATGCAGCTGAATGCATGATCTTTGTAACGCGTTTCAGTTATTAATGGGCATAATTGTTAAGTAATTTTAGCTATATTTGCATTATATAATATTTAACTATTATATTTAAAAATATATTTTCACTTAGATTTTTAGTATGTCGCGTCACCCTGCGTCACTTTCTACTTAATGTTAAAATGTAGATAAAGTCTTGTAGTTACGCCAGTTATAAGACTTTTTGCATCTTTTTGCAACTTACTTAGTTATTTTTCGTTTTAGAAGATGCCGCGCGACCAGTTCTCACACGTTTACAATTGTTTGAAGCACTGGGTTCGACGATTATGTCAAAAGTGGAACTTTGTTACTTTGTTAAAAGTAAATTAAGGGTAGAAAATTGTTCTGACGAGATAACTGAATGCCCTATCCAACTCCTAGTCATAGACAATTTCTTGCTTGCGTAGACGTAGCTTAAAAACGGTCTTAACTGATGTTTATTATGAAGTAAACAAATCATATACGTTGCTTTCACTCTAAATTCATGATTAAAACTTGAAAATAATTTTGTCCCCCTAGATTTCGATTTTGACCCACTGTGATTGTACGCAACGCTAGTGGCTATATCGAAGACGTGCATAACTTACAACCATGTTAGAATGATAATTAATGTGAAACAAATTAATTGCCAATACTTAGAAATCAACCCATGTATATTGGATCATATGTTTTAATTAATGTACCTTCTATGTGAAAAATGGGCTAAAACAAAGTAAAAGAGAAATGATCCTGTCCCAAATTGTAAACATTGAACTACAATTCAAAATATTCGCTGAAAACTCTTCGTTTTGTATTTTTTCAAAACCCTGTCCATTATCACAACAGAATTAAATCATTACAAGACGGTGGTTCAACCAGAGGTGACACGTGGAAGCGAAACTCTTTTTAAAGTTACTCAGATAAACAGAATCGAGAGAATACCTTCACGGCCGTTTCTATTGACATCCTTCTGAGACACTTGACATCATTCATTGCTATTATTGCTGCCAAAGTTCGATATTCAATGTGTTTCGTAAATGTGTTCCCAGATGTCTGTAATTTAATTTCTAAATAGTTGAAATGATTAACTATTTTTAACAGGACTTCATCATGATATATTTTGTCACAGGCTGCAACACTACCACCCTTTCTAAAGATCATGTGGAATGTTTTGTCCCAATTTAATTGTATTGTTCTTTTCTGCCCATGCTACCAGATTATGCCAACACTCCTGCAGAAATTCCAAATTTGAAGACACTAACAATATGTAATCTATAGGGCTCGGATTTTTAGGTGCTAAAAATCGGGAGAGTATTTATTTTTTATGTATTAAAAATACCTGAAATGTGTGACAAAAAGTAGAAATATTTAATTATAATTTAGTTTATTAATATGAATATAAATAATATGTAGCACTCAGGAATACAATTTATGCTATGTCTCACTGACTGCTGAAGCATTACAATAAACAACGAGATACATCTTCAGGTTGTGTATCACAAATGACTGACGATTATCACGAAACACTTATTCTGAAGGAGCAAAAGTGCGACAATATGCTTCTTGCCCTTGAGGTGTTGTGTAACTTGAGATCGCTGTTCAGCCTTGATTGCTTTCCCACATGGTTGGAAGAACAGAACGCCTCCTTCAGGAGTGAAATTATCCTTAATTTCTGCAACAGACGATAACTTGTAGTTGCTTTTATTTTAGGCATCGTAGAACTGCCTTTCATTTCACAGTGCCAGAAATGAACTGCATGTGAGTGACACTGTTTCCAGGTAGCTGTGGGCGAAAGTCTAGCACGTGGTGCAAAATGGCTATGGACAAGGAAATGCCCGGCTTCCACAGCGAGTGGGACGGGGCGAAAAGTTAAGAAACACAACGCTGTAAGCTTACATAATATGCCCTGCATGAATATTAGATAGCTCACAAGTTCTTTCCCGTTGAAGTAACACAGAACAAAAATGCAATCAACTGAAAGATCTAGCATACTGATTTTTAAAAATGTAAATATTATGTCTTTTTATGTGCTAATAAGTGAACAGCAGGAATTTATGTATTTATAGAAAAATGCTTAAAATATGTATTTACATTTTAAAAAATATTTATTTACCTAAAAATCCGAGCCCTAGTAATCTAAATAAGCGCAGAAGGAAACTCGTACCTCATAGCCTTCAAGAATTCCCACGACGTAAGCAGTAGTCGGGTTAAATAGTAACGGACTAGATGGGTCACCCTGTAGGACTCCCTTAGTTTGCGCTATGGGAGTTGATGACTGCAGATTGTTCTCGGAAGGAACCCTTCAATTATTATTTCTAAGTAACCTGTGTGAGAAATATTACATGTGCATAAACCACCCGCCTGGCTTTACTGTTATGCGGGCTTCTAGAAATATGTTTATTCGTTTTAACAAATTTTTTAAACAAATTGTCGATATTTATAAAATCAGAGTACAGTACAATTCGTCACTGCTGCGGGTGATTCTGTTTGAATATTCTTTTAAATGCACAATGGGTTGTGTGCGCCCCACGTGTACTGACTACCCGCCAGGCACTAGTGTTATGCGGGTTGGACGTGACACAGTTCTTCCAGGGGCTATCGTCTTGTTTATTTGTTTAAACACCCTTGTTAAACAAATAAATATATTTCCGTTACTTTTCAAGAAAATCAAGATTTTTCCTGTACTATTGAGACTATTTGGAAGATTATGGGACCTAACTCCTTCTGGTTCAGGAGCTTGACTTATTTTGTCCGATGAATTTAGCGTATTATATAAGAGATTATTATTATTCTTTTAGTCGGTCTACCCTCCAGGCTGAGTTTTCCCTCGGACTCAGCGAGGGATCCCACCACTACCGCCCTCAGAGCAGTGCCCTGGAGCTTCAAACATCGAGATACAACTGGGGAGGTGGGACAAGCACCTCCCCCAGACGGCGTCACCTGCAAAGTGAACAAGGGCCTTATGAGGGATGGGAAGGGAGGGGATGATTGGGAGGGGGTAGGCAAGGAAGAGGGAAGGAGGTGGCCGTGGCCTTACGTTAGGTACTGCCCCCGTAATTGAATTATGTAGAGACCACGGTGGCTATATTTGAAATTATAAGGAGAGTTATGGTTGTCATAGTTATGGCGTGGGTAGTCATGACGTAAGCACGGATGACGTAAATGTTATACCAGCAGGTTACTTGAGCTGAGATTCTCAGTGACGTCAGCATTTAGTCGAGAATGTTCCAAGATGTACGACGCAGTCGCAGGAAACGAGGAATTCTGATGAGGAAGAAACTATGCTATTGGAGGAGAGGCATGAACCAATGAACGATAGTTTAAAGGAAGACGGAGATTGCTGAAACTATGGTATTTTTATTACTTTTGGAATGCAGAATTGTGGAAATCCATTTGCAGTAAAGGCATTGATTTGGAATCTTGGTGAAATTTATTTTCAGTTTTTGAATTTTGAAAATCCGTCATGTATTAACGAAGTTGGAAGTTCTAGCGATGACGCAGTATCACGCTTTGGAAGGGATGGAAACGCCCCTCGAGAAGTTAATAAAAGGGCTTGCGCAGAAGAGAGGAGCCCCTTTCGTTCTCTGATCATTCTGAGATCTCATTCTCAGATCATCGAAGTCTATTGTGAAAGTTCTTTTCTTATACATTCATTATAGTGAGACGTCGAAGTGAACAGCAGTGAAAAGAATCGTCTTTATAACGCGTGGCGAGGCCACTATATTAACGAGATCCAAGTCAAACTAGGTGAAGTTGAAACGGACCTTAGAAAGCTTCTACAAGTTTAGCTTCGAACAGTTAGCGGTCGCCGATAAGCTAATTGTATTGTGCTGTGCTTCATAAAGTAATAGAGAAAAGCTGAACAATTTCGACCGATTAGTTTAAAAGATATTAGCAGTTTTATACGACTGACAAAAGTGATTATCTCGCCACTAGAGAAGCACTTTTGTATAGCCAGAATCAACGCAACGGCTGACGCTGCGAGTGGAATAGAAAGACTTCAGATTGCTTGGTTACAGAACGATACAGTATAATGGAGCAATTGAATACGGCAGTTTGTTCTTCTGACAATACAACCGAAGAGCAGATGGAAGGCTAAAAGGGCTTATTGCAATTGGGACATACTTCAACGGAGTAAGATAGCGACATGGAACTTCGCTAATTGCTATTCCACACAAGCGAACATGCGGTGAATACCATCTACACCCATGTTTCGTAATTAAAGGCTGAATACCATCGAACAGCCATAGAAACAATTTCATACTCTGAATATGAATAATTTCTTCGGAAATTTCTACAAAACTTCATGGCGATTATCTACTGGAACTTCAGGGAATTTTTCAAGAGAGGTCAGGGATATCCCGACTCACAAAGAAGATTATTGCCGGAAGGATGTCTATTCGTCTTCGAGGAGCAGAGCGATTCACGGAGAAGGAAGCAGTTCGATTCTCCGAGGGTGCTATTTCCTATTTCGAGGATGGAGCTCAACTTTAACGTGGTGAAATGGATCCATCAGCAGTCTTCTTTGGGGAATTTTCCTCTGGAACGTCAATCGGCAGATAAGGTAGTCGTGAACGTTTATTGTATTTGAGTTTACTAATGATGTTTGAGCAACCATTTTTCCCATATTTTTATCCTCATGTATTTTGCCCTATTTTCTTGTTGAGATTCTTATTCTCAGTACACCGTGATGAGTTTTGCATTTTTCGACGATTTATTAAGACATTGTTATGTCATGGGCATAGTTAACGATTTTGAATCAGTTGAGACTGATATTTAGATTTTTCAGTAATTAATATTTTTGTAGTCACGATTTGACTGTAAGTTAATGATTTTTATGGCAGATTTAAATTCAGACAGCGTGTCATTTTATTAAAGTAATTCTACCCCAGTTTAATTACTTTGACCAATTTTCTGTCATCATCAAGAAGGAAGAACATTTTAATGATTTTAGAGCGTTAAAATCTCTTACGTTGTCGACGATCTTGGAAATACTAGTCGTTATTTGTATTGATTGCAACACAGACATTTATCGTCAGTTATGAATGAACATTGCATTATAGACACTTTTGTGAAAGAGTAACTTTAATAATGAATTATTGAATGCATTAAAGTCAAGAACTTTTGTTAGGAGTTTTTCTCAATTAGAGAGTTATATAACGATGTTTGCATTCCCCAGTCTAATTGGATTCTATTCGACTACTTTGCATTTTAGTCGCACTTTATTTGAAGATAGTATTTTCATACTACAATTTTTTTTAAGATGTTAATCTTAAATTTTGATAGACCAGACAGGCGTATATAAGCGTATTCACTATTAAATTTGTTTGTGATTGGCAAGTTTTGACTTCATTTCGGTTCATGAATGAAATCCACGAAGGTTAAATAGAAAAACAGTTTTGAAACAATTAATGATTATAAAAATTTTTAAGTGGAACTATGAATGTATAATCGCTAGTGCAGCGCGTGTTGAAAGTCGCTGAGGTATAATGCCCTTGAATATGAAGGAAGTTCCCACAGGAATTAATGTTAAAGAATTATTTGTGGAAGTTTTGTAAGTTATGTGGAAGTTTTTAATGCCATATAGATTAATATATGATGATTTTGGGCATATTTTTAATGCAGATTGTGCATTAACTTGTTAGCGAAGGATTTTCCGCTGGAGTAAGATTGTCATAGTTCGTTGAAAATTAATCAAGTGAGTTACTGTTATAATTAACACGAGTTTTGAAAGAATTTGAGATAAGATTTTGAATGAAGGTTGCCGTCACAAATCATTATTAAAACCTTTATTAAACCAGATTGTGACATTAACATGTATAACTAACCTTCATTGGTCGATTATATTAAACACGATTATGAAAATTATCAACCGAATGAACATGTGGTTAATGTATTTATTAAATTAATAATTTAAACAATTTAAATGTTAATATTGTAAATAATTGCTGTAAATATTTTTGAAAATAATGTGGAACGAGAGTGATGTTAAAGGCGTGCTTATAATATTTTTATTGTCTTTGACAAATATTATAAACAATTTCTAATTGTTATAAATAATTTATGTGATTTTGTTATAAACATTTAAGAGCTAATTAAACATTTGGATTGAACTTAACAAGGTTAAGAAATTAACATAATGATCCAATAGGATGTGAGCAAAGTACTTGAAAGATTTGCGTAAATATAATGTGAGTTGTCTTATAGACATTTAAAAGCTTGAGAGAACAAGCTGTATTCTTACGTAACATAGCGTGTGAGAAGGGAGTGCATTTGACCAGTATGCAACAGGCTGGAGGGGAGCCCGCAGCTGTGCCAACATCTGGTTCTCAGAGAGTGAGGTCGTACACACTCTGGCCTTGCGACTATAAATACCATTCTCATGTTTATTAAAAGGAAACCAAATGCTCTATATATGTCACACCCTGACGTCCTTTTCCAATCCAATAGTGTTATGAATATTACGTTATTTGAAGCTCTTGGGAGCTAAAATGTTTTATATATCATGTTGTATGATAATTTTTGCAAGTCCTACTGGAGGACGTAGTCAGATTGACTTGGGCTACTGATAGCCACGTTGTTTTTGTTGTGTTAGTAAAATCATACCCTTTATTAGAAATAAAGCTTTTGTACAGTTCAAAGTTCTCGTCTTCGTTTTTGGTTCATTTTTAAATGTCATGGTGGAGGTTATTGTGTGAACAGACTTTAATGATCCTGTTGTCAACTCAAACCCCGAGATAATTAAGAGGTAAGTAACGGTAAGTATGAACCCCGTCTTTTTTGGTGTGTTCCACAATGATTTCTTGTGAACTTCTGTGCTCTTATCTCGATGGTATCTGTCAGTGCCATTTTCATTGACGTAACTGTGCCGGTGCGATTGATAATTGGCAATCCGATTGAGGGGGCGGATATCTGACAGCCTACTATCCAGGTAAACGGGGGCAGAAAGATTGGCGCAGTCAACGTGTGGGGCATGTTCAACAACACTGGATCACCAGGTTGAACAATAGAAAGATTGACGCACCTAAAACGTTGGGGCTCGATTCAACATAACTGGATTACCAGGTTGAACGCCAAAAAGAGTGGCAAACCTAAAACGTGAGGTTCGATTAGACTCAAATAAAGAGGTTGATTCTTTGTTAGATGTCTAGGCCAATTGTAGTAGTTAAGAGTGTGATTATATAGGAATTAAATGTTGTATTGTGTTAGGAAAATTACACTCAGAAAAGATCAGATCTTATACAACTTGAGAAAGGTTAAATGGGCAGGAAACTTAGAAAAATCGCCTATAATCTGGAATCTTATTTTATTTGACCGGCTTATGAATTTTTAGTCATATTAAAGATAAAATTAAATTATTTGGATTGTAAATGTAAATTATTGGTGATAGGATATTTTAAAATGAGCCAGGGAAATTTGAACATGTGCTTGAGTTTGTTTCAACATGAAGTATCGTCGAAGGTTAATTATAAGGTAGTTATAAGTTAGATTTAAGACAGAAAATTGATCAAAATTATATATGGTGAAAAGTGTTGCTCAAATGTTGTTATTTTGCTCTTTTGATGTATGTCCCTACAGCAATCCATTTTTGAATAATATTGTAATGGCAGATGAAAGTTTGAGGTTGATGCTAGAGGAGATGTCTGCTAACTTGAAAGCTAGCATGAACAATAGTATGAAACAGATGCTGAATGAAAGCATGAAGGAGAATAATAGTCGAATGGAGGAGAATGTTAGTAATTTGTCTGCTAATTTAAATGCAAGAATGGAGGAGAATGCTAGTAATTTAAATGCAAGAATGGAGGAGAATGCTAGTAATTTGAAAGCTAGTATGGGTGAAAGTTTGAAGGGTATCCAAACTAGTGCTGCTAATTTGGAGGATAATATGTCGCGTTTACAGATTAATACCCTAGGAATTGAGAATACTGTAACTGACATCCGCACAGATGTATCTAATGTGCATAAAAATGTTGATGATGTTAAATTTGATGTGTCTAAGGTACAGAAAGACCTTACAATGTTAAATCTAGATGTAGCTAATGTCCGAGGGGATATTTCTTGTGCTAGAGCCGAAGTTGTTGTTGTCAAAAATGATGTAGCGACTGTCCAAGACAAGGTCGAGGAAGTCCAAAAAGAAATTCAAAAAGCTAGAACTGATGTATCCAATGTTCAGGTAGACATTAATAACGTTCGTGCGGATATAACTGAGGTGCAAAGTGACATAACTAAGATTCAGGTAGAGGTCAACACAGTTTTCGTAGATATCACTAAAGTCCAAACTGATGTAAATAAAGTCAGGGAAGAAATCGAAATCTCAAAAACTCTTTGTACGCGTAATATAACTGCATTAGCGACTAGGTTAGTCGATGAATCAGTTAGAACAACAACGTCTTTAGCAGAGTTGAAGTATGATGTAGAGGTCATGAGAACACAGGTATTAGACCACAATAGAGTATTAAAAGAGGATATCGAAGTAGACATAGCCGAAATGTTAACAGCAAACGTAGCGGTATGGAAAGACGAGTGGAATAAGTCAAGTGGGGAACATGTAACCCAAATTCAGGAAAGGATTGAAAGAAAACTTGCCAGTACGCAGATAGAAATTAACAATGAAGTAGTACAGATTAGGAAAGATTTAAGCGTCAGGATAAATTCGCTATCCGAAAAACAAGTTGACGATAGAACACAACTAGATCAGGATATGCAAACTTTAAAATCTACATTAGAGGATCAAATTCATAAAGTTGTCTCGGATGTAAATGAAACGACGAGTAAACTGAAAAATTTGAAGTTAGGAGAGGCTAGTTTAATGGAGAACTACAAAGAAGAGATAATTAAGAAAGTCTTAACAGAAATCACTGACAAGGATACAGAAGGCTTAGCTTGCGAATTGAATAGGAATTATGCTAGAAGACATAACCTAGAGCCAGAAGAAAGAGACGTGACTCCTGAAGAACGTGTATCCAGATTCAGAGAGGAGGATGACGAGAGGAATATGGAACCTGAGTGGAACTACCGAGATAGTGGGAAAAACTATCCGGATTCATATCCGAGGAACGTGACGGTCATCAGGAATTTCGAAGACAAACCACAAAAATTCAGTAACACTGATAGTTTGACACCTATAGAGTATGTAAGGAATCTCAAAGATTATTTCATCGAAGCTCACATTCCCAGAGAGAGAGAGATGAAGATAGTAGAGAGATATCTGATTGGAGGACCCCTTGAATGGTTTTGCGCATTTAGATACACATTCAGTAACTTTGACGAGTTTGCAGAGGCATTAATCAAACGATTTTGGTCCATAGAAGCGCAGAATTCGTTAAGAGCGGAGGTGTATTCAAGAAAATACTCAGGTACTCTTCCAACGAGGTACGCTGATTTCTTTACGAGTCAGTTGTCCCGCTTGAGATTTTTGCAACCCCCATTGTCCACGGAGCAACTAATAGATGCGATTTCTCGTATGCTGCCAGTTGAGGTGAGGAGACTTATAATTTCGTCCAACATCAGGGATTTATCCAGCATGGATGAATTACTGAGAAGGTTAGACTACACAAGTCCAATGCCTAACGTAGTCCAGAAAGGTCAAAGGCAGGAGTTTAAAGAAATCAATACGGTATACATGGACCAAGTCCAACAAACTGACAAGCCAGAGGAGGAGAAAACTGACAATGTAGGTCCTCACAGGAATAATCAGTTTAGAAATTACAGATCACAAGGTTACCGACCATATCAACAGAGAAGAGGTTGGAACTACAACCGAGGAAACTACAATGGAAGAGGCAGGTATTACAACAATAATGGGTATAACCGTAACTATAATAGGAATAACCAAAACCAAAATAGAAACCAGAATACTCAAGGTCAGGTTATGACACCTGATCAGTATCAGCAAAGAGAGAAGGAAAGCCAGCAATACTTAAAAGAATTAAGGGATAAAGAAGCTGACAATCAAAAGAAAAGGCAGGATGTTGTAATCGATCCTGGTCCTTCTACGAGCCAGCAGAACTTAGAAAATAGAAATACTGGTCAGAAGAGAAAGTAGAGAGGAAAGAATACATTAACCACACACAACCCAGAGTAGAAGAAATATATGATTAAGGAACATAGAGGAAATATCATACTAGAGTAAGCCAGTAATAATTCAATTTCGTGTTCAAGAGAGTTGAGATACTTGTAACATTGGGTTTAAAAACAATTTGCAACTGTTTTTAAAACGTGGTGAGAGGAGAATGCCCCCGTAATTGAATTATGTAGAGACCACGGTGGCTATATTTGAAATTATAAGGAGAGTTATGGTTGTCATAGTTATGGCGTGGGTAGTCATGACGTAAGCACGGATGACGTAAATGTTATACCAGCAGGTTACTTGAGCTGAGATTCTCAGTGACGTCAGCATTTAGTCGAGAATGTTCCAAGATGTACGACGCAGTCGCAGGAAACGAGGAATTCTGATGAGGAAGAAACTATGCTATTGGAGGAGAGGCATGAACCAATGAACGATAGTTTAAAGGAAGACGGAGATTGCTGAAACTATGGTATTTTTATTACTTTTGGAATGCAGAATTGTGGAAATCCATTTGCAGTAAAGGCATTGATTTGGAATCTTGGTGAAATTTATTTTCAGTTTTTGAATTTTGAAAATCCGTCATGTATTAACGAAGTTGGAAGTTCTAGCGATGACGCAGTATCACGCTTTGGAAGGGATGGAAACGCCCCTCGAGAAGTTAATAAAAGGGCTTGCGCAGAAGAGAGGAGCCCCTTTCGTTCTCTGATCATTCTGAGATCTCATTCTCAGATCATCGAAGTCTATTGTGAAAGTTCTTTTCTTATACATTCATTATAGTGAGACGTCGAAGTGAACAGCAGTGAAAAGAATCGTCTTTATAACGCGTGGCGAGGCCACTATATTAACGAGATCCAAGTCAAACTAGGTGAAGTTGAAACGGACCTTAGAAAGCTTCTACAAGTTTAGCTTCGAACAGTTAGCGGTCGCCGATAAGCTAATTGTATTGTGCTGTGCTTCATAAAGTAATAGAGAAAAGCTGAACAATTTCGACCGATTAGTTTAAAAGATATTAGCAGTTTTATACGACTGACAAAAGTGATTATCTCGCCACTAGAGAAGCACTTTTGTATAGCCAGAATCAACGCAACGGCTGACGCTGCGAGTGGAATAGAAAGACTTCAGATTGCTTGGTTACAGAACGATACAGTATAATGGAGCAATTGAATACGGCAGTTTGTTCTTCTGACAATACAACCGAAGAGCAGATGGAAGGCTAAAAGGGCTTATTGCAATTGGGACATACTTCAACGGAGTAAGATAGCGACATGGAACTTCGCTAATTGCTATTCCACACAAGCGAACATGCGGTGAATACCATCTACACCCATGTTTCGTAATTAAAGGCTGAATACCATCGAACAGCCATAGAAACAATTTCATACTCTGAATATGAATAATTTCTTCGGAAATTTCTACAAAACTTCATGGCGATTGTCTACTGGAACTTCAGGGAATTTTTCAAGAGAGGTCAGGGATATCCCGACTCACAAAGAAGATTATTGCCGGAAGGATGTCTATTCGTCTTCGAGGAGCAGAGCGATTCACGGAGAAGGAAGCAGTTCGATTCTCCGAGGGTGCTATTTCCTATTTCGAGGATGGAGCTCAACTTTAACGTGGTGAAATGGATCCATCAGCAGTCTTCTTTGGGGAATTTTCCTCTGGAACGTCAATCGGCAGATAAGGTAGTCGTGAACGTTTATTGTATTTGAGTTTACTAATGATGTTTGAGCAACCATTTTTCCCATATTTTTATCCTCATGTATTTTGCCCTATTTTCTTGTTGAGATTCTTATTCTCAGTACACCGTGATGAGTTTTGCATTTTTCGACGATTTATTAAGACATTGTTATGTCATGGGCATAGTTAACGATTTTGAATCAGTTGAGACTGATATTTAGATTTTTCAGTAATTAATATTTTTGTAGTCACGATTTGACTGTAAGTTAATGATTTTTATGGCAGATTTAAATTCAGACAGCGTGTCATTTTATTAAAGTAATTCTACCCCAGTTTAATTACTTTGACCAATTTTCTGTCATCATCAAGAAGGAAGAACATTTTAATGATTTTAGAGCGTTAAAATCTCTTACGTTGTCGACGATCTTGGAAATACTAGTCGTTATTTGTATTGATTGCAACACAGACATTTATCGTCAGTTATGAATGAACATTGCATTATAGACACTTTTGTGAAAGAGTAACTTTAATAATGAATTATTGAATGCATTAAAGTCAAGAACTTTTGTTAGGAGTTTTTCTCAATTAGAGAGTTATATAACGATGTTTGCATTCCCCAGTCTAATTGGATTCTATTCGACTACTTTGCATTTTAGTCGCACTTTATTTGAAGATAGTATTTTCATACTACAATTTTTTTTAAGATGTTAATCTTAAATTTTGATAGACCAGACAGGCGTATATAAGCGTATTCACTATTAAATTTGTTTGTGATTGGCAAGTTTTGACTTCATTTCGGTTCATGAATGAAATCCACGAAGGTTAAATAGAAAAACAGTTTTGAAACAATTAATGATTATAAAAATTTTTAAGTGGAACTATGAATGTATAATCGCTAGTGCAGCGCGTGTTGAAAGTCGCTGAGGTATAATGCCCTTGAATATGAAGGAAGTTCCCACAGGAATTAATGTTAAAGAATTATTTGTGGAAGTTTTGTAAGTTATGTGGAAGTTTTTAATGCCATATAGATTAATATATGATGATTTTGGGCATATTTTTAATGCAGATTGTGCATTAACTTGTTAGCGAAGGATTTTCCGCTGGAGTAAGATTGTCATAGTTCGTTGAAAATTAATCAAGTGAGTTACTGTTATAATTAACACGAGTTTTGAAAGAATTTGAGATAAGATTTTGAATGAAGGTTGCCGTCACAAATCATTATTAAAACCTTTATTAAACCAGATTGTGACATTAACATGTATAACTAACCTTCATTGGTCGATTATATTAAACACGATTATGAAAATTATCAACCGAATGAACATGTGGTTAATGTATTTATTAAATTAATAATTTAAACAATTTAAATGTTAATATTGTAAATAATTGCTGTAAATATTTTTGAAAATAATGTGGAACGAGAGTGATGTTAAAGGCGTGCTTATAATATTTTTATTGTCTTTGACAAATATTATAAACAATTTCTAATTGTTATAAATAATTTATGTGATTTTGTTATAAACATTTAAGAGCTAATTAAACATTTGGATTGAACTTAACAAGGTTAAGAAATTAACATAATGATCCAATAGGATGTGAGCAAAGTACTTGAAAGATTTGCGTAAATATAATGTGAGTTGTCTTATAGACATTTAAAAGCTTGAGAGAACAAGCTGTATTCTTACGTAACATAGCGTGTGAGAAGGGAGTGCATTTGACCAGTATGCAACAGGCTGGAGGGGAGCCCGCAGCTGTGCCAACATCTGGTTCTCAGAGAGTGAGGTCGTACACACTCTGGCCTTGCGACTATAAATACCATTCTCATGTTTATTAAAAGGAAACCAAATGCTCTATATATGTCACACCCTGACGTCCTTTTCCAATCCAATAGTGTTATGAATATTACGTTATTTGAAGCTCTTGGGAGCTAAAATGTTTTATATATCATGTTGTATGATAATTTTTGCAAGTCCTACTGGAGGACGTAGTCAGATTGACTTGGGCTACTGATAGCCACGTTGTTTTTGTTGTGTTAGTAAAATCATACCCTTTATTAGAAATAAAGCTTTTGTACAGTTCAAAGTTCTCGTCTTCGTTTTTGGTTCATTTTTAAATGTCATGGTGGAGGTTATTGTGTGAACAGACTTTAATGATCCTGTTGTCAACTCAAACCCCGAGATAATTAAGAGGTAAGTAACGGTAAGTATGAACCCCGTCTTTTTTGGTGTGTTCCACAATGATTTCTTGTGAACTTCTGTGCTCTTATCTCGATGGTATCTGTCAGTGCCATTTTCATTGATGTAACTGTGCCGGTGCGATTGATAATTGGCAATCCGATTGAGGGGGCGGATATCTGACAGCCTACTATCCAGGTAAACGGGGGCAGTACCATCCCGGCATTTGCCCGGAAACGAAGTGGGAAACCACAGAAAACCACTTCGAGGATGGCTGAGGTGGGAATCTAAACCCCTCTACTCATTTGGATCACCCTCTTTTCAAATGTCGTGGCAGACCTGGGAATCGAACCGTGGATCTACGGGGTGGCAGCTAAGCACACTGACCACTACACCACGGAGACGACACTATTATTAATCATATATATATATATATATATATTTTACATTACTATCACGCTAAATACCCGTTTACATTTTAAGTTAGGCTACAGCCTTAGCTAGGAACCATCTGTACTAAAATACAATGTTTGTAAAGGAACCTCACATTACAATATTATTATTATTATTTGTTATTATTATTATTTCGAAAGCATTCCGCTCTATTTTAATATATCCGCTAAAACACCTGCTGAACCTTGCTGCCATCTGTCTGTAATATAAGTACTTTTTACACTGAATGATAGATGTCAGGGTATGTCACTGCAGCGCTGCCTGTGTGACTCTACAAAACTATCAGAGAGGGGAGCTCCTATAGTCAGTGCTGCCAACATTAACAAGTCGCTAGATCTCCCGGTTCCTACAGTACATACATCTTTGCGAAAAAATATTATGGAGATTTCTAAAAATCTAGTAGGAGACAGAAATACGATTACATTTTCTCGCATCCAGTCGGCCGTGTAATAGACTAATATAACAACTTTTCAGATTGTGATAGATGTCAGGGTCTGTTTCGCGGAGTGTGCAGCGCTTCTGATGAGTTTCTCGAACACTAGCAGCGAGGGATACTCCCCTCGTTAATGTTGGGAACATTAGCAACAATTCGCTCGGTCTAGCAAGTTTTACTGACATTTTAGGGACAAAATCATTGGATATTTCAATTTTTAAAGGTATTTGACGGATTCCAGAAACACCTTGAGCTACATATTATATATTTTCTCTACATAGAATAAAAGCAATCAGCAAGAATGTGACTGCAACTCCAGCTATCTGATATGACATCTAGCGGTAAAAATGAGAAACTTACCAAGTAGGGTACATTTGTCACGTGGTGACTGTTTGTATATGGTTTCTTGTATTGGTAAACAGATCGTGGTAAATTGTTCGTGTCTTTATACATAAGTAATAAGTTTTACTCGTTGATAGAGTGAAAAATGAGTAAAAGCAAAGTGTATTGCTCAGTTTACGGCTGTAAGTCGATGTATAAGAGGGCTGCGGATATACGTTTTCATCACTTTCCAAAAGATGCAAATAGCAATAGCCGAAATGTGATGATACCTAATAATAATACCTTTCCACCCCGGGAAGGATCTAACACTTGTCGAGGTAGACAGACAGAAGACCTGCGACGTAAAGCCAGCGAAGGTTATTCAGTTTAAAAACAGCTGTTACGATGGGCGCGCTGGTAAGATTGAAGTTACTTGAATAATTAATTAAATAATTAATTATTGGCTGCTTGGTAGGGAGAAGGGATGAGTTTAACTTGTATAAAAACTCGTGGGGCGACAGGAATTGCTTGATTTGGATGGTTAAAAGGTGGGTTTGGTGTTGAATATTTGAATGGTAGCGGAATCACTCATTCTACAGTGCCCACGGGGAGGCAAATTAGGCCTATATGACTCGTAGTGGAATAGCTCGAATATCGAAGAACTTAGCGATTACGAGGTGTAGGCTTGGCGGAAAGGCTGGCAGATCATCAGTTTGACATCAATTCACGATATAAGTCGGAGCTTGGAACAGTGGCGTCTGGTTTGCGTGGATTCTAGTCGCGGAATGATAAAAGTAACACAGCTTCGGTGTGTTATTTATTTGTTTATGTACCGTATTTCTCTTTTTGAATGTCCTCGGCGTTGACTCAGGATCGACATTTACATTATATTGCGCATAATAGCACCGAAATAATGTCCGAAGAGTAGCTCTGTGTAAATTTGAATCAGCTGATCTACATCAACCATAAAAACTGATGCTTGATAATATGCAAATGACACCAAAAAATCCAGTGGAACACACAAATTAGATCACGTGTATCGCACAGTTATACATATATACAATTAAAAATAACACTGTCATTACTTTAGAGACCACATTTACTGATTATAACCGAAAAATAAAAAGTTTTCCATATCAAACGCGTGTTATTGAGTATTTTAAACCCTACTTATCCAGACCGACCGCAGCGCCCCAAGTGTTAGTTTGAGTTGCCAATAGTATTGACATTTTCTCTCCACAATATTTGCCGGCTGGCGTGGCTCAGTGGTAATGCTTGGGCCTTGCAACTGAGCTAACGCACTGCCGCTGGTTCGAATCCGGCCTCGGGCATGGGTGTTGAAGTATGTAGCACAAACTTGATAATATACAACATATATGATACCAAAAAAAATATTTTCTTTCCGTAAAAACGCTTGGTATAATAAAAATATTCAGTCACATTGGCCGATGGCGCTAACACACAAGGGTTTTCACCCCTCCCCCCAGAAAATGCCGGTACGGTTCCTTTGAACAGGTCCACGGTCGACGTCCTTCTGAATTCTCTCCCTTGACCCTTCCTTGATTGGACCCAAATTAGCTGTCGCCCAGGCGATCGGCTTGTCACCATCCGCAGTTGTATCTGATGACAAGGGAATCCAGCTCCTACCCATTGTGGTGGAAGAGGAATGATCCCCCGAAGAGTTAACGGTGAGGCAAGCTTGGAGGATAACTGATTAAATAATCATAATAATAACAATAACAATAATCAGGAAAGTACTCGAACTTATCCATGACCTCTATAACAAAAAAATGCATGTCATGACAAACCAAACTTCAACACTACAACACTGTCATCAAACCGGCAAGTCTCTACGCAAACGAAACACTTACACTCAGTAAGAAATATGAACTTAAAGGCATCAAGAAAGGAGAAAGAAAAATCATTCGGAAAATGATTGGAGCAAGACTCAATTCTGACGGGTACCAACTACAGTCAATCAAGACAACTGAAATATACTCAAACATCGAAGTCGACATCAGAAAAAGACGATTGAAATTCTTCGGGCACATAAGTAGACTGTCGAATACACGACTAACCAAAAGAATACCAGATTAAATATCGTCACTCAAAAGTACAACACCTTTGATAATAGAAGTACAAAAAGACAAGCGAACTGCTAACATAACCAACACATCAGACAGAGACTCCTACCGTAACAAAGTGAACAACTGGGAAGTCCAACCAGAGCAAGCAAAAATACACCTAACAGACATCAATGGTCTGACGAAAGAAAATTGGCATTCTTCAACAGAATGAAACAATACCGGCAAAATAAGAAGAACGTCAAGAATTGAGTCAAAGTGCTTAACGCTTTCCAATATTGGGAAAATACGTTGTAAATAAATAAATAAATGAATAAATAAATAAATAGATAAATAATGTATATAAAGGGTAAGCGCATAGTTAGCAGCATTCTTATGGGTAGGAGCTCTAAAGCCACATAAATCAAACACTTCAACGTTTCGTCGACATTGGTCGAGTCTATTATAAAATGACCATGATAGCCCGATTCCTTATTGACGTATTAATTATAACAAACTATTTATTACCTTAAGTCAATATATATTGTACTCGTACCGGTCCAATCTCATTGTGACCTTCCGCAGCGTGGTATAGGATATGTAACGGTGCAATAACATAACCTTTATAGGTCCCTTTATATCCTCCCACCATGTATTTACAGAACTGTGTTAGGGAGAGAATCTCCCCCCGTCATTTCAAGCAGTTCCACATGCATCCACAAGATAGATGCAGAGAAATATTGAAACCCCATTAATTGGATGTATACTGTCATCAGAAACCAAAGGTGGGAAGCATGTATCCCTGTGGTCTCCACAAAGCACGTGCTCGCCAGTTAGGTTGTGTTGAGTGAAAGAAATGCATTGTTTCACAGAAGAAGGTGTTTTAATTGAAGATACGAGATGTGTAAACGTTGGTATATAACTGATATACAATGTTAATAATGGTTTTGGTCACTTGAGTAAGTATATTTCAGCTAGAAAGGAAATAATTATCCTGCTCAGGGTGTTTGCTATTGAATAGAAAATTTCTAAAATTAATTTTCTGTGTTTTTAGTAAACACTATTTTGAAATTATTGAGTTATATTCGAATATACTAACTTTTAACATTCCAATATCACTTTTATATTTTTTGTGCAGTTTTCGGCAAAGATGATATAGGTCGCTGACCTTGTGTTGCGTGGGAGTTACGTAATTTTTTAAATTATAGAGCGTGATGGGTGTTTTTATATATTATATCCTGGTAAATAAAACTCATTATTGAGTGATAAACAGAGCCTCCGTGGCTCAGGCGGCAGCACGCCGGCCTCTCACCGCTGGGCCCGTGGTTCAAATCCCGGTCACTCCATGTGAGATCTGTGCTGGACAGAACGGAGGCAGACAGGTTTTTCTCCGGGTACTCCGGTTTTCCCTGTCACAATTTCATTCCAGCAACACTCTCCACTATCATTTCATTTCATCTGTCATTCATTTAATCATTGCCCCAGAGGAGTGCGTCAGGCTTCGGCAGCCGGCACAGTTCATATCCTCGCGGCTAGATTGGGGGCTTCATTCATTCCATTCCTGACTCGGTCGGAGACTGGAAGCAGGCTGTGGATTTTCATTTTCATTGAGTGATAAACACAGTATGATCATAATTTGGAGGTGGGAGATTATTACCCCATTGCTCATTTAAGAAAACATACTGTCGGATGTGGGCAGTGGGATAATAATTTCCCACCCCATATTTCATAAAATAGAATCCACACCCATAAAATTGTTACATATTCCTACTCATCTATCACACCCAATTACAAATGTGAACAAGAAGTTCCGTGACGAACTAAAGAGCCCGCTTTTCTTAATATTTAAGATTCATGCCAATGATTAATCTATATGGATCTATCTAGAATAATGAAATTAAGTTGGTAATATCGAAATTTCTAATTACTTCGAAATACTGTATACCTGGCATAATGTAGCCTAATAGAGCACTACAGTTGGCAGCCCTGAATATATTCTTAGTTCCATTTCTTAAGGTACAGAAAACAAAATTTGGTTGGAGTCCAATGAATAGCATGGACGTTACATGCAGTAAAACATTGGATCTAACAGAGCGCGTAAAATCATGTTGGCAACAATGTCATGCATGTATTGGTCAGAAATAATCTGAAATAATATGATCTATTGTTGTGCCAATTTTGAATGAAATCCATTAGTTAGTGTAGAATTGACATGCATTTTTAAATTGGACCTATCAGCAGGCTTAGAATCATGTTGGCAGCACTGACGTATATTAGTTACTCCAAATTCATCTAGAATGCCAGGTACTATACGTGTGCATAGTTTAGAGCTATTGGCTTGCATATTTTCTGATATATTGATATTAGGGTAACAGAAATAGAGACAGCACATATTAACAGTTGGCAGTCCTGGTTGGTCTTAAGAATACGAAGAGTCACATCTGTTATGGTACACATAGAACATACGAAATTTGGTTGAAATCCAAATGATAGTATGGAGGTTACATGTATTTAAAGTTGGAATTCTCAGCAGGCTTAGAATCATGTTGGTAGCACTGACGTATATAAGTTACTCCAAATTAATATAGAATGTCAGGTACTATACGTGTGCATAGTTTAAAGCTGTCGGCTTGCATACTTTCTGATATATTGGTATTTGGATAAAATAAATTGAGAGCATTTATTAACAGTTGGCAACCCTGGTGGCTCTTAAGAATACGCTCAGTGATATCTGGTTACGTACACATACAACATACGAAATTTGGTTGAACTCCAATTGATAGTGTAGACGTTATATGCATTTAAAAATTGTACCTATCAGCAGGCTTAGAATCATTTTGGCAACACTGCCCTGTATGGCCACCTGGAAATTAAACTGCAATATTATGATCTATAGGTGTGCCAATTTTGAAATAGCTCGCATTCATACCTTTCAAGATATCCAACATGGAGCTCAAATTTCAATTGTGATTTTTCAGCAGTTGGTAGCACTGACATCATTTTCAAATATGGCCGTGAGATATTCGGGTATAGATCTTTACTCCTACCAAATTTTGTTTCGATTACTCCAGCCGTTTAGGAGTTGATAGGGGGGGGGGGGACACACACACACAGCCAGACTGACAGAAGGACAGACAGACAGACAGACACTCACACATTTGCCCGATCTCATAAGTCTACTTTTTCCTCATTTTTTCAAAATGTGAAAAGTTGGCTAAAAATAAAGATACGAGCCTTACAGTAGTCGCATATGATGTGTAACATCTGACATGTTATCCTACTCGTATACTACACAGCTTGGACATTCTTAAAATGTTAATTTACACTCCTTCACACTGGTACTATGATGAACGTATAGATTGAATTGGAGATATGCTACTGTCACATTTGTGGCGCAGCGGTCAAGCTGTTAGTCTCTCACCAAGATAGACCGGGTTTGATTCCCGGTCAATACATGTGAGATTTTCGAATTGATATTCCATGTCCTGTGGTTCGCATTCCACGTAAAATGGAGGTACCGTGAGATTAACGGACACGCAAAACTACAAGCTTCCTTCCTTTTACATTAATAATTCATAATAACAAAGTGACGCACAACGTCGACAGTACTCTCAAATACTGTGAGCACATTCCTCAGTAACTATAACATTCATTATTCTCAAGGCTCTCATACAGTTCGTCGTAAACAATCAAAACATGGCTTCCTACAATCATGAAATGACCTAGTCTCACATATGATGAAAATACAGCTTTTATTCCACTCATATAACAACATTCTGTTATGCATTTAATATTTGACTACTCACCCACAGCTTGACAGTAATGCCGCTTACTTAAATGTCATTTGTCGTCTTTGTCCTACCCCATGTGATATTCAACCTTGAACGTGAAACTTCATAAACTGCTCAATGACAAATGAAAGTCGGTGAAACATTTGCCACTGTGCTCGTCAAACCAGTGCCTGCTAAATGCACTGCCTACTGTATTGCCATAACATTCTCGCGCTACAGAGCGCACACTGCCTTGTTTCCAACACACACATTTTCAATTGTACATCAAGCTGGCAGTGCGTCTTCACTTCCGTCCTATCCACTTCCGTTCGATCCACTTCTGCCCGATTCACTTCCGTCCCATTTTTCTGGCAGTGCCTCCTCACTTCCGTTCGATCTACTTCCGTTCGATCCAATTCCGCCCGATTCACTTCCGTCCCCAATTTTCAGAATCACTCCCATAAAACTATCCAGCAACTGAGCGGAAAGATGTTACACATAAAAAGAAATGATATCCCCAGTCTTTTGCCCATTAAAGAGTTAATAATATTTTGCCATAACAGAGGATTTTTAAAATATTCTTGTTCTTAAAGCTCACAGAGTAAAATGTCAAAAACCAGATCTGTTACAAAATGTGTTAAGAAAACCATGAAAACGTCTTGATAAAACAGCGTGGAATTGAAGATGTACCGATTTTGCAAATCAGTACATGTTCATCTTATCTTCGAGACGCAGTAAGAGCTCCAGGTCTGGCCGGATTATCATAGAGCATACACCAGGCCTCTTCTGAGAATTCCTTTCGCCAAACTGGCGCCTGACTGTTAGTGAAATGGGTTCGCCGAGCCCTTTCTGCCAGGATTTGTGCCTTGGTGTGTCCTGTCACTTATAGGCTTATCGCTGATAGACACTTGTAAAGGGAGATAAATCGAGCTTTGTGTCTGTGAACGTTGGAAAAGCAACATTTCTTGTCAGCTACATTCGCCAAGCCCTTATTCTAAGAACACCCTTGCAAGAACATGGTGTAACGCCTCAGCTCCTGGAAGGTTTCTAGGCAGTAACCTGTGTGGGGAGATATTCAATAGTACCCACTCAAAACCTTGAACTCTGGCTTTGTTTTGGCCGGTTGTGCCACTGGTCGCAGTTGGTACTACTGGAGGGTTGTGGTGGGGGTACGCTGGAATATACAAGGGTGCGATCTGTGACTGCAGAGACAGTGCGAGAGGAACCTTGCTGACGGAAGGACTCCTAAGCGATCGCCTCCGGGGAACTGAGTGCAGTTCTCCGGAGGGCCGAAATACACCAGGTGGTATGAACTCAATTTGTTAGAAGGGGCAACCGTTCGATGGAACATTAAACTGTGTCTTTTGCTATGTCGTTAAGGCCATGTGACGGTGGACCATATTCTAAGCGGACTGACATTTTTATTTTAGTATGTACTATTTTGGAAGGGTTGGTACAATTTGGTGGTACCTTTATATGTAATTACTGCAGGGTGGGTTATTATTGCCCTATTTCCCGTTAGCTGGATGGGAACCTCGTGGGTTTTAATTCTTGGTCAGACAGGCTTGACAGGACAGTCAGTGCTGGACTGTGGAGGTTGTCAGACCTTTCCGTTCCATTTAGGGACGTTTCGGTTGTTTGATGCAGCATTGTTTTTTAAGAAGGCATTGCCTTTCTCATGTTGTTTTCCTTTTTTCTTCTTCTTCCGGATCCATTTTTAAATTCATGTTTTAACCTCAAATGTAATTGCGTACATTGCCATGCGGGCAAATGACAAATTATTTAGTCCTTGTTGGCTATTAATTTCTGGGAATCATCGTGTTCGTATTTATATGTTAGACTAAGAAGTGTATAGGTTTAATCACTATACTGTTCAGATTTGTTAGTGCTGTAAGAGGTGAGGGGATCTGTAGTAATGTAACATCATTCTGATTTTATAATATATTGTTTATTGGGACTTGATTATCTCATTTAAATGCGTGCAGTCGGTAGGAAGATTATACCTTGTTTCTGTTCCTTTCCTTCATCTTTTGGCAGGGTCATTTTAATACGGCCTGCTGAGGTACGCATCCAGTCTTCCACTCAACAAGCTGGTCTTGACATTAGTTTCGTTCCGCCCGATCTCTTTCCCTAAATTAAATCAGGGTGTTCTAGAATACCACGAAAATTTGGAACATTCGCTCCTAGTTTTTTTTTGCTGTGAACTCAGCTGACCTAGCGAGTAATTAAATTAGGTCTTTTCTGTATGTTAATTAATTATTTTGATACGCTGATATTATTATTATTATGACATCTTGGGTTAGCAAAGGGGAAAGGGGGGATGAGGCCACTGTTACAGAAGAGTTGTGGATGTGAAAATGGATATGCTGAATAAGTTAGGTTATAAATGAGGGTTTAGGCTATATGCATTTGCCAAGTAGAGTAATATTGCAGAGACAACGTTGGAAATAGGTGTGACAAAGTTGTTATGAATTCAAAAACCACCGTAGGGCTCGTATATTCCTTTTGTCTCTTCCTATTGATAATTCTAGAGTATATTTAAAAGATATAAATGTGTGCTAGAGGTATAATCGTAAAATTGTTGTCTTCAGTCCTTTGCTAAGTTCATCAAAATATTGACAGTTTGTAGCACTAGAAACATCCATAGACCTATAACTTCTGAGGGGCAGATGACCTTGCTGTTCTACCCCTTAAAACCTCAGTAACTAATTATAAATCCTGTGTGAATGTGCGTATTGCATTCGCACGAAGTTTTGTGTTTTGCATCTCTTTAAAGAGTTTCTGTAGACTAAGGTTAGAACCACCTATTACAGTACTACATTTTAGCATCAGTTGAAGATCAAAAACTCCATGAAATGTGCGTATTATGTTGGTACAAATTTTGGTCAAAATTGAGTCAGTATTATCCAAGTTCCATATCGATTGATCATGTTTAATTCGTTTTCTTCCGCATGTACTCCAAGCAAATTGCTCGGACAGTATCTCAGATTCCGGGGGCAATTTTCGCTCTGCAAGTTACAAATCTAACATCTTACGAATATTCTTTATCAATAAGTAAGGAACTAAAATAACAATCTGATATCCCATAAATGCAGTATTAAAAAACGAGTTACTACTCTTGGATGAAGAGGAAGAAACTTATAATTCAAGCTCAATAGTCAACACTGTAATTATTATATTAATTCACGTAGGTCTAGTCAGTTTTTAAGATTATATCCTGTTTCCAAATAGCTTTCTTGATAAGTTGAAATAAGAATAATAATACCCATATCTACACGAAGTATGACAAACCTGGTAACATGATGTCAGAACAGAGTCGCGGGGAACCTATATTTAATCTTGAATGAATGGATGAATGAATGAATGAATGAATGAATGAATGAATGAATGAATGAATGAATGATGTATGAAATAAGGTTATTTCATTTCCTACTTCCGCGCTAATTCTGGTAACTACAGTCACGATAGACACACAGGCTGTCAAATTCAACACAATTACAGCAATTACATGTACACGGGGTTGGGGTTGATGACCAAGAAATGTTAACCCCCTATAGCGAATTTACAAAAAATATTATTATTATTATTATTATTATTATTACTAGGTCGCCTCCGTAGCGTAGCGGTCAGCACGGTTAGCTGCCGCCCCGGAAGTCCTGGGTTTGATTCCCGGCTCTGCCACGAAATTTGAAAAGTGGTATGAGGACTGGAACGGGGTCTACTCTGCCTCGGGTGGTCCAAATGAGTAGAGGGGGTTCGATTCCCACCTCAGCCATCCTCAAAGTGGTTTTCCGTGGTTTCCCACTTCGTCTTCGGGCAAATGCCGGGATGGTACCTACTGTAAGGCCACGGCCGCCTCCTTCCCTCTTCCTAGCCTATCCATCCCAATCTTCCATCCCTTCCAATCTCTCATGAGGCCCCTGTTCGCTTTGCAGGTGAGGCCGCCTGGGCGAAGTGCTGATCACACCTCCCCAGTTGTATCCATCCCGACCAGATGTTCCAAGCTCCAGGACACTGCCCATAGAGGCGGTAGTGGTGAGTTCCCTCGCTGAGTCCGTGGGAACCACCAACCTAGAGGGTAAATTGACTAAATAAAAAAAAAATATTATGACTAGGGCCCGGATGTTGATGACATGTCATATTTTTACTGAGTTGTCTAAAACAATGCTGAAGTACATAGAAACTCCGGATGGGCCACCCTGTCTTCAAATATGTCATTTTTAATTTGCATCATTTTGCATTTTTGCTATTTTCCTATTGTAAGAGCATTTTCTTAAGTTTGGTAGATTTTTTTGGTCTTATTTTAGAGAAATCAGCCTTTTAAGGCCATCTTTTTCCAATTTTGTCATGTCACAGCTTTATATGAGTGAGTTACGTCTCTCAGAGTTAAAAAGAAATTAGCAGCAGATACAAGATAATTTAAAATATTGATTCCATTTCCTTAATCAACCGGGTGGAAGCTAGTTTTAGCAACAATCGTGGCGAATTTGCTGCTACTATAGCATCAAAACTGAAAAAAGTGCTGGACAAAAACACCGGGTATAAAACATTATGCAAAAATAACATCGGGTATAAAGCATTATGAAAAAATCTCAGTCATTATTTCAGGTTAAAACTACTGCATGGATGGAATTGAGGAGGATTTAGCTGAAAACGACCTTCCTCACTTCAAGTACGCTCCGATCACATCAGTTAGTTGAACGCAGCTTTTCGAGATATAAAATCTTGTTGGCTGATAACCGCAGATCATTTACATTTGACAACTTCAGAATGACATTCGTAGTGCAGTGCAACTCAGACTAAAGTGAACATAAACCTTTTGTTGAGTGTTAGAAATCTATTTTGATTGACTTTTCAATTTGAGCTTAAGATGTCATTTTAATATTGGTGAGTGTATTATTATAAGATCATTTTCTCCATTTTAAAGAGCCTGTTTATTACAGTCATTTTTGAAAATTTTAAGTGCATTTTTTAAACTTTTTTACGGCAACAACATCCGTGCCCTAATTATTACAATATCTGAATGCACTCTACTCTATTTAAATATTTCCGCTAAAACACGCACTGAACATTGCTGCCATCTATCTGACTGCAATGTAAGAACTTTCTAGATTGAATAACAGATGTCAGGACGTCTCGCGGTGCATGCAACGCTACTGGTGAATCTTTCCAACACTACCAGTGAGGGAAGCTCCTGTCGGAACATCGCAAGTGCTGCCAACATCAGCAACAAGTCGCTAGATATACCGGTATCTATAACAAAAATGCAACCAAATAAAAGGGAGATTACTAATTAGAGGCAGAAATATCATTACATTTTCTCTAGTTCTTTTCTGTGTGTGTTACGGGATTTCGGTCAGGTGAACCAAATAAGGCTCTACCAGGATGTTGGTGCACCCCACTTGAACACTGTTGGGCTAATGACGCGATCGCAGATCAAGGAGAAGGTCTCTTGGATGATATCTACCTTTTAAAGCAAGGAAGGAGAGGGGGTTTCTCCTAGCTGCACCAAGTTAACACATCCTACTAGAACCTGCTAGGAATGTTTCAGGATGTTATCTACCTTCTAAAGCAAGGAAGGAGGGGTTGGTTGATTGGTTCCTCAGTTTAGGGGTTGCGACAACGCGGTCTTGTAGCCCTGTGTACTTTGGGGGTGTGTGTAGAATCTGTATGATAACCGGTGTTAATTGTGATGGCTGTATTAGTGTGTGTTTTCTGTTTTTAATTCAAGTAAGGACTGCATACATTCGATTTTCATGTAGTTCCAACTTTTGTTACCAAACGCCACCATCAACGACCAACTACTGTCGACCCAAGTATTATGTGCACTCGAGTTAGAAGGTTGTTTGTGAAGTAACCAATAGACCTACATATAATCCAATAACATCATCATTTTCGTCGTACTATTTTGCGTTAGTTCATGTAGGTTTGGATTTTTAAAATTATATTTTAATATTTTTTCTCGCAGTTGGAACACAAAAAGTGCCCGTTTTTAAGCATGTTTCAACCATGCGTCATATTTAAGAATTATTATCTCCAAAACCGTCATCAAATCTAATCCAAATTTTAACACAATATACATTGGAATGTTGTATAACTGGTTTATTAATTTCAAAATTCTGTGTGTCCAAGAAACAAAGTTGTTATCATTTGTGTAAGGTAACTTTTTCTCGGCTCGGGGTGGTTGGAAAATGTAGTTCTTGGTTGCGTTGTAATCGTTATACATCAAAAAGTTATGCTGTGTGACTGCGAAATACGTAAATTAATTCACTTATTTTATATCGGTTGGTATTTGTACGAGGAAATAACACATAGTTCACCAGCTTGCCGCTCCGCGAACAGCTGTACAGCGTTACCGAAATAGTGCCCACACGCATCATGGCGCGTCTCGCTCGGAGGTGATGGGCTCCATCTCAGCAACGCTGTACAGCTTTTGCTGGAGCGGCTAGCTGTCGAACCATATGTTATTTCCTCGTACAAATACAAACCGATATAAAATAAGTGAATTAATTTACGTATTTCACAGTCATACAGTATAACTTTTTGATGTATAACGATTACAACGCAACCAAGAACTACATTTTCCAACCACCCCGAGCCGAGAAAAAGTTACCTTACAACAATGATAACAACTTTGTTTCTTGGACACACAAAATTGTGAAATTAATAAACCAGTTATACAACATTCCAATGTATATTGTGTTAAAATTTGGATTCGATCTGATGACGGGCTTTTGAGATAATAATTCTTAAATGTGACGCATGGTTGAAACACTCTTAAAAACGTGCACTTTTTGTATTCCATCTGCGATAAAAAATATTAAAATATAAATTAAAAATTCCAAACCTACATGAACTAACGTAAAATAGAACGACAAAAATGTTGATGGTATTGGATTTTATGTAGATCTATTGGTTACTTAACAAACAACCTTCAAACTCGAGTACACATAATACTTTGGTCGACAGTAGTAATGAACATTGTTGCTAGATGCCACCACAGTCGGCTCCTGGCGACGAACGTTGGAACCTAAGAGCGTTATTCAAAGATAACCTATAGTTTTGCTTCACACAAGTGTAATTAGTGGAAGGTTCTTTATCATGCCATAAATCTATGACATGGGACTGCCGGGTTTACTTTCCCTCCGAAGGAAGGTATACTGAGGGGTTTTTAACGCTCTTAAATAATCCGACGACTTCGGCTGGGTTTGAACCCGCGACCTTGGGTATGGGGATGCTCCTAGCTGTACCAAGTTAACATATCCTACCTGGAACCTGCTGGGAAGGTTTCTGGATGATAGCTACCTTCCATAGAGAGAGGGAGGTGATGCACAATGGGTCAAAATCAAAATCTAGGGGGACATAATTATTTTGACGTTTTAACCATGAATTTAGAGTGAATGCAACGTATATAATTTGTTTACTTCATAATAAACATCAGTTAAGACCTTCTTTAAGCTACGTCTACACTTGCAAGAAATTGTCTATAACTAGGAATTGGATAGAGCATTCAGTTATCTCTTCAGAACTATTTCCTACCCCTAATTTACTTTTAACAAAGTCACAAAGTTCCACTTTTGACATAATCGTCGAACTCAGTGCTTCAATCAGTTGTAAACGTGTGAGAACTGGTCGCGCGGCATCTTCTAAAACGTAAAATAACTAAGTAAGTTGCAAAAAGATGCAAAAATCTTATAACAGGCGTAAACTACAAGACTTTATCTACATTTTAACATTAAGTAGAAAGTGACGCAGATTGACGCGACATACTAAAAATCTGAGTGAAAATATAATTTAAAAATGATAGTTAAATATTATATAATGCAAATATAGCTAAAATTACGTAACAATTACGCCCATTAATAACTTAAACACGTTACAAAGATCATACCTTCAGCTGCATGTTCCATCTTAAAGCATCACACTAACCACAAAGACAACCAAACCACAACCACTTACATTCACCCTCCAATTCAGACTGCTCGAACAGTGGTGACAGATTTACACTAAGATGCGTTTATTTCCCAGAATAGTGAGCGGCAATTATATGAGAATGCTGTAGATGTAATAAATTTTGATTTTTTAATTATGAAAATAAATAATGTTGTCCTCCTAGATTTCGATTTTGACCCACTGTGCGATGTCTCACATATTTCTCGATAGCTTCGATCCGCACGACCTATTAGATTACGAGGCTGTCCACGCTACCAGGTAGGCTTACCAGACGTTCCATTTTGCCCGGAACAATTCCGTTTTTTCTTGTTTTGTTCCACGTTCTGTTTTAACCTTTAACGGAACGCCAAATATTCCGTTAATTGGTTAATGAGATAATATATTCAATTTCGCACCAATTTTCAAATGTCCCGCTTCAGAATTGATTGTAATATCTAGCTTGATTTCTGGTGGCACAGGGACAAATTTGAAGGTGAAAATGATTTATATGTCTGTGTCAGATAGATGGGTACATGTTATAGATTTATTAGGGGCAGCAAAATTAAGGAATATCTTATTCCTTGTGAAGTTAATACTCAGCATTTTCCCCTCCAATGCTTTTACAGAGAGAGTTTTTTCTGTCGTAACTATCAAATGGAGAAATGATAGGAAGAGAAGCTGAAGTAGTTTGATAAAACAAGAATTGTTCACGTTTACAATTATGACGAAAATTGTAGTGAATTTTATCAGAAGGTACATACAAATAAAAACTCATTGCAAAGGGTTGTTCAAATGAAAAGTATTTGTAAGTTGCTGGTGTCATAAGCCTGTATAATAATAATAATAATAATAATAATAATAATAATATCGTATGGCCTCGGGTGCCTGGTGCAAGCTTTGTTAATTGACACCCAGAGGGTAGCTTGCATGTCGAATTTCGTCGTTCCTTTGAACGCTATGAAAGTCAAGGAGGTTAGATATCTAAACTCATTGACACTACAGCGCTTTCAAGTAGAGAATGGAGGAACTTTGTGTTGGCGGAAAATTCCGAGATTAATTTTGCCATTGAACACGGCCTACTGAGTTCAAATGGGTTCTTTAACATGCCAACAACGTATGACATGAGTATCGTGATTTTGTCGCCTTCAAAAATCACTTACCATGGCCAGGGGCGAACCTGCAATCTTGGGGGTTGGTAGTCCGACACTATAACCACTCACCCACCGTGGCAAGCATAAGCCTGTATGATATGTCAGGAATATCAAAATTTAATGTTGTGTATTTGATTATGTAATGTTTGGTTGGTTGGTTCTTAAGTTTAGGGTCTGCGACAACGCGGTCATGTAGCCCCGTGTACTTTGTGTGTGTGTAGAATCTGTCTGATGACCGGTGTTAATTGTGATGACTGTATTAGTGTGTGCTATCTGTTTTTTAATTCAAGTAAGGACTGCAGACTTTTGAATTTTTGAAATAGTTCCTACTTTTGCCGCCAAACGCCACCGTCAACGACTACTAGTTCAGAACTTAGCTACCAGACGCCACCGCAGTCGGCTCTTGGCAACGAACTTAGGAATCTAAGAGCGTTGTTTACATTCTTAACCTATACAATTAGCTTGCCACGGTGGGTGAGTGGATATTGTGTCGGTCTACAAACCTCAAGATTGCAGGTTCGCTCCTGGCCGTGGTAAGTGATTTTTGAAAGGTGGCAAAAATACGATACGCATGTCATACGATGTTGGCATGTTAAAGAACCCATTTGAATTCAGTAGGCCGATTTCATAATGGCAAAATTAATCTCAGGAGTTTCCGCCAACACACGAAGTTCCTCATTTCTGTACTAGAAAGCGCTATAGTGTTCAAGGAGCTTAGATATCTTACATCTAACTTTCATAGTCAAGGAACAACGAAATTCGACATGCAAATAGTAAAGCTTGCACCAGGCACCCGAGGACATACGATATTATTATTATACCTATACAATTTAGCTTCACAAAAGTATAGTTAGTGGAAGGTTCTTTAACATGCCATAAATCTATGACATGGGACCGCCGGCTTTACTTCCCCTCCGAAGGAAGCCATAGTGAGGGATTTTTAGCGCTCTTAAAAAATCCGACGACTTCGGCCGGATTTGAACCCGCGATCTTGGTCATAGTAACTCAGCATGCTATCGACTACGAATATGTAATGTTTATTTAATACATGTGTGTATTATTTATTACGACATTTAACAGCCTTAACTTTTAAAAAGAACAATGTTTTGGGACGTGTGTTCCGTTTTTCCATTCTTGAAATCTGGCTACCACTGACTTGGACCACAGAAGATGAATTCAAATACGCTGCGAAGATATAGACAAGCTCCATATGACTTCGAAGATGCATCAAATCTCCATGGAACTGAACCTCGGAGACGTTCTATGTGGATTTATACAATAGGTGGCAGATCTGAGGGCGGGGCAGTGAGACCAACCAGCTTTATCTTTTATAAACCGAATTTTAAAATATTTGGGAATGTAATTTAACCCTTTATAGGGCAAAACTATTTTTTACTTCTATGTGTTTCTACATTTTAATTTATTTTAATTATATTGTCCAAAACCAACCGACAAGTTGAATTTCAAATTTACAACACAAAATTCTGACTCTACGCCACCAGATGTAAACGAAGTTAAAGGTATTATCAACTCACTTAAACATAATAAAGCCTCAGGTGAGGATGGGATGATTGCAGAAATGTGGAAGCTTGTAGATGCTGAATTTTTAATAGCGGCGACAAATCTATTTCAGAAAGTTTGGATTGAAGAAGCAATTCCAGAAGACGGGTTAATCGCCTTAATTCATCCACTACATAAAAAAGGCTCAAAAGTTGATGTCAGTAGTTATAGGGGGATCTCATTGTTGTCTGTCACATATAAAATATTTGCCAAATTACTTCTAAACAGACTTGAACCACAGATCGAACCACAGCCTGGCGAGTTCCTAGGTGGTTTCAGAAGGAATAGATCGTGTGCAGAACAAATTCTTAGTTTAAAATTGATATTAAAATATTACAACAACAGGCCAAAGAATATCTTTATCTCATTCGTTGATTTTCAGAAAGCGTATGATTCAGTGGATAGGGATACTGTTTTTGACACATTGAAGGAATACCTAGTTGATCAAAAAACCATAAATTTAATAAAACTTACATTAACTAATACGATTTCCAGAGTCAAATTTTTAAATGAAGTTAGCGAGCCCTTGGAGGTTAAAACTGGGCCAAGACAAGGGGACAGTCTATCACCACTGCTTTTCAATTTGGTCTTGGATACAGTCATGAGGACGTTTTGGAAGAAGAACTATTCAAGTGCTAAAATTGGTACAAAGAATCAGAACCTCAAAGTCAAACGTTTAGCATTTGTTGACGACGTAGCTTTGTTTGCTGAATCAGAACAAGAAGCTATTAACCAAATTGATCAGTTAAAAGAAACGGCGGAAAAAGCGGGCTTACAGATTTCGTTGGTAAAAACAGAGATGATGACAAGTGATCAGAAATACACTAAGAAAATGATAAAAACAAATTATGGGAGCATCAGGGTCACTGACCGATTTAAATATCTTGGAGAAATAATTAGTAGCAATGGGACGGATAACTTGGCAATTGAGAACAAAAAAGGGAAATTGGAAAGTTTAAATTTTTGTACAAAAAATATATACAATAAAGAGAACCTGTCGATCAATGCAAAATTACGACATTTTAATACAGTTGTTAGACCAGTCATCTTGTACGGCATGGAAACTACAACTATAACCGGAATGGAAAATTTGCTCAAGAGAGAAAGAAGAATTTTAAGAAGGATTTATGGTCCTAGGAAAACACAGGAAGGTTATAGACTGAGATCCAATGCAGAAATTTATAGTAAAATCGACAACCTTGAAGTGATGATCAGAAAACGGCGACTTCAGTTCTACGGACATATGGTCCGCATGGATTGCTTAAGGTTAAACAAACAAACTTTTGATAAAATCTGGAACTAGGGCCAGGAGGCTATGTAAAACAAGAAAGAAGAACTTCAAAAGTTCAAAATTACTGAAGAAGATTGTCTATATCGAATAGAGTACAGAAAGAAAATCCTTGTCGGAGAGAAGAAGAATCTCAACAGAGGAGAATGGACTGCTGAAAGAAGAGCTGCGCAGTCGACCAGGATGAAAGACTTCTGGAAGAGGAAGAAGGAAACTAGACCTATAAAGAAGTGATATTTGCGTGGTCCCTGTTGGCCTGTCCGCGGTGTATATATATATAATAATTATAAATAATGTTAATTTTGTTTCTCTAATTTTAATTTGTATATATATACTAGCAGAAAGAAGTACCCGCTCTTCGAACAGTCTTCGTTATTAATATCCAGACGTTATCATTTGAGCTACTGTTGCAATGGTTAGGGGTTTCTCATTCCTTCATAAATTTATCAGAACGAAGTTAGTTTTCTGGGTATATCGCAGACACTGTTAATTTAAGGGCCATAAAATGTGGTTTTCGGAGACCCTTTATAGACTCCCTAGTTTTATGTCACACATTGAGAAGCGCAACATATGCTTTGGTCGTCCTTCAAGGATAATTTTTATTTTTCGCCTATTTTAGCATTTATTTTGAGAAGTTGTTCCTTATACCCACCCTTCTATGAGAAGTACGTTGAAGAGTATTATAAAAGATTGGTGTATTGACTCAGGGTTACAATATCTAATTTAACGATGCTCCAAGCACCCGAACATGAATTATAGGCCTACATAAACATAAATATATATCAACCACACAGTATCAAACAAAATCATCTTTACGATGAACCCGTTTGTCGACAAAAATATGATTACTTAAAATGTGCTCTCAAACTAAATTCACCTAACGTGTACTTCCTGACGTGAAAATAATAATAATATTGAAAACCTCGTAGACGAAACGCTATATATGTCAAATTAAAACTGGCCCTCACCGTTATGGAAAGTCCCCATCCCCAGGAAGACCCTCTTAATTAATTATAAAGGCTTGTGGTGCATGAAATTTCGGGATTTTTAGCCTCCAATGGCCCACATTCCCAAATGCTGCAAAAAACACTATTCCAATCCAGGAATTTTTAAAAATAATGTTGCTGTTTGGAGATATAATAGACCTTCTGTACAACATATCGCATATCGCACGTGTAAAAGATCTAGGGTACCCCTTGACCCCCTTAATCGCATTGCTGAATTTTACAGTCTATGTTTGATTCCACAATAACCTTTTAGCCATTTGCATACTTTCACAGAAATGTAATAAATTGAGTGGCATTGCTTCTTAAAGTAATAGATGGAAAGTTGGATGTCACCTCTTGTGATACTGTTGTCATAGTTACCGGCTTGCATTACTCCATTAGCTTCTCCTTGTGCTTCTTCTTTCGGAAGGGCCCTAAGGACCACGACGTTCAACTTTTCAGCTTGGCGAGGGACTTGATGTTTGCCCAGTATTCGCGCATTCTCTGGCTATGTTGCTCCTTTCTGTCTTTTGTCCAGATGATGCCGGTTTTCTTACAGGGTGGTCTGTCCTGAATACTCTTCTGTTTAAGTATCTTTCTGAGATGTGATCGGCTTCTAATATCACTTTTCATTATCTTCAGTTCTTGGATATCCTTGTTAACTGCTGTTAGCGACGGTGTCAAGCTCTTTCTATTCCCCCAATAGTTGAGAAGCCGGTTGGTAGTCTTGTTGGGTTCATCCATGAGACATGTCCGTAGAAAGCCAGGCGTATATTCCTGGCCACATCTGTGATTTTCACAGTATATCTATTGTGCCCAACTGGCCACGGCAGTCTGGCATCGAACTCAGGTCTCATCAGAAAAGACCAGGCACATGGTTATGCCTAGAGTCGAACCATTGATCTCTGCGGGGGAGCAATTATTGGGAACCCAAAGAGCAATGAGAGGGATACTGACATATAAGAATGTAGCGTGATTTCACGATCTATAAGTGAATATCATAGCAATTTAAGGGAAGAACTGTAGCCAAATGCAAGGAAATATACATTTTCAGAGCATACGAAAGTGAGAGAAGGCCAGTTTGAAGTTTTACAAATGACCCTTAGCAAGTGGGCGGAGTAGTCTAGGCGCCTACCGAACTACTTACGTCTGGAGCGGAGAGACAGCTCAGAATTAATGACTCGGGTATCCACCGCTTGACAGCGGTGCAAGCTATGGCGGGATCGACTGCACATGGAAATTAATTGATTACAGCTAAATGGAGCATTGAAATGCATTGAAATATACACCCAGGTGAATATATTCACGAAGAGGTAATTTAGGAATGGGTTTTCACCTAAATTAAGGCCTTTATCTCCAAATGAATGCATCACAACCTAACCTACGCTCAAGAGCATTGACTTAGTGACCAGTCAACGGGAAAGTACCATGATAGCGTGCCCACGCGCTGAACTAAGGCAATTAATTGTAATTAATTGGCCGAAGCGATCGCCGGCACGCGAATGTTTTTGAAACCTCCACACCTAAATAAACAAGATGTAGATGTCATTTCGGCTGAAGAGGCATTATTTCAAGAAAGGAGTCGCTCTCGTGTGTCCAGTGGACTAATTTGTACGAGAAACCTTTATATATGGGGAGCGAGGCAAGCCAAGCCAGTCTTCGGCAGTTCTTCTAAGTTCATCACCAGTCTTCTACAGTATACACGTAACTAAGACGTTGCCAGTAGCGCGCCAAATGTTAAAGTATCAACGCGTCGTCGTTGGAGAACAATAGAAGCAAGTTATAAAGCTTCGTGAATAATCATGAAGTGCGTCGAAAGTAAATTATTACAGATATTTACATATTATCTGACGCCAATATAAATTCGCCACAGCGAAAAGGAACTTATAATGTTTTTGAACAGTTCTGATACCGGGAGGTATTGTCAGAATTATATATGACAGCATCATCAGAAACACTACAATGATGGGAGCTTGGAAACCATTGCCACCTAATTTGGATTGTGAGCTGAACAAGATTGCAGGGAACGAGGATTGAACGTCCGTAAAACGCTGTTAGATTGTCACGGAGACCAGCGGTTGTCATAATTACAGCGCATCTCTGAGATCAGGCGTAGGAGAAGTCCAATTTAAGGATCAACATGTGAAGTAGTGGATAAATGTATATAAATTGTGAAATAGTGTTTTAAAGTGTTCATGTGTATAGTGATTAATATGCAGTGTATTGCAATGATAAAAGCCACTGATAAAAATATGTGTATCATGTGGGAAGTGTATGAATCTAAGTGTTGTGTCAAGGATAACATGATGGCTTAATTCAGGCGTCATGGTAGCGCTAAAGCTGAGGCGCTGGCACTATCCAGCAAAGAGGAAATAAGTGAGTACCCATTTTTTATAATGTAATTATAACTAAGTAGTTCACCATGTAACGATTTATCACTTTGAGTAAGATGTAATAGTCACTTACTGAACGAGTTTTCACCACTCGTCTTGAATAAAATATGGCTTGGAAGGTGATTTGTTTGAGGCCATTCAGGCAAAAATAGTGATGGAGGTAACGGTAACGTTAAATGATAATAATAATATATTATGGGTGGGCAACAGTAAAGTAATAGGCATTTTAGTCCTAAATAATGTTCAAATAGTGTCATGTCTAATGTAAAGATACTGTATTTGATAAACAGTAAGAGTATAACGTGAAATATAGAGAAATACGAGAGCTTTTTCAGTGTCAGTGAAATATGAATGAATATTTGATATGGTTAATCCTTAGGATTATGTTTGAGGACCATTAAAGTAAAGTAAGCCAGTAAATTTTATTACATTTGTGTTAGGAGCTATGTAAAGCTTTGGCTTAAGTGGTATGACAGAGAACGCGGGTGCCTTAATAATGGAGTCACTATATGTGAAGTATTGTTTGAGCCGCATGTAAGCGTGCAGAATTAACCTAGAATCCAGTGATTTACGTAATAAATATTGCGGGGACAAACTAGTATAGCTTGCACGTTAGGTGAGAAGTTGGCTAAATCTACGAGTAGTATCACCCTTGTGCATACTGTATTATTTCGCAGCGAATTGGACAGAGTCTGTCTGTATCCAACGCTTGCTTGAATTATGCCACTATTGACGTCCGTCGAGACGCTGTGAGCATGTGTGTATTAATGACCCACCCGGTGAGGTGAGGATCATATTCGTCGTTTAGGAATGCAGGTTTCCTTATATTTTATTGACAGCTGCTGGTGAAAGTCGTGGATTTTCACTATGATGCGCGTCTAAAAGCCACTAAATTGTCACCACAGAACGGCAAGACTATCACTAGAATTCCACCCCAGCCATGAATGTTAATTATGGAGCCAGTTTGAGCCCAAGACACTATAAGGATAGATGTTAAATATTTAAATGACTCAATTATTTAGGAGCCACACTCAGTGTTACTCCAGTCTGCATTTTGTAAACAAACCTGACCTTGATCTTGACAGAGAGAGAGAGGGGAATTGTAGACCACTTGTACAGCGGCCATCTTGGAGAGCCAGCTGGAACGAATTTTATTGCCTGCTAAGGGGTGGAAGGTCGTCCGACCGGTCCCTTGTAAATTAGTCACACGAGGACACTGAGGAATCTCGATATTTAAATATGCAATTAAGATATGATTATTTTGATGATGCCAATTGAATTATACGGTGGGTTGCAACTCACATATGTTGTTGAATCATAGAAATCAGATAATATTTGGCTCAATTATTCTCTGAGGAGAAAAGCTGAACCAAAATAATGTAGGCATCTTCTTTTAGAGTGCATTTTGCCATTCCTGCTAATTTATGCAGACGGGTATGTGTTTTTCCCAGAACATGACACATTTGTAACAATGATAAGCCCGACAAGACCCAGAAAATCGTTATATGGTGAAACTATAAAATTAAGTACCACTTTTCCTAAGGCGTTCATATGCATGGAAGGAAGGAAGATGATTCACGCAACACAACAAATATCTGTTAATGATTGCAGAAAATAATGAATTCATGTTAATCAAGGTAAATGCCATAAGAATTGGAATAATGTTTTATTAGTATCATTGTTATGGGATATGTGATTTTGTGTTATGGTACTCCCATTAACTAAAATTGTGTCAGTTGATGAACACTATGGAAACCCATGGAAGTCTGAAAATATCAGTGACAGGATGTTAGAATTAGATTTGAGTGCAGGGTGGCACTATTTTAAGAAGAAAGCTCACAGAACAACCCTATTTTATTTGTGGGAATTAAATGTAATTTGTCCTTTGTTTTGTATTTGTTGTATAGCCATTGATTTTAGACCAGTAAATGTGTTATTTTTAGGAAAATGTTGTGTATTTCCTGTAGAGTAGTTACCTGGTAGACTCAAATCCTGAGCATGTGGTCGTATGGTGGGCAGGAACGTCCCATACCTCGAAAGACCGTGAGCTAGTTGGGATACGAACACATGGTCCACATGATGACAATCGGGTACATGGAGGAGATGTCTCTGTACTGGGATTGAGTCACAGGTACTGCTAAAAGTCGGCCAAGATATTAATGGTAGAAGCAAATATAGCATAGAAATTAGGACAGAATAGGAAAGGCCGCGTCCCATTTGTTAATAAGCCATCGCGTGATATAAATTATTGATAATCCTCAATAAACATGCTTAAATATAAATGTAACTCACACACAAACCCCTTTAATTATCATGTCACCCAGGTGTGTGGAGCAAAGCGTGTTATCCCTATATATTACCCTCATTATTATCAATGTCGCCCGTGAGTGGGGCCTGTTGAAATTACGGGTCACCATAGGCACATGAGGGTGAGCATCAATACATTAATCTTTATCAATGGCGCCCAGTACGTGGATGGCTTATGGGATTCAGATTAACCCCATAATAATAGCATGGTTTTCATGGGGAAAACCATAGAAATAATATTTTTCCTCAAACTTTGTTGGAGCGATTGTGAGTCTTTCTAAATGATATTCAGACGTCAGACACGGTTGTCAGACGGGTACGAGGGTCTATACCCATTCCATAGTTGGTTTTGACATTTTATAATATGTTGTTGTTGTTGTCGTGGGATCGGAATCCTTTCCTTTCCAATAGAACGTGCCAGCATACTCAGCTGCGGCCTACCTATATCTCAAATTAAGAAGTACAGGATGGCTGGAACTGAAGAAGTACTCAGGTGTATTGCTGAGTTGAAGGAACATTTTGATGAGACTAATGCTAAGAGAAAGGAAGAAATTAGAGAATTTAAAGATGAAATAGCGGGTAGATTGGATGCCAATCAAACCGAAACAAATACTAGACTAGAGGCTAATCAAGCCGAAGTCAATACTAGATTAGAGGCTAGTCAGACTGAGGTAATCCAGATGTTGGCTACAGTCAATACTCAATTAGAGGCTAATCAAGTTACAATAAACACGCAATTAGAGTCAAACCTAATAGAGGTTAATAAGAAAATGGATGACGTTAAAGAGTCTGTCCAGCGTGAGGTAACTAAGAATATTGTTAGCGTGATCTCAGAAATGCAAGGTGATAACGATAAACGCTTTGAGTCTATTGAATTAAAATTAGAGAATAATCTGCAAGCGTGCAGAGAGTCACAGCGTGAAATTAACGATAATTTAAGCAGTATGTCCATGGAGCTTAAAGACATTCAGAGTCAGAATGAAGCTAATACAAAACGTCAGTTAGAGCAGTTTAATACGTTCACTCAGACCGTGGATCAAAGGTTCGAGGATAGCGATATAAAATGGAATACGCGAATGGCAGGTTACGCCAAGGCGGTAGACGAAGCCTTAAGAAAACAGGATCAGAATATCCTTGACCAATGCAAGGAAATCCAAGAAATAAAAACTTCTGATCAAGAGAATAAGGAGATAATGTCAAATATGAAGAGGCAAGTCGGGAAAGTGCAGAAAGAGTTGGAACAAACTCAGAACGACTTAGCAGTTATCCATAAAAGACAAGACGAGGACCAGGGAGAAATCACGAAAATAAGGACTGAAATCTCTCATATACAAGGTCACATTCAAAAGGAAGTCACAGGCTTACGAGAAGAATTAGAACTTCGAGAAGGCTTAAAGACTGAAGCCAGTGATAAGACTCTTGCCGAAGTAAGAGAGAGTCTAGCAGGGGAAATTATCCACCTGAAGGAAAACCTTGAGGATGGTAAGGAAAAGGCATCGAGATCGCCTAGAGAAAATAGAACGAGAGGTATTAGCTCGTTTGGAAAGGGTAGAAAATAGACACAGTCAAATCGAGACGAGAATGATCGCGCAGGAAGAATCTATGTTGCGGAATCCTAGGTCTAGCGAAGGACGTATAGACGAGAATAGGAGAAATAAATGGACAGATATAGAAATACAGCCCACTCCAAAGAATGCAGCCATGCCAAGTGACAGTCCGTATACCACACCTGGTATGCCAATTGCCATGTCAACACCGCATGAAAATGCTGTTCAAAGTCAAATAGTCACAGTTATAAGGGCTAGTGATGAGAAACCAAAGAAATACTCTGGGAGTAATTCTAACATGACACCCAAGTACTGGCTTAAAGAAGTTTCCGAGTACTTGAATGACGCGAAAATACCGCCAGAGCGCAGGTTGAGAGCGATTGAAAAACTAACCGAGGGGGAGTGTGCCCTATGGTTTAGGAGTTTTCGATACACGTTCGACACCATTGAAGAATTTCGCCAAGCATTTTTAAGCAGATACTGGAACGCGAGCGTACAACAGAACCTCAGATTGGACTTATATTCCAGGCGTTACAGTACTAGTAATCCGACTAAGTACGGGGAATTCTTTGTGAATCAATTGTGCCGTTTTCGAGAGCTTGATGAAGGGCTTAGAGAGTCAGACTTATGCATAGCAATAGCCAAGCAGCTACCGTATGAAGTACAACGTCTGCTAATCTCGGCAAACGCCAAAACTGCAATTGATATGGAGGAGGTGCTGAGACAACTTGATCTAACCACAGTGCAGCACACAAGACAAAGTCGAAATGCGGAACAAGTTAACATGACGACTACACCGATCGAGTCAACCAAGGTGCAGACAAAAAGCAAATCTACAAGCACCGAAACAGAAAAATCCGACTGGCAACGCGAAGGACGCGAAAACCAAAATTGGAGGCCAGCATATCGAGGAGCATCGAACCGTGGTAATCGAGGAAGGAAAAACTGGAATCAGCGTGGTACCAGAGACCAGCAGCTTGATCACAGAAGGAGTTACGGCCGAAATGGGAACAACCAAGGATGGAGATCCCAAGAGCAGAGTCGCGGGTTCGATGAAGAGGCGGAAGAACGTTATCACGCATCTTTAAGATACATGGAAGAGCGCGGAGATGATCCAAGACAATCGCGAGTTCATTGGGATGAAGCGATTAGGAATAGAAGGTCACCCGACATATATCAAAATGATGACGGTGCCAAAAGTCTGGAACTTCAGCAGCATGAAGACAGACAGAAGAACTCCACAAAGAATGGAGCAATTGAAAAAAAAAAACACCAAATTTAAATGGCCAAAGAGAGATAAGTTCAGGATGGAATACAGTGAATGTTGTTAACTGGATTGCCAAACCTGAGGAGCTTATCGAAGACCTCGATGAAAGGACGGTCAATGTAAGAAGGGAACTACCCATTATTATTGTAAACATTGCGGGTATGAAGATAAGAAGTCTCATTGATACAGGGTCTACCGTGAGTTTGATAACCCAGGCATTATACAGTGAAATCCAGAGTAAAATTCACGCATTGAAAATACCTATTTCAAGCGTGAAAATAAAAGGAGTCATACCAGATAAAGTTATGATATGCAAATACCAAGTATTTTTAGATTTGCATATAGGGAACTCTACATTCTCACAGAGCTTCCTACTTGTAAATAAGCTGCCTTTTAATATCATTGTTGGGATGGATTTTATAAGAGAGTATAAAGTTATTATAGATCTCTCGCAAGACATTGTGATGTTTCGCGCAAGTGAGGGAAAGGAAGAGTTAGAACTCTCATTAAAGCAGAATGAAACGAGACCAGAAGAATACGTATGGCATACATACGGAGATATGACTGGGGATGCAGTGTCGACAACAGAAGACATCGAGGAAGAGTTGGCAACACTGGCCGCAGACATTGAAAAGGATCTCGAACCAAAATTTGAAGAATGCCTGGAAGAGAAGATTGAAGAAGCTAAATTTGGTCCAGAATATAAGCAAGTGCTAAGGGAACTGCTATTTGAGTATAAAGGAGTCTTCGATTCGAGACCTGGCCGGATCAAGAATTTCCAGTATGCGTTCCAAGTCAGCGATTGGACACCATTTAAACAGAAGCCGTATCCTGTAGCTGAGAAACATTATTTAAAGGTTAAAGAGGCAATACAGGAAATGCTAGAAGCAGGCGTCATTGTAAAGACAGCCACTCCCTATGTCAGCCCACTGGTAGTTGTACCTAAACAGGACGGAAGTGTGAGGATATGCCTGGACCTACGAAATTTGAATTCCAAGGTCATACCGGAATTTGATACAGTGCCGCCCATTAAGGAGGTACTCAGAAGGTTCAAAGGAAAGACTGTGTTCTCAAATCTTGACCTGACGGCAAGTTTTCACCATCTTGCCCTGGAAGAGAAAACAAGTTTGTTAACTGGATTTTTATTTGACCAGCACACATATTCATACGTGCGTCTTCCATTTGGATTAAAAACAGCAGGTTCAGCATTGATACGAGCGCTAGATCGGAACTTATCCGAAGAAGTAAAAGCTACAACCATATGTTACTTAGATGATATACTACTGACATCTGAAACTGTCGAAGAGCATGTCAGAGATCTACGCAAGTTGTTATATGACCTAAGTCAGGCTAACTTTAAGGTCAATATAAAGAAGTCTAACTTTGCTCAGAGAGAAGTTAAATTTCTAGGCCACGTAATAGATGCACAAGGAGTCAGACCTAATCCGGGAAAATTGGAAGTCATTAAACATTTCCCGAGACCAACGAAGGTAAAGAACGTCAGGCAATATCTAGGCGTTATTGGATTCTTTTCAAACCATTGTCCAAAGTATACCGAGACCGTAGCACCACTCCAAGACTTACTTAAGAAGGGAGGAAGATGGCGCTGAACGGAACAATGCGAGGAAGCCTTCGTGAAATCTAAACAGATGTTGTTGGATTATGTGAAATTGGGATATCCTGACTATACTCAGAAATTTATTATCCAGACTGACGCATCATTTATAGGGATCGGAGCTATGTTGTATCAGGAGAATGTGGACAGGCCAGAGGAGAAAACTTACATTGCATTTATCAGCAGAAGATTGAAACCTAATGAAAAGAATTATACGGTCACGGAGATCGAATTACTCGCGATACTGTATGCCTTGCAGTATTGGCACAAGCTGATTTATGGTTTTAGAATTATATTGAGAACAGACCATAAAGCCCTAACGTTCCTGCTGAAAACTGACTTGTCGAGTCAAAGACTGACAAGGTGGTCCCTGTACATACAGCAATTTCAAGTGGAAATAGAGTATTGCCCGGGGAAGGACAATATCATACCTGACTTGCTGAGCAGATACCCTACAGCTGATGAAGAAGAAGTTCTAGCTATCGAGATAGAAGATAGAGATCAGAAGACCTTAGATGATCTGAAGAACATCACCGTTTTTCAACGCGAAGATCCCTGGATACGGTTGATGATTAATTACTTCGAGGGAAAGCTGGATAGAGGAACTCCGATGTATGTGGAAACTGAAGCATTATCAACGGAATATCTATGGTTTAACCAGATGTTACATAAATGGAGCGACTCAGACCACACCAAACCCAGGATAGTCGTACCACCAGCATTACAGAGAAAGCTAGTATGGCTAGCACACCGAGCTTTTGGTCACTCCGGTGTAGATAAGACTGTTGCCCTGCTTAAAGAAGCATTTATTTGGCCTAAACTTAGAGAAACAGTCAGGAATACTATCAGGACTTGTGATATGTGCCAACGAGTAAAGCCTAACTCGTATTTAATGAGGCAGAAACCTATACCGCTCTTACCAGAGAAGCCATGTCAGCTTCTGGCACTGGACAACTTTGGGCCGCTTCCTAGAGCTAGAAGAGGAAATAGACACATCCTAGTTGCACTAGACGTGTTTTCCAAAATGGTAGTCCTGTGTCCAATTCAGAAAACCAGTACGAAACAGGTACTTAAGAGGCTGAAGGAAAGAATCATTCCTATGTTAGGACAGCCAGAAAACATCTTATCGGATCATGGGAGTTGTTTTACCAGCATAGAATTTCACAGGGAGTTGGAAAATCTGGGCATAAGACAGATTTTGTCCACAGTTCGACACCCGGAGTCGAATTCCTCAGAAAGAGTTATGAGAGAACTGCAAAAGTACATGAAGATATATTGCTCTACTGAGAACTGGAAATGGATTGACGTACTTGAGATTAATGAATATTGTATTAACAATACCGTACACGAAGCGACAGGAGAGGTGCCAGTGAGCCTACATCTCGATAGATGACCAGAGAGGCCATGGAATAATGTCATTCGGACACCCATCGATGCACAACCTGGACGTGAGCTGAGGATCCAGAGAACGTTCGAGTATCTCAAGAAACAAGCAGATAGACGGCAGCGAAGAAACAGGAGGAAACGTTACCACAGACCGTTACTTGTAGGGGAATACGTCTTATTGAAGAAACCCGCCAGTTCAGATCCGGAGAGCAGGAAATATAAGAAATTTCAGCATGCTTATCACGGACCCTACCTGATTATAAGGGATCTGCAAAATAATGCATATCGGATCAAAGACGAAGCAACAGGTAGAGAAGTTGTTGTAAATGCAGCAAATTTGAAGTTATATAGTCCACCAGAAGACTATGAGACAAGAGAGGAGCAAGCATCGTACACCCAAGTCGACGGGGAATCATTACGAATGCACGGAAAGAATCTTGAGAAAAGCTTGCAGTCTCAGGAAGGGACGGAGCGAAGCGACCAGCTCGCAGACCTAACGGTTACGAAGGGAGAGTGCAGCTGTCAACTGCAGGAACTTTATGACCAGATGAGGGAAGCCGCTACCGAGCTAGAGGGGATGAATGAACAATTGCGAAGGCAGAACGAGAGTCTACGAGAAAGCAGACAGAGTGGAATGGGGAACGAGAAATCCCATTGCCGAGAGCACTGACCGCTTAAAGTAAATATTGCATGGAGTCGATGCCATCTGAAAGGCCCGAAAAATTCACTTATGAAATGAATTTTCCGAGCT